>CM040121.1:294871333-295564948 GCA_022559845.1 Amorphophallus konjac | reverse complement strand
ACGGCCATAGCGGGAAGTGACTCGCCGCGACCTCGGGGGGACGGGAATGGTGCAGAAATTAAATAACAAAAATTGAAACGGCCATTGGGGAAGTGACTCGCCGCGGCCTCGAGAATATGAGCAGAATATAGCAGAATATAAAAGAGAATATAAGAACAGAGATTTAAACGGCCATTGGGGAAGTGACTCGCCGCGGCCTCGAGAATATGAGCAGAATATAACAGAATATAGAGAGAGTATAAGAACGGAAATTTAAACGGCCATTGGGGAAGTGACTCGCCGCGGCCTCGATGATATGAGCAGAATATAACAGAATATAGAGAGAATGTAAGAACGGAAATTTAAACGGCCATTGGGGAAGTGACTCGCCGCGGCCTCGATGATATGAGCAGAATATAACAGGATATAAAGAGAATATGAGAACAGAAATTTAAACGGCCATTGGGGAAGTGACTCGCCGCGGCCTCGATGATATAAACGAAATATAACAGGATATAAAGAGAATATGAGAACAGAAATTTAAACGGCCATTGGGGAAGTGACTCGCCGCGGCCTCGATGAAAAGATGTGATCGCCAGGGGCCGAACGACCCCAAAATAAGAAAGTGATCGCGCCTACCTCAAGAGCGGGAGATGGCGGGTTGCTTCTTCCTCTCCTTCCGGCCGGCCGACGGAGAGGGCTTTCCTCGGCTACCCTTGCAAAACAACGACAAACAAATGACAAGTGGCTTAGAAAGATGAATGTGTAGTATTCATATCCTTACAATAAAAATGACGAAATAACGGGAAGACACACACCTGGTTGGTGTTATCTTTTAAACCCCTCTCGGACTCGAGTAGGAGGAAAATGAGATGATGGATGCGAGATGATGAATGCAAAGAACTACGAAGAAAAGGAAAGAGTTGGCTTATTGGATGTGCCGGTGGTGAAATTCGGCGGAGCTCCGGCAGCGTGGGGACGACGGGGAAGCGCGGTGGATGAAGACGATCTTCCTCTCGCGAGCGTGGGCACCCGAGAAGCCGGCAGAACCTCCACCTACAAAAGACCCCACGGGTTAGAAAAATGACTCCGTAGCCTCTGGGCTCCGGCAGCCTATCGGATCACTGCTTAGCTCCCCTAGAATTGAGGGGGTGGGTCTCTATTTATAGAGCTCCGGAAGGTGGAGGCGTCCAGGACCCTGGACACCTCCATCAGGGCTGAAATAATATTTTATTCTATTTTTATTGATTTTTTTAGAATACTTTTATGGGGGCGTCCAGGGTCCCGGACGCCTCTAACAGGTCCACCGAAAATCGACGACGGCCGCACGCGGTTTGGCACAACGCGTGGTTTTGTGAGCGGCGCCTCGTGATTCAGAAATGGGCGCGTCCAGTCAGCTGGACGTCTCTAAATTTGGCTTTTTCACACACGACAAACCGTCGTTCGGTGGCCGGCGCCCGTGAGTGAGTTGATGGAGGCGTCCAGGGGCCTGGACGCCTCCAAAAGTTTATTATTTTTTATTGTTTCTTTGTCTTTTTATGCTAGGGCTGGCATTTTATATTTTTTATTTGTTTTTATGGAGGCGTCCAGGGGCCTGGACGCCTCCATTAATATGTATTTTTTTTATTTATTTTATTTGTTTTTGTATGCCAACTGGCATTTTACACTTATTTTTTTATTTTTGTTTTTATGGAGGCGTCCAGGGTCCTGGACGCCTCCATAAATATATATATTTTTTATATTTTTATATTTGGTTTTGGGCCCTGAGAAAAGAATAAAACAAATTAAAATAATGGGGGCATCCAGGGGCCTGGACGCCCCCATTATTTTAATTTGTTTTATTCTTTTCTCAGGGCCCAAAACCAAGGCCTGGACGCCCCCATTAAGACCCACCCGGGTCCTCAAATCAGGCGTCGGCGGCCGCCCGGCAGACCCCCTTCTTGATTCCGGAACCTCTTGATGCGTCTGACTGGTGTTGATGCCGTCCGAATGCCGTGACGAGACGATTTCGGATGCCGAAAAAGGCAGAAGAAGATCCGAGAAAAGGAAGCACTCGAGTGATTCAGAATGCGTAAGCTGTTGCGGGGCGTTGTATAGTAATATAAGACTTTCTCAGGAGGCGTCAAGAATGGCGTGTCTACACGTACCTACAGGCGGTCCATAAGGAGCCGTTCCGAGCGTCGATGCTGGTTTTAAGGCGAGTACCTCCCTCTTTCCAAGGTACGGTGTGAGTTCATCGCATGTCCAGCATCTTGGTGGCGATCACGATCACAATTTTCTACTCCTCCCTTTCCCTCTATGTTTCGTTCATTTCCCATATTTGATGTGGTAAGATAGACATGGGAGGGCATTAAGAAAGGAAGGTAGGAAAAACATGTCAACACCCCATTTTTTGGTGATCACGGTGGGACACCTAGTGCCCATCGTGTTAGTGACTTGCTGACCTTCTCTTTTGCTTTGTTAGTCCTTTTTCTTGAAGTGGTTTTAGGTTGATCTTTGCTGGTCGCATTCTCTGTCCTCTGGAACTGGTACGGTCCTTCTTGAGCCGTCCAAATCTTGTGCGGCAGTGAGTCCACCGTTCTTCTCTACGAATAGTGCCGCTTCTCCTCCAAGCATGCTGTCGTGAGCGGTCTCTCATCACCCGTTCATCGTCCATACGGCCTGCGTTTGGCCTTCCATCTTGCTAGCACAGGTACGCCTCTATCCCCATAGTGTTGGTTTGGTTGCAATTACACGGTTGCTATAGGTCCGTTCCAGCTCCTACGTGGTCTACCTGGAGACCATTCAACCTGGTATGCTTTTGATTGCTGTCTCCTTTCATTCCAGAGTTTTCTAATTTTTGTGTTAGTCTGTCGTTACTCCCTAGATTATACGGTCGTTTACAGACCGTCTATCTCCCTGAGCGGTCTTACAGAAATCGTCCTTCTCGTGCTACAGTGCACTCGTGCTTCACTTTGATTGCCATGTTATTTGATTTTCATGACACTTGGTGCTGATTATTGATCTCCCCCTACTCTTATATCATTGTTGCATACTTGTTTTCATTTCTTACATATTTGTTTGATTATTGATTGCTAGCTGCTAGGCTAGACTTTGCATGCACTCCGGTGTGCATAGGATTCATGCATATTTATCATCTGTAGTTGCATTCCTACCGAGGTAGGGTTTCCTCTCATCTCCATACTCCTTGGAGCCGACTAGGTGACCTTACCGAGGATCTCCATAAGTCCCCGTGAGCCGTGGATTCTCACACAGACACCGGGCAGGTTGTACCGTACCACCCCCCAGTCTAGGGTCTGCATTCATGAGAGAGAGAGTCCCTTAGAGTCTGCCAGTTTCCCGTCCCCCGCCCTGGTTAGGCACCTTGTGGTTGAGTGATTTCACATTTTAATTAATCCACTGAGGTCCTAAAGATGAACTTATAAAATCTTCATGCATCATTTATAGCTTGGGTGGTCAATTGGTTGATTCTTTTCTTATTTCTCCCCTCCATTGTGTGTTGCAGTATCATCATCCACCTCATTTTGTCAGATTAGGCTCATTTGGTCTAGTTCATCTTTGTGTGGCTCCATTTAGTTGCATTTATCCTAGGCTCGTTTCTATCCTTGTATTCCTTTGAAATTCTTGACTGTATAAAGTCTCCACTCTTTCCATGGAGCATTTTTCCCCTGTATCCTATTCCTATTCCTCTCTACCTTCTTATCCACGCGTGGATTCCTCTTCCCATGCGGGCCCATCTCCTTATTCCTCCATTGGACCCTATTCTTTAAACGGGCCTTCTTATCCCACCCGTGCTACTGTTGGCCCGATCAATCCCCATTCCCACATTCACGATTCCTCCAGGCCCATGTATCCCTCTACTCTTGGAATGGGCTTTCCTTCTTCTCAGGTTGGGTCCCTCTATTCGGCCCATCAACATTATCCTGGTTTAAATTCATCCTCTCTTGCTCAGGCTGGCCCATATCCTTCTTGGACTCTTCCTACCGAGGAGATGATCGCTCAGGCCCAACGTCAGCTTGATGAATTACAACACCGAATCAATCCCCAAACTTCTTTGGATATCCCATTTGCCTTTCAAGGTCTTGAACTCCCACCACGCTCACAGATTCCCGCATATCGTCGCTATGGTGGAATTGGTGACCCCTACGTCCATTTGAAGGATTTCTTATATGAGTCGGCCCAGTTCCGACACGATCTACAATTGATGGCCTATTTGTTTGGCCTATCTTTAGAGGGCTCGGCCAAGGATTGGTTCTTCATGTTACTGCAAGAGCATATGATGATTTTTTATGTTATACAAGAAAAATTCGTTCAGCAGTACCGAGACCAGGTTGGGCCTAGATATTCTATGGTGGATTTGGCCCATGAGAAGTTGAAGCCCGATGAGGAATTATCCACGTTCGCCGACCGCTGGCGTCGTCTAGCTAAGCAAGTTCCGGGGCATATTCCGGAGGGCGAACAAATCAAGATGATTATTTATAATGCAACGCCCGAACTTAGATGCATCTTAGCCCTGAATGATATCACTTCCTAGCAACAACTCTACAGCCGAGCTCGCTTCATTAGCCAACAACTCTTAGTATCCCTTGACCATGAGTCTCCTTCACCTTCACCTTCCACATACCCCTTCTCCTCACCGTCCCCCACAAGTCAGCCCTCCACCTCATATCCCTCCATGAGTCAGCCGTCCGCTCCCACTTATCCATATACCTTCCCATGTCACCCCACTACATCTTCCTCCACGAGTCAGCCCTCCGCTATTTCATTTCCCCACACCTCTCCACTTTCGGTCAAGGAAACTTCACACCCTGAGCGGGTGGATGCCGTCCATTACATTCCCACTCCCTCCATGCCTCCACAACATTCACTTACTAGCCCTCTGCCTTCACCTACGTAATCCCCCTTACCTACGCAACCTCCACTACCATCCCCACTACCTTCTCATACCCCTCGGCACCTACCTTGCCTGAAGCGGGCTCCTCACTCTCCATTGCCGGAATCTTTTACAGATGTTTTCAGGGCTTTGATGGTCACCCATGCATTACAACTCCCTCCGGTTATGCCTTGCCAACCCACGGTCGAGAATTTGCTCCATTTCTGTGAGTTTCATCGTCAACTGGGGCATTTGGTTGAGGACTGCCCTGAGTTCCGGGAACTTGTTTATAGCTTGGAAGACAAGAAGATGATTGATTGGGATGTCGTGTGCCAAGTTATTGTAGATCTTCGTAAACAGCAGCAGCAGCAGCAAGCGCCTCCCAGGCAGTCGTCTCCGCCTCAAGACCAGGGTCATCCCTGTGATTCTTCAGTTGATAAAGAACCCGCTCCGTTATTTATCCCCTCACCTACCCCCTCACCTTCATCGTCTCCTACTCAACCTCTGCGGCCTCCACAAACCCAAGCCTATGCTTAGGCCAGTACAAACTCTTCTCCTTCCGCCTCCATTTCCACCACCGCTTCTACTCCCAACGCTGCTCGACGTGTTGTACCGACACGTCGGAGATGGGCGCCACGACCTGCCACCTCTTCTGCCTCACCACCACCTTCTCCACCCCCATCTTCGCTGCCTCCATTGACCACATCTCCATCATCGCCTTCTCCATTATCCCCATTGCCGTCACCATTGCCTTCTTCATCGCCTCCTCTCACAACGACCCCTGTTCCGTCACCTTCACAACCATCCTCACTACCGATGCCGCTCCCTGCGCCATCATTGTCTGAGCCTGAGCAAGCTATACCTACACCTCCACCTTCGCCTTTACCCCCTCCTACGCCTCCACCTTTGCCCTTACCTCCACTTGAGCCTGTCATTGCCGTTATCCCTCCACCACTCGCATTGCCCTTACCCCCACTTACACCTTTTAAACCTTCGCCTCCACCTTCCAAACCTATTACTTCCATTTCTTCCCCATCTATTTCTACCCCACGGAGCGGGTGCTTGCTACCTTTGGTGCCCCTTGGGTCTACTCCCCAGGGAGACAAAGAGCCGAGCCAGGCTTTGATTATGCATTACAAGCTTCAAGATTTCATTTGTCGCATGCATGTCCGAGTCCTGGTCCCTGGCTATTCTAGGGATAATGAGCCCACGCTTGCTATGAAGACGGTTGCTAAGAAGAGCTCCTATGCACTGGTGCCAGTTTCTTCAAAAGTGAGGCCGGTGGCGATCTCTTTGCTCACCGGAGAATTCACTATTGATGTTGTTATCACCTCTCGCTTGATTGCTATTCAGTTCACTGGCCCAGAAGAGTTTTCCACTTGGATGGTGCTAACCCACACGGTCGCCAAAAGTTTAATGAATTCAGCATTCAAGGGGCAATTGGCCATGCCTTCGAGACGGGTCAGGGGCATTCTGCATTATCTGTCTCATCTCCCTCGGCTTATTGGTGAGGCGGCCAAGTCAACGCCACGCATCACCCTCCCTCAGTTTCGTCCTGCGCTTCTAGCAATGGAGTTATGCTTCATGCCCAACTGCCGAGTGAAGATGCCAAAGCTCCATGTTCTAGTGCCGAATGACAAAACTCCACTGCTTCCTGATGTTCATCCCAAGGAGTTGACTTTTCTGGAATGTCTTTCTATGGTTAGCACCGCGTAGCTAGGGGCAACCGTCCCGATGAAGTTGCATGTTCATGACTGGGCTAGGCCGTCTGCCAGATGGGCCCGTTATTTGAGAAAACATTGCAAGACAAGAAGCCCGAAGGCCCGAGTCCGTGCTAGGCGGAATGGTTGCAAGCAGATTTCTGCCAAGAAGAGACGATGACATAAGTTCAAGGGCCAACAATTGTGCATTCGGGGGCTCACTCCACCTCCTTCTACTATCTCTTCATCTTTCTTTCAGTCGTCATTTCTGTTGCTCAGTTCTTATCCTTGGGTGGTGTACCTTCCACCATTCTTCTCCTATCCGCACCATTCTAGGTCCCGGCTTATGTCCTCTTCCCCTGATCTAGGGGCCTCTTATAGTTTTTCTCCCCGGATACGTTCGGATTCCGCTTCTCATCCTTTTCCTCCGACCTTGTTGGGGATTCCTCATGCTCATTCCCCGACCATGTCGGGTGATTACGCTTTTCTTTCCCTGACCCTGTCGGGTGGTTCTCATTCTTCTTCCCTGACCCTGTCGGGTGTCTATCATTTTCTTTCCCCGACCTTGTCGGGTGATTCTCACTCTCCTTCCCCGACCCTTTTGGGTGATTTTAATTCCTTTTCTCTGACCACGTCAGATGATCACTCCTCTTCCCCCTTATCTTTGCCACAATCTTTTTATGGTTTGTCTATTCTTTCTGTTTCACCCTTTCGGGATCATTACCCTTTTTCTTGTTATTTTTGAGACTTTAGTCCGCCTTGATTTCAGTTAATCTTTATTTATTCTGTGTCTGGTTCCTTGTTATTAGGGCCTCTGTGCCTTAACGAGGGAGTTTCTAGCCCTCGTCTCTCTTCCCTTGATCCTTTTTTCATCCAGTTTGATGTCTGCCGCTCCTCCATATCAAGGAATCTCTACACTTTGCTATCCTCTCCATTTTGTCTTAGCAAGCAAGGAACACAAAGCTCGTGCCGATCAAAGCTCAATGATCGAAATCGCTTCAGGAGGCCAGTTTCCACGCCATGGATTTGCAAAGGTATCGTTATTGTATGCAAGAAACGTGCTTTCATTCCCATTATTTCTATTGTTTCGGCACATGCTTATAAGGTTGATTCCTTAACATGATTGAGTGGCTTTAGAAGCTTTTGTTTAATTAGATCTTAGATTTGTGTCAAATAAGAAGTTAGCTTCTGCAGCATCTTAGGCTGGTGATAGCTCTGTGTTAGGAGTATAGTTTCTTTCCTAGATTGTTGAGGGTGACCTTTGAGTATGGTTTTTTTTCACACACTGCACGGCGAGTCATAGCCGATCTCTCTAGTGCAACATCATTGCTGCTTTGGCCATACTTTGGGTATGCACAAATGTCTTTTCTTTTCTATGCTCGGCCAAGTGCAGGGGCAAGAGATTGATGGATAAGATGACTAACCTAGGCGCTCCCTAATATGTGAGAGGTCTCAAATTGGGGCAGTCTTGACCCTCAAAAGTGAGCTTTCATGTAATTTCTAGCCAATAAGGGCTACCAAAATGAAAAAATGAATCAATGCAAAATTTTGAATCAAAGGCATGGCAAGAGTGGCAGTACAGTTCCCCGCGGGACGTCGTGAGCCCGGTCGCATGCGTGCTTGATAAATATGGGTCTAAAAATTAAAGACACAAAGCCCCGGCGTAACAGACCTACTCTTTGTGGGGTAGTGCCCTGGAAAGAATTCGAGCCTTGATATCTCCCATCCTGCACGAAGCTTGTCTCCAATTTTTCTTCTGCTTCTCCCTCTTAGGCTGGGTTGTATCCCAGTTATGGCCTTAGTAGGGGCACCATTTTTTAGAAGCGAATGGTTGTGGTAAGCCACCCTCACATGCATGCCCTGCTCAGAGGAAGACTTTAATGAAAGGGGTAGGAACAATGATCCACGCCCAGTAGTTCGACCCTATCTTTGGGTGCTGCGGATTGATATTTTCAAAAATCCAAAAAAATGAGACATTGTCAAAAATCCAAAAAAATGAGATCCAAAAAAATGAGATATTTTCAAAAATCCAAAAAATGAAATATTGTCAAAGTCGTAAAAAAATCAAATATTTTCAAAACCAAAAAAATCAAGAAAATTGAAAAATCTAAAATCTTTATCTTTTACATTCTTGTTTTAAGAACAGATACGTAATCTGTTTGCTAAGTGTGCATGTTGCAAGTACTCAGGCATTCCTTGCTATATCTTTGCGCTCCGCCTCCTGTCTACATTTTTTATCGGTTTTTTCCTTCTTCGATCCAATCTCTCGATCTGTTCTGAAGCTTGTGTCCTTCTCAGCTTTTGTTTACGATAATCATATTTCTATGAGAGGGTTTTGCCTCACGATTATGAACCTGGCGGTACTGCTTCATTCTGATCTTGGGTTTCGATTGAAGTGGATATTTGTCTTGTCTTTTATCTCGCCGTGTCCTTGTCACGTGTTCATATCCCACCGTGTTGTCCCACACATGTTGTTTTGTCCCTCACTACATGTTGTTAGTCATCTAGTCGTCCCTTTGTGTCTTATGTTCTTGTCCCAACAATGTGGTTATCCGTTATGTTCTTGTCCCAACCGTGTGGTTATCCATAATGTTCTTGTCACAACCGTGTGTTATCCCACCGCGTTGTTGTCTTGCCACACCGTGTTCATGTATGCATGTTGTTTCTGTTCATGCCCTTGCATATGTGCTCGTTTGCCTTTGTTATGTTATGTTGCATTGTCTCCCATCTCATTTTCACAATGTTTATACTTGCTTGTTTATCATCTTTCTCTTATACATGAAACTCTCTAAAAATCTGAAAATGAAAATCCAAGAAAAATGCCATTTCGCCTACACAGGTCAGTCAGGTATGGCCTTCTATCCTCACATCTCTTATTGCATTACTATATGGTATTATGCTATATTATCTCGAGAACCAGTTGGTTATCTACGTGTTCCAGGATCTGATGTTCCCCTTTAACAAAAATGATGATGATCCAGGTTCACGTGTTTAATCTCCGGACAGGCCGTTGGGTTGGGAAAACCTGGGGAGGATGGTTCTATCCTGCACGCTGTGGTGCGGATAGTGTCTTGACTCTGAATCTCCCAGCCTAGCAATATTATTCTCGAGTATTTTATATTTTATCCTTTCTTCACATTTGTTTTAACGATTTCTTTTATTTTAGCCCAGCATGCATCATGCGCATCTCTTGAGCATTCATTACCCATGATTTACCTGCGAAATATCCCACCAGTGATGGTTTTTTGTGCATTCAATGTTTGAGTAAGAGGAACAATTCCATTCTGAGTTGGAAAGTTAACTTTGGTCAATTCGCTTGGTTTGGTTGATTAAGAGGTCCCCGTCTGGAGTTTTAGTCCGTTTCTTCACTTTTTCGCGGCTTATTCCGGTCTCCTCATTGGTCCGCGGGATTGTGTCCCCCATGAGGTTGATCGTGTGTTTCTTTTTATTTAGTTTAGTTCCTCCAGATTGGCGTCGCTTTTAGTCTAATCGTTCCTTGTGAATGGTTCAGAGTTTTCCGGAAGATTCCTATCGCTTGTTGGTAAAAACAGGTGTCTTTTGCCTTAACGCCCGCTTTTCAGTCCGCTCCGCTTCATTTCCGCTTCATCTCCATGTTCCATTTCAGTTTCGCTTCACCTCCGCTCGCTCCCCTGCAAAGAGGACGTTAAGGAGGGGCATCTATTGACACCTATTTTTTTTCGATAAGTTGAGTCATTTCTCTTACTCCCATTTATTGATGCCTCGAGTTGTCCATCACTCGCTGGGCTATTTTCTGGCACGTTCTAGGCCAATTTTTTGGGTGGTCTCCCTCCCTAGCTAGGTCCGAATTGATTCAGAGCTTAATTTTCCTTGGTTTTGGTTGATTGAGCTGTTCTATGAATTTCAAACGCCCATATACATGTGCGGTCAGTCTCCAGCCGCTCATAACACAGACGGTTGACTTTGAGCCGTTCATCTATTTATTGGATATTTAGCTGATTTTTTGAATTTCCACCGACAAGCATTTGTACGGTCATGAGTTAGCCGCATAAGACCATTGTGCGGTACCTCCTAAGCCGTCTGTCTCCCAGAATCCTAACATTGTTGGTTTTCAGATAATTATCTAATTATCTAATCTATTTTTATTTATCACCGACAAGGAATGGGCGGTTTTCTCTTGGCCGCTCTTGTGGATGTACGGTCTACCCGCGGCCATTTATCTATGAGAGTCCAACGGCGAGGTTTTCGATCATCTCGATGGATAGTTGGATAATATTTTATGTTTATTGAATTTCCACCGACAGGGTTGGACGGCCTAAGAGATGGCCGCTCATCCCGTTGGGTGGTCTATCATGAGACCATTCATCATCTCGATTCCTGAGCATTTCAAAGGTTTTCTCTCTCTATCCGTGGTTTTATCCCTAACTTCTCCCGTCATTTTCTCCACAGATACTGAACCAAATTTGGCGTCGTTTCTTCTGGTTGAAAGATAATTCGATTATCTTCATCTTTTATTTGATAATCTCGACCTGAAAAGGGCCAGAAACTAATTTTGAGCTAGGACTTTAGGTGCTCTATAAATAGACCCTGAGGCCCAGTTTCGAAAGGAGGGGGAGATTTTTGGTCGACGGCGAAGCCCTGCCGAATCTTTGAGCGACCTAGCACCAAGCGGGGAGGCCTTCTATGTCCATACAGGCCTCCGGTTCAGGGAGTAGTCTTTGTTTTGAGTCTTTTACATTTGATAGTCCCGTCTCCTCTAGTTGCATGCTTATTTCTTCATATCCGTTCTCCACGTTTTTCTTCATTTGCACTATCATTCACACACTCTCCTATGTTTTTGACGCCCCAAGGGTTTAAAAATCCCCAGGTATCCCCCATTTCATTTAGTCATATTCATTTCATTCCATTTTAGCATTTGTTACACCTTCTAGTTCTAATTCGGGTTTTTCTTTGTGTTCTACATGTTATTTTGCAGGTCAGCAACACACTAGCACGAGGCCCATCCTTTCTGGCTGGCCGGAAAGGGTGGAGGTTGGACTCTCGTAACTTCTGGCGTGGTTGTTTTGTGCGGCTTCTTCCAGACCGTTCAGGGAGACGTAGGCCTAGTATCAACCGTTCTTCCTTCTCCTGCGATCACCTTCAAGCCGTTCAACCCTCCAACCATCTTCGTCCCGCGTTCCACCTCAGCACCGGAGAGCAATCTATCGTGAGATCGCGCATACCTACAGGCGGTCCATAAGGAGCCGTTCTGAGTGTCGGTGCTGGTTTTAAGGCGAGTACCTCCCTCTTTCCAAGGTACGGATTGCGTTCATCGCATGTCCGGCATCTTGGTGGCGATCACGATCACAGGTTTCTACTCCTCCCTTTCCCTCTATCTTTCGTTCATTTCCCATATGTGATGTGGTAAGATAGACATGGGAGGGCATTAAGAAAGGAAGGTAGGAAAAACATGTCAACATCAGGTTCGGTAACACCTTCTCTACCAGCGGCAGCCGTCTCTGGCTCGACGGGCGGGAGATCCTGGTAGCGAACTTCCTCGGTTGAATGCTCCTCGAACGAGCGGGAGTGCCCCTCGATCGGGCAAGCGTGCTCCTCGGCAGGACGAGAGACCCCCGCCTTCTTCAACCGCTTCTTCTCGGTGGTCTGACCCTTCATCGAAGATAGGAGTAGCCGCCCCCCTAGATCCTTGCACTTGGCCCCGCGGGGCTCGGGAGCATCTCCCCGAGCAATCTGCTTGCCCCGGTCTAGAGCACAGGAAGGTTCCCTAGAAACTTGGATTTCACTAGGGGCAGACGTCTCCTCCAGATCGACGATCTCCTGCTCCAACGACTGTTCCCCTTCGTCGTTTGCCCGCCAAGAATCTGAGCAGCAGAAGTCAGGACATTAGAAGAGAGCCTACTTGCTCGGCCTGGAAGTAGCGACGCAGGACCCTAAGGTTCTTACCGTGAGACGACAACGCACGAGAGGGATAATCCTCGATATTGACCGCAGTCATCAACGCGGCGGTCGACTGGCAATTCTCTTGGAGAAACCTAACCTCCTCCTCCAGTTTTGAAGGAATCGTCGCCTGCTTCGGGGGAATAGACGGATGAAAATTAACCGCCGTCGGGAAATCCCAAGGGGCGTCATCCACAGACGAACCCACCCAAAAAAATTGGGTCTTCCACCCCTTGTGAGAAGAATCTTTGGCAGAAAGGGACATGCAGCTCCTTCCCCTCCTCGCCTGAAGATAGAAGAAGCCGTTACCCGCATGGGCATGCTCCTTCAACTCAAAAAAAGAATTGAAAAGCTCCAAAGAAGTGCAAAGCCTGCACGAGCGGTAGAGGAAGAAGAAAGAGAAGATGAAAGTATATGAGTTGGAGACCAACTGGACAGGAGCCAGTAAGTAAAATTGAAGCAATCGCATGACAAAAGGGTGGAGAGGGAGGCAAAACCCACACTTCCAAGCCAAAAGGAAAGTTCAGAAGAGGCTCGGACGGTAAGACAAGCGGGATTCATGAGGCTGCGAAGGAGAGAAAAAATACTTCCACGGCAGCCCAAACCACTTTTCCATCCTCTTTACCTCGGCCTCGCCCAGCTCGCTGCGCATGGGATGCTCAAGCTGGGGGACCAAACTTCACGCCCCCGGCCCGGCTTCGCGCACCTCGGTCGAAAGATGTTGCTCCGCCATGGAAGAAAGAGAGGAACTGGAAGAGGAGGAAAAGAGCACCAAATCGGACGATTCAGGAGGAGGTGGAAGTTGGCAAATCACCGCCACTGTAATCTCTTCTAGCTCTGTAAAGGCCTCCGCGAGTCGCTGCTCTTCCTGATCCCTTTCGCGGCGCATGAGCCCTTCCAAATACCGGTGCGGTAGAAAAAGGAAACCCTAAACGAAGGTGGTTTGGGATGTAAGCACGCGCAATATTTATCTCCCCATGAACTAGACGGGAAACGGCGAGACGTTCCGAAACCCAAGAAGTGGGTTCCTCACTATGACTCAAAAGAGTCATCATTACAGGTAAACTCCTAGGACAGCCGCATCAAGTGGCCCCTGTCGGAGATAATTTCCCACCCAAATCGAGCCACCAATGTCATCCCCATAACTACTACTCATACGAGCCCAATTTTGGCTCGGGAGTAGGAGGGGGACAAGTGGAGAGGGGGAAAATATGCCTCCCGAGAGCACGGCCCAAATAGTTCCAATTCGACCAAACTAGGGCCATCTCCCCAAAGTGACTACCCTATTTGGGGCCCACTTACTTCAAGCCCCAAAACCCACTCGGAGCAGCACTTCCTAGGTGGCCCTTGGGTCCAGAAGTCTGAGCGACAGATCGATCGAGAGATCCCCTGCTGGGACCCAACATGGCCTACCCGAGCTATACACTCATCGCTCGGGATGAGATCCCGAGCAAGCGCCTCTGACTCAGACCGACTGTTGGAAGCTTAACCAGGCGTCCGTTATGCATCCAGCAGGAGCAGGGAACTCCAAGAGATAGGGGAGAGCAAGAGTCCTTATGCCATAAAGAGCCCACTACGAGGCCGTAACTCCCTGAAACCCCCTCAGCTCCCTAGATTGTTACGATAAATGGATTGCTATATAAACTCCAGGGAGACCCTCCGAGAACAGGGCATCGATCCTGAGAACAAACCACCACACCACTTGGTGGAGAATAATCCCGCGCCCCGTCTTTCTCCTACCCTCTCTCTCTTCGCATTCATGCTCTATCGCACTTGCTGACTTAAGCATCGGAGGGTCCCTGGGCACCTCTGATCCGTTTCCTATCTTGCAGTTCATACAGACGTGGTGACCGTGACCAAAGATTCTTCATGGATCTCACGCCTCAGGATCAGCGCGAGATTACGCCTCTTCACTTGCTTAGCATCAAACAAATGTGTTTTCTGCATTTCGTTCTTGGAGCTTTTGAGCTTGAATCTTGATTAAATCAATTCATGAGAATATTGGTGAAATTGATTCTTGGTTTGGAAATGTGTTTTATAATGCTTAATAGGCTCCCAAGACACCAAGAGTTTGATCCAAGGTAAGGTGGAATCAATGCATATGAAAACTCATTGATTTATCCTTATTTTTCTATTTTGCAGGTTTCTCGGTCGACCAAAGTAGAGGATCGGTCGACCAATATAGCCAGAGCATGCCAGACAGAACAGTCTTAGAGATCGATCGACCGACAAGGAGACTTCGGTCGACCGAAATAGCCAGAGTTGGCCAGTCTAAAATGATTCACAGTTCGGTCGACTGCCACCCAGTTTCGGTCGACCAATTCCATCGGGCCTCTAGATCCGTCTTTGCGAATCTCATTTAAATCCCATCTAACCTGATCCTTTTGGGTTCTATCTTTTACCCCTTTGCCCCTAGGTTATTGATAGACATATTAGGGTTGAAGAGGCGTAATCTCGCATTGGACCTGAGCTGGGGGGATGATCACCGAATAGTGAATTGCAAGGAAGGGAAACAGATCAGGGGGCCTAGGGATGGTTCCCTGGGGTAAACCCTCCGATGTCTAAGTCAGATGAAGGGAGGAGGAAAAGAGAGGCGCGAGATCCCTCTACACCAAGGTGGTGGAGTGGTTCCTGCTCAGGGAATTTTAGGCGTGTGTTGGCCCTTACCTTCCACGGGAGGGAGTCTCAGGTTTAAATAGTGTGCAAGTCTCATGAGTCCTGTAAGCTAAGGAGTTTCAGGCGGGAGTTACGTCCTCATTATGGGATCTTTACGTCCTTAAAAACTCATGTTCATAAAGGGCTCTCAACGACAGCGTGGATAAGCAATCGTCGGTTAAACCCAAGCATGAAGGGTGCCAACCCTGTCCGGGTGATAGGCATAGCTCGGATGAAGATAGGTCGGAGTGGGTGCTGAGCGCTTGCCTCTATCCCGGTGAGGGGATAACTCGGGCATGGGTCTTCCTCCGTTCTGACCGACGTTCGGGCCTTCCGAGCCTAAGGGCCGCTGAGGAAGGGTTTGATCTCGAGTAATCTTATTGGGCTTTTTATCCTTAGTGGGCCCTGCGGGGCTATCACTTGGATGAGCTGGGCCTCGTTTGGTCCTGACGGACCTAGTTCGTCTGCTCTTAGATGGGCTACAGAAATCCCCCTCTCCACTTGCCCTCCTCCTACTCCCGAGCTTTGGTAAGCTCGGAAGAGTAGCTATTTAGGGTTTTGGACCAGCGTGGCTCAGGTGAGTGGAGATCTGGCGGTGTTAGTAAGCCACGTGTCGTGGTCACCTGGGCCCTTAATAATGATGATCCTGATGGATTTGAATTGAAGAGGCCCCCTTTTCTCGGAGGTCGGAACGACGCGCCGCCTTCCGCGTGGGAATATAGGCGTTGTGCGCTTGCCATTGCTCTAGACTCCCTCTGTTTTTAGGGTTTGGCTCTCCTTCATACTTGCTTTTGGGGCCTTTTGATGTGTCGTGAAGACATGACGGAAGAGTAGTGGCTTGCAGCGGCGTTTGCAGAGTTGGCAGAGATAACTGCAGAGGCAGTATGACAACTTCCTCTTCCTCCAAAGTCTTCGGGGTCCCGAGAGTATCTTTCTTCAAGTTCCTCTCCGGATTCCATGGCGGATCAGCATCCGGATGTCGAAGAGTGGGGGGGCGAGCCTGCGGTGAGGGCGGCGGCTCCAAATTGCAGCGAACTGGGGGAGGTAGAGGTGAAACAGCTAGAGAACCAGTTTCATCTGCCCAACAAAATTTTCTTCGCCGCGCCTACCCCGCACGAGTCGAGCTTGGATTCTCATACGGGCTACATCTGCACCTTTCTACTATCATGGAAGGGTGGGTTCCGCCTTCCCTTCGAGCCCTTTGTTCTCAAACTTCTCATATTCTTCCAGTTGGCACCCGTACAGTTGGTAGCCAACTCTTATCTTCTTCTTTCCGCCTTTCGCATCCTCTGCCGTCAATGCGGAGTTCCTCCTTCCTTGGACCTCTTTCACTATTTTTTTGAGTTGAAGGCGCATCCCTCGGCCGGGAAGGGCTTCTATTTCATCCAGGCGAGGTGGAATAGGAGCTATATTTCCTTGGCCGCGAAGGATTCTTCGCACAAGGGGTGAAAAACTCAGTTCTTCTGGGTGGAGATTCTCTCGATGGAGGAGACTTGGAGATGTCCCGTAATCCCCAATTTTCATCCGAACATTCCTCCAAGCAAGATGAGTTTTCTCCGGACGTGAAGGAGTACGCGATCATTTTGCTAAAGCGTCGTCAGTCCACGGAGGAGCTGGTTACTCCGGAGAACATCGAGCGATGTCTTCTTGCGCGGCTGCAGCCGACAGGTTCGGTCGCCATGAATCAGTTTCTTCTTCGGATGTTGAGACCATCTCCTTTTCCTGATCATATCTTTCTTATGTGTAGACACCAGGCGGCCGGCTTTGGAGGAGGCCGCAGAGGAGATCGATCTCGGCGATGACTCGGCTGCCGATGAGTCCGCTACTCCCACAGGTCGCTCCCGAGCTAGAGATAAGGGCAAGGGGGCGGCTCGGGGTGAATCTTTCGGGCCGCGGGGGTCCAAGCGCAAGGATCCCGGGGAAGGCATGATCCGGGCCGCCGTGAAGGCCAGGAAGCGGGCCAAGAAGGCCGGGGTCATTCTCGCAGTCGAAGGCGACCATGCCACGGCTCACCCCTCCGCCGAGCATGATGGGGCCGACCCTACTGGGCGAGCTCTCCCACCCTCTGAGTAAGAGGGGACCGAGGAGGTTGGGGCTGCTCCTGTGATCGACAATGATGCTGGCTCGGCTCCCCCTTCGGCCGAAGCCGAGGGGGCCGAGGCTACTTCTACGATTGGCAGCGGTGCTGGCCCGGCTCTCCCCTCGGTATGAGCCGAGGCGGCCGTAGACGAGGCAGGTGACGATGGGACCACGGTCAAGATTGGGGCGTTGACTGAGGCGGGCGACGCTCCAGGTGGCGGTGCAGGTGTCGAACTGGTCCAGGCTGGGGGGTCGCAAGAAAAGGTGACGCAGCCCCAACCGACCGAGGCACGAGGGGCGAACGAAGCCGCGGCTCAATCTGGGCCATCTGGCGGGACGCCGACCAAAGAGGGGGTCTCTATTCCGGCGGCCTTGGAGAGGCTCGACATCCAGGGCCCTCTGTAGCAAATATGTCGCGGTATAGCCGCGAAGGTGAAGGGGGGAGACATGCAGCACTCCCCGTCCGTGGCCCTCGAGACGGTTATGGAGGGCGGCTTGGTCCTGGCCCAGATGGGGGCCACTCTGGCAGAAGCTTATGCTCGGTCGGAGTCAGAGCGGGCGAACCTGGCCTAGACCCTTGGTGGGTCTGACAGGAAGATGGCTCGGCTTGTCGAGGAGCGTGATGGGCTTCGACGTGAGCTTTCCTCAGTTAGGGAGCTGGCGTGGGCAAGCCAGGTGGAGGCTCGGGCATTGACCGAGCAACTAGCTAGGGCCCGCAAATTGCTCGAGAGGAAAAGCATGCTTCTTGAAGAGGAGCGTGTTGCTCGCATCGAGCTAGATGGCTGGTGGGAGGCCGAGCGTACCGAGCTGGTGGACCGAGCGGAGGAAGCTGAGTGCCTTCGGCGGAGGCCGAGGCTGATCGGGCTGAGGCGGAGGAGCAGGCGGCGGAGGCCGAGAAGCAGACGGTTGAGGCCGAGCGGAGGTAAGCCGAGGCGGAGCGGGAGAAGGCCGAGCTTGCTAGTAGGGTGGGATCAGCCGGGGTGGAGGCACTCGAGTAGTACAAATGCTCGGATGCCTACCGGGTCGACCTTAAGGAGGCTGCCCTCCCCTATTACGAGTTAGCACTTCGCCGAGGCATCCGCAAGGGGTTCAAATAAGGATACGACCGGGCCGTCTCTTATGCCGAGGAGCAGGCATCCGAGACAATCGATTTCCCATCCGGGCAATGCTATGACTTGGACTTGTCATCCTTCGGTTCCTCTGCATCGGAGGAAGAAGATCAGGGGGGCTCTTCGTCTGAGGGGTCGCCAACTCCGGATGCCTCGGGAGGGTGCGCAACCGAGGTAGTTCCCACGCCGATGGGGTCAGTGCCAGGGTCGGCCGTTGCCGAGGGTGCCGGGGGCAGACCATCTGAGCCTTCCACTTCCAAGCTTCAGGGTGGGCCAGAGGCCTAATGTATCTGCTTTGCTTTCTCTTTTTGTATGTCTTTTCCTTGTTCAAAGAAAAACTTTCCTTATTGTGTAGGAAAAAAAGTAAGGCAGTAGCATTATGATGAAGACTTAACTGTTTCGTATAGCCATTGCCGTATTTTGTTCAGCATATCTACAGTAGTTGGAAGGTGTCGATACTTTCTACGTGGATCTCGCCTGATGGTTGGGTGAGCGTCTTACAGGGTGTCTTTTTGTTCTCTCATGCTTTGAATGTTTGGCCGCTTCGTGTGTCCCGCTGGGGCGAAAACGAGAAGTTTGAGGTGACCGTTCGTAGGGGGAGGTCCCTTTGGCGTGTTTTCGAGGGGAGAATCATTTAAGGCAAAAATGGCCTCCCTTTGCCTATAAAAGATTTGAAGGGCGTCCCTTCCTCTCCACCGCTTAGGGTTTTTCTCGACAGTCTTTCCTCATTCTCTCTTCACGTAGTGTTGTGCCATTATATTTGAAGCATAGAAGACGCTCCGGAAGATGAGGCTGCCGATGACGGTGGTAGAGAGTCCTTGCTGCTTCGAGTTTAAAGGGGGTTCAATGGCCGACGAACAGGTTTAAAGATGGTTCGACATGCGGAGGCACGTCGTTTTCTTTTTATCAGTTTCGACGGCGCTTGCGGGGGGGAGAGATGGTGGACGGATGTGGGCATCAGGCATCCCTGCTGCCCGTCCCTTCCTGCTCGCTCCATGGAGGGGAGGAGGAAGCCAATTAAGCTCCCTCCTTTCCGGGCTTTCCCCTGCCTCCTTGTCCAGCTCTGCTGGTTTCTTTTTCCCTCTTCTGCTCTTCTCATCCTTTCTTTCACTCTTCGGAGGGTGCCTGCACTCTCTTCCTTCCAAAGAGTTGGCAGATTGGTGGGGAGGATGCCTTCATATGCGTTCCCTCTTCCCCTTCCTCCATCTCTGTCAACTTGGAAGGTAGCATTCTCCTTCCTAATCCCTCTGTCACCTTTGTTCCGAGCTACCCGAGCCAACGGGGTCGACTACCCTTTATCCGAGCCAGTTTCTGCACAAGTCAGAGTCAGTGGCTGGACACAGGAAAGTCAACCGAGTCAGCCGAGCGATGGGCTCATACGACGGCGTCAAATGGATTTTTTGCTTTTTTGACATGTATAGGCTTGGCTTCGGCCTTTCTGATGTACAAGCGAGTTGTTTGAATAAAGGAAAGAAGACTTTTATTTTATTTCATGTCGTTTACACAATACTCAGTATTCAGAAGTAGAACTTGCGTAGTTTAGTCGCGTTCCAGGTACGAGGGATGGGCTCTCCTTCCATCGTGGATAGCTGGTATGCTCCTTTCCCGAGCGTCTTGTCCACTCGGTAGGGGCCTTCCCAATCAGGGGATAGCTTGTCCGCCGCCTCAAGTGGTCGAGAGGCTTCGGCTTTCCTGAGGATGAAATCTCCCGGTTGAAAGTGTCTATCTCAGACTTTGGCGTTGTAGTATCGAGTGAGGCGGCGTTGATATTCTGTTGCTCGGATGCTGGCAATCTCTCGGAGCTCATCTGCTAGGTCGAGGTTTTCGAGCAATTTCTAGCCGTTTGCCTCGTGCGAGAAACAGATGACTCAGAGGGAGGGATTGGCAATCTCCAATGGGATAACGGCCACGGCGCCGTACACCAACTGAAAGGGACTTTCACCGGTTGACGTTCTAGGAGTCGTTCTGTGTGACGAAAGTACGTTTGGAAATTCCTCAAGCCAGCTGCCCTTGGCTTTGCCGAGCCTGGTCTTGATGCCTTTTAAGATAGTCTTGTTGGCATTTTCGTCCGGCCCGTTAGCCTGAGGGTGGGCGACCAAGGTGAAGTGATTACGAATGTTTAGGTCGGCGCATCTGTCTCGAAAATAACGAGAATCAAATTGCCGACCATTATCGCTCACTATCACTCGGGGGATGCAGTAGCGACAGATGATCGATTTCCAAACGAAACTCCAGACGACTATCTCGGTGATTCTTGCTGTGGCTTCGACCTCGATCCATTTGGTGAAGTAGTCGATGGCGACGATGACGAACTTCTTCTAGGCTTGAGCCGTGGGGAACGGCCCGAGGATGTCGATTCCCCAACGAGTGAAAGGATATGGCTCGGCTAGGGTAACGAGCTCCGTTGTCGGCTGATGGACCAAGTGGTCAAATCGCTGGCATCAGTCGCAGTGTTGTACATAGGTCGAGCAGTCGCGCTACAGAGTGGGCCACCAATAACCTTGTCATAGCAAGATCCTGGTGAGTGACCTTCCTCCCAAATGCGCTCTGCACAGGCCTTCGTGAACTTCTTGAATCCCTCGGTTGGCTTCGTCAGTACTGAGGCACTTTAGGAGAGGACCGAAGAAGGATCTTCGATAGAGAGTGCTATCCAGAACGACGAATCGCCGAGCTTGGTACTTCAATCTTCGGGCTTCCCGGGGGTCGGGAGGCTCTTGAGAGTCTTGGAGCCACAACAAGTAGGGGGTGCGCCAGTCGCTTGGGGAGGCCTGGTCAATAGCCAGGAGCTCCGAATTGATGCTCGGTCGCTCTAACTCTTTCAGAAGGACCGATCGAGTCCCTCGGGGTCAAGAGAGGAGGCCA
The DNA here is from genome assembly GCA_022559845.1 of Amorphophallus konjac. NCBI lineage: Eukaryota > Viridiplantae > Streptophyta > Magnoliopsida > Alismatales > Araceae > Amorphophallus > Amorphophallus konjac. The sequence continues at coordinate 295,543,775 of CM040121.1, read as the reverse complement.
GCCGAGAGAGGGCATCCGCTCAGGAGTTTACTTCCTGAGCTATTCAAACTACCTCAAAACTCTCGAACTATTGTGCCACGGCTCTAACCAGCTGGAGGTATTTGATCACCGATGCTTCTCGAGCTTCGTAATCACCGTTGACCAGGCTAGTGACTAGTTGGGAGTCAGTGTGAATTCTGACTCGCTCAGCCCCCAGTCGCCAGGCCATGCAGGCTCCCGAGATAAGGGCATCGTACTCGGAGGCATTGTTGGACGCCTGGAAGTTGAACTTCAAGGCGTATTGTAGCTCTGCTCCTTTGGGGGACTTCAAGAGGATTCCACCGCCGCTTCCGGCCGAGCTGGAGGATCCGTCGATGAACAGTTTCCAGGATGGCCCGGGCGCGGACGGAGATTTTTCTTCGGTCGGGATAGTACTATCGGTGATGAAGTCAGTGAGTGCCTGTCCTTTGATAGCCGAGCGAGGCCGGTAGGATATATCATAGGCCCCGAGCATGATGGCCCACTGAGGAGGCGTCCCGAGGCTTCAGGGTGAGCGAGGATCCTCTTCAAAGGATCGCCGATCAGCACGGTGATAGAATGCCCTTGGAAATAGGGTCGGAGGCACTTGGCCGAGATAACCAACGCTAGCACGAGTTTCTCATTTGTGGGGTACCTTCTTTCAACCTCGTTGAGCATCTTGCTGGTGTAGTAGACCAGTCTCTCGACTCCCGAGTCATTTCTGACCAGGACCGAGCTAACTGTAGATGAAGTCGCCGAGAGATAGAGATACAAGGCTTCACCTAGGATAGGCTTGGAAAGCACCGGGGGTGAAGCCAGGAACTCCTTAAGCTCGGCGAACGCCCTTTGGCATTCCTCATCCCATACGAACGTAGCAGATTCCATTTTGGACCCCCTCAACAGCTTGAAGAAGGGTAGGCATCGTTCGGCCGTGCGGGACAGGAATCTGCAGAGTGCGGCAATGCGCCCAGTGAGGCGTTGGACGTCTTTGATGTAGGTGGGTGGGCGCATGTCCAGGATGGCCTATACCTTATCGGGGTTGGCCTCGATCCCACGCTGGGTGACTAAGAAACCCCGGAACTTCCCGGATCTTACTCCGAAGGAGCACTTGGTGGGATTGAGCTTCATATAGTACCTCAGGAGGGTGTTGAAGGTCTCAGCTAGGTCGGCGAAGTGATGCTCGGCCTTGGGGGTCTTGACGAGCATGTCGTCAATATAGGCCTCGATGTTCCGACCGAGCTGTCCTTCGAACATATGATTGACCAGCCTCTGGTACGTGGCTCCAGCATTCTTCAACCCGAAAGGCATCAGGGTGTAGCAGTATACGCCGAAGTTGGTAATAAAGTTGATCTTCTCGACGTCTTCTGGATCGATTTTGATCTTGTGGTAACCTGAATAGGCGTCTAGGAAACTGAGTATTTCGTTGTCTGAGGTTGAATCAACCAGTTGGTTGATGCTCGGTAATGGATAGTAGTCCTTTGGTGTGGCCTTGTTCTGGCCGGTGAAGTCCACGCACATTCGCCACTTTCCCAAAGCTTTTGGCACCAGGATGACGTTAGCCAGCCACGTCGGGTACAAGATCGGTCTAAAAAGACCAATCTTTTGCCCCTTGATGACCTGCTCCTTGATGATCGCCTGCTTCTCTGGCGCATGCTTCCTTCTGCGTTCTTGTACGGGCTTCACGGTCAGGTCGAGGTTGAGCCTATGCATTACCGTATCTTCTGGTATTCCGGAGAGTTGATCATCAGACCATGCAAAGACTCGGGTATACACGGAAAGAAACTCTTTGTATTGCTGCTGAACCTCAGATGATAGGTCGGCTCCAATCTTTACTCCTAGGGTCAGGTCGTCGTTTAGGAAAACCGTTAGCAGCTCGCCTCCAGGCTCGGAGGTTGCGGGTTTTTCCTCGACTTCCCGGGGACCCTTGTTCTTCCCGTCAGACCTTGTGGCTTCAACCAGGATATTATAGCACCTTCTGGCCGTCGCCTGGTTACCTCGGACTTCCCCCATTTCATTTTTGGTGGGGAACTTCATCTTTTGGTGATAGGTAGAGGGCACCGCTTTCGTTCAGCCAAGGATTCCTCGGCCGAAGATTGCGTTGTATGCTATCATACCCTTGATCACTATGAAGTCCACCATGACCGTAACGGTTTTTGGTGGGGTGCCAAGATTAACTGGCAGGCTTAGGGCTCCCTCGGGATAAGTGGCTTGGCCATTGAACCCGCAAAGTGGGTTCGGATCGGGTGGAGTTTAGACGGATTCTCCCACATCTTAAGGAAACATTCGTAAGATAATACATCAGGGGCACTTCCATTGTCAACTAGAATTATGTCTACATTATAATGGTTTATTGTGGCCGATATGACTAGGGAGTCGTCATGCGTGGTGGTCAACCCTTCCAGATCTTGGTCGGAGAAGACTATGACCTGGGGCTCACTTGGCGGGGCCTTGAGAGGCTCGATGGCTCGGCTCGCCCGCTCAGCATGATGCTTCCTTCCTCAGCTAATGTCCCCTCCTGATGCAGCTTCTCCAGCGACGACGTTGATGTGGACCCCGCGAGGGGCGTTGTCGATTTCCTCTGGGGTGCCTCGGTCTTCCTCACACCCAGCCACGAACTGGGATAGGTGTCCCTGGTGGACGAGGCGCTCGATCTCATCCTGGAGCTGGTGGCAATCGTCGGTATGATGCCATGGTCTCTGTGGAACAGGCAATGCTAGCTGCGATTGTGATTTTTTGACCTCATTGGCTCGGGTTGGCGGAGAAGGCCCGAGCCTTTGATGTCTTCATATATCTCGTACACCAGAGCGGTTAAGGGAGTGTACCGCTCGTACTTCCGGGATGGCTCCTTGTGCTCTCCGTCTCGGTTCCGCCTTTTTCCTTGGCCCGAGCTTGACTCGAGTGCCCGCTTGTTGTCCCCCTCCCGACCCGAGTTGGTTGCGCCTCGGCATGTGCTGAGTACTTCTTCACACTCGGCGTGGCGCAAAGCCAGAGTCACTAGCTCGGCAAGGGTCGAGGGAGGGTGGAGGACAAGTTCGCGGCGGAGGTTCTCGTCCTGGGTGACCCCGGTCAGCGCGGTTATGGCCGAGGCTACATCCAGGCAGGGGATTCTCAGGGCTTCCGACTTGAATCGATTGATGTAAGCCCGGAGTTTCTCCCCTTGCGCCTGTTTGAGAGCCAATAGCCCCGCTACCGACCTCGGGGGGGGGGGGGGGGGGGGGGGGCGCTACCGGTGAAACTCTCCTTGAATACTCGCCCGAATTGCTTGAAATCTCGGATGGATCCGGGGGCGAGGGCCCGGAACCATGCTTGGGCACCTTGGACTAGGGTGGTCACAATGGCTCGGCACTTGACGGCGTCGGACGCTCCGTGAAGGGTAATCAGGGTGTCGAAGTTGTCGAAGTGGTCGCCTGGGTCGCCTTGGCCGTCGTAGGACTTGAACGTCGGAATGGAGGTTCTGGGAGATACCTCTACCTTCAAGATGTAATCGGAGAATGGGGATTTCTCCCCATCCGCTGCCGGAGAGACATTTTGCAAGGCGCTGTGGACGTGCAAAATTGCACACCCATACATCGCAACTAGTCCAGCACCAATAACAACTTCAACCGAAGAAGTTATGGAAAAGCGGGGCCGTCTGGACTCCCCGAACGCACATACACTGCCGTGGAGCTATCTCAGGGGTCACGACAGTGAAGAGAACTCAACCCTCAAGAGCCCCACAATCCATGGGCCTCGAAGAAAATAAAATAAGCCGTAACTCGCGCTCACAACGGGCTCATAACTGCCCATTTAGGCCTTCAGCGGCACGCCCTTTGGGCCCTTCAGCGGCATATCCCTTTGGCCCCTCAGCGGTACCCCCTTTGGCCCTTCAGCGGTACACCCCTGGGCCCTTCAGCGGCACACCCCATGTGCCTTCAGCGGCACACCCCATGTGCCTTCAACGGCACGCCCCATGTGCCTTCAACGGCACTCTATTTTAAGCCTTCAACGGCACACTATTTCGGGCCTTCAACGGCACACTATCTCAGGCTTTCAACGGCACACTATTTTAAGCCTTCAACGGCACACTATTTTAAGTCTTCAACGGCACACTATCTCAGGCCTTCAACGGCACGCTATTTCAAGCTTTCAACGGCACACCATTTCAAGCCTTCAGCGGCACACTTCTTGGGTCTTTCAGCAGCACACCTGCGAGGCCCTCCAGCGGCACGCCTGCCTTAGCCCCAGCGGCACGCCTGCCTTAGCCCCAGCGGCACAGCGTTCAGCCCATCCATGCCAGTCAACGCTCGTATCCCTTGGCGCACAGCGAAGGCATGGCAGGCCCATACCTGCACCTTGCTGGGCTATCCTCGCCCCACCTACTCCCGTCCTCGACAGTCGTCGGCCTTACCAGGGGTATAAAAAGAGGGGAGAACAGAGAGGAACGGGGGGCGACGGTGGTGCTTCCACGGGAGAGAGAAGAGAAGAAGTGAAGGGAAGTAGGGGATGCTTTGGGCTCCCCCCCTACTACTCCGTCCACCATCATCGGTGCGAAGAGAAAGGGAAGAAGATGAAGAGAAGAACAGGAAGGCCCTCCGACGACCACCGGTGAGCGATAGAGAGTAAGAGAAGAGAGAGTAAGAGAGAAAGAGAGATGTAGCAAGGGGAGTGGGGAAGGCCAGAGAGCCGTCGCCTCTGCCCGACCCTAACTCCCCATTTCCTCCTCTTCACGCTTTTCTTTTTCATCTTTCCTCCCTCATTGTTGTATTTTCCACCTCGGTGTTTTGATGTATACGCGGCCGGTTATGGCCTTTTCTCTAGATGAATAAAAATTCCCCCCTCTTTGGGTTTTTTGACTGCCTCCGTTGTTTTGGGCCGTTACGCGTGCCTGGCCGTCTTCTTTCTCCTTTTCGGTGGTGTGCCTCCCGGTAGTGATCCTTTCCCCCTTTGGTGTTGCTCCTTCGTCGGGCCTCTGATCACCACCCTCACCCATTCGCCTGTGGGAAGTTACCTCCCTTTTGGCCTCTCAACGGCCCTCTCCTCCGGCGTCTGCCAGCGGCACCCCCCCCAGCGGCATGCTTCTGCCGCCCCTCGGCGACACAACCTCTTCTAACCCCCTATCCGGCACACTCGTGCCTTCGCTACCTGGCACACCCCGTGCCTTCCTTGCTCGGCACACCCGTGCCCCCACTCTCACCTCTCCTTCCCCGGCACAGCTTGGCCACTCCCAGCCCGGCAAGCCCTCTGGTCAGCCAGCCCGGCACGCCCCTGGCCTTCCTTAGCCCGACATGCCCTCTGGTAAGCCGACCCAGCACGCCCATGGCCTCCCTTAGCCCGGTACGCCTCTCCAGCCCTTGGCCTCCTTGGCCCGGCACACTTGCCCCTTTTTCTTGTCCGGTGCATCCCCCTTAGCCAGTCCTGGGATAGTCTTCCACTCACCGATACCTCCGAGTTTCCTGAAGTTTTATTAAAGGTGTTGCCGCTCTCGGGCGCCCACCTCTAGTTGTCGGGTTCCGCCACTCCATGTGGGCGTGTTCCCTGTATCTCCCTTACGCTCGGGTCAAGGGGAGATGCTACCGAATTTTCCCTAGAAACAATAACATATTAAAAAGATAAAAGGAAGCAACCAACAAATGGAACGACCACACGTTAAAAAGGACTAAAAGAAAGCAACAGACAAATAAAAAAGAGAACAACGGTAAAACGTTTTAACCGAGACAAGGGAACCGCAATCAACTCAAAGAGAGCCAAATCGAACGACAACTAAACAACTTGTCCTCATGGGAGAAAGAATGGAAATTGATCAAGAGAAGAAAAGAAGAAACCCATGCAAACTTAATAAAATCAGAAGAGAAGAAAAGAAAAGCCTTAAAAGAAACGGAGGAGGAGTAGGCTCCCCATGCCCTTCGCCGGTACGCCCCTTCAGCCACCCTCGCCGGTATACCCTCTAGCCACCCTTGGCCGGCACGCCCTTCACCGGCACACCTCGCTGCACCCTTCACCGGTGCACCCTATCCGCGCCTTTCCCGGCACACCATTCGTGCCCCCCCCCTTTCACCAACACACTCCCTTTCTCCTTTCGCCGGCACGCTCCAAGCCCCCGCCGCCACCGGCACAGCCCTTTGAAGCCTCCCCAGGCATACCCTATGCTTCCTAGCCTGGCACGCTCCCACCGTCTCATCTCTTCTCCCCACCATCTCTCTCATGCTCACCATCTCTTCAGCAATGTATAGACTTTGCAGGAAGGGTTGCACAAATGCAGATAGTAAAGTATGTACATTGGAAATGGATGTTCAGACATGCCGTGAACGAATATATGGACTTAATGTGCTTGTGAAAATAATGTACAGACTTTGTGCTGCAGCAATCAGCCAATGTACAGACTCTGTGCTGCAGCAACCAGCCAATGTACAGACTTCGTGTTGCAGCAGCCAGCCAATGTACAGACTTTGTGTTACGGCAGCCATCCAATGTACATACTTTGTGTTGCAGCAGCCAGCCAATATACAGACTTCGTGTTTCAGTAGCCAGCCAGTGTACAGACTTTGTGTGCATACAATCGGCCAATGTACAGACTTTGTGTTGCAGCAACCAGCCAATGTACAAACTTTGTGTGCATGCAACCGACCGATATACAGACTTCGTGTCGCAGCAACCAGCCAATGTATAGACTTTGTGTGCATGCAACCGGCCAATGTATAGACTTTGTGTTGCAGCAACCAGCCAATGTACAGACTTCGTGTTGCAGCAACCAGCCAATGTACAGACTTTGTGTTGCGGCAGCCATCCAATGTACAGACTTTGTGTTGCAGCAACCAGCCAATGTACAGACTTCGTGTTGCAGCAACCAGCCAATGTACAGACTTCGTGTTGCAGCAACCAGCCAATGTAGACCTTGAGTTGTAGCAAATGGAAAATGTACAGACTCTGCGTGTATGCTAGCAGACGATGTACAGACTTTGAGTTTGTAGCAAATGAAGAGTGCACCGGTAATGCATGGCAAGCTATGCAACCAATGTACGGACTTGTGGGTTTGCTAAACCAATGAACGTAGGAAAAGATAGGAATGTACAGACTTTGAATGCATGGAGTACACGGGCCACATAGGCTTGGTCCAAGAATGTACAGACTTTGAGCTGAAGGACGTACAGACTTTGTGTTGCAGCAACCAGCCGATGTATAGACTTTGAGTTACAGCAAACGATTAGTGTACAGATTCCGCGCGTGTGCTAGCAGACGTTGTACAGACTTCGAGTTAGCCCGGCACGCCCGCCAACTCCCTCTCTGGCACACTCTCTTGGCACTTCTCCGTCACCCTCTAACCTACCCGGTAAACTCTCCCAGCCCCTCTCCGGCACGCTCTCCCTGCCTTCGCCGGTACACCCCTTTTTGCCCCCAACGGCCCACTTTTCCTTCCAAAATAAATATATATAAATATGTCATGATAATGATAATGATAATGATAATAATGATAATAAATTAATAAAATTATGATAAATAAATAAACCTGAATATACATATATGAGAAATAAACAAAAAATGTGAAATAATAATAATAATAGTAAGAAAAAGGAAAGGGAAAATATAATAGTAATAATAATAAACAAAATAGAGAAATCATGCAGAATAAATACATAAAAGGGAAATAAACAATAATATATATATATATGCACATAATTTAAAGCCCAGATAAAGAAAATGGTAAAATCTATGTTGCAACCCCCCCTCTCTCCCCGTGACCCGATGCTGAAGGAACAATCATGCCGCCCTTCCAGGTTGGGCCTGAGTCTTGGGAATTATCCCAAAATAGCCACGACCTGACCTCGCCTCGGGCCGATATTCCGATTAAACCGGACTCGTTTCTCGGTCCGGATCCCTTCCGAGCCATTACTTAAATTGCCGCACGTTCGGCAGACATTTGAACAGGTTCACCTGGATTTCCGCCGCGTTTCTATTACGGACTGGTGTCCGAACATGAAAAGGTCCATGCGTGACCGATATGGCCGACGGTTCCCATTCCGACATGGTCGTAACCCGGCATTGCTCTAGGCCAATAGCCTATCGAATCGGATTCATCCTAATGGGATTTGTTCCAGCTCTTTCTTTGAAGTTGCCATGAACTCGGCGTACGTTTGTACGGGGTTGCTTCCATCTACGCTGTACCTTCAATATGGACACTTGTCCGAATATCAAGTGGTCCGCAAGTGACCGACAGAAATCGGAATAGAACGGGACGGCTCCCATCATCCCTGGACCCTACACATGGGAATATCAATAAGGCCTTCGTGGGCTATGCTGGGACCTCGGGTCCGTCCCGATTATGGTCACTGTCTGACCCATATCCTCGGCCTATAGCCCGCTCCCTTTGAACACGTTTTCGGTTTTGGAATCTTGTCCCGGGGCTCTTCCTCGCTGCCCTCCGGCACCGAGAACATTAATGATGCCCACGCAAGCCCCGTTTGGACCGCGGGAGGCGCCCCCGACATGGTCCTGACTCGATCTTACACCGGGCCAACAAACTCATTGGTTTCCTGCTACACTAACCGAGATTTAACCGAATATTTTTAGAGTCTTGGAATAATATGTTTGCCGTGTCCCGGCATACATATGTTCTAGGTCCATCTGCGATGATTACGGTATTCTCAAGCCGGACACCCGTTCGAATATTAAACGGTCTCCCGAATGACCGACACGTTTCGAACGTCCGCTTCCCTAGACATAGGGCTTTCCAGCCGATTCAAGGGATATTCCCTCGTTGCCCCTTGGCACTGAAAATATTAATGACGCTCATGCAAGTCTTGTTTCGACCGCGGGGGGCCCACCGCAGTATGGTCACAGCTTGCTCTTGCACCGGGCCAACAGATTTACTGGTTTTTGACCGCTCTAACCGAGGCTCAGCCGAACGTTCTCCACTCTTCCGAACAATAGATTTGCCGTACCTCGGCATACATGTGTTCCGGTTTTCCAGCGACAACCGTGATCTTCTCGAGCCGGACATTTGTCCAAACATTAAATGGTCAGCACACGACTTACATGACCGCGAATGGTTTTCTTCTCGCCCTCGCGCGAGGATTTCAATACCTCATAATAGACCTTCCATGCAATTGATTTCTTGGCCATGAGGCCCTGAATCCCGGTGATTAATCAAGGGTGTTCCCTCATATGGGGGATGTAAATGACGCCGTGACCTTTATGGCGCGGCGGGTTTTGGTCCCGACACGAACCACACAATCGTCTGACCGAGTCAGATCGAGCGCACCATGGGCTCTTCGGAGCCCGAATAAATTGTCACTTTGTGACTGGCACGCCCACGCACTTAATAGACGAATCAACCATTCCCGAAGAGACGAGCATAATAAACGAACGAAAAGTGCATCCATAAGTCTGGCACGCCCGGTGGGACCTAAACCACCCTTCATCTCTTCGCTAGGATTTAGGGCCTCATGGCCTCCTAATTAACGATGTTTGCCTGATTTGATGAATGGCAGGTGCTGTCTTTGCCAATCCTATGGGGAGAAAAGCCAAACTCGGTGCAGCTGCCTTCGTGGCCTCGAGGATGCTACTTCGAAGCATATGCAACTTCCAAGAATCATGGGGGCTGTTATAAAAAAAAAGGAGAAGAGAAAGAGAAGAGAAGGGAGGGGAAATGAAACCCCCCTTTTCCTCAAAAAGAAAGAGAAGAAAAGAAGAAAAGAAGAAAAGAAGAAAAGAAGAAAAGAAGAAAAGAAGAAGAGAAGAAGAGAAGAAAAGAAGAAAAAGAGAAAAGAAAGAAGCAAAAAAAAGAGAAAGAATTGGCAAGAGAGGGTTGTACGGCCACGTCCGTCGAGACCCGTGCTGAATAAAGATTACCATTATGGGGTTGATGCGGTGGAGCGAACCACTCATCCCCTCCCTGAGGGGGTGAGCGCTCTCTTGCACCTCCACCCTAGTCAATCATACAAGAAGAAGAGAAGAGAAAAAAAAAGAAAAAAAAAAGAGGAAAAAAAAGAGAGAAAGAGAGAAGAAACGAAGAAAAGTTGGCCAGCATCGCCGACTAAAAGAGCAAGAAGAAACCCGGCATCCCACCCGACTCTAGGAGGCTCCGAGTCTGCGGTGCAATGACCCCGCTCGTTCCTCTTTCCTACTGCCTCCATCCGGCATAAGACGGCCCCTCGAGTGGCTGTTAAAAGACCCAGTGAGCCACAATTGTAGCTTGGTGAATGGCTGCCCGCTGTGGGGAATACTTTATAGCAATGAGGCCAAGCACGGCCACCACTCCCGAAGAGAGCATGCATATACCCCGCCATGGGGGATAAGAAGAAGATATATACCCTGCTACGGGGGCATAAGAGGCAAAAAAAAGAGATACACCCCATTCCCAGGGGCACATGAAGAGAATCCGCCCCGACTGAGGGGCACAAAGCAAAAGCTACACCCCGGCTTCGGGGCATTTGAAGAAGAATCCGCCCTGACCTAGGGACATAAGAAGAAATAGAGTTGCACCCCGGCTTAGGGGCATTTGAAGAAGAGAAATACACCCCGATATGCGGGCACATGAAGCAAAAGACATACCCCGCCATGGGGGCATAAGAAGAAAAGAATTCACCCTGGCATGGGGACACACAAAAGGAGAAACTCACCATGGCTTAGGGGTATATGAAGAAGGAACGTACCCCGGCCTGGGGGCATAAGAAATAAAAGCACACCCCATGCTAGGGGCACATGGAGAGGAATGCACCTCGCCCCTGAGGGGTGCAAAAAGTAAAAGAACACACCCTGGCTTAGGGGCATTTGAAGAAGAAACATACCCCGCCAGGGGGCATAGAAGTCATGAAAAATACGCCCCGGCTTAAGGGCATTTGAAGAAGTCACATCCCGCCTCAGGAGCATGAGAAGCAGCAAGAATAAACCCCGGCCTAGGAGTATTTAAAGAAGAAATATACCCTGCCTGGGGGGCATAGAAGCCGTAAAGAACACGCCTCGGCTCAGGGGCATTTGAAGAAGCTACATCCTGCCTTGGAAGTATAAGAAGAAAAGAGTCCAGCCCATCTTAAGGGTATTTGAAGAAGAAACACACCCCGCTATGGGGGCATAGAAGCCATAAAGAATACGCCCTGGCTTAGGGGTATTTGAAGAAGAAGGATACCCCGCCTCGGGGGACATTGCAAGCAGCGGTACACCATGCTAGGGCGCACAGGAGGCAAACGACACCCCACCCCTGGGGACACATAAAGAGAGTACACCCCGCCATGGGGGCACATAAAGAGAATCCACCCCGACTCGGGGGTACATGAAGCAACAAAGAATACACCCGCCATGGGGGCACATGAAGAGAATCCACCCCGACTCAGGGGTACATGAAGCAACAAAGAATACACCCCGCCTTAGGGGAATCTGAAGAAGAAGCATACACCCCACCAACGGGGGGCACAGGAGCCATCGAGAATACACCCCACTTTGGGGGCACAAGAAGCAAACATTCCCTAGCGTGTCGGGGCAGAAGAAGAAGAATTCCCCCCTCGGGGGCATTGTGGACGCACTTTTTATTTAATAAAATCGTTGTTTATTTGTTTATTGGCGTTTATTAAGTGCGTAGGCGTGCCAGTCACAAAGTGACGATTTATTGTGCGCTCGATCTGACTAATCAGACGATTATGTGGTTCGTGTCGGGACTGAAACCCGCCGCGCCATAAAGGTCACGGTGTTATTTACATCCCCTCGGAGAGGGGAACACCCTTGATTAATTGCCAGGAAAAGGGGCCTCATGGCCAGAAAATTAGTTCCGTGAAAAGTCTATTAGGAAACATTGAAATCCCCATGCGAGGGTGAGAAGAAAGCATTCGAGATCATGTCGGTCGTGTGTTGACCATTTGATGTTCGGACGAGTGTCCGGCTTGTGAATCGCGTAATCGTCACGAGAAAACCGGAGCATATGTATGGCGGGGGTACGGCAAGTTTATTGTTCAAAGGGACAAGAGACATTCGTTTGAATCTCGGTTAGAGTGATCGGAAATCAGTGAGTTTATTGGCCCGGTGCGAGATCGAGTCAGGACCATTTCGGGGGTGCCTCCCGCGGTCCAAACGAGGCTTGCATGGGCATCATTAATATTTCCGGTGCCGAAGGGCAGCGGGAAAGTACCCCGGGACTATATTCCAAAACAAAGATGTGTACAGAGATAGCCGGCTATAGGCCTACGATGTGGGTCAGGCGATGACCATGGTTGAGGCGAACCCAAGGTCCAAACGCGACTCACGAAGGTCTTATTGATATTCCCACACGTGTGGTTGGGGGAAGACGAGAGCCGCCTCATTCCGTTCGGATTTTGTTGGTCATACGCGGACCATTTTACATTCGGCCAAAGGTCTGTGTTTATAGCATAAGAGACGGTGACAAATAGTACAAATACCTACTGTGAGTACGGCAAGTTTAATGCAAATGCGGGATCAGATCCTAGTATATATATGTCGGTCACTAACGGACCATTCAGTATTCGGATGAAAGTCCATATTCGAAGCATCGAAGACTACGACAAAGACATACGGATATCTGCCGTAGGTACGGCAAGCTTCATGTGGGTGCGGGATTGGATCCCGACATATATGTCAGTCCCTAACGGACCATTCATTATTCGGACGGAAGTCCGTATTAGTAGCGTCGAGGATGACGATAAAACCGTACGGATGTCTGCCGTAGGTACGGCAAGTTTAATGTGGGTGTGGGATCGGATCCCGAAAAGGGCGGGTCGAGCTAACGAACTATCGGCCCGGAATAAGATCGGATCGTGGTCACGTTCGGGCGAAAGCTCCCGAGATCCAAGTCTGATCTAGTGGGGCATCATCATTTTTTTCTTCATACGCAGTCCGAGGGAAGCGGATTGTTAAGTGTGAAGCCCGAACTCGCCAACGTGCGCCCTCGCACGTGGATCGACCTGCGCGGTCAGGTCGCGGGGTGAAGGTATTACAAAGGGAGGTGAGCGTGAGAGAAGAGGGGCGCGCCGGTGAAGGTATTACAAAGGAGGGGTGCGCGTCGGTTATGGTGTTACAAAGGAGGGGTGCGCCGGATTAAGGGGGCTCAAGGAGGCGCGCTGGGTAGAGGGATACCAAGGGGCGCGCCGGTTAATGGCCATGAAGGAAGAGGGGCGCGCCGGGGAGAGCGTCAAGAAATAAAGGGAGTTTTTGAGTGTGAAGCTAAACCGGCGCGGGGGGGTACCACGCCGGGTTAGCCCATGCTGGATTAGGGCGCGCCGGGTTAAGCTTCTATGAGGTTTTCTTTCATTCTGTTGGCTCTGTTTCTTGTTTCTTCAACCCACATATTGACTTGTTGATTGGTTTATTCGTTTAATTGGTGGATTAAGTTGATAGGGAGGAAGATAAAGTGTTTTAGTTGTTTATTAAGGTGGATTAGCATGAAAATATGAATGTTTTATTAGAAGTGTTCATTGTGCAGGGTTGTTTGGTTTGGTTCAGAGGCTGCCAACATGTGATGTTCTGGCCCTCAGAGAATAGCTTGATTCCTTTGTTCCTGGCGAAAAATGGGCAGCACCTCCCCCGGACTGAGGCTTGCCAGAGACAAATAGGGGAACACCAAACGGAGCAAAGCTCCAGGGTGAACCTCAAAACTCGTAGTGAGGCCTCCGTTAACCCATAAGTGCCTGTGGAGACTCGAGGACCAGCCTTCAAGAGTTCCAGCAACTCAGGGTGATGATCTCGTAGGCGGGACGGGTGTATGCCGTGAGAGGCCATGAATGTTCATCCCCTGACGGGTTCCCTTGAAGGCTGTGCCACAGAGAGGCAGGTCTCCAAGGTCCCTGGATGACAAGAGACCCGGGAGAAAGGGGAGGAGATCAAGGCAGTAGAACACTACTCATGCCAATCAAAAAAAATCATTCCTTTTATTCATCCGCAAGGGAAAGGGAAAAAAAGATACAGGAGGGGATCTGCCCCGAAGGAACGAAAACACATCAGAGAAAGAGGAAAGAAATACATTGGCGGGGGAGGGGGGAACGGAGCACAAGCTCCTCCCCCTCCGAGCTCACCTCTCTTCTCTCACGCTCACTCTCTTCTTCTTCACCTCACGGGCACGGGGACGAAGCCTCTTCTTTTCTCTTTTCTTCTTCTTCTCTTCGATGGCCAGCCATCAGCCGAATGAACCAACCGAACCTGTTCCTTCTTCAGACTTGCCATTTTATAGAATGGGCATTCAGGAGTGTTCCCGCCACTTTCACCTCATCCGCGTCGAGGTCTGAAATCGACGTGCTACGCTGGACGCTGCCGGTTTGTGCCCTACGCTACTGCTCATCCAAGGATGGGATATTCATAGATCTACCGGGAGGATCTGCTGCTGCTGCCATCACTGCCGCTTTGCTGTCGAACGGGGTGAAGGCATGGCTTCAAAACATTAAATGCTCTCTGCGCACCGCATTTAAATGAAACAGAGCATCGGGGTTTTGATGGGATGGCATGTTTGCGCGCTGGATTAAGGTGAAATGCAAGGGAAAGGGTGCGCGCCAGTTTAACCCATGATGAAGGGGAAAAGGGCGCGCCGGTTTAACCCAAAATGCAATGGGCGCGCCAGTTTAACAACCAACCAAGGAATAAAGAGGAAAGGGGTGCGCCGGTCTTAGTGGCGCCGTTTTAAGTGCATATCGCGCCGGTTTAAGCACCGAACGGATTCCTTTCAAAGTTGAGGCCGTTTATATGAATGTTGGCATTCCCGGTATGTTCCGGTTGCGATGTATGGCCTCCGTAATATTCTGTTCGCAGCCTCCAGGACTCGGTCGCAGACTTTGCGTGACTTTCGGTGCGTGCCGAGACTGTGCCGGAGTTCCCGACTTTTCTTTGATTCATCTCTCGGCATGGCCGGTCGGAGCCTTGTAGCTGTATCTTCTGCTTAGGGGGCTTCCTTAGCGGGTAGCGGACCACCAAGCGAGTTCTCGTCCTGATCGGGCAAGGCATGAGGTTTATTTGACAGTTCTGTCTTCGACTCGCGCTCTAATGTGTAGACGCGAATGTCGCCATGATCATCAGCGTCATTTTTTTTGGCGTCCACATGCATATAAAAAAAAGGCAAAGATACACCCGGTGCCCGTGGCACATGAAGAGAAAGACACCTCCCTTTGGGGGCACAACAAGCAATAAGGATACACCCCGACTGAGGGGCACATGAAGAGAAATACACCCCTGCTCCAGGGGCATATGAGATAAAACTATACCCCGATTTAGGGGCATTTGAAGCAAAGACTTCACCCCGCCTCAAAGGGGGGGGCATAAGAAGCGAAAGATATACCCCACCCCGGGGGCACAAGAAGAAAACACACCCCACCTTGGGGGCGTAAGAAGCCAAGAGATATACCCCGCCACGGGGCAGTAGAGGCAAAATGCATTCCCCCCGAGGGCACATGAAACAGCATACCCCTCGCCTCGACATCATATGAGGCCAAGAAGCTACATCCCGGCTCGGGAGCATAAGAAACAAAAGATATACCCCACGTCGGGGACATATGACGTCAAGAATCACACCCCCGTCTTAGGGGTATTTGAAGAAGAAGCATACCTCGCCTCGAGGGCCTAGAAGCTATAAAGAGCACGCCCTGACTCAGGAGCATATGAAGAGAAGTCCACCCCGGCCTAGGGTATTTGAAGAAGAAACATACCCCGCCAGGGGGGCATAGAAGCCATAAAGAACACGCCCCGGCTTGGGGGTATTTGAAGAAGCTACATCCCACCTTGGGAGCATAATAAGAAAAGAGAGTCCACCCTGGCTTAGGGGCATTTGAAGGAATATACCCCAGGCTCGGGGTTCATGAAGCAACATGCACCGCCCCCCGGGGGACATCTGAAGCAGAACGAACAACATCCCCCGGCTTAGGAGGGGCATATGAAGGAAGGAATACACCCCGATATGGGGGTACGTAAGCGAAGAAGAAGAACTCACCCCGCCTCGGGTGCATATAAAAAAAGAGAAGCAAGAACTACACCCCGCCTCGGGTGCATATAAAAAAAAAGAGAAGCAAGAACTACACCCCGCCTCGGGTGCATATAAAAAAAGAAGAAGCAAGAACTACACCCCGCCTCAGAAGTGGCAATACACCCCACTTTGGGGGCACTAGAAGCAGAATATAGCCCGTGCCGGGGGCATGTGAAGAGAAAGATACCTCGCTCTGGGGCATCAGAAGTAGCAATACGCCCCACCTTGGGAGCACCAAAAGTAGCAATACACCCCACCTTGGGAGCACAAGAAGCAAACATTCCCCCCGGTGTGGCCGGGCAGAAGAAAAGATTTCACCTCGATCTGGGGACACTCGAAGAAAGAAGCACATCCTGCCACGGGGGCACATGAAGAGAACCCCTTCCGCCTCGGGAGTATAAGAAAGAGAAGAATACACCCTGGTCTGGGGGCTTATACCCCCTCCATGGGAGACAAAGCTACACCCCGACCCGGGGACACATGCAGAGCATCCACCCCGCTCAGGGGGTACAAAGAGGTACACTCCGCCCTTGGCACATAAGAAGCAGAAGCATTTACCCCGATCCGGGGGCGTAAAGAAGCAAAGAGACATATATCCCGACCTGGGAGCACATGAAGAAAGAATATACCCCGACCTAGGGGCGTCAGAAGAAGAAACATACGCCCCGATCCAAGGACATAAGAAGCAAGAGAATACGCCCTGCGAAAAGGGTATAAGAAACATGAAGAATGTACCCCAGCCTGGGGGCACAAAAAGAGACACACTCCGCCCTTGGCGCATAAGAAGCAGAAGCACCTACCCCAGCCTGGGGGCACAAAAAAATACACTCCGCCCTTGGCGCATAAGAAGCAGAAGCATCTACCCCGACCTGGGGCACAGAAACGAAGAGACATACATCCCGATCTAGGAGCATAAGAAGAAAGATATACTTCTCCCAAGCGGCATTTGAAGAAACAACATACCCTGCTTCGGGGGCACAGAAGCCGTAAAGAGATACACCCTCGCCTCAGGGGGGCGTAAGAAGCAAAAGATACACCCTCGTGCTGGGGACATGTGAAGAGAAGCACTCCTCAACTTTCAGGGGTAGAAAAAAAGCAGAATTTCCCCCAGCCATGGGGGGGGGGGGTATAACAAGCAAAAGACACGCCCCGTACCAGGGGCATATGAAGAAGAAACATAACCCGCCTGGGGGCATAGAAGCCGTGAAGAGTATACCCCAGCTCAGGGGCAGATGAAGAGGAGTCCACCCCGGCTTAGGGGTCTTTGAAGAAGAAACATACCCCGCCTGGGGGCATAGGAGCCGTAAAGAACACGCCCCGGCTTAGGGGCATTTGAAGAAGTTACATCCCTCCTTGGGGGGCATAAGAAGAAAAGAGTCCACCCCATCTTAGGGGTATTTGAAGAAGAAACTTACCCCGCCCGGGGGCATAGAAGCCATAGAGAATACGCCCCGGCTTAGGGGCATTTGAAGAAGAAAGATACCCCGCCTCAGGGGGGGCACAAGAAGCAAACCGCACCTCGCTCCAGGGGGCACATAAAAAGATATACACCCCGCCGTGGGGGCACATGAAGAGAATCCACCCCGACTCGGGGGCACAACATACAACGAAGCCACACCCCGTCTGGGGGCATAGAAGCCATGAAAGACACACCCCGCCCGGGGGCGCATGAAGAGAATGCACCCCGGCTCAGGGGCACCTGAAGAGAGCTACACCCCGCTTTGGGGGGGGCATTCAAAGGAGCAGAAACATACCCCACCTGGGGGCATAGAAGCCGTGAAGAGTATACCCCGACTTGGGGGCATTTGAAGAAGCTACACCCTGCCTTGGGGGCATTTGAAAGAAGAAAAAAAAACACACCCTGGTCTGGGGGCATAGAAGCCTTGAAAAATACGCCCCGCCAGGGGGCACAGAGGCAAAGAGGCAAAACACACCCCTCGGGGGGGTGCATACCAAATAAAGCTACACCCCAACCTGGGGGCACATTAGGAGAAATACACTCCAACGTGGAAGCATTAATGAGAAAAGAGGAGCAAAATAAAGAAAAAGACACGCATGAGGCTGGCGTGGTCTTCGAGCCCACCTCATCACACAAAAGAAGAGAAGAAAAGAAAGAATACACATGAGGCAGACGTGGTCTTTGAGCCCGCCTCTTCACACAAAGAAGAAGAGAAGGAAAGGAAGAAAAGACACATGAGGCAGACATGGTCCCCGAGCCCGCCCCATCACAAAAAAGAAGAGGAGAAAAGAAAGGAAAGACACATGGGCCAAACATGGTCTTTGCACTTGCCTCTTCACACAAAGAAGAAGAGAAGAAAAGGAAGAGAAGAGACATGAAGCGAACATGGTCTTGGCACCTGCCTCTCCACAAAAGAAGAAGAGAAAAAAAAAAGAAAAAAGAGTCACGAGGCAGACGCGGTCTTTGCACCCGCCTCTCCACATGAAAGAAGAAGAGAAGAAGAGAAAGAAGAGTCATGAGGCAAACATGGTCTTTGCACGTGCCTCTCCATAAAAGAAGAAGAGAAGAAGAGAAAGAACAGTCACGAGATGAACATGGTCTTTACACCTGCCTCTCCATAAAAGAAGAAGAGAAGAAGAGAAAGAGCAGTCACGAGGCGAACATGGTCCTTGAACCCGCCTCTCCACACAAAAAGAAGAAGAGAAGAAAAGAAAGAAAAGACACATGAGGCAAACATGGTCTTTGCACTCGCCACTCCACGTAAAAGAAGAAGAGAAGAAGAGAAAGAAGAGTCACGAGGCAAACTTTTACCTCCGACCTCCAGCCATCCAACAAATAGAAACCGACTAGACCTTCCGCCGACGGGGCGTTAAACCGACTAAACCTTCCACCGACAGGGCATTAAATCGACTAAACCTTCAGCCGACGGGGCATTAAACTGACTAGACCTTCCGCCGATGGGGCGTTAAACCGACTAAACCTTCCGCCGACGGGGTGTTAAACCGACTAGACCTTCCGCCGACGGGGCGTTAAACCGACTAGACCTTCCGTCGACGAAGCATTAAATCGACTAGACCCTCCGCCGCCGGGGCATTAAATCGACGAGACCTTCCACTGACGGGGCGTTAAACTGACTAGACCTTTCACCGACGGGACGTTAAACCGACTAGATCTTTCGCCGACGGGGCGTTAAACCGACTAGACCTTCCGCCGATGGGGCGTTAAACCGACTAAACCTTCCGTCAACGGGGCGCTAAACCGACCAACTTTCTGCCATCGGGGCTTCAAGCCGACAGCTACCCCATCATCAACTCGTAGCCGACAGCTACCCCATCATCGGCCCCCGAGCCGATAGCTACCCCATCATCGGCTCCTAGCCGACAGCTACCCCATCATCGGCCCCCGAGCCGACAGCTACCTCATCATCGGCTCCTAGCCGACAGTTACCCCATCATCGGCCCTCGAGCCGACAGCTACCTCATCATCGGCTCCTAGCCGACAGTTACCTCATCATTGGCACCCCAGCTGACGGCTTCCCAGTTAAAAAAAATATATAAAATAGAATAAACCTTCCACTTTGGTTCGGATCCTTCCCCGGCCAGAGAACAAAAATATGGTCTGCTTCCCTAATACCTTTACTACCACTACACTTATACGTAACAACAATATTTTCTTATGCAAAAAAAACAAAACAAAAAATAACAAAAACAAAAAAGGACAAAGCAAAAAATAAAAAAACAAAACAAACACAAAATAAAGAAAATAAAAAAATGAGAATGCATGATTGCCCTGCTTGCATGGTTGCTTAATATAGAATAATACACCTCCTTGGAATTTTCTAGGACCGTGTTTCCTTGCTAAATAATATCGCCCCGATTCTGGATGCACGGGCGTCATGGCACGTGCTCGAAGAGAACCCAATTATGGCGGGTGCACACGTCAAGGGGAAGAGTCATGGCGGAATCGCTAAGCCCAACTCACAAAATAAACCTGATGCAACGTTCCCACACCTAGCACTTAATGTGTTCAATAGCCTTCGACTATAGGGATTGCCCGAATTTCTTCTTAGCACTCTACTGAAACTTGAATTCCTGCACTCGCGTGAAAGGTAATCGTGAGGAAAAAGCTGCCTACTCCCACTGTAAAAAAAAAGGAAAAAAAAGGGAAGAAAAAGAGAAAAAGAAGAGAGAGGGAAATGCATCCGAGTAGCTGGGAATCCTCACTGAAACAAATGAGGAGACTCGCACGAAATGGTGAAGCAAATCACAGTAAGGACGAATCTTAGTAGCCGGGAACCCCCATTGAGACACATGAGGAGACTCGCGCCGAACGGTGAAATCCGCTACCAAAATAAACAGATGGGGGCTGTGTGAAGCTACCACAAGTCGAAAGCCTGGAACTAATGTGTAGGCGCCAGGGTGATCCTCGAGTGTCACCAGGAAAATCTGCATATCCCTATGGTTAGGGCTCTTTGTTCACACATTTGCACTGCCACGCCATAGAGAATTGCTTCAGGTGAAATGCGTGAATTTAGGTTATGCATGCAAGACATGCGATATCCTCTTGATGGGTGCTCCACCCCTCAATTGTGCCTCGAGGCCCGCACCGCATCTACGAATTACGGGCGATGTCCCTATCCTATCCCCTATAGAGGGAGCTGCCTTACTTATATTTATGTTATGCCTACTAATGAATGCTTGCATGCTTTAAAAAAAGAGAGAAGAAAAAGAAGGGAAAAAATGATAAAAAAAACAACATAAAAAATAATAATAATAATAATAAAATAACAAGAATGTGCGTATGCAATAAACTCAATTCCGACCATCGAAGCCTACTTTCCTAGCTCCGGCTCGTAGAGCCCAATCTTGGCCCCCATGGCCTACCTCTTGCCCTCGCGGCTCGTTAATCCCCAACTTCGGCTATTTATGCCGGCTCCCAGCCTTGGCTGTTTTGACCTCCCTTATCGGCTCCTAAGCCGATAACTTTTCAATCATCGGCCCCTGAGCCGATAGCTTTTTAATCATCGGCCTTCGGGTCGACAGCTTTTCAATTATTGGCTCCCATGCCAACAGCTTTCAATCATCGGCCCCTGAGCCGGCAGCTTTTTAATCATCGGCCTTCGGGTCGACAGCTTTTCAATTATTGGCTCCCATGCCAACATCTTTCAATTATCGGTCCCTGAGCCGACAGCTTTCAATCATCGGCCTTCGGGTCGACAGCTTTTCAATTATTGACTCCCATCCCAACAGCTTTCAATCATCGACCCCTGAGCCGACAACTTTCAATCATCGGCCTTCGGATCGACAGCTTTTCAATTATTGGCTCCCATGTCAACAGCTTCCAATTATCGGCCGCTGTGCCGATAGCTCTTATATCATTGGCATCCACGCCAGTAGCCACCCGGAGTTCTTCAAAAAAAAAAGAAAGAAAAAAAAGGAAGAAGAGAAGAAGAGGGAAAGAAAGAAAAAAAAACAAACAACAAAAAAAAGGGAGAAGAAAAAAAGAGATAACAAAAAAGGAGAAGAAGAAGAGAAGAAGAGAAAAGGGAGAAGAAAAGAAAGAAAAGAGACAAAGAGACCAACAAGCCATTTCAGCTCCCGGCGCCCTGTCAGCACTGGCGAAGAGACCAAGAGATCAACAAACCGTGTCAGCTCCCGACACCCCGTCGGCACTGATGAAGAAACAAAGAGACTAACATACTGCTTCAGTTCCCGACACCCCGTCGGCACTGATGAAGAGACCAACATACTGCTTCAGTTCCCGACACCCCGTCGGCACTGATGAAGAGACCCCAACACCCCGTCGGCACTGATGAAGAGACAAAGAGACCAATATGATGCTTTAGTTCCCGACACCCCGTCGGCACTGATGAAGAGACCAACATGCTGCTTTAGTTCCCGGCATCCCGTCGGCACTGCTGAAGAGACCAATACACTACTTCAGTTCCCGACACCCTGTCGGCACTAACGAAGAGACCAAGTGATCAACAGACCATGTCAGCTCCCGGCACCCTGTCGGCACTGGCGAAGAGAAGAAAAGACCAACACATACCATGTCAACGCCCGACACCCTGTCAGGCATTGGCGAAGAGCAGAAGAGACAAACAAGATGCGTCGGTCCTCCGGCACCCTGTCGGCACTGACGAAGAGAAGAAGAGAACAACAAACCAGGTCAGCTCCCGACACCCCATCGGCACTGACGAAGAGAAGAAGAAACCAACAAACCAGGTCAGCTCCCGACACCCCGTCGGCACTGATGAAGAGACGAAGAGACCAACGTACTGCTTCAGTTCCCGACACCCCGTCGGCACTGATGAAGAGACAAAGGGACCAACAAGCCACCTCAGTCCCTGGCACCCCTCCGGCACTGATAAAGAGACAAAGACACCAACATGTTACGTCCGTCCCTGACACCCCGTCGGCACTGACGAAGAGAAGAAGAGACCGACATACCATGTTAGTCCCCGACACCCCGTCGGCACTAACGAAGAGAAGAAGAGACCAACATGCCATGTCAGTCCCCGACACCCCGTCGGCACTGACGAAGAGAAGAAGAGACCAACATGCTACGCCAGCTCCCAACACCCTGTCGGCACCAACAAAGAGAAGAAGAGACCAGTACACCCACGGGCACCGTCCGGCTCATCCTTCGCCTGCGCTACCCGTGGGTGGGGGGCATTTGTGGACGTGCAAAATTGCACACCCATACATCCCAATAGTCCAGCACCAATAACAATTTCAACCGAAGAAGCTGTGGAAAAGCGGGGCCATCCGGACTCCCCGAACGCACATACACTGCTGTGGAGCTATCTCTGGGGTCACGACAGTGAAGAGAACTCAACCCTCAAGAGCCCCACAATCCATGGGCCTCGAAGAAAATCAAATAAGCCATAACTCGCGCTCACAACGGGCTCATAACTGCCCATTTAGGCCTTCAGCGGCACGCCCTTTGGGTCCTTCAGCAGCACACCCCTTTGGCCCCTCAGCGGTACCCCCTTTGGCCCTTCAGCGGTACGCCCCTGGGCCCTTCAGCGGCACACCCCATGTGCCTTCAGCGGCACACCCCATGTGCCTTCAACGGCACGCCCCATGTGCCTTCAACGGCACTCTATTTTAAGCCTTCAACGGCACACTATTTCGGGCCTTCAAAGGCACACTATCTCAGGCCTTCAACGGCACACTATTTTAAGCCTTCAACGGCACACTATTTTAAGCCTTCAACGGCACACTATTTTAAGCCTTCAACGGCACACTATCTCAGGCCTTCAATGGCACTCTATTTCAAGCCTTCAACGGCACACCATTTCAAGCCTTCAGCGGCACACTTCTTGGGTCTTTCAGCGGCACACCTGCGAGGCCCTCCAGCGGCACGCCTGCCTTAGCCCCAGCGGTACAGCGTTCAGCCCATCCACGCCAGTCAACGCTCGTATCCCTCGGCGCGCAGCGAAGGCATGGCAGGCCCATACCAGCACCTTGCTGGGCTGTCCTTGCCCCACCTACTCCCGTCCTCGACAATCGTCGGCCTGACCAAGGCTATAAAAAGAGGGGAGAACAGAGAGGAACGGGGGGCGACGGTGGTGCTTTTAGGGGAGAGAGAAGAGAAGAAGAGGAAGAGAAGAAGAAAAGAGGAGGAGGGGAGGCTTTGGGCTCCCCCCTACTGCTCCGTCCACCGTCGTCGGCGCGAAGAGAAAGGGAAGAAGAAGAAGAAGAAGAGAAGAACAGGAAGGCCCTCCGGCGACCACCGGCGAGCGATAGAGAGTAAGAGAAGAGAGAGTAAGAGAGAAAGAGAGATGTAGCAAGGGGAGTGGGGAAGGCCAGAGAGCCGTCGCCTCTGCCTGACCCTAACTCCCCATTTCCTCCACTTCATGCTTTTCTTTTTCATCTTTCCTCTCTCATTGTTGTATTTTCCACCTCGGTCTTTTGATGTATACGCGGCCGGTTATGGCCTTTTCTCTAGATGAATAAAAATTCCCCCCTCTTTGGGTTTTCTGACTGCCTCCGTTGTTTTGGGCCATTACGCGTGCTTGGCCATCTTCTTCCTCCCTTCCGGTGGTGTGCCTCCCGGTAGTGATCCTTTCCCCCTTTGGCGTAGCTCCTTCGTAGGGCCTCTGATCACCACCCTCACCCGTTCGCCTGTGGGAAGTTACCTCCCTTTTGGCCTCTCAACGGCTCGCTCCTCCGGCGTCCGCCAGCGGCACCCCCCCCAGCGGCACGCTCCTGCCGCCCCTCGGCGGCACAGCCCCTTCTAACCCCCTATCCGGCACACTCGTGCCTTCGCTACCTAGCACACCCCATGCCTTCCTTGCTCGGCACACCCGTGCCCCCACTCTCACCTCTCCTTCCCCGGCACAGCTTGGCCACTCCAGCCCGGCAAGCCCTCTGGTCAGCCAGCCCGGCACGCCCCTGGCCTTCCTTAGCTCGGCATGCCCTCTGGTCAGCCGGCCCAGCACGCCCATGGCCTCCCTTATCCCGGTACGCCTCTCCAGCCCTTGGCCTCCTTGGCCCGGCACACTTGCCCCTTTTTCTTGCTCGGTGCATCCCCCTTAGCCAGTCCTGGGATAGTCTTCCACTCACCGTTGCCTCCGAGTTTCCTGAAGTTTTATTAAAGGTGTTGCCGCTCTCGGGCGCCCACCTCCAGTTGTCGGGTTCCACCACTCCATGTGGGCGCGTTCCCTATATCTCCCTTACGCTCGGGTCAAGGGGAGATGTTGCCGAATTTTTGCTAGAAACGATAACATATTAAAAAGATAAAAGGAAGCAACCAACAAATGGAACGACCACACGTTAAAAAGGACTAAAAGAAAGCAACAGACAAATAAAAAAGAGAACAACGGTAAAACACTTTAACCAAGGCAAGGGAACCGCAATCAACTCAAAGAGAGCCAAATCGAACGACAACTAAACAACTTGTTCTCATGGGAGAAAGAATGGAAATTGATCAATAGAAGAAAAGAAGAAACCCACGTAAACTTAATAAAATCAGAAGAGAAGAAAAGAAAAGCCTTATAAGAAACAGAGGAGGAGTGGGCTCCCCATGCCCTTCGCCGGTACGCCCCTTCAGCCACCCTCGCCGGTATACCCTCTAGCCACCCTTGGCCGGCACGCCCTTCGCCGGCATACCTCGCTGCGCCCTTCACCGGTGCACCCTATCCGCGCCTTTCCCGGCACACCATTCGTGGCCCTCCCCCCCTTTTGCCGGCACACTCCCTTTCTCCTTTCGCCGGCACGCTCCAAGCCCCCCCCCACCACCGGCACAGCCCTTTGAAGCCTGCCCGTGCATACCCTGTGCTTCCTACCCCAGCACGCTCCCACCGTCTCATCTCTTCTCCCCACCATCTCTCTCATGCTCACCATCTCTTTAGCAATGTATAGACTTTGCTTGAAGGGTTGCACAAATGCAGATAGTAAAGTATGTACATTGGAAATGGATGTTCAGACATGCCGTGAACGAATGTATGGACTTAATGTGCTTGTGACAATAATGTACAGACTTTATGCTGAAGCAACCAGCCAATGTACAGACTCTGTGCTGCAGCAACCAGCCAATGTACAGACTTCATGTTGCAGCAACCAGTCAATGTACAGACTATGTGTTGCGGCAGCCATCCAATGTACAGACTTTGTGTTGCAGTAGCCAGCCAATATACAGACTTCGTGTTGCAGCAGCCAGCTAGTGTACAGACGTTGTGTGCATACAACCGGCCAATGTACAGACTTTGTGTTGCAGCAACCAGCCAATGTACAGACTTTATGTGCATGCAACCGGCCGATATACAGACTTCGTGTCGCAGCAACCAGCCAATGTATAGACTTTGTGTGCATGCAACCGGCCAATGTACAGACTTCGTGTTGCAGCAACCAGCCAATGTACAGACTTTGTGTTGCGGCAGCCATCCAATGTACAGACTTTGTGTTGCAGTAGCCTGCCAATGTACAGACTTCGTGTTGCAGCAACCAGCCAATGTATAGACTTTGAGTTGCAGCAAATGGAAAATGTACAGACTCTGCGTGTGTGCTAGCAGACGATGTACATACTTTTAGTTTGTAGCAAATGAAGAGTGCACCGGCTATGCATGGCAAGCTATGCAACCAATGTACGGACTTGTGGGTTTGCTAAGCCAGTGAACGTAGGTAAAGATAGGAATGTACAGACTTTGAATGCATGGAGTACACGGGCCACATAGGCTTGGTCCGAGAATGTACAGACTTTGAGCTAACGGACGTACAGACTTTGTGTTGCAGCAACCATCCGATGTATAGACTTTGAGTTGCAGCAAACAGATAGTGTACAGACTCCGCGCGTGTGCTAGAAGATGTTGCACAGACTTCGAGTTAGCCCGGCACGCCCGCCAACTCCCTCTCCGGCACTCTCTCTTGGCACTTCTCCGGCACCCTCTAACCTACCCGATACACTCTCCCAGCCCCTCTCTGGCACGCTCTCCCAGCCTTCGTCGGTACACCCCTTTTTGCCCCCAACGGCCAACTTTTCCTTCCAAAATAAATATATATAAATATATATAAATATGTCATGATAATGATAATAATGATAATAAATTAATAAAAATTATGATAAATAAATAAACCTGAATATACATATATGAGAAATAAACAAAAAATGTGAAATAATAATAATAATAGTAAGAAAAAGGAAAGGGAAAATATAATAGTAATAATAATAAACAAAATAGAGAAATCATCCAGAATAAATATATAAAAGGGAAATAAGTAATAATATATATATATATGCACATAATTTAAAGCCCAGATAAAGAAAATGGTAAAATCTATGTTGCAACCCCCCCTCTCTCCCCGTGACCCGATGCTGAAGGAACAATCATGCCGCCCTTCCAGGTTGGGCCCGAGTCTTGGGAATTATCCCAAAATAGCCACGACCTGACCTCGCCTCGGGCCGATATTCCGATTAAACCGGACTCGTTTCTCGGGCCGGATCCCTTCCGAGCCACTATTAAAATTACCGCACGTTCGGCAGACATTTGAACGGGTTCACCTCGATTTCTACCGCGTTTCTATTACGGACCGATGTCCGAACATGAAAAGGTCCATGCGTGACCGATATGGCCGACGGTTCCCATCCCGACATGGTCATAACCTGGCATTGCTCTGGGCCCATAGCCTATCGATTCGGATTCATCCTAATGGGATTTGTTCCCGCTCTTTCATTGAAGTTGCCATGAACTCGGCGTACGTTTGTACGGGGTTGCTTCCATCTACATCGTACCTTCAATATGGACACTTGTCCGAATATCAAGTGGTCCGCAAGCGACCGATAGAAATCAGAATAGAACGGGACGGCTCCCGTCATCCCTGGACCCTACACATGGGAATATCAATAAGGCCTTCGTGGGCTATGCTGGGACCTCGGGTCTGTCTCGATTATGGTCACTGTCTGACCCATATCCTCGGCCTATAGCCCACTCCCTTTGAACACATTTTCGATTTTGGAATCTAGTCCCAGGACTCTTCCTCGCTGCCCTCCAGCACCGAGAACATTAATGATGCCCACGCAAGCCCCGTTTGGACCGCGGGAGGCGCCCCCGGCATGGTCCTGACTCGATCTTGCACCAGGCCAACAAACTCATTGGTTTCCTGCTACACTAACTGAGATTTAACCGAATGTTTTCAGAGTCTCGGAATAATATGTTTGCCGTGTCTCAGCATACATATGTTCTAGGTCCATCTGCGATGATTACGGTATTCTCAAGCCGGACACCCGTTCGAATATTAAACGGTCTCCCGAATGACCGACACGTTTCGAACGTCCGCTTCCCTAGACATAGGGCTTTCCAGCCGATTCAAGGGATATTCCCTCGTTGCCCCTTGGCACTGAAAATATTAATGACGCTCATGCAAGTCTTGTTTCGACCGCGGGGGGCCCACCGCAGTATGGTCGCAGCTTGCTCTTGCACCGGGCCAACAGATTTACTGGTTTTTGACCGCTCTAACCGAGGCTCAGCCGAACGTTCTCTGCTCTTCCGAACAATAGATTTGTGGTACCTCGGCATACATGCGTTCCGGTTTTCCCGCGACAACCGTGATTTTCTCGATCCGAACATTCGTCCGAACATTAAATGGTCAGTACACGACTGACATGACCGCGAATGGTTTTCTTCTCGCCCTCGCGCGAGGATTTCAATACCTCGTAATAGACTTTCCATGCAATTGATTTCTTGGCCATGAGGCCCTAAATCTCGGCGATTAATCAAGGGTGTTCCCTCGTATGGGGGATGTAAATGACGCCGTGACCTTTATGGCACGGCGGGTTTTGGTCCCGACACGAACCACACAATCGTCTGACCGAGTCAGATCGAGCGCACCGTGGGCTCTTCGGAGCCCAAATAAATTGTCACTTTGCGACTGGCACGCCCACGCACTTAATAGACAAATCAACCATTCCCGAAGAGACGAGCATAATAAACGAATGAAAAGTGTGTCCACAGGCGCGTAGGGCGCGCTCTTGCTCTGCGAAACGTCTCTCGAATTCTCGCAGTTGGAGGGATAACTCCGGCTGTCGCCGCGTTGTGGGGCTGGGGGGACTTCCTTGGCGCTCTTCGGGAGCTTCGGTCTCTGGGTTTGGATGGTGTGCTGCAGGTCTTCCCCTTTTCGGCGTGGAGGAGGCCTCTTGCTCCAGGGGAAGGGCTTGTGAAGGTCCCCCTGACCTGTTACGGATAAACTACCGGCCTCGGAGGGTGAAGCGGCCTCCAGCAGTGTGCTGGGACGCGTTCTCATGGGGAGGGCTCTCCGGAGGGGCACGTGACCTTCCATCCCTGGCCGCCTGGGTCCTCATGAGTTCCACGAGGATGTCCAATTTTGCATTGAGGGCTTGGAAAGCATCAGCGCCACCGTTGAGTGGTAGCCCTACCGCCGCGGGAGGAGGGGGTGGTTCGTCGACTGGGGTGTTGGCATTGGAGAGAGGGTTTTGTGAGGCCTGAGAGGGGCCTTCTCCCGCCGCCACCATGGCCTTTCCCCTGTCATCGGCAGACCTCCTCCCTGAACTTCTTTGCACCATACTGGCTCTTTGGTCATTTCCCACAGACGGCGCCAGATGAAGAGGCGTGATCTCGTGCTGGACCTGAGCTGGGGGGGTGATCACCGAATAGTGAATTACAAGGAAGGGAAACGGATCAGGGGGCCCAGGGATGGTTCCCTGGGGTAAACCCCCCGATGCCTAAGTCAGTAGAGCAATGGCGGAAGCTATGAAGGGAGGAGGAAAAGAGAGGCGCGAGATCCCTTACACCAAGGTGGTGAAGTGGTTCTTGCTCAGGGAATTTTAGGCGTGTGTTGGCCCTTACCTTCCGCGGGAGAGTGTCCAAGGTTTAAATAGTACGCAAGTCTCATGAGTCTCGTAAGCTGTGGAGTTTCAGGCGGGAGTTACGTCCTCATCATGGGCTCTTTACGTCCTCAAAAACTCTTGCTCATAAAGGGATCTCAACGGCAGCATGGATAAGTAATCGTCGATTAAACCCAAGCATGAAGGGTGCCAACCCTGTCCGGGCGATAGGCATAGCTCGGATGAAGATAGGTCGGAGTGGGGGCTGAACCCTTGCCTCTATCCCGGTGAAGGGATAACTCGGGCATGGGTCTTCCTCCGTTCTGACCGACGTTCGGGCCTTCCGAGCCTAAGGGCCGCTGAGGAAGGGTTTGATCCCGAGTAATTTTATTGGCCTTTTTATCCTAAGTGGGCCCTGCGGGGCTGTCACTTTGATGAGCTAGGCCTCGTTTGATCCTGGTGGACCTAGATCGGCTGCTCTTAGATGGGGTACAGAAATCCCCCACTCCAAGGGTCATTTTGGAGAGTTCTAGAAAGGGTTTCTTGGTCTTATGCACTCTCTTAATATACACATGAGCTACGAATTCGGTCGAGACAATGCTATGTGCTAACATTTTTCTATCTTGTAGGAGAAGAAAGGGGAGAAAGGAAAAAGGAGCTCAAGAGCAGAGGATTTCATCTACATCAAGGAATTTCTGGAGCTCGTGCAAGAAGAGAAAAAGGAGTGGATTGAAGAGAGAAACGAGAGGACGCTAAAATCGCCACCATTTGTCTTCCCTCTGACCTGACCTTCAAGGAATATCATCAATCATCCTTCGGAGATCGAGGAGATAAATTTTACAGCTTTCATTTATCTATCTATGATGTTCTTCATGGTTTACATTTTAGTTTGAGCATGAATTGAACATATATTTTTATTTTCTGAACTCGGAGGAAGTATTTGTGTGTGAACCGTCTGTGTACGGTCGTGTGTGTTTGGTGCTGTGACTATTGCAGCGTGTGTGTGTCTTGTTGATCCGATCATCGGATCGTGCTGGAGACTTTTTCTCCGTGTGTATTTGGGGTTGTACCCCTTGTACGCAGGGTCTGTCCTGCGTGTGTGTGTTGGGGCGGGTCCCCGTGTGCGTGCAAGTGTCATCATCCGTGTGTGTTGGAGCTTGGCTCCGTGTTGGGGAGTTATCCCTGTGCTGGTTTTCCAGCGAGTGTAGCCTCATCGATTTGGTGAGGGGTGGGCATAGGGAGACCGTCGTGGTCCCGAACCACCATAAAGTCCTTGTGTCTTGTGATTTGCCTTGTGGTTATGTGTTTAATCACTTATTCCTTCTGTCTTGATCAAGTGAGCTTGGTGAGATTGAGAGAACTTAGTTTACTCTATTTAGTTTCTTTTCATCAATCTCATTAAACCTGTTAATCGTGAAAAGAAAGTTTTAAATTTGCCATATTGCTTGGTGGACAATTCAACCCCCCTTCTTGTCTACTTATCAACCTGGCCGACATATTTCATGGGACCGTTTCCACCGTCTTTTGGGAATGAATATATTTTGGTGGAGGTTGATTATGTCTCTAAATGGATTGAGGCTATAGCCACGAGGAAGAATGATCACAATGTGGTGATGAAATTCGTTAAGAAGAACATTTTCTCTAGATTTGGTTGTTCTAGGGCTATATCATCAGTGATGGGGGTTCTCATTTTACTCATTCTCAATTTCAAACTCTGCTTCGCAAATATGGTATCACTCATAAACTTGCTACCCCCTATCATCCCCAAACCAGTGGACAAGTGGAGGTTTCCAATAGGGTGATTAAAAATATTTTGCATAAAACTGTTAGGCCGGACAGGACAGACTGGTCCGATAGGTTAGACGATGCATTGTGGGCCTACACGACTGCATTCAAAACTCCCATTGGCATGTCACCCTATAGATTAATCTTTAGAAAACCCTGCCACCTCCCAATTGAACTTGAAAATAGAGCATATTGGGCCATCAAACAAGTAAATTTTGATTTAACTCAAGCTGGTTCCCAAAGAGCTCTACAACTGAATAAATTGGAAGAACTGTGCAATGAAGCCTATGAAAATTCTAAAATTTACAAAGCCAAGAACAAAAGCATTTCATGACAAACATATTCATAGAAAATTTTTTCAAACTAATCAGAAAGTCTGACTTTTCAACTCTAGGCTGCGCTTATTTCCAGGTAAATTAAAATCCAGATGGGATGGACCATTTATTGTTGTCAAGGCATTTGACCATGTAGCTGTTAAAATCTTAAATTCTCAAAATAGTCAAACATTTATTGTTAATGGTCAAAGACTGAAACTGCACTTGGAAAATGTGCATTCATTGCCCAAAGAATCCATTGTTTTAAGTGATCCGGAATGAACTCTTGATCTTGCAAGTGTCTGGTTGAAGACGATAAACTTAGCACTTCTTGGGAGGCAACCCAATATTTTTGTGTTATTTAATGTTTTGGTTTTAGTGTGTTTCAATAGACATGTAAAAGACCCGAGGAGACGAAGTCGCCAATGTCACAAAATGGCCATGCCCTACACATCAGGTTGTATCCTTCCATCCCAACAGTATTCATTTTTACATTGTTCTATTGCTTTCATTGCCTAAGGATGCCATTGAGGATAATGTCATTTAAGTTGGGGGGGAGAGAAAATTCATGCTACATTTAATACAACATGCATGTCACTTTGTCCTACATTTTTGCATTAAAGTGGAAAGATAAAATCCCCGACTAAGTTTTCTTGATTCATGCTTTCATTAAAAGTAATTCTAGAATAGAAAAGACTAGGGAGAAGGATGATGGAAAATTTATTCGATCTAGCCATGAAAAATTGATTTAAGAATCTCTTTAAAGCTCATTAGCACTTTAGAAAAAAATAAAAATCACTTTACATGCTAATGAAACAAGTAAGACATGCCTTTTGTTATTTTGGAGTGGTGTCTAATACTCTGCATTTCTTAGAGATGAGATCTTTTTGATAAAGCTATATGTCAAAGTTATCCATCGAATAAGTGCAAAAGCACATTGTTGAAAAAAATATACCATGAAAAATATCCCTGATCCTAGTAATCGAGCTTACTTCTCCTAAGGCAAGAGTTGAGATTCGCGTCAAATAGTGAAGGGTTGTGCAGCATCATGTGTGTATTGAAAAGAAAAAAAATTATAAAGAAAGGAAGCATACAAAAGCTATTGTACTCACTGCTCTGATCTAAGAGATGCAGAGTTGAAGGATACCTATCTAGAATGACAAATGGGGGGTATAATTATCTATGCTGTGGATTTAGTATTATACATGCACAAGTGCTATTGAACTTTGGTTTGCATTCTTAGTCATGTACCTAAATTTGCATTCTAAGGCTAGTGTGCATTAATATTTCTGGATTCCTAATCTTTAGTTGATTCTATGAAGAAGGATCTGGATATGAAGGTATGAGCTTTGCAAATTCTTGTTGGTCCTAAATTTTAATCTAATTGTATTGCTAAGGGACTAACAATGAGTAAGTTGGGGGGTATAATGAGTGTCAATTTTTCTATGATAATTTATGTCAAACACACCATTTCACCTCCACACAACTAAACAATTATACATATTTTACAATTAACCTCAACTTCACACAAATCGGGCCTTTCACGTAAATTAACTTAATTTGTGGATAATTATTCAATGAAAAGGGGTTGAGGGTGATGAGAATTATTTTCCCATTGTATAATTGTAAGCATTCATGGTTTATATGCACAAAGAAATAATTTTTAATAGACTAAACTCAAATTATGCCTATGTAGGACGTCCAAGACAATTGCTAGAAGGGGCAGGGGCGAAGCTATCACAAGACCAGCCCAATGGATGCCCTAGGGCACCCTCCACCCTTGACCAAGTCAAAGGAGCAACCGCTATTCCTTTTTGTGTGAAAGGGGATAAAGAAAGTATTTTATTGATATTATCTTGGAGAGAAATTCTTGGAGAGAAAATAGGAGGGAATCCTCTCCCAATTAGGAAGAAAGGATGGGGCACCCCAAACCCTACCTTGAGGGGGGCGGCCCTCTCTCCTCTCTCCATCTACCACTCTATCCCTTCTAATCTCAGCCCTCCATCTCCATCAAACTCAATCTCCACCCTTTATTTGGCCCAATTCCTCTATAAATAGCCCATAAAAATGTAGAAAATGGGATCCTTTTTCTTTTTTGGAATTTCTCTTTTCTTCTTCCTCTAGCCAAGGCTGCCCCTTTCTCTCTTCTTCATCCTATCTCTCTTCCACCCTACCACCTCTCTCTCTCTTCTCTTCATTCACATAGGTTGACCATCTCTTCCTCACCTACTTCCTCCACCTCTTGCTTTCATCATTCTCATCCCCAAAACCTCCATTAGCTAGCCTTTCTTTTTCTACACATCCCTCTCTATTTCTCTCCTAGATCTCTCCTCTCCAATCTCCCTTTCACGGCGGCGTTCATACCAAGGCGGGGTGGTGATCCAAGGCTCGGCGGCGTGCACAACGATGGCTTCTTCCTCTACCTCTTACGGTGGTGTTTTTCATCAAGGCGGGGCGATCCTCTCAAAGGCTCTTTGAGGAGGAGATGCTGGCATTCTTCATTATCTCTCGGCTCTAGTTCCTCTCTTTTTGTTCTTAGTTTATTATTAGTTGTAACATTCATTTTCATAGACCTTGTAACTTCAACTTCTACAATATATCCGGGGAAGGCTCTACACTCAAGCTCTTTATGGGTGAAGAGGTGAAATCTCGCGCTAGTTCCTGAGCGGACTGGTAACCACCAAGTTTGTGAAATGCAAGACAGGGAAACGGGTCAGAGGGCCCAGGGGGGTTCCCTGGGGCAAAACCCTCCGACGCTCAAGTCAGTAGAGCAATGGTGAGAGTAGCGATAGGGAGGAGAAGGTGAAGGCGCGAGATCCCTCTCCACCAATGGGGTGAAGTGATCCTTGCTCAGGAATTGGGGGTGGATCAATGCCCTTTCGGACTTACCTTTCACCGGAGGGTATCCCAGGTTTAAATAGTGCGCCGCCCTCTGGAGTCCTGCAAGCCGAGGGGTCTCCGGTGGAGGTTACGTCCTCATCGTGGGTTTTATGGCCTCATCGTGGGGGCGTTATCCTCGCGGGGAAGCTGGAGCTCCTGGACTTCTTGGCGCCCGGCCCGCTGTGGACTCTAATGGCTGCAATGATAAACATTTTATTGGTCGTACCGAGCTTAGGGGGGCCGGCCTTATCTGGCAATAGGCCTAGCTCGGTGAGGACATGGGTCGGACAGACCGGCTGGCGCTTCCCCCCTTCGTCCGGAGGGATAGCTCGTGCGCGGGTCTTCCTGTGACCTGACCGAAGCTCGGGCTCTCTGAGCCTTGGGGCCGCCTAGGAGAGTTGTTTCCTCGAGCATTGTTTTATTGGGCTTTTCCAAGTGGGCCCTGTGGGCTGTCACTTGGATGAGCTTGCCTCGTTGGGCCCTGTTGGGCCTAGTTGGGTCTGCTCTTTGAGTGGGCTGCAGGAATCCCCCTCTCCACTTGTCCCCCTCCTACTCCCGAGCCAAGGAGGCTCGGTTGAGTAGTTTTTCGAGTTTTTGGACCGGCGTGGCTCGGGTGGGTGGAATCCTATCGGCATTATGAAGCCACGTGTAGTGGTCGCCTGGGCCTGTAGTAATAATGATCCTGACAGATTTGAAATGAAGGGGCCCCCTTTTTCTCGGAGGTTGAAACGGCGCGCCGCCTCCCGTGAGGGTTTATAGGCGTAGGGCGCTGCTCGTTCCTCCCAGTCTTTTTAGGGTTTTTGGCCTTTCCTCCACTTCTTTGCTTCTGGGGCTCCTTGATGCGCTGTGAAGATACAGCGGGGGAGCAAGCTCTTGCGGCGACATTTGAGGAGCTGGCGCGTATAACCGTGAAGGTGATCTGGCAGCTTCCTTCTCCCCCGGAGTCTTCGGGCTCTAGTGAAGGTTCTTCTTCTAGCTCGATGGTGGATCTGCGCTCAGAAATCGAGCAGGTGAGGCGGGAGCCCGTCCCCAATCGCAGTGAGTTGGGGGAGGCTGATGTGAAGAAACTGGAGCATCGGTTTCGCATGCCTCTCCGATATAGCTTTGTAGCCGCTGCCCCATACGAGACGAGCTTGGATAGCCGCACGAGCCATATTTGTACTTTTCTCCTGGCGTGGAAGAGCAGATTCTGCCTCCCCTTCGAGCCTTTCGTTCTGAAGATTCTCAATTTTTTCATGTTGACGCCTGTTCAGCTGGTGGCCAACTCATATCTCCTGCTGTCTGCCTTTCAGATCCTCTGCCGCTTGCAGGGGGTTCCCCCGTCCTTGGATGTTTTTCATTATTTCTTCGAGGTGAAGGCACATCCGTCGGTGGGGAAAGGCTTCTACTTTATTTAGGCGCGCAGGAATCGGAGTTGTATTCCGCTGGCGGTGAAAGATTCTTCGCACAAAGGGTGGAAGAGGCAGTTTTTCTGGGTGAAGGCGGAAGCAGTGGATGAATCCTGGAGGTGCCAGGTTATGTCCAACTTCCATCCGAATCTTCCCCAGTGGCAGGAGGAGTTCCCCGCCGACGTGGAAGAATACGCCGCTCGCTTGTTGACAAATCACCGGTCGACTGAGGAGCTGGTGACGCTGGAGAACGTGGAGCAGTATCTGCTTACACAGCTCAAGCCATCAGGTATCACCCTTCGGATCCTTCTGCGGGGTGTCGGAGGGTCGCCTTTTCGCTCCTTAACCGAATCTTCTTCTTCATTGTAGACATCCGGCGGGAACCTTTGGAAGAGGTCACCGAGGTCATCGACCTTGGGGATGACTCGGCGGCTGATAAGGGCCCGGGATAAGGGCAAGGGGGCAGCCTCCGAGGGATCTTCGTCGCCAAGCGGGGCGAAGCGCAAGGATCCCATGGAGGGAAAATTGCGGGAAGCCGCGAAGGCCAAGAAGAGGGCCAAGAAGGCTGGCCTTCCTACCGCTGCTGGGGGCGACTCTAGCTCGACGGCGCTCCCCTCTCGGGGGCAAGGTGGGGCCGACCCTTCCGGGCCAGCTCCCCCACCTACGGGTCGAGAGGGGGCCGAGGAGACCAGGGGCCCCTCAGAGGGCGGAGATAGGTCGGTTCTCCCCTCCCCGGGGATGGAGGGGACCGGTGCTAAAGTAGCCGACGTCGAGGCCGGAAGACCGGTCGAGGTCGGCGATGTCTCGGGCGGCGAGGCACGGGCCGAGACAGATAGGGATGGGGGTTCACCCACGAGGGCGTCGCAGCCCCAAGTGCTCGAAGTTCCCGGTGCGATTGATCCCGTAGCGTCAGTCGAGGCTGGGGGTTCACCCGGGGAGGCGTCGCAACCCCAACCGACCGCGGTGCGCAGGGCGGTCGGCCCCATTGCTCGAGTCGAAACTTCTGGCGGGGCGTTCGGTGGGTAGCGGATCTCCATGCCGGAGGCCTTGGCCAGGCTTGGTGTTTCGGGCGACCTGTATCGGGTTTGCCGAGAGGTTGCCGCAAAGACGAGGGGGGGAGACAAGCGCCACTCCCCCTCCGGAGTCCTCGACATCCTCATGGAGGGCGGCTTAGTCATGACTCGGTCGGTGGCCTTGATGGTGGAGATGTACGCTCGGACGGAGGCGGAGCGGTCGAATCTCGCCTGGGCCCTCTGGGGGTGCGAGAGGAAACTGGCCCGCCTCAGCGAGGAGCATGAGGGGCTTCGACGGGAGTTCTTCGTGATCAGAGATTTGGAACGGGCGAGTCGGCTAGAAACTGAGGCGCTGACCGAGCAGTTGGCTAAGGCCCGAGAGTCGCTTGAGAGGAAGGGCAAACTCCTGGAGGAGGAGCGTCTGCGTCACCTCGAGCTAGACGGTCGCTGGGAGCTCGAACGTGCCGAACTACTGGACCGGGCGGAGGTAGCGGAGCGCCTTCGTTTCGTGGCCGAGGCGGATCGAGCCCGGGCGGAGAGGCGGTCGAGCGAAGCTGAGCGAGGGAGGGTCGAGGCAGAGGAAAACCTGGCGGGGGCAGAGGAGCGTGCGGCCAAGGCGGAGCGGGCTTGGGTCGAGCTCGTTGGGAGGACGGAGCAGATCGAGGCAGAGGCGATCGAGCGGTATAGGAGCTCGGACGCCTACTCAGCCGACTTGGAGAGAGCCGCCCTACCATATTACGAGGTAGCGCTTCGCCGGGGCACCCGAAAGGGGTTTAAGCAGGGTTATCGTCGGGCGGTGGACTACGCCTACGATCAAGACTCCGGGATCGAGTTCCCTTTGGGCCAGAGCTATGACTCGGATGAGTAGATTTCTAGCTCCTCTACGTCGAGCGGGGAAGATCCAGAGGGGTCTCCTCCGGCGGGGTCACCAACTCCGGACGTCTCGGGAGGGCTCGCGACCGAGACAGTTCTTGCAGAGGCGAGGTCAGTGCCCGGGTCGGCCGTCACCGAGGGTGCTGGGGGTGACGCACCTCCTTCCGTCGCTCCCGAGCTTCAAAGTGGGCCCGAGGCCTGATGTATTTTGCCTTATTTTGCCCCTTTCTCTTGTTTGTCTCTCTTTCCTCCTTTAGAGAGTTTCCTCTTTATGAGATAATGAATGACTTACTTGTTTGATCACCATCCTTGCCGTGATTTGGTTGGCGTATCTGAAGTAGTTGGAGAGTGCCGATATATCCTGCGTGATTTTCGCATGCTGATTTGGTAGGCTTCTGACGGGGCGTCCTACCGTTCCCTCACGCTTTGAATGCCATGTCGCTTTGTGAATCCCGCTAGGGCGGGAAACGAGGAGTTTGAGGTGACTATTCAGGGGATATATCCTTTGGCGTGTTTTCGAGGGGGGAGTCATTTAAGGCGTGTAGCCTCCTTTGGCCTATAAGAAGGATCGAAAGGCGCCCTTTCCTCTTTACCGCTTGGGATTTTCTCTAACAGTCTTTCCTCACTCCTTCTTCTTCACTCTGCGTTGTGCCGTTGCATTCGGAGCATGGAGGATCCTTCGGAGGGTGACGCCGCCGACGACGGGGAGCAGAGAGCTCTTGCCCTCCCAGCTTGTTGGACGGGTCCCACGGTCGCCGCGCGGGTTTGAGACGGGTCCGACAGTCGCCGCGCGGATCTGGGGAGGGCTTAGACGTGTGAGGGCACGGCTCTGGCCCTTTCTCAGTTCTGGCGTGGCTTCCGGGCGGGCGCCGAGGTGGAGGATGGATGGGGGTATCAGGGATGCTTGCCGCCACTCCCCCTCTGCATGGTGGGGGGGAGGCGCATCAAGTTCCCTCCTCACCGAAGCCTTCCTCCGTCTGCAGCCTCTTTCTCCCTCTTCTGCTCTTCATTTCTTTTACTCTTCGGAGGCTGCTTGCTCTCTGTTCCCTTCCAGGGAATTGGGAGGTTGGGAAAGAGGAGGTCTTCACGGCGCTCCTTCTCCCTGGCCTCTATCAACTTGCAAGGTGGCCTTCTCCAACCTTAGAAGGTGGTTACCTTCTCTGCAGTCCCTCTGTCACCTTTGTCAGGGGTCATCTGAGCCAACTGGATCGGCCCCCTCTTGTCCGAGCTAGTTTCTACGCGAGGCAGAGTCAGTGGCTGGACGCGAGGAGATCGAGATCGAGTCAACCGAGCGATGACCCCTTGCAACAGTGTTAGATGGATTTTCTTGCTTTTTGTCATGCAATGTACTGGCCTTTGCCTTTCTGATGTATCAATAGTTTTGAATGAAAAGAAAAGGGATTCATTTCGTCCATCTTGTTGTACAATTTCAAAAATAGAATTTGCGTAGTGCGGCTGCGCTCCATGTCTGAGGAATGGGATCCCCTTCCATTGTTGCTAACCTATACGCTCTTTCCCAAGCGTCTCGACCACTCGGTACGGGCCTTCCCAGTTAGGGGATAGCTTGCCCGCCGCCTCTAGTGGTCGAGAGGCTTCGGCTTTTCTGAGGATGAAGTCTCCCGGTTGGAAGTGTCTGCTTCGGACTCTGGCGTTGTAGTATCGAGTGAGGCGTCGCTGGTATTCCGTCGCTCGGATGCTGGCAATATCCCGGAGTTCATCGGCTAGGTCGAGGTTCTCGAGTAACCTTTGGTTGTTTTCCTCGAGCGAGTAGCGGATGACTTGGAGAGACGGGTTGGCGATCTCTAATGGAATGACGGCCTCAGTGCCGTACACCAACTGAAAAGGACTTTCACCGGTTGCCATCCTGGGAGTCGTTTGGTGCGACCACAGTATGCTAGGCAATTCCTCGAGCCAACTACCCTTGGCTTTACCGAGTCTGGTCTTTATGCCTTTCAAGATAGTCTTATTGGCATTTTCGACCAGCCCGTTGGCCTGAGGGTGGGCGACCGAAGTGAAGTGGTTGCGGATTTTTAGGTCGGCGCATCTATCTCGGAAATATCGAGAATCGAATTGCCGACCGTTATCGCTCACTATCACTCGGGGGATGCCGAAGCGACAAATGATCGATTTCCAGACGAAACTCCAGACGACTATCTCGGTGATCCTTGCAGTTGCTTCGGCCTCGATCCATTTAGTGAAGTAGTCGATGGTGACGACAATGAACTTTTTCTGGGACTGAGCCGTGGGGAATGGCCCGAGAATGTCGATCCCCCACCGAGCGAAGGGATAAGGCTCGGCGAGGGTGATGAGTTCTGTAGCCGGCTGATGGACCAAGTGGTCGAACCGCTGGCATCGGTCGCATTATTGAGCATAGGCCGAGCAGTCGTGCTGCAGGGTGGGCCACCAGTACCCCTGTCGTAATAGGATCCTGGCCAGTGACCTTGCCCCTGAGTGCGCTCCGCACAGGCCTTCATGAACCTCTTGGATGGCTCGGCTGGCTTCGTCGGGGCCGAGGCACTTCAGGAGAGGGCCGGCGAAAGACCTTCGGTAGAGTGTGTCGTCCAGGACGACGAAGCGCCGGGCTTGGTACTTCATTCGGCGTGCTTCCTGAGGGTCGGAGGGCTCTTGGGAGTCTCGGAGCCAAGACAGGTAGGGGGCGCGCCAGTCGCTCGGGACGGCCGAGTCAACAGCGAGGAGCTCCGAGTCAATGCTCGAGCGTTCTAGCTCTTCGAGGAGGACCGATCGGGTACCTTCCGGGTCTAGGGAGGAGGCCAACCGAGAGAGGGCGTCTGCTCGGGAGTTTTCTTCCCAGGCTATTCGGACTACCTCGAACCCCTCGAATTGTTGGGCCAGGCTCCTGACCAGCTGGAGGTATCTGATCATGGGTGCCTCTCAAGCTTCGTACTCGCCGTTGACCTGGCTTGCGACCAGCTGAGAGTCAGTGTGGATCCTGACTCGCTCAGCCCCCAACCGCCGGGCCATGCGCACTCCCGATATAAGGGCCTCATACTCGGAAGCGTTGTTGGACGCCTGAAAGTTGAATTTCAAGGCGTACTGCAGCTCCACTCCTTCGGGGGATCTTAGGAGGATCCCAGCACCACTACCGACCGAGTTGGAAGATCTGTTGACGTATAGTTCCCAGGTTGGCCCGGGCACGGTCGGTAGTCTTCCTTCGGTCGGGATGGCGCTTTCGACGATGAAGTCGGCGAGCGCTTGACCTTTTATAGCTGAGCGCGGGCGATATGAGATGTCGTAGGCCCCAAGCATAATGGCCCATTTGACGAGTCGCCCCGAGGCCTCGGGGTGGGCCAAAATCTTCTTCAATGGCTCGCCGGTTAGCATGGTGATAGGGTGCCCCTGGAAGTAGGGTCAGAGGCGTTTCGCGGAGGTAACCAGCGCTAGCACAAGCTTCTCGGTTGCGGGGTACCTCCTCTCGGCCTCGTTAAGTACCTTGCTGGTGTAGTAGACTGGTCTTTTGATTCCCGAGTCATTTCTGACTAGGACCGAGCTGACCGTCGATGACGTCGCCGAGAGATAGAGCAGCAAGACTTCGCCCGGCACGGGCTTGGAGAGCACCAGGGGTGAAGCCAGGAACTCCTTGAGCTCGGCGAACGCTTTCTGGCATTCCTTATCCCATGCGAACGTAGCAGATGCCAACTTGGGCCCCCTCAACAGTTTAAAAAAGGGCAAGCATCGTTCGGCCGCATGGGACAAGAAAAGGCTGAGAGCGGCGACACGCCCCGTCAGACGCTGGACGTCCTTAATGTAGGCGGGCGGGCGCATGTCTAGGATGGCCTGGACCTTGTCGGGGTTGGCTTCGATCCCACGCTGAGTGACCAGGAAACCCAGGAACTTCCCGGATCTTACTCCGAAGGCGCACTTGGCAGGATTGAGCTTCATGTTGTACTTCAGGAGGACGCCGAAGGTTTCAGCGAGGTCGGTGAAGTGGTCCTGGGCCTTGGGGGTCTTGACGAGCATGTCGTCAATGTAGGCCTCGACGTTCTGACCTAGCTGCTTCTCGAACATGTGATTGACCAGTCTTTGATATGTGGCTCCGACGTTCTTCAACCCAAAAGGCATCCGGGTATAGCAGTACACGCCGTAGTCGGTGATGAAGGCGGT
The DNA here is from genome assembly GCA_022559845.1 of Amorphophallus konjac. Taxonomy (NCBI): domain Eukaryota; kingdom Viridiplantae; phylum Streptophyta; class Magnoliopsida; order Alismatales; family Araceae; genus Amorphophallus; species Amorphophallus konjac. The sequence continues at coordinate 295,502,235 of CM040121.1, read as the reverse complement.
CTTCTCGACGTCCTCAGGATTCATTCTGATCTGATGGTAACCTTAATAGGCATCCAGGAAGTTGAACATCTCGTTGCCCGATGTCGAGTCGACTAGTTGGTCGATGCTGGGCAAGGGATAGCTGTCCTTAGGGGTCGCCTTATTCAAGTCGGTGAAGTCCACGCACATCCGCCACTTGGCGGAAGCCTTTGGTACCAGGACGACATTGGCTAGCCACGTCGGGTACAGGACCGGTCTAAAAAGACCAGTCTCTTGCCCCTTGGTGACCTGCGCCTTGATAATCGTCTGCTTCTCGGGTGCGTGCTTCCTTCGGCGCTGCTGCACGGGCTTCATGGTGGGGTTGAGGTTGAGTCTGTGCATCACGGTCTCCTCTGGTATCCCAGGGAGCTGATCATCGGACCAAGTGAAGACTCGGATGTACTCAGAAAGAAATTTCTTATATTGCTGCTGTTCCTCGGGCGGTAGGTCAGCTCCGATCCTTACTCCTAGGGTCGGGTCATCGTTTAGGAAAATTGTTAGCAACTCGCCACCTGGCTCAGTGGTTGCGGATTTTTCCTCGACTTCCCGGGGGCCCTTATCATTCCCGCTCGGCCTCGTGGCCTCCACCGAGATATTATAGCACCTTCGGGCCGTGGCCTGGTTACCTCGGATTTCCCCTACCCCATTTTTGGTGGGGAACTTCATCTTTTGGTGATAGGTAGATGGTACTGCCTTGCTCTGGCTGAGGATTCCCCGGTCGAAGATGGCGTTGTACGCTATCATCCCTTTGATCACCATGAAGTCTACCATGACCGTAACGGTTTTGGGTGGGGTGCCGAGGGTAACCGGCAAGCTTAGGGCTCCTTCGGGGAGAGTGGCCAGGCCGTTGAACCCACAGAGGGGCATTCGGATCGGGCAGAGTTTGGATGGATCCTCTCCCATTTTGAGGAAACAGTCATAAGACAATACATCAGGGGCACTTCCATTGTCCACAAGAATCTGATCTACGTTACAATGGTTTATAGTGGCCGAGATTACGAGGGCGTCATCATGCGGGGTGCTCAGCCCCTCCAGGTCTTGATCGGAGAAGACTATGACCTGGGGCGGGGCCTTGGGTGGCTCTGGGGCTCGGCTTACCCGCTCGGCATGACTCTTCCTTCCACGGCTGTTGTCGCCTCCTGACGCTATTCCTCTGGAGATGACGTTGATGTGGACCCCTCAGGGGGTGTTGTCGATCTCCTCTGCGGCGCCTTGATCTTCTCTACGCTCGGCGGTGAACCGAGCCAGGTGCCCCAGGCGGATGAGGCGCTCGATTTCATCTTGGAGCTGGTGGCAGTCACCGGTGTGATGCCCATAATCACCGTGGAATAGACAATGTCTATCTCGCTTGCGGTTTTTCGACCTCATCGGCTCGGGCCTGCGGAGGAGTCCCGAGTCTTTGATGTCTTCATAGATTTCATAGACCGGTGCGATTAACGGGGTGTACCGCTCGTACTTCGGCTTGCGCTCTCCATCTCGGTCTCGCTTCTTTCCCAAGCTAGGATTTGGCTCGGGGCCCCGCTTCTTGTCCCCCTCCCGACCCAAGCCGGTTGCGTCTCGGCAAGCGCTGAGTACTTCTTCGCACTCGGCGTGGCGCAGAGCCAAAGTCACTAGCTCGACAAGGTTCGAGGGAGGGTGGAGGACAAGTTCACGGCGGAGGTTCTCGTCCCGGGTACCCCCGGTCAGTGCGGTTGTGGCCGAGGCCACGTCCAGGCGGGGGATTCGGAGGGCTTCCGATTTAAATCGGTGGATGTAAGCCTGAAACCTTTCCCCTTGCGCCTGTTTGAGGGGCAAGAGCCCCGCTATCGACCTTGGGGGGACACTTCCGGTGAAGCTCTCCTTGAAGACTCGCCCGAATTGCTTGAAGTCTCGGATGGATCCGGGGGCGAGGGCCCGGAACCACGCTTGAGCGCCCTGGACCAGAGTGGTCACGAAGGCTCGGCACTTGATGGGGTCCGACGCTCCGTGTAGAGTCATCAGGGCGTCGAAGCTATCATAATGGTCGGCCGGGTCGCCCTGGCCGTCGTAAAGCTTGAAGGTTGGTATGGGGGCTCTGGGAGATACCTCTTCCTTCAAGATATACTCGGAGAATGGGGATTTCTCCTCGTCTTCCGGGGAAGAGGCCTTCTGTAGGGCGCGAAGGGCGTGCTCCTGCTTAGCGAAGCGCCTTTCGAAATCTCAGAGTCGAAGGGATAACTCCGGTTGCTGTCATGCCGCGGGGCTAGGGGGAGCATCTTGGCGGTCTCCGGGAACGTTAGCTTCCGGATCTGGCCGTTGCGTCCCCCGACTTCCTTTCCTCGGCGTGGAGGAGGCCTCTTGCTCCGGAGGTGGAGCTTGCGAGGGTCCTCCGACCCTGTTACGGATGAGCTACTGGCCGCGGAGGGTGAAGCAGCCCCCAGCTATATGCTGGGACACACTCCTGCGGGGGGGGCTCCCTGACGGGGCACGGGACCTTGCATCCCTGGCCGCCTGGGTCTTCATGAGTTCCACGAGGACATCCAGCTTGGCGTTGAGGGCTTAGAAGGCTTCGACGCCACCGTAGGGGGGTAGCCCCACCGCCGCAGGGGGGGTAGTGGTCTGTTGGGGGGGATGCTGGCGTTGGAGGGAGGGTTCTGTGAGGCCCTGGAAGGGCCATCCCCTGCTGCTACCATGGCCTTACCCCTTTCGCCGGCGGACCTCTTCCCTGAGCTCCTTCTCACCATGTTGGCTCTTCGTGCGTTTCCCACAGACGGCGCCAGATGAAGAGGTGAAATCTCGCGCTGGTTCCTGAGCAGGCTGGTAACCACCAAGTTTGTGAACTGTAAGACAGGGAAACGGGCCAGAGGGCCTAGGGGGGTTCCCTGGGGTGAAACCCTCCGACGCTCAAGTCAGTAGAGCAATGGTGAGAGCAGCGATAGGGAGGAGAAGGTGAAGGCGCGAGATCCCTCTCCACCAATGGGGTGAAGTTATCCTTGCTCAGGAATTGGGGGTGGATCAATGCCCTTTCAGACTTACCTTTCACCGGAGGGTATCCCAGGTTTAAATAGTGCGCCGCCCTCTGGAGTCCTGCAAGCCGAGGGGTCTCCGGTGGAGGTTACGTCCTCGTCGTGGGCTTTTATGGCCTCATCATGGGGGCGTTATCCTCGCGGGGAAGCTGGAGCTCCAGGACTTCTTGGCGCCCGGCCCGCTGTGGACTCTAACGGCTGCAATGATAAATATTTTATCGGTCGTACCGAGCTTAGGGAGGCCGGCCTTATCGGGTAATAGGCCTAGCTCGGTGAGGAGATGGGTCGGACAGACCGGCTGGCGCTTCCCCCCTTCGTCCGGAGGGATAGCTCATGCACGGGTCTTCCTGTGACCTGACCGAAGCTCGGGCTCTCCGAGCCTTGGGGCCGCCTAGGAGAGTTGTTTCCTCGAGCATTGTTTTATTGGGCTTTTTCAAGTGGGCCCTGTGGGCTGTCACTTGGACGAGCTTGCCTCGTTGGGCCCTGTTGGGCCTAGTTGGGTCTGCTCTTTGAGTGGGCTACAGGAATCCCCCTCTCCAATGGGAATAGTTCTTCAGGGCTAAATATATCTGAGGATGCCACATTAGTGATGTCAACTTCAAAGCTATGAAAGGCCATGCCAGAAGAAGCTGGTTACAAGCAAAAACATTGGTTCTGGAGCACAAAAGAATTATCATTGGTGATGGCTATTCTTTCAATTTTTGGCAGGACATTTGGCTTGGTAATCGAACCTTGGCCTCATATATCTCCAATGGAAATATTCCCAACAATAAGGCCATTGTCAGAGATATTATTATTCACCCCACCCATGAAGATCATTCAGTTATTGACAGATTTCTTCCTCCTGAAATTAGGAGAGCCATCAGCCATGTGAATCTCTCCCAATTTCCTGATAAAGAAGTCTGGAGTTTGTCACCCAATGGTGCATGTTCTGTGTCATCTGTCTACGAAAACATTGGTGGCCACTCTATGGATGAGAGTCACCACATTTAGAATCGTTTCTGGTCTACATGGCTGCCAATCAAGCTTTCTGTGCATCTCTGAAAATCATTTCTAATTACTTGCCCATTGATTCAAATGTAAGAGCTCTTGGTATCCCCATTTACTCCAAATGCCTTTGCTATGAGTTACATCATAAGGAGGATTTAAATCACCTTTTCGTTCATAGTGAATGGGCATCTTTTGTTTGGTTTTATTTCAATTCTAAAGGCTTGCAGATTTGGGGTAACACTACTAGAGGCATCATTTTAAACTCCATACTAGCAGTGAAAGGAAAATCTATGTTTGGCCTTTTCATACTAGGTGTAGTTGCTCATGGCAATTGGGAGCTTTGGACAGCTAGAAATGCTGCAAAATATGAGAACAGGAAAACTTCTAAACACAATCTGGTCCATAAGATTCTCTCGCAGGTTAAACATGTTATTGGTGATGCTGAGCTACCGGAAGACAACTATAATAGGTGGAGGATCTTGGCTGATTTTGGAATCAAGGTTTCTTCTAATGGTGGTCCTCAGGTGAAACTAATTAAATGGCTTTGTCCTCCTTGGCCTCATCTAAAGCTGAACACCGATGGAGCATCTAAGCAGACAGGAGACTCGGGTGGTGATGGTGTTATTAGAGACTCCCAAGGGACCATTCTATTAGCCTTCTCACACTATTATGCATAGTGTCATAGTATCATTGCAGAGGCAAGGGTTCTTCTAGATGGCCTTAATTATATGCAAACAGTGACTTCCCAACCGACCCTCATTCAATGTGATTCTCAAGTGCTTGTGCAAGTGATTAAAAGGAAGGTTCCCTGTCCTTGGGCGATTCTCATGTATGTCAGAGAAATCTGGAAGTTCTTACCAGCAACTGATTCCATTATTCATATATTCAGAGAGGCGAATAAGGTTGTTGGCTCCTTAGCTAATTTGGCTTGCACCATGAAATGTAATGTATTCTTTTCATCTCAGCAGCAACTTCCTAGACTTGTTAAAGGTGCTGCTCATATGGATAAGCTAGGTATGCCTAGCATTCATTTGATGTAACTGATATTAAACTCTCTTATAGTAATAAAATATACCTCCTAGCTGTGCGATGGTAGAGTGGCTATCCTATCTACCTCTACTAGAGGGTGCACTCTCCTACCTGCCACTGGGTAGGGTTTTCCAAAAAAAACTTCTAGCAATAGAAATTTAATTTTTGCAATTGTCTCTCTCTCTCATTCTCCCCTTGCTTCTTCCATTTTTCTCTTCTCCAACCCTCCAACTTTGTTTAGTTAGATTTTATTTCAAGTAATTTTAATTTTTCATTTCACAAAACTCACTCCACGATTTTGATCTCAAAATACAATAGTTTTTCAACTTAATAAACGACACTTCCTCCTCGTGGGATCGACCCGTGCTCATCACTTTACGCTTAATTTAAGATTTTATTTGTGAGTGAGTGCACTATTATTTTGAAATTGAGCACGACAATTTTCAACGACGAGTGATTTGTGCGATCAGTTCTCAACCCTGAGTTCAAGGCTCTCTAGTACCCAGCCCGGGATCACAACATCGGGTCCCAGCAAGATCGATCCCCAATACAAGCTTTCTTTGTCACGCCCCGAGATATAATTATAGCGGAAGATATTTGAGAACGTGAATAGCCGGCTAGTACGCCACAAGCGAGTAATATAATCAGAGCATTAACACATCCACATATAAGAATGAATGCACAATAATTGAACAAAACCTTGGCTTTTATTTAATAATAATCAAAGTTCTACAATAGAGAACATGACTTGACTCCTTGACACACTTGACTCAAATAAAGAGAAAATTACATAGTGACTCTTGACTATCAACTAATGACAATCTAAGGCTTCACTCCTTCCTTATTCGCTCTCGGATCCATCACTTGAATAATCTGAATCCGACCCGCTAGAATGTCTTGAAAAGATTGGAAAAGTAGGGTATGAGCACATTTGTAGGCGCCTAATTTTGGACATCCCACGGATCCCCAGCTAGACCCTCATATAAGTGATGCAGTCGTTTTACCCAGTTTATCGGCATTTATGCTTTTGTGTTCAGCCCAAACACATCATGTTAATGGGCCACTCTCACTTGAAGAGGCCAAAGGGACCATGGGCAAGGCGGCCAAACCTCTGGACGCCCACTCCCCTAGAAGGCAAGGGCGATGGCCGCCCTCTACCCCCTAGGAGGCCACATGACTGGCCGCCCTCCACATCAAGATGACCACTATGTTGGCCGCTCAGGTTGCTAGAAGACCCAATTGTTGGCCGCCCTCACCCGTCAAGAAGGCCAGTACATTGGCCGCCTAGGCCTTTGGAAGGCCACCCCGTTGGCCGCCTATCCCTTGCTAGAAGGCAAACACCTTGGCCGCCTTCTGGCAAGCGCTGGTCAAAGAACATGGCCTGTTCTCCCGCCATGCTCAAGGACATTCTCCCTCGTCACCCACGATCGTTCCCACGACCCATTCGAGACTTCTGATGGAACCTTGAAGTACAAAACTCCAAGGAGAACGATGGAAGGGGGGTTGGTTGGTTTTTTTTTGGTTTAATCGGGGGAAGATTGGGAGGAAGTTCCGGATTTTCAACAGGTTGGAAAGAGAGAGGGCTCCTGGTTTTCTTTTGGGTTTTTCTTTGCTGTCATTTTTTGGCTGGTTGGACAAGGGTGCTGGAGAGATCCTCCAGCAAGGAACAATTAGAGCTTAAGAGCAAGGCTCTTCAACAAGAAGTTGTTCTTCACCTTTTCCAAACCGCGTTGCCGGCCGACGGCGAGCTTGGCCATCTTCCGAGTTTGATCTTTTTTTCTTTTTTCTATTTTACTTTGCAATCTCCCTTCCTCGTTTGCATTCATATCATATTAGTGCTACCTAGAATCCCATCAAGAGGTTTTCCCTTTTAAACAAATGGGAAGGTGGGTGGTCGAAAGTCTCGACCATCCCCCCTTCCCACCAACCCCAGGTAATCACGCCCCCATAATCTTTCTTGTTGTGATCCTTAGAACTGTTACTGCACTGCACGAGACTAATGGCGTTCTTTTCTTTGTTTTTTTGAGCTTTAGTTATTGCTTGTAGGAATTTGGCACTCCAGGATGTAGCAGGGCTCTCTACCCTTGGCCGGCTGAGGATGGAGAAGTCAGGACCTTACTTACTCCCCACTTGAGGCACTTCCAAGCCATCATTCTACTCCTGTGAGGTTCAGGTAAACACCTCTAGCGATCACGTCGTGGCATATATTCTAACCATTCTCATTGTAAGGAATCTGGGCGTGAACCACGTTGGGAGGAAGAGAAGCAGTGGGAGGAGAAATTCTTCCTAACCTTTCTCTCACTTCAGGCCATCTCCACCCACTCCGCCATTCCCAGGATCCTACAGCAGAAAACTGGTGATCATGGTGGGACGGATGCTGCTTACAATGAGTCCGGATGCCAAAAACCCAAGGAATTAACGCTCATGTTCTTTTATTCTGCATTTTAAGTTAGTCTCTATTTTTATACTTTCTCAAAAAATGGTCAAACCTCTGGCCTTCTATCTCACTGGGCGTCCAAACTAGTGGCCGCCCAGGCCATCTATGAACGGCCACTAGGTTAGCTGCCCATAGAGGTGAATGGCCCATCACCTGGCCGTCCACTCCATCCCAGCTAACTCCCCTGAGCGGCCATCGACCTGGCCGCCCAGGGATTTGAGCGGCCCCCTCCCTGGCCGCCTTCTGTTCGCTTCTTCTCTTTTCGCTTGTAGCTTGTTTATAGCATGTTCATGTCACGTCTCGACGCAGAATATCGAGGGCGCGAGCGAGTCGTAAACAAGCGTGTCGATCAGAGCATGTACAATTTTATTTCTAAAGACCAAAATAAATGAGAAAAATGATACTTTTATTCCATCAAAATGAAGTTTACATCACTAATTTATAAGCCATAAAGGCAAATTATAACTTCCAATCTCAAGGTACATCATTCTTGTAAAAATACTAATGATCTATATAAACCTAGGTAAAAAGGAAAATCACTCTCTCACTCTTGTCCATTCCCTTGTTCATTTTTATTTCCTGCAACAATTAACCAAAACGTATGGTGAGCTAAAAACTCAGTAGGATTTTATATCTCTAAGAACCAGGCAATCTTTAAGTATTAACAATTTAAGTAATTTTCTAACTTGTATCGGGAAGTGTATAAGCATGAATGAAATTCCCAAGTAATTGAGATAATATGATATCAAGAGGAATTTTCAAGTAATAACTTTGAATAAGTAAAGAATTTCATGTAATTGGCCATTTCACGCAAGTCAAGTAATTCATGTAATTTTCAAGTAAACAAGTAAACAAGTAACAAGTAAATGAGTACGAATAGTGGAATGCCGTAAAATCTAGAAAGTCATGCACTTCGGTGCAATGTCACACCGTGGTCAATCAACTCCCATGGGCACAAGTACTTTCGGGCACCCCTCCCAGGACCGGACCGAGCCCCATTAATGTTAGGCATTGGGTCAGTGGATCATAAGATCCCAAGTATGTTTAGACATCCACTTAACACTATGGCCAATGAATTTCAAGAATAAGCTCATTTGTAAAAAGTACATATTTGGTAAAAATCTCAGAAGTAGCAAGAGGAGTGAATAATAATTTTAAGGCATCATGTTTAACGACATTAAGTCGTGAAATTTAAGAAAGAACGGTAACTAGGAAGTAAATTCAAGTAATTAGAGTTTAATAGAATTAATTTAATTCTATGATTTAATCTTGTGTGCATTTGGTTTACAAGTGTTTAGACATGTTTAAAAGAAATTTTTTGTACATTAGAGATACATTAGTTTAGCCAAAACAGTGATTTATTATAAAAATCAGAATTTGGTTATGAAAATAGGTTTTTATGCCAAAAATAATTCTAACTTGCTAAAAATAATTTTAATCATGCTAAAAATAATTTTCATACGTTAATTTACTGATAAGATGATAAAAATAAATTTTCATGCTGGTTTTAATTTTTACATGCTGAAAATTAATTTTTAACATGCTAAAATTAATACTTAACATGCTAAAAAAATTCTCACATATTAACTTACTGATAATATGATAATGATAATTTTACCATGCTGATTACAGAAATTCTCTGATAACAACATAAAATTTATCATGCTAAAAATCATTTTTCTATATTTATTTACTAATTATTTGATAGGAAAATAGAATTATCATGCTAAAAAATAGCTTTAATATACTAAAAATAATTCTATCATGCTAAAATAATTCTAACATGCTAGACATAGTTTTATCATGCTGGAAGAAATTTTATCATGCTGGAAGTAATTTTCATGCATCAATTTACTAATTATTTAATAGGAAATTAGGTTTAGCATGTACAAAAATATAGTTTTAAATAGATTTTAACATGCTGAAAATAATTTTTATATCTCAGTATGTATAAAATAATTTTATCATGTTGGAAGTCATTTTTAACATGCTGAAAATATTTTTCATGCATTAATTTACTAATATGGTTAAAATTAGATTTTTACTTGTAAAAATAATTTCATTCTACAAAAATAACTTTTAACATGCTGTAAGAATTAAAACATGCTAATATTACCTTTTCTTATTTTTGGTGACTAAATACTTATAATTATTAGAGATTCCAAATGTTATAATTTATATTGTGTTCATAATGTGTAGTGACTAATCTTTAGTCCCACATTGGAAGTTTAGAAAACTTGCATGGCTTTATATGTTGGAGAGCTCACCCTTGGGTCAGGACCCAAGGCATAGGATGTGGGCTCAAGTTGTGTGTGAATATAAAACTATACTATTAATATATTTATTTATTTATGCCGTGCCGTGCCGTACCGTGCCGTGCCGCACTGAACTGAGGTGTGGTTGGTTGGTTTTGAAATTATTTTGTTTGATCCCCGGGCATTCCGGGTATATTGTTTTGAACGCGCTATAGGTTGCTGGCTCGATCTGGAACATATATATATATATTATATTTTTGAAAACCAGATGAAAGAGATGGGTTCTATATAAACCATAATATATATATAAACACATGATATATATATAAACACCTTATGTATATGTATATACTAGAAGTATTATATTTTTGACCCTTGGTCATCCGGGGGTTACTGTCTAAACGCGCTAGCATAGACTAGCGTGATCTTGACTAACGCGCTATGTACATATAGTGCGATCTGGAACATATCTTTATATTATTATATGTACATTTTGAAAATTTGGTGAAAGGGGCGGGGTCTGTCTGAACACGCTGGGTCGGGCTGGCGCATTCAGAACGCGCTCCCGAAGAGTAGCGCATTCTAGTTCCGAGACCGAAACATAAATACCCCTCAGTAAAATGACCATAACTTGCTCATTTCATAACGAACTTTAATAAATGAGCTATCAATGGAAAGAGGATAGAAAAACAAACAAGATAGCATGCTTTAATTAGAGTTTAGCTGTAGAGACACCTACGTTTTTATGGATCTAAAGAAATATCCCCAAATATAAGAAAACCATTTGATCTTTCAAATCTCCACCAATCTTCGCAGCAGCGTAACCTTAACCTCCAGGGATGATTTGAGGGTCGAATGTGGTTCTATTTATAGCCAAAACTTGGCCAAATTTGTCAAGATTCTTTGCCTAACAATGCCAAACTTTCTAACTCCGAATTAGAATAAAATTCCATTTTTTCTTCTTAACATAGCCTCCATTTGGTGTGAAACTAATGTAAAAATGGCTGGTCCAAGGTGGGCTATTAGGTAAGAGTCAATTTTTGTGTCAACATTCTATAAATTAGATTATTATAATCCCTTAAATTGCATATTAAACACATGTTACGAATTTAGCTTACTTTAACCTTTAATAAATCTTTTAATCTATTAATCCAGCCCATTTTGGATTATCCAATGGGCCAATTGTGATCCTAGTCCATTACATGGACTTTTATTGGGCTTTCTATGATTTATCTAAGGTTTAAAACATTTAATCTCTATTTACTTCTAGTTAATTCAAGTAAATTCAATAAACTAGTTTATTTCATATAGTAAAAATGTAATTTTATTATTTCATGAAAATTTTAATTACATAATGAAATTAAAAATTTTATTTCTCATTTTTAATTATAGGGTTTCTAAAGTTCATCTTGCATGTACTCTTGTGTTTGACGTTATCTGCAGGTGTACGTGTGGGGGGGGCTTAGGAAGAGCTGGCATCATACACTATAGGAACGCCCTTCCGTTGGAATTGAGCCCTTCACCTAAGGATTCCCACTCGGGTGCAATTGGCTTGTTTCAAAAGGGAACCTCTGTGAGTCCTCGCAAACCGTGGGTTCCCACACGGTCGCCAAGCAGCTTGTACCATCTGCAGACCTGTATAGTTTACCCCTGGGCATTGAGTGAGCTTCTTGTTAGATCCCCGGAGAATATCTTCCCCCCGATAGATGTTCTCTTCTTCTCTTTAGAGAAACAAAAATCCACAAAAAGCAAAAAAATACTAAAAACCTTTGGGGATGTTTCTTTGCATAACTTGTGTGCTTAAAATCCATATTTTGACCCTCTTTTCTCCTTCCACACCGGGTAACCTTGGTGGAAATGGAGAGAGTTTTTAGCAATCCAACCATTGAAGAGGAGTTTGCTCCTCAACATGAGTCCGAGATTAGGGGAAATCCTCTATTTGAAATAGAGGACACCACCCATCCGCCTTTATAGGCATGTTCTCAGTTGCACAAAATGATGGCATCCATGCCGATTCGGCATCCTCTCATAGTGAACATGATCACACTAGCCCTTGGGCTCCAACCTTCTCACCGCATGAGGATCAAGAGTTGATCAATGTGCTATCCCGTTATGCTCCCGAGGAGCTGGTCATGATGGCCTCGTGGGGTAATGCCCCCGTCGCGCCATACGTTTCCTCTCATTTCCCACCTCCTCGAGGATAAACTCCTTTCCAAGTGTCTTCTAGCCGACCCGCCCAAGAGATTCCACTTCAATCTAGCCATTTCATGGCTTCTCAAGGGGTTCCTCAAGTCCCGGTTCCTCCTGTTGACACCCGTTTTATGCCGATAAGTTGAGTCATTCCTCTTACTCCCATTTGTTGATGCCTCGAGTTCTCCATCAGTCGTTGTGGCTATTTTCAGGCATATTTTGGGCCAGTTTTGTGGGTAGCCTCCCTCCCTTGCTAGGTTTGTTTCAATACTGGGCTTAATGGGCCTTGGTTTTTGTTGATTGGGCTTTTCTATAAGTTTCAAGCACCCATGTACATGTACGGTTCATCCATGGCTGCTCAATCAATGTGCGGTTGCCTGTGGACCGTCCATCTATTTTGGAATATTTTGGTTAATTTTTTGAATTTCCACCGACAAGCATTTATGTGGTCCTCCTCTAGCCGTTCAACATGATGGACGGACAGGTAGTAGCCGCTCATCTCCCAGAGTCCTGCGTTTGGTGGTTTTCTTAGATAATTATCCAATTAATCTATTTATCACCGACAAGGCTATAACGGTGGGTCTTTGGCCGCTCTACCTTTGAACGGTCGCAGTTGAGCCGTTCATGTATGAGAGTCCAACGGCGAAGACCTCGGTCAGTTCAATGGATAATTTGGATTATTTATGATTTATTTTAAATTTCCACCGACGGGGTTGGACGGTCAGGACATGGCCGCACATCCAATTGAGCAGTCTATCATAAGACCGTTCATCCGTTCGATTCCAGAATTTCAACATATTTTCTCTCTCTATCCGTGGTTTTATCCCTAATTTCTCTCGTCATTTTCTCCACGGATAATGAACCATTTTGAGTGCCGTTTTGACTGGATAAAAGATAATTTAATTATCTTGATCTTTTGTTTGATAATCTCGACCTAAAAATGCTTCTAAACCCTAATTTCGAGCTAGGACTTGAGGTGCTCTATAAATAGGCCCTAAAGGCCGAGTTTGAAAGGGGGGATATTTTTGGTCGACGGCGAAGCCCTGCCGCATTCTTGAGCGACCTAGCACCAAGGAGGGAGGCTTTCTACGTCTATATAAGCCTCCGGTTCAGGGAGTAGTCTATTTTTTAAGTCTTGCATGTTTGATACGTTTTATCCATTTTTTTGTTGCATGCATCACTCTTCTCACTTTCTCCCCACATTTTTCTTCACCTTCATTGCCATGCACAAACCCACCCACGTTTATGACACCCTATGGGTTTAAAATCCCCCAGGTATCCCCCTTTCCATTTATTCATGTTCATTTCTTCTTATTTCGGCATCTACTACACTTTTCAGTTCTAATTTGGGTTTTCCCTTCGTGTTTTCACGTTGTTTTGCAGGTCAGCAATCCCTAGCACGAGGCCCATCCCCTCTGGCCGGCCAAAGACAGTGGAGGTTGGACCCTTTGTGACTTCTGGCGTGGTGGTCTTGCGCGGTTCTCCACCGTCCGTTCAAGGAGACGTGCGGTTCTACCTAGACTGTCCTTCTTCTTCCTACGCTCGTGACAGAGCCGTTCAACTGCCAGGAGTGCTTCATCCCGCATCCTTTGCAGCATTCTTAAGCGGTCTATCGTGAGACCATGCATCTTATAGGCGGTTCTTCCCGAACCGTACATCTTCGCAGCGCTACAGGTCAAGCGAGTACCTCTCCCTCTTTCCAAGGTACGGCGTGTTCATCACGTTCGACGCCTTGGTGGCGATCACAGGTTTTTCGTTCCTCCCTTTCCCTCTGTCTTCATTCATTTTTCATGTTGGATGTGGTAGGATAGACATTGGGAAGGCATTAGAAGAACGGACGGGAGTAGAAATATATCTACACCCTTCTTTTGTTGCGATCACGGTGGGACACCTAGTGCCCATCGTGTTAGTGATTTGCTGACCCCTTCTTTCGTTGTGTTAGTCCTCTTCTTGAAGTGATTGCAGGTTAGGTTGCGTTTTCTACCTTCTAGAACGTGAACGGTTCTCCCAGAGCCATTCATCCCTTGTGCGGCTGCACGTCCACCGTCCCTCTCTGTGAACAGTGCCAATTCTCCCGCAAGCGTCCTGTCATCGACGGCCTCCTATTGACCGTCCACACTTCCGAACGGTCTATCCTTGGCCGTCCATCTTTTTAGCACAGGTACGCTTCTGGTTGGTCTGGTTGTAGGTACACGGTTGCTGGAGATCCGTTCCAGAGCTTACGTGGCTATCCACAGACCGCTCTTCCTGGTACGTTTCTCATTTCTGCCATCCTTCATTTTCAGCATTCTGTGATTTTTGTAGTTATTCTGTCGTTACTCCCTGTTGCTCCCTGGCTTATATGGTTCTATACAGACCGTCTGTCCGTTTGAGCGGTCTCATATAGACCATCCTTGTGGTGCTACAGTGCACCTGTAATTCATCTTGATTGCCATGTTCCATGATATTCACGATCTTTTGTGCTAGTTATTGGTCTCCCCCCTGCTCCCATATCATTGTTGCATGATTGTTTTCATTGCTTATATGTTTGATTGATCATTGGTTGATAGTTGCTAGGCTAGATTTTGCATGCACTCCGGTGCACGTAGGAGCATCCATCTCTTTCATAGTAGTTGCATTCCTACCGAGGTAGAGTTTCCTCTCGTCTCCATACTCCTTGGAGCCGACTAGGGGACCTTGCTGAGGACCTCCGTAAGCCCCCGTGAGCCGTGGATTCTCACACGGACGCCGGGCAGGTTGTACCGTAACCACTCCCAGTCTAGGATTTGCATCCGCGAGCGAGAGATCCCCGTAGAGTCACCCAGTTCCTCACTTCCCATCTGGTTAGGTACCTTGTGGTTCAGCGAATTCATATATTAATTAATCCACTAAGGTCCTACAAAAGGAATTTAAAAATTGTCGTGCATCATTTGACAACTTGGTTGCTTAAGTGCTTGATTCTCCTCTCATCTCTCCTCTCCATTGGATGCTTGGTTGTTTGAGGTTTTGCTTTGGTTAGGATTGATTGCTCTAGTCTTGAGGTGTTTAGTGTATGTGGGGTTGTTTTTTTCCCTCAAGATCATCTCCTAGGGTCAGTTCTCATTTCCATTCTTACTTTAATCCTTTGTTTGATTCATCATCTCCCATGTCGTCATACGACTTCTTCCAGTCCCACAAGGACTCTCTTCCTCGTGGCCTTCTTGAGGACCCATCTAGGGTCACCCATATGCAGGGAGGAGAGGGGACTGCCCCTCCACTCCTGACCATTCTTGGCGAGGGTTCCCAAACCTCTCTTTCCGATCCATCCATTCAAAATCCAGCCAATCAAATTCTCAACATGATGGCCCAGCTAGACCCTACCCAGCTCCATCTCATCCGACAAGCCTTGCAGGGGGCCGATGCCTTGAATTCAGCTCCTTCTCGTGGCATGACTGCTGTTGCCATTACATCTTATGTTGCTGGGACCACCTCTGTGGCCCCCATTGACGTTACTCCCACCCGTCCTCAGATCCTTCGGTACTCCAGCATGGAAACGGGCCAAGCTTCTACCTCGGCCCATCAGCCGCTCGATAAGGGGAAGTCTCAAATCCCCTCTGTTCCTTACCTTGATCCCTACGTCACTATTTCTCCATCGCCGTAGGCCATTGTAGCCCTGGCAGACTTAACTCGGTTGCAACCAGGGGCCGTCCAGCTGGCTCATGTGGATGTGGGCCCTTCCCTAGCCTATTATCCATCTTACGGGCTGCCCCCTCAGTCGGCTTTTCCTTTGGCTCCGTATCCAGCTCCTACTCCTCCTGCTCCTTCTCCTCCATCCCGGGAATGGGAAATTCTTGACAAATGGGCTGCTATGCAGCAACAAATTGACCTCCTCCACATGCGGGTTGGCCCACAGTCTTTGGCTGACGTCCCTATTCCTAACTTCAGGGACATTCATTTTCCTCCTCAGTCCGAGCTCCCCGTGTACCGAAAATATGACGGGAACGGCAACCCGTTCATTCATGTTCGGAAGTTTCTTTACGAGTCAGCATAGTTCCAGCATGATGATCGCCTGATGGCTTACTCATTTCACCGATCATTAGAGGGGGTTGCCCTGGAGTGGTTCTATACCTTGCCTATGGAGGAGGCCAAAATTTTCAAGACAGTCAAGGAGAAGTTCATTCAGAGGTTCCAAGATCAAGTCGGTCCCGAGTATTCCTTCACCGACCTGGTAGCGGAAAAGATGAAGCCGGAGGAGGATTTTGCAACCTATGCGGATCGATGGAGGCAGATGGCCTCACGTGTGCCCAGGCAAATCCCGAAAGAAGAGAAAGTTAAGTTGTTGATCTCCAACGCCACCCCAACATTCAGAAATATTTTTGCAATGAATGACATTTTGAATATGCACCAGTTATATAGTAGAGCTCGATTCATACAGACACAGTTTAAAGACTCCCCTATTCATTCACTGTTTGAGGCCCAGAAACCCAAAACCGCTAGAAAGTCCCAGGGCCCCATCACTGAGGGAGTGCAGATCAACGAGCAGGTCCAGGCTGTTCAGTTTCCCCACCAATCCGCTCCACCTCGCTTCCCGCAGCCTCCACGTAACCCCTAGTTCGCCACTCCACAAGTTCCCAAACC
Source organism: Amorphophallus konjac (assembly GCA_022559845.1). NCBI lineage: Eukaryota > Viridiplantae > Streptophyta > Magnoliopsida > Alismatales > Araceae > Amorphophallus > Amorphophallus konjac. The sequence goes on along the minus strand of CM040121.1, from coordinate 295,485,736 downwards.
CACTTTCCCGGTTCCTCAACACCCGCAACAACCACCACCACCACCCCAACAGCCTCAGCGGCCGTCGCAATTTCATAATGTTCCTCCACCCGCCGCTTACGGATGTGCCCGACCGAGCCCTAAAAGGGCCCACAACCCTCCTCTTCCTGAAACATTGCCTGATATTTTCTCTGCTTTGATGTATACTGGTGATATTCAACTGCCTCCGGAGCGTCAGAATTGGAATCCGGCCGCCAACCAGTCCCGATATTGCATATATCATCGGCAGCCCGGGCACACAATAGAGCGGTGCTATCAGTTTAGAGATCTGGTGTATGATTTACACGAGGGCCAGAGGATTGATTGGGCCCAGATGCACCAGCTGATCGAGGACATCAAGCAGAGGAAGAGACAAGCCAGGCCGCAACAGGCGGTGCCCCAGCAACAGCAGCAACAGCAACCCCCACAGCAACAACAACCCTAGCAACAACAGCAGCAACAAGGCCTTGGGATCCATCAGAATCCCATGCCAGTACATCAGCTCGCTCCTCAGCAACAACAACAGCCACCGGCGCCGGCACCAGCCCAGGTGAACATTGTTCAGCACCCAACCCCCAACGCTGGGTGGACTTTCGATGATGAAACCCATGCACACCTCTTGGCCTTCCACCATAACCATTCCCCCGCACCTGCTATCCCCTCCGTTCTCAGGCCCGCCGTTCTGACCACCACTCCACCCATTATTCCCTCCGCATCACCCATCAGGCCCACCACATTCCCCTCCATACCGCCAGTCCTTTCGCCATCACCCGCCATACCCTCCATCATCACCCCTCCACTTAACCCCTTGCCCATTTCCCCTTCGCCTGGGCCCATCAGGCCAACTTCCGCCATCCTCACCCCCATTTCTACCCCTTCCACCTACCCCACCGGGCCAAGCGGGGGTCCATCTCAGGCCGTGCCGACACCACATTGCGCCCTTAGGAGCGGGAATCCATTCCATAAAGTTTATCCTTCTTCTCGTGCACCCGCACCTACCCCTCAGCCTTCCTCCTCAACAGCTGAAGATGCAGACCCCGTGCCAGGCACGAAGTACGACTTGTTACAGCACTTGGACCGGATGCCGACCAAGATTTCAGTTTTGGAATTGATCAAAAGGTTGCCGCTACATCAGGATGCTTTGAAGACTTTTTTTGTAAAAAGTGATGGTAAATGAAGATGTGGCGGTGGACAGTTTACCAACGGTGTTGGCAACCATCACAAGGAGGCCCTCTATTTCATTTTCTTAGTCAGAACTAGCTCCCCTAGAGGCACGGCAGATGCCACTCTGTATTACCATTTCTTTGAATAAAGTGGCTGTTGAGTCTACCCTCGTGGACACATGAGCATCGATAAACGTGTGTCCATTGAGTACCCTCCGTGCCTATAACATTTCAGAGGATATGCTTAAGCCAACACCCACCACAATAGCAGCATATGACAATTCCAAGCGTGCTTGTCATGGGGTCATGACTGTACAGGCCGAGCTAGGGCCGTTGGTTATGGATGTGGAGTTTTATGTGTTGGACATTGACCCAATGTTCAAAGCTATTCTTGGTCGTCCATGGATAAATAGTTTAAATGCCGTACCTTCAACCGCCCACCAATGCCTGAAATTCCCATTCCAGGGCCGGGTGGTTAAAGTGAAAAGCATCTCCACCGTCCAGTCTGTTGATGCCATCACGGATAAGATTCTCCCTACACTGTGGCCAAGTAATAGGCCAGTTTTGTCAGTAATGGACTTAAACTACCCATGGGCATATGCATCACGTAAGCCCGCCACTGCGCCAGTCAATGTAAAAATTAAGTCCAAGATAAGAGATTCAAAGGGGTGGCATATGATTCTGAAACTGGGTTATCAGCCGGGCCTAGGTCTCGGCGCACAATTACAGGGGCGGACCAAGCCAGTCCCTAAAAGAAGGAAGATGGGCCGCCGAGGCCTTGGCTACCGTGATTCAGCAATGTCAGTACTTGGAGACTCTGGGCCGTTAACGTGGGACTATCGACAACATTTTGTGAAAGGCCCGCTACAGCCCGGCACTTTGAAGCAACCACCGCCATGTGCTAATGTGAAGGTTGATGCCGCCTGTGATGATTCTGACCCACCGCCGCCGCTGAAGGGGTTGGTGGGTGATATGGAAGATTTTGCTTGCTGTTTTAAAAAGTTGTTCAGTAAAAGAGAAGACCATCCGAGGGAGAAGGAGATGCAGCTCGTGAAGCATTCTCCAACGTAGCTGGTCCGTCGGGGGCCACGGTAAGTGGGGAGCTCTATCACTACCTTTTTTCTATCACAGTCCCGTCTTGCCTCTTTGATCCAACAATTGGGATTTGTCCCTAGTTCCCCTCCAATTCTGGTCGACCCGTACTTCACAGAGAGACCGCCTAAAATTTTATTTGTTCCATGTGCTTGCGGGCACTACCTGCCCATTGATCTTTCAACCTTGTTCACTCCTCCTCCCCCCAATGCCCAACTTCACGAGATGTGGTTTTGATCCTCTGATCCATTCTTCAATTGCATCTTCCCCGATTTGTTCCCCATGAAACTACCTCCACCTCCGTCCTCTTCCTCATGTTGCGTGATCTCCTCCGGCCTCCAAAAAAAATGCCATTTTTAAAATGGAGGTTTCAAGGAAAGATTACGTGTGTTCTACTCAGCTTCCCAGGGGCATGAGACCCCTGTTCCTTTTCCGGTAGATTTCCTATCTCCTAGGTTAGATGTACAGTGTGAAGAGTCTCCTAGGTTAGTAGAGTTAGTTGGGGTAGAGTCTAGTTTGAGTCTAGTCAGCCTGTCCTTGTCTACGGTGCACCCTGTGATGCGTCATCCTAAATCCATCCCTGATAGATTTTTGCAAGATTTGGCCGAGTGGTGCCATGCCCTCCTTAAGTGCCCAGAGTTTGTAGAGACCGCAATTGTTTTAGAAGAAGATGAGGAATTGGATGGGGAGTGGAGCAATGACGGATTAGGGGTATATGAAATTGTGAATGAGAAGGATCCAGCTGATGATGAGGAAAGTGATGTGGATGACACTGCTAATCTGTACACACAAGGTTTGAAAAGGTTTGACGAACCGTCCTCGGCAGTGGATGAACCCACTAAGGAAATTAATCTTGGAACAGAAGAGGACCCCAGGCCCATACTTATTTCTGCTAATCTCCCTCCTCAAGTTGAAGAGGAGCTCATCGAGGTTTTGAGGGAGTACAGTGATTCTTTTGCCTGGTCCTATGAGGACATGCCGGGTCTTGACCCCACATTGGTTGAACATCGATTGATTCTTAAACCAGGGGCAACACCCATTAAGCAGAAAGTGAGAAGATTCCACCCACAGATGGCCTTAAGGATAAAGGAAGAAGTCGAAAAATTGCATAAGGCCAGGTTTGTTAGAGTTGTTCTATATCCCCAACGGGTGGCGAACATAGTCCCAGTGATGAAAAAGGATGGCAAAATTTAGATTTGTATCGATTTCAGGGACTTAAATAAGGCATGTCCGAAAGATGATTTCTTGCTTCCTCACATTGATGTATTAGTTGATAACACTGCTGGGTATGAGGCCCTCTCATTCATGGATGGTTATTCCGGATATAACCAAATCCGTCTGGCTCCTGAGGATCAAGAGAAGACCTCGTTCACCACGCCCTGGGGCACATACTGCTATGTTGTTATGTCATTTGGATTAAAGAACGTAGGTGCTACTTATCAGAGGGCAATGATGGCTATCTTCCACGACATGATGCATGTCTACTTAGAAGCGTATGTGGATGATATTTTGGTAAAGTCGAGGTCTCAAGAGGAACACCCCGTCATTCTAGCCAAAGTGTTGCAAAGGGCTAGGGAATATAAATTGAAGATGAATCCAAAGAAATGTGTGTTTGGAGTTGCATCAGGGAAGTTACTCGGGTTTATAGTTAGTAAACAGGGGATTCAGATCGATCCGAATAAAGCAAAGGCCGTTATGGAGATGTCACCGCCTAAGAACATCACAGAACTCCGAGGTTTGATTGGGCATTTATAATTCATTAGGAGACTCATATCTCAACACTCGTACAGATGCCGCCCATTCTATGAATTGTTAAAGGCGGGAGCAAAGTTCGAATGGAATGAACAATGTCAAAAGGCCTATGAGGAGCTTAAGGTTTATCTTTCTAATCCCCCGGTTCTGCAACCACCCGTCCCGGGGAAACCCCTGATCCTATACATTTCTATGATTGAGGACTCCCTAGGAGCTGTCCTGGCTCAGGTAGACGATGAAGGAAGGGAAAGGGCAGCATACTATCTTTCGAGGTTGTTTAATCCCGTTGAATCCAAGTATACTGCCATGGAGAGGACCTGTGCAGCGCTAGTGTGGGTAGCTCAGAAGCTCAAACACTATTTCCTTGCCCATGAGGTTAGGCTGATCTCTAGAATGGACCCCATTCGTTATCTTTTAGAAAAACCTATCCTTTCTAGCCGATTAGCTCGCTGGCAGAGCTTTCATTCCCAATTTGACATCACCTTCATTGTCCAAAAAGTAATCAAGGGGTATGCCATTGCTGAGCACCTTGCTCATTATCCTATCCCTCACACGGATTCAATCCAGGACGAGTTTCCCGATGAACACTTCGCAATAATCACTCATCTTCCTTTTTGGTCTCTCCACTTTGATGGTGCTCTCAATTCCTAGGGCAGTGGAATCGGCGCCGTTCTCCTTACTCCAGAAGGGGTAACCATCCCTATCGCTTATCAACTCTCATTTCCTGCCACGATTAATATGGCCGAGTATGAGGCTCTCCTTGCCGGTCTGAAGCACGCCTACCTCTTGGGCGCGCGATACCTTAACATCATAGGAGACTCTCAATTGGTGATGCGTCAAGTTCTGTCAACTTACCGCACCCGTGACCCTAAGCTTAATCCCTATCAAGATCTGGTCACGCTCTTGGCTAGGCAATTCTGGAAGCTTATCCATATTCACACTCCTCATTCTCAGAACATTTTGGCCGATGCCCTTGCATCACTAGCTTCTTCTCTCTCATTTCCCCTCAGTCGTGCCACTGAGACCATTGTGGTCCAGCGGTTAGACACTCCATCTCTTCAGGATCCCTGGTTCGACAACCTTAGGAAATCTGTAGAAAGGAAGGTAGAAAGGGAAGAGGTGAGAGAAGTTTCATTAACTGAGCTTGAGGAGATCATCGAAGAAGAAGACTTGCCGTGGTATTATGAGATTGAGCAATATTGTAGGGATGGTTCATTCCCGGAAGTGGCAAATGCCGAGCAGCGAAAGGCCATTAGAAGAGTCACCGCAAGATACACGATTGTTGCTGGAGAATTGTATAGGCGGTCTCTCAATGGAGTTCTAATGAGGTGCCTATATGACGATGAGGCTTGGAAGGTTGTGGAAGTAGCTCACTCCAGTGAGTGTGGAGGGCACGTAAATGGGCAGGCGTTGGCGAAGAAGATTCTTACTGGACAACCCTAGAAGAAGATTGCTCCACCTATGTCTGTAGGTGTCTTCGATGCCAGCTCCATGCTGACAAGATCCATGCTCCTACTTCTTCTCTCCATCCCCTCTCTGCTCCTTGGCCATTCTCCATGTGGGCCTTTGATATCATCGGACCTCTCGGTGACCCAAATTCCGCAGTCAAGCAGAAGTCCTTCATCCTGACTGCTATGGAGTACTTCACCAAGTGGGCAGAAGCGGAAGCCTATGCAGAAATCAAAGCCACCACAGTATGCTGCTTCATCTTGAAGAATATCATCTCACGGTTTGGAGTGCCAAGTGATATCGTCACCGACAACGGGACTCAATTAGTTTCTCAAGAACTCCGGGACCTCTGTAAGAAGTTTAATATATCATTGCATCATTCATCACCATACTACCCCCAAGGTAATGGCCAGGCTGAGGCCACGAACAAAACCCTTCTTAAATTCATCAAGCAAATATGCGAGTCACACAAATTTGCTGATTGGGCCGATAAACTGGTAGAAGCTCTATGGGCTTATCGCACCTCCGTCCGTACTCCCACGGGGCAAACTCCTTTTGCTCTTACCTGTGGGATGGAGGCGGTACTCCCATACGAGATCCTGATACCTTCCCTAAGGGTGCAGCTGGACAAAGAACTTAATCTCGATGAGCTTCGAGAGGCGTTGCTAGTCCAACTGGAACTCTTTGACGAGAAGAGACTTAACGCGGCCAATCATGTTTCGGTTTATCAAAAACGTGTCTCGCGGTATTTCCAAAAGAAGGTTATTGAAATAAAATTCCAAGTGGGTAACATGGTTTTGAAACGCAAGTTTATCAGATCAGCAGGTCCTAGGTCTAAGCTGCAGTCCAACTGGGAAGGGCCGTTTGTAATTAAGGAAGTCTATCCGGGTAACGCGTATCGTTTAATCAATGCGGAGGGTGAGGAATTACCAAATCCGTGGAATGGGCTATATTTAAAACGCTTTTATCCATAGAGTCAAACCAGCAACGACTTGGTGGCAGGGTGCACCTTCACTTGATCACGAAAAGGAAATCCCCGGTTCAACATTTCACACACTACACGACCCCCCGTGGTGCAGTAGTCGTCTTTTGCGCAACACCGTCTCTCCCTTGGCCATGCTTAGGGGGGGTGAAGATCCTTATTTTTCTTTCTCGCTCGGCTGAAAATAGGGGCAAAGGGTGAATAAGGGGACGAGAACTGATCTAGACCCCCCCAATAAAAGAGGTCTCAAATAGGGGCAGTCCATTATGACCTTATTCTGCAAAAGAACAAGAAAGAAAAGAAAGGAATGAAAAGAAGAAAAAGGGTCAAAAATCAAAGCTAAAAGCTCACCCAAAGCTCGAAGCTCTCAAAAGTTTGAAAGTCCCCAAATAATAAAACTAGGCACGACAAGAGTGGTAGTACAGTTTCCCCGCGGGATGTTATGAGCCCGGTCGTATGCATGCCTAGAGCGGAAGTGGGTTCGATGATGGACACAAAGCCTCGGCGCAACAGACCAAATTCTTTGAAAAGGGGGTGTCGCGAGAAGAACTCAAGCCCTAAAAACCTCTATACCTATCGCCAACTTTTCTATTAAAATCTGTTTTATTTTCCAATGAATGGATCCTACCCCGGGTATGGCCTCGGTAGAGGCACCGTTAAAGTAAGGTTAGCACCGGCCACGGGCGGTCCTTTATATTGCACATTGAGCTCGGGAGGCCCCTGGTGAGATAGGAGGTTCCCTGTCGTCAGGTCTAAGCTGGTTTCAAAATCCAAAAAAAATCAAATATTTCAAAATCTAAAAAAATTCAATAATTCAAAATCCAAAAAAATCAATATGTTCAAAATCCAAAAAAATCAAATATTTCAAAATCCAAAAAAATCAAATATTTCAAAATCCAAAAAAAAATCAAATATTGTAAAATCTAACAAAAAAATCAAATATTTCAAAATCCAAAGAAATCAAATATTTCAAAATCTAAAAAATCAAATATTTCAAAATCCAAAAAAATCAAATATGTTCAAAATCCAAAACAAAATCAAATATTTTAAAATCCAAACAAAAATCAGATATTTTCAAAATTTCAAACAAAAAAAAGATTTTCTTGATTTGCATCCATTGCATCCATTGCATTCATTTGACATTTGTTATTTGCCTATTTAATAAGGCCTACCCCCCTTGACCAAAAATCAAGAACTGTTCATTTCCTAACTTGTTATAGGAAAGGGGTTAAGCCTAAAATAGATTTAATCTATTTTCTGTATTTGTATGTGTGCAGGGGCAGGTTGAAGCTGAAAAGTTCCAATTGGCTCGTAACTGTGTGAATGTTAAAGTCTTATCCCAACCTACGCAATCACATCAAGGAAAAAGCCCAAAGCCCAAAAAACCCAAAGCTCAAACTCAATCCAATCATCAATTTTATTCGTTCCATATATCAAACTTTCTAAGCACAAGTCCTATCCAACATCATCGTGAAAAGAAGGAAAATCACTCAACCCTCCGCTGGGCATCCCCACGGGGACGTATCTCTCTTAACTCTCTAACATAGGCCTGGCGCGTCACCGGGATCTCTACAACCTCTGTTGGTAGGGAAAGTACCCTGCTCACCTCCCACATGATCAAGGCACTCCTGACCGCCTGCTCATCCTCCTCCGTGCCAATCCTCCTCACCTGTAGTGCGGGAAGGTGGGGTAATGCTGGTAGAATAGTCTGGGGTAGTCCAACCTATAGGTAGCACCAGTGCAGGCTGTACATCGCCGGCGCGGTGTCACTCACGAGCCTCAAGTCCAAGCCCGGCCTCCTGGGAACTCTGACAGTGGTATCACAGAGGAAGTCCGGGCGCATCACGAACCAATCCAGGGGCAGCCTGCTGATGTGTAGTCGCCACTCATCCCTGGTCTTCTTTTCTGATGTCCTGCACTCTACCTGCGGAGAGAATCCGAATGCGCCACCTATGAAGAAGAGGGGGTGACTCCCGAAGATTTTACTTGCTGAAGTGACATCCTCCTTGTAAGTGAATTTCATCCTAACACCCATCCAACACTCTAGAAGGATCATAGAGCCAAACAGGGGACCTCCTAAGGCTGCTGAGGTGAGGCCCTCGTACAAGTAAGCTAGGATGGCTTGGGAGATGGAAAGTCCCTGCCATAGGCCGCTAATGGTACTAAGAAGGGGAATCTCTAGCACATGGTCAACTGAAGGAAACAAGATGGCCCCACACAAGCAAATGGACGCAACCTTAGCTATGGCTTCATCGCACCCACACATGTTCCTGCATTGCTCCACTACCCCTGGCTAAGAGGAAGAAGATGAATCTGACGTGCGCCTACGAAAGTGTTGACATCCCTACTGTCTGGTATGAACCCTCCCAAGATAAGCCTAGGATCTACAGGGGCAACAGTATGACACACTGAGTCTTCCCCTCCCACCTGGGACCTGGGTAAAGATAAGTAGGTCTCTACCTCCTCCAGTAAGATAGTGGCCTCGAATGATGGGAAAATGAACGTATGAGTTTGAGGATGCCAAATTTCAACTAAGGCCGAGATGCTGTGCCAATCGAGAGAAAGCTTTGGGTAGTTCTGACCTAACACTAGGAGAGGTTGTAAGTGCCAAGATCTCAGGGTAGATGTCACTCCTAAGGGCAAGGCGTGGACCATGGGAGCCAACCACTTCAAGGTGGAATATCGCCTGCGGCCAGGGAGAAGCTGAGGTGGGAAGAAAGAAGATGGAAGAAAAGAGAGAGGAAGGAAAAGCATGTAAGTAAATGAAAGAAGTGAATTGAATGAAATCATGATTAATTTACCTCTCTCAGAGGGCTCGAGCTGAGATGTCGCGGGATCACGGTCAGTCGTTGGAGCACCTCCCGCTCCTTCCTGGCCGGCTTTGGCCCTTCAAAAGATGCTCCCTCCATGGAACTCCCCTCTAGGGCCCTCTTCATGATGATTTGGTGATGAATAGCAAAAGTTTCAAGGCTTAGAAGGAGGAGGACGTGTGAATCATGAATTTAGGCTCCCCCACCTACTTATAGGGCTTGTTAGGAAGCCTAGGTCTCTTGAGATCGGGGTTGGATAAGTCTAAGGTAGGTTAAGATGAGGTTTGGATGGGTTTAAAGCAGTTTGCCCTTAGGTTAAGGACTCTCCAGGAGAGTCCCATTCAAGTTCGTAGGATGCCCCTTTGGACGGTCTTACGATAGACCGCATATGTCATTGTGCGGCCCATGACGGACCGTTTATCATCTTCCAGAGAATTTGAGGGCAGGTGTTTAAGCGGCCTGAATTAGACCGTTCGTCTTCTTATGCGGCCTGTGGTAAACCATTCAACATTCAGAACGATTAATATAAGACCGTTCAATTCTCCTTGGAACGGTCTATTACGGACCGTGCGTTACTTTAAACGGCCCACTAAGAACCGTTCTTCTGATCTAAAGCCCTTGTCCAACAAGTTGTGCACCTATTCAACTAGTAGTCGTGCTATCTCTCATCTCACTCATTTGGCGTCTCTCATCTCACTCATTTGACGCCCTCATCTCACTCATTTGACGTCACTCATCTCACTTATATGGCATCACGCTCTCTCTCTCTCTCACTTGGAGTCGGCATCCCTCTATCTCACTCGAGGTCGTGTCGCGTCACACCCGTAATCGTGCCTCACCCATAGTCGTCGTCTCTCACGCACGCACTCGTGTCGAGTCAGTAGACGCATTCATCCATTCATTCATTCATAGAAATAGACAAACAAGAAAGGCATATCACTATCATATCGTATCATGTACAAAAGTCGGGCCGAGTACAAAAGTCAGGACTGTCCCTCTCCCTGGCCCCCATTGCTATCTCCGGCTCCCTCATGCCTCTATAGTGGAGGCATCACTGAAACTGCCTCGTCACGCTGACGTCGCCGGTGCCGCTCGTCCTCCTCATTCCTCCGGTGGCCGGAGGAACATGTAAAGTAACTCCTAACAGAGCCATGGGTGTTGTGGCTGCCGCTCGGAGTCATTCGGCTGCGCTCTCGACTCACCTCTCTCATGCCCGCCACCATGCCCTCCAATCTGGCAACCTGTAACCGGGCCTGCTCCGCCTCAGCCCGGTAGCGCTCCGCCTCGGTCACACTGGCTCGGAGTCGCTCCAGCTCAGCCCGAAGAAGCGCCGTCTCCAACGCGTCTGCTGGTCAGCTCTGTGCTACCTCCTCCCACACACGGGCCACCTCCTCCCGAGCCGCTGCCCGGCTCTGCTCAAGCTTGGTCCTAAGGCGGGTCAGCTCGGTCATCTACATACACATATCATTGTCAGTCAATTGCATTTCATACATATCATAAGCATAAGTACAAAAGGGGAAGTGTAGTGATTTGCGTACACTCTCGGTGAGCACCACCTTGGCCGCTTTGGCCCGCGCTACCATCCTAGTGAAGTCGGCCTCCCGCTCAGCCCGATCTGCATGAGTTTGAGTAGTATAAGAAAAAGGAGCATCGGCCCCCTGTCGCTGGGCACCCTCGGCACGCTGCATCCAAAACTCCAGGTCAGTCACATACATAGTCATAATCATAAGCATTTGCATAATTTAAAGAGTTTAGGGTTTAGAAAACTCACCAGTAAGGCCAGGGCCTGTCGGGCCTCGTCCCGCTCCCTGATGGTGGAGTGCATGAGCCCCTGCAGCTCCGCTAGTCATCCCTCAGGGTCAATCTACATTTAGAAGTCCATGTGTTAGTGCATCATCATATAGGAATCATAAGCATAATAGACATGGTTTGAGTTTAGAAGTCGTACCGGTCGGTGGGCACCCCGGAACACCTGCTCCCGGTAGTGTCTGGCGTACGCGGTGTAGTACGTTGAGTCGCTCTCCGCTCGGGCGGCCACCACTCGCCCAAGAGCTATCCAGTCGGCCACCTGCGCAGCGTTCCTCGTAGACCAATCAAATGCTACGGCCAGACCTTGGGTCATCCTCGTCACTCGCTCCCCCGCCTTCTTAGGTACCGGGAACTCCACCGCAGGCTGATGAACCCCGATGGTCCTCATCACCAATCTGTAGTGCAGTGGCTCCACCACATTCATGCAGTGAAGCCACACATCTCGTCCGGAAAATGCGAGGGCGCCAACCACCCAAGGCTGACCCTCCTTTGTGTAAGGTGTCCACCGTACCTGCAAAGAAATAGAAAGTCGCATCAGCATCATCATCATATAAGAATTGCATTTAATTAAAGAGTCTGAGTTTAGAAGCATACTGAGGCAAACGGTAGAGCGTCCAGGTCGTCCTGTAGCTCTCGGATCTGTCATCTCAGGGCTGTAGTCTCCCGAGGTGCTGTCCACCTCCGGGCGATGGGCAGGAGCCCAGGATGGGTCTCCTTGCCTCTGCCCAGCCCACGTAGGTATATGTAGGCCCACACCTGCATCACAGAGTCGTGTTAGCATTTAGGGAACATACGGAATTGAATAATTAGGTCTAGGGTAAGAGTCGTACCTGGAGTAAGGGGGAGAAGCCCCCGAGCATCGTCTGACGGGCCGTCAAACTCAACATGTCAAACAAGAATGCAAGGACTGCTGCTCCCCACGCGTAGTCGCCCACGTGGCTCAGCTCCTCGAGGAAAGGAAGGAACCGGCAGCTCATCACGTTTGCTCTGGTGGAGAAGAGAAGTCGCCTAAACATCAGCATCAGGAACCGTCTATGGACGCACTTTTCGAGCACTAATTATGCTATTCGGCTATTCGGGAATGGTCGATTCATCTATTGAGTGCGTGGGCGTTCCAGTCACCGAAGTGACGATTTGTTCGGGCTCCGAAGAGCCCATGGTGCGCTCGACCTGACTTCGTCAGATGATTGTGTGGTTCATGTCAGGACCAGATCCCGTCATGCCATAAAGGTCATGACGTCATTTACATCCCCCATACGAGGGAACACCCTTGATTAATTGCCAAAATTAGGGGCCCTGCGGCCGAAAGAAATAATACTAACTGCACGAGAAAGGGACAGGAATGAATCACACTAAAGTCCGCATCAGGATACGAGCCATTGGCCATGTCGGTCACTCGTGGACCTTTTCATATTCGGACACGGGTCCGTGATAGAAATGTGACGGAAACCGAGGTGGACCCGTTCAAATGTCTGCCGAATGCACGGTAATTTTAATAACGGCTCGGAAGGGATCCGGGGTGAGAAACGAATCCGGTCTGATTGGAATGTCGGCCCAAGACTAGGTCGGGGCCTGGCCATGTCAGGATGATTCCCAAGACTCGGGCCCGGCCTGAGAGGGCGGCATTATTATTCATTCTGCGTCGGGTCGCGGAGAGAGACGGGGCTACAATGTGGACCCTAGCTTTTTTTTATCTAAGATTTTAATTATATGTTCCTCTCTTTCCTCTTACTGTTCATTCTTTTTTATGCATTTGTTCCGAATGATTTCTCCCCCCCTTTTGTTTATTATTATTATTTTTATTATTATCACTATTCCACATTTTTGTTTGTTTCCTATGTATATTCAAATTTGTTTATTTATCATAATTTTCATTAATTTATTTATTATTATTATTATTATCACCAATATCATTATCATTATATGTCATATGTGTATACTTCCCGGAGAGAGAGGGCCGCTGGAGGGTGTGCCAGCGAGGGGTATGGAGAGCGTGCCGATGAGGGCGTCTCAAGGCGTGCCGGTGAAGGGAGAAGAGGGTGCGCCGGGGAAGGCACCAAGGAGTGTGTGCCGGCGAAGGTTAGAGGGTGCCGGAGAAGCACCGAGAGAGTGTGCCGGGGAGGGAGTTGGCAGGCGTGTCGGGCTAACTCGAAGTCTGTACCACGTGTTCTTGCACATATGCAGAGTCTGTACACTATCCATTTGCTGCAACTCGAAGTCTATACACTGGCTGATGGCTGCAACACAGAGTCTATACACTGGCTTAGCAAACCCATAAGTCCGTACATTGGTTGCACAGCTTGCCATGCATAGCCGGTGCACTCCTCATTTGCTACAGACTCAAAGTCTGTACATCGTCTGCTAGCACACACGCAGAGTCGGTACATTGTCCATTTGTTGCAACTCGAAGTCTATACGTTGGCTGACTGCGTGCACACAAAGTCTGTACATTGGCTAGCTGCATGCACACAAAGTCTGTACGTTGGCTGGCTGCATGCACACAAAGTCTGTACGTTGGCTGGCTGCTGTTGACACATGAAAAATGATAAAATAATAACAATATATATGTATATATATAAATAATGTCAACACATTTCTCCTACTAAATCATCTTATATTCCTTATTTTCTAGGGATAGAGGAAGTGGCGGAGAGGCTACAAGGGCCCATTAAGCCCACAAAGGCACCCAGACCATATCAAAGCTTAAAAGGACGTCGAAGCCCATACTGAAGAGGGGGTGCGCCGAGAGCACCAGACAAGAGGAGCGCGCCGATGAGAAGAGGGTTCACGCCCACTATATAAACTCTAGCTCGATGGGAAAAGAAAAAAGAGGCCAGCGACGGATAAAAAAATAGAAGAAGAGACATATAGAAGAAAGGAAGTGGAGCGAGAGCTCGAAAAGAGAAGAGAACCCTCCATAGAAGTTGAAGAAAAGAGAGAGAAAGAGGCTCCAAGGAAGAAGCCAGGTGGGGTGTGCCGTTCGACGTCCTGAGCGGCTGCAGCTCCTCTTCATCCCTTTCTCCTCTGTCTGAATATCGTCCCCCCCTTCTCTTTTGTATCTCTGCTTTCGAGCATCTCTGATCCCGTAGCACTGAATGCCAATGTAACCCTGTCCTCAGGGATAGAGTCGGTGTATGCTTCTTTTTCTCCCAAGTTGAATTTGTGTACGCCCTTTTCCGATGAAATAGTTAATGAAAGATGGGTTGAGTTCTCCCCCGTCATTACTCTTTTGTTTCTGCCTCTGCACTACGTGCTATGGATATTGATGGCTGCACGTCTACGCATGCTTTACCGTTTTGTTTTTTTTTTAAGTCTGTTGAATGTTATTCCATCGTATGGTTCTTTCAACTTTACGCTTATAACGAGAGCCTGAGACAGTCTATCTCATGGCTTCTCGCCTGTGAAACGAGAAGGGACGAATCTGAATCGTGAGGTTTTTGTGCATGGTTCTGCTCCCAGTGAGGCCCCAGAAGGAAGGTCGTCTCCACCCCGGACCATCCTCTCTACGATCGTCCGAATTGGTCTTCAAATTGTTGAACAAACCCTTTTCCTTAAAATGCCCAAAGCCCCTGTCTTCAAACCCCTCTAAAACCTCACTTCAGGAAGCCTCCCGGCGTGAGCACCTCTCGGAGCAAGTCTCGCGCCGAGGGCTTGCCGCGCCGGTTGGGTTTCCTATTTCGCGTCGAGGCCCAACTCCTTCTTCGCGCCGATACCTTTACACCTTCTGGCCATGTCCATGCGTTCGTGCCGATGCCGTCAGGCCATGACAACCTTACTCATCATACCCTATCCTATGGAGATACACTACCTTTCCCTCTATCGTCCTGGGAGTCATATTAAAGGGGTCATTCCCCCACATTTTATAACCCTATTAAGTCGTGGAGTTCTGCCGCTGCATGTCCTCCATTGACTGCACAGGGGATATCACAATAGGGGATAAAGCCCCATATGATTTGGATCCCTTGGATCTCGGGCTACGCCCGGCTCTTATTTTGGTTTCCACTCCGACAGTTCGTTAGTGGATGACCTATAATACCCTTTTGGCATACTCCCAAAATAAGGGGAGGTGCTGTCAAAATTCGTTCAGAGGGTTATTCGGTCACATAGTGCGATGTTTTCACCGAAATTATGCATTTAGCCCCCAACTATGTGGCAAAGGGCTGAGCTATATCATCTCATGACACCTTGGTCGCCACAGGGGATATACGTTACAGTTACACTGTCTCCTCAGACCCTTGGTGAATGAATCCACCCCCATCTTCTATCTCACCCAATTATTGCCATGAAATCCCCATTGAATACAGAGGATCCCCTTGAACTCACCAAAACCCCTTATAACACCTGAAGAAAACCAACAAAACGGCCACCGGCGCCACCTCCTCCCGGCACCATTTCCTCCCGGTGCCACCTCTTCCCGGCGCCAAACTCGCGTCGGGTGAAGGGCGCGCCGGGAACCATGCTGCACCGTCTGCCATGCCGTGCCGTCAGCCCTTTGGCCTCCCGTCGCGCCGGGATCCCCTCGCGCCGACTCCTATCCGTGCCGTTTCATCTTATTAATAGGTGCCATCCAAATCTGATGTCTCAACAACTCCATTAAACCCAAATCTAGTCTAAACTCAATGTCCCATTCCTATCAACCTTCATGCCAGCCTTCATCGCTTTACGAGGGAATCATGGTTCTTCATCCAGATCGACGGGAGATACATTAATCGGGGTTTTAACCCTACATTATATCGAATACGAGGTTTCTTTTGTCACCCCGCTGACCCTCAGAGTTCTACCACTGCATGTCCTCTAATGGTCCCTTAAGGGGAATATCAACAAACGACATGGTAGCGGACACTGTCCCGTCACATTTAAATCCTTTTGGATCCAGGGCTACGCCTGCCTCTCTTTTGGCTTCCATCTCGACATTTCGTGGGTGAATGACCTATATTTCCCTTTGGCATAGCCCCAGACAAGGGGACATGCTGCCGGGTTTGCGCCATAAAACCGTTATCACGTCCCGCGTAGCACGCTTTTCTATGCATGTTTTACATCCCGTTAGCGGAGTTAGGGTAATAGTCGTATCTCATTTTGCCCCTGGTCTCTTCTACTTTGGCAATTAATCAAGGGTTGTCCTTCTTTAGAAGGGCGTAATTAACGTCATAGCCTTTATGGTACGACGGACTTTCGATCCCGACTCAGACTTCACAATCGACTGACTAAGTCAGATTGAGCGCATAATAAATCGTCACTCCGGTGACTGGCACGCCTAATAAACGAACCAAATAAAGAATAAAACCATTCCCACAAGCTGGCATGCCCGGTGGGACCGAGTCTCCCTTCATCTCTTCGCCAAAGTAGAAGGCTTGGAGGCCTTCCCCAAAATACTGATCGTTTGCTCATTCTGATTTGCAATGATCTCAATGGCTCGCGGATTTGTCGCGCTTGCATTCGGCCCTCAAGTGGTCGCTACCCACGCGGAGCACGGGTACCTGGCAGTGCCCACTGCTTTCGGACCTCTACCACTAGTGGTGGGGTTCCCTAACTTTCTCGGAGTCGCCTTCACCGGCCTGCTTAGGATCGAAGACGAGGAAGCTGAGAAGACTGTTGCGGCCAAGGCCGTAGCCCCTGCAAAGGTGAGATGTCCGCGGGGAACCACTCCGTCTCGCCATACTATCTCATGCTTTGTCCACCACATGGACTACCATGCTGTCCCCGCCAGTGACAAGGCATCCGGGCGTAAGAAGAAGAAGAACCAAAGAAGAAGAGTTGTTGCTATTTCCCGAGGCCGACTCTCGGCTTCTGGGAAGTCTGTTCTAATTGGTGGCGTTCGTGTTTATCTGAATGGCCGCCGTGCTAAAGCTTTGCCGGATCATATCATCTCGACAGTTCCCATTCACAACGCCTTCCAAGCATTAGCAAGCCAGAAGGCCAATCTAGACATGGATGTCTGGGGGAAGCTAGCTCCCAAGCTACCAAAATTCAAGCAAATTTGGGTTCTCAAGAGGACCCGGGGCCCAGCTTCGACCCCGCAAGATTCAACATCAACTGTCAAGGACCCCAAGTGTGGGGACAATAAAGCTACACCAAAGGAAGAAGAGGTCATGCTAGTGGCCTCTCCGCCCGCTCATAGGGTCTGTGCCAGGCATACCAATGTTCTCCGACGTTCGACAAGATCGAACGGAGCTACTAGACTATCGCGGCCCTCCTACATGCCGTCGATGCAAGATCAACTGTTAATTCCTGCCCTCTCTCCAGGGCGCAGTCAAGGAGAAATGACCAAGGTGGTCAGGGATTACTTCTATGGCTTAGAAAGTTCTTTCCTAAGTCGGCAAAGGCTACTCCGCGCCATTAGTGCCGAAAGAAAAGAAGAAGGCAAAGAAAGAAGAAGAATGGTGTCACTCATGAATGAATATGAAGATGGCTTGCAAGCCAAGTGCTCTGAAGCTTCTCCACAGCGTGAAGAGAATAAAAAGATATCAATGTTTGAAAAGTCAACCTTCCCTAGTCAAGTCTAGAAGACAGTCTGGGGGCAAAGAAAAAGAATCCAAGTCTTCACTTGCAACATGGCAGGGGTGGCTAGCAGATATGGGGCCCTACCCGAAGAACCAGAAGAGTTGGCCAAGTTAGCTGAAAGGCCTGGGCTAATGACAAGAAGAGGTAAAGCTGCAAGAGAAATGCTCGAAGCAGCCAAAGAGAAGCAAATTATCACTACTTCAATTGCCAACATGGTGACTTCTGAAGAAGAAGAGATTACTCTGCCAGCCTCGTTTGAAGATGTTTCGGGCGAAGCATTCAAGGGTACTTCCGCTATGGCAGTGCAAGACCCAACCATCTTAATGATGTTACAAAATTACTAGCGAGAGATCGAAGCCTTGAAGAGGCAACTGAATGAAAGAAATGAACAAGCCCCTTTTCCCTGGCAACAAGACGTGCATACTGAATCATCCCGGGAAGTTCCTAACCCGGTCAATGCTACACCCCAAACTACTTCTCAAGCAACAGGCTATGGCAAGGCCGCTCTTCAGCCACATTCCCTACAACCACCCTTGGTGCAACCAGCTCTTCCACCAGTGCAGCAGTTGCCACCAACGGAGCCATCGGCACCTCATGTCGAAGCTCTACTCACTCCCTCTATAAAGCATCCTGCACATCGCCACCCGGCACCGGTGAACCTAACCGTGGTAAATAAATCAAAGGTGGAACAACTAATTGAAATGAAGCTGGCCGAGAGGACAGATGGTGATATCAGCACTATTGATGTTTACAAGGTGCCATATCCGCCGCAGTATGCCGCAAAGAGGCTCCCGCCTGGCATCAACAAGCCGCCCAAGTTTAAAAAGTTCAATGGGCATGGCTCTCCTAAAGAGCATATTGCTTGCTATATGACAGTAATGGGCGATCTGGCAACAGATGAAGCCTGCCTGCTAAAGTTCTTCGGGTCCTCACTGACAGGCCTGGCTTTTGAATGGTATTCCAATCTACCGGCCGGCTCTATAAGCGACTGGGCAGCTATGCAACGGAAGTTCCGGGAGCGGTTCTATGTTGCTAAAAGAGAGGTCACACTGGCCGAGCTGTATGCATCCAGGCAAAGACATGATGAGTCAGCTCTAGAGTACATCAAAAGATGGCGGAATCTCAGTATGAGATGCAAGCGGCCGCCACATCCAGAAGATGCGGTGCAAATATGCAAGCAGAATCTGAGCCGGGAAATCCCCAGTAGGATGATCGGAATTGAAATACGGTCTTTCGACCGGCTAAATAATGTGGTCTCGGAGATTGAAGCCTTCATCTCCAACTCTCCCTCTACTCCAACTGCTACAAGCCAAAAGGGCAAGTTTATTGACGAGTGGCCATCGCCCAAGGAAGTTCACACAATTGACTTCAAAGCATTCAACCAACAAGAAGAAAAAGAAAAAGGAGTAGCTAACCCTCCTCCCGCTAAGCTAGCTGAGCAGCAAGAAGTCCCGTCCTTGCGGGCCAAGATGAAAAAATTCTACTCTTTTCCCAAGGAGAGGACTCGAGTCCTTTTCGAATGGGCTGTTGCAAATAACAAGGTTACTCTACCAGAGCCGAAGAGACTGGAAGATGCTAGAAAGAAGGATCATCCTCGCTTCTGCCCATATCACCAGATGTTTGGGCACCATATTGAAGATTGTTACGTCTTTAAAGACGCTATTGAAAAGCTAATCAGAAGAGGGGAGCTACAACTGGGTGACTATAAGGTTGATCCTCCTCGCCCGCATGAGCTACCTGCTATGGAAAGAGCAATCAATACAGTGTCTCTATGCCAGCTGTCGTCTCAAGAGACAGCCATAGTTCGCATCACACACCAGGTGCCAACTACGAAAAGGCAAGAGAAGAATAAGTCAAGAGATAGAGGGAGCGGCGTTGTCCTCTCCTGCAATACCCTATCGGCCTTGCCTAGTGCGAGCCGAGCTGCTGAAGAAGATGACGAAGAAATATGCTACACACTGGTAAGGGCAGGTCAAGTTGCAGCACCTATCTCTCACCGTCGACCTCAGGAAGGGTGGGGGCATCCTCCACCGCCTGCTGAAAAAGCATGCTATTATACCCCTCCTCAACATGAGAGCATGAGGGCAAGAACATCCACTCATACAGGACCATATGTGTCCCATGCCGACAATGAAATGCTGCTAGTCCCACCTGGAATCAGCACGGGAAACAGCACTCCCAGCTCCTACCAAGCTAACTCCGCTCTGATGATGGAGCTCTATCAGAAAATACAAGAATTGGAGACACTAAGAAAAAGATTGACTGAGATGGGCTTACTCCCTGTCACACTCGGGCACGGGAGGACCCTCATCCGATGCCCTACAGGGTGGCGCTAAATCATTTGAAGCCTCACTGCAACCAGCTATGCCATAGTCAACACAAGGCCACGACGAAAACACCCGTCCATGGCAGCTATACCACGCGGCCCCCGCGTACCCCTCAGCTCTCCAGGCACGTCAGGGGGCAGCTTCCATGCCTCATGCAATGCCGCCTCTACAATCAGCTGGCTTACGCCAGAATCTAGCGGCGACAGCCATGACAAACAAGCTAGTAATAGAACAAGCAACTGAGATAAAATCCGCTGAGGAAGAAGTCACCAAAGTAGAGTTATATGTGATCCAACAAAAAGATGATGAGTCTACTTCGGACTACATTCAACGTTGGAAGAATCTCAGTGCGAGATGCAAACATCCGCCAAGCTCCAAGGACGCTGTCCAGCTATGCAAGCGCAATCTGAGGAAAGAGATCCTACAAAGGGTAATTGGCCTCGAAGTCAAAACCTTCAACCAATTAGAAGATGTGGCAATTGAAATTGAAGCCTTTCTAGCCAAATACTGCCTGGTTTTTACACCTCCAATTCAAGTGCACAAGCCAATTGAAGAACAGTCGGCACTAGAAGGAATAGAAGCAGTTGACTTTGTAGTCTTCGAGCGTCGATGGAGGAAAGCACAGGAGGCAAGTAGCTCCTCCTCTACCAAGGTTGCTGAACAAAAACTCCCTTCACTAAGGGCAAGAATGAAAAGACCATACTCCTTTCCGCAAGACAAGACCCAGCGGCTGTTCGAGTGGGCCCTTGAGTACAAAAAGGTCATCCTCCCAGAGCTCAAGAGACCAAATGACATCGAAAGAAAAGATGACCCTCAGTTTTGCCCCTACCATCGGAAGAGGGGACATCTCATCGAGGACTACTATATGTTCAAAGACATCATGGAAGACTTAGTCCAAAGTGGTGAATTACAACTTGGAGAATATAGGGTGGATCCACCTCGCCCTCACCTGATGCCCATTTTCAAGATGACGGCTAACATAGTTTCCGTACATCAATCGGGACGGTACACCTTCTAAGATGCATCCCGAGGTCCCTCCGTTGTGGCAGGAGGCCAAACAAATGCAATTATTGCACCGTCTCCGGGGCAACTACTGAAGACTAAAATAGAAATAAACCCAAGAATAAAAGAAAAGATGATGCTTTACTGCTCGATGTGTTGCCCTCTTTATTGAAGCCATCAGCTCAAGAGTGGAGTCCACTCATATCAGGGCCAACTGTAAAGTGATAAAGATGCAAGGAAGAATCTCCTTACAAATGAAATGATCCAGCACAGCGTAGCCGCTGCTCGACATGCTCCAGCACATAATAATGGAGGCTCAACTCTCTCCGAGCAAGGGGGAGAAAGAATGAAAATATGCTCAGTCGCAATCAAGCTCTGAGGTGCAGCTGGGCACAGCAAGACTATATTCCCCGCTCGGGGGCTGCCAACAAAAGAGAAGAGGTTGGAGTCCAACGGCCGAATTTCCCTGCTATTGTCTGCGTACACAACTGCTCGTGAAGCGAACGAGCTACCCAATGGAAAGACGTGCTTTGAACAACTCGTCTTCAGCTATCCACCCTAGCTTGGGGGCATTAAAAGAACAATGAACTCTCCGACTATCCACCCCAGCATGGGAGCATCCAAAGCTAAAAGAAGTGAGAATGGGATTATTCAGGGCACACCAACATCCCACCGTGAACTGGACAACCCGCTGCAGATGCTAACTGTTCGACAAGCTCGACAGCTAAAGATTTCGAGCTCCTCTCTTAGAGGACCCATCTACTGCATTTCATTCAATGTTAGAACGGGATTCCTCCTTATCCATCAAAATGCTTCCCATTAGTCCCACCGGGATTGACTCTCTACCCTCAGTGTGGAACCCACATTCATAACTAATACATCCTTGCCATCCTTCGGCATTCCACCGCAAATAGCCACACAAACACGCTAAGAGATACCAACCTTGTCCCACTGGGCTCATAAAACCTGTCCCTTGGCCTGTGGCACTCCGCCCTCGCCAAGCTTTATACGTTGCCCATCAGTTCCATTGGACCGGGCCCATAAAACCTCTCCCATGGCTTGTGGTATTCCACCCTAACTGAGCTTTACCTACCTTGGTCTAGTGGCATTCCTCCCTAGCCTAGCTCTACCCACCTTGGTCTAGTGGCATTCCGCCCTGACCGAGCTCTATATGCCTTAGTCTAGTGGCACTCTGCCCTAGCTAAGTTTTACCTACCTTGGTCTAGTGGCATTCCGCCCTGGCCGAGCTCTACCCACCTTGGTCTAGTGGCATTCCGCCCTAACCGAGCTTTATCTGCCTTAGTCTAGTGGCGCTCTGCCCTAGCTAGGTTTCACCCACCTTAGTTTAATGGCACTCCGCCCTAGCTAAGTTATACCTACCCTTGGTCTAGTGGCATTCCGCCCTGGCCGAGCTCTACCTGCCTTGGTCTAGTGGCATTCCGCCCTGGCCGAGCTCTACCTACCTTGGTCTGGTGGCATTCCGCCCTGGCCGAGCTCTACCTACTTTGGTCTGGTGGCATTCTACCCTGACCGAGCTCTACCTGTCTTAGCCTGGTGGCACTCCGCCCTAGCTAAGTTTTACCCACCTTGGCCTAGTGGCATTCCGCCCTGGCCGAGCTATACATACCCTTAGTCTAGTGGCACTCCGCCCTAGCTAAGTTCTACATACCTTGGTCTAGTGGCATTCCGCCCTGGCCGAGCTATACATACCCTTAGTCTAGTGGCACTCCGCCCTAGCTAAGCTCTACATACCTTGGTCTAGTGGCATTCCGCTCTGGCCGAGCTCTACCTTGCCTTATTCTAGTGGCACTCTGCCCTAGCTAAGTTTTACCTGTCTTAGCCTAGTGGCACTCCGCCCTAGCTAAGTTCTATTTACCTTAGTCTAGTGGCACTCCGTCCTAGCTAAGTTCCACCTTCCTTAGTCTAGTGGCACTTCGCCCTAGCTAAGTTCTACCTACCCTTGGTCCAGCGGCATTCCGCCCTGACCGGGCTCTATACCTACCCTTAGTCTAGTGGCGCTCCGCCCTGGCTGAACTCTATCCACCTTGGTCTAGTGGCACTCTGTCCTGACCGAGCTACCTTTACCTTGGTCTAGTGGCACTCCGCCCGGATCGAGCTACCTCCGCCCTGGTCTTGTGGCACTCCGCCCTGATCAAGCTACCTCCACCTTGGTCTAGTGGCACTCCGCCTTGATAGAGCTACCCCTTACCTTGGCCTGAGGCACTCTGCCCTCGTCGAGCTCTTAGACTCTGCCCATCAAGTCCCACCGAGCTGAGTCCATAAGCTTTTTCCTCGGTGAAAGGCACTCTGTCTGCGTCGAGCTCTTAAATATTGCCACCGAGCTAGGCCCATAAACCTTTTCCCTCTGGCTCAAGGCACCCCGCCTTGGCCGAGCTCTCAGATGTTAATCCCTAGCCCCACCGGGGCTATAACAACATAGTCAAATCCATCAATAGTCCCACCGGACAACACAGCCTGCACTATGGGTTGGTCTGTACCAGGAGTACTTTTGGAGGGTACCATTCTTATCCCTCGTCAGTCGGCTAGGTTTTACCCTTGGCCTAGACCCCACGTCTTCGCTGAGTTGCTTGATTTCAACGTTCTGTCGAGTCAATGACCACTTATATATTCTACCCTTGTTTCAGACCTCCTATCTGAACAAGGTTTGTTGACTCCGATATCTCGTCGGGTTGACGTCTATATTCTACCCTTGCCCCAGACACGCCGTCCGAGCAAGGTTTGTTGATTCCGACATCTCGTCGGGTCGACGTCTATATTCTACCCTTGTCCTAGACCTACCGTCTGAGCAAGGTTTGTCAGCTCCGACATATTGTCAAGTTGGCATCTAGATTCTACCTTTGACACAGATCTCCCGTCTGGGTCAGATGCATGGGTTGTCTTCGACAGTCTGTCAAGGCAACATCAATTCTAGATTGCTTCCAAGTCTGACATCCTACCAGGATCTGCTATCCTATCTTCTGGCCTTTGACATCCAGTCGAAGCCAGCTATCCTTGTTGGCGAGCCCAACACCCTATCATGTATTTCAAGTATCTCATTTTTCGGCTCGTCCACCTCGGCTGAAGCCCACTACTATATATCTCACAACTTCCAGCTATCTTATTCCCCGACTCAGCCATGACAGTCGAAGTCGCTATTATACATTTTCAGCCATTCCATCATCCGGCTAAAGCCGTTATCACAATTTGTTAATTGTCTTATCCTCCAGCTCAGCCATCCCGGCCAAAGCCGCTATTACAATTCTTCAGCTATCTCCCCTTTCGGTTTAGCCATCTTGGCTAAATCCGCCATCACAATTTGTTAATTGTCTCATCCTCCGGCTCAGCC
The DNA here is from genome assembly GCA_022559845.1 of Amorphophallus konjac. Classification (NCBI taxonomy): domain Eukaryota; kingdom Viridiplantae; phylum Streptophyta; class Magnoliopsida; order Alismatales; family Araceae; genus Amorphophallus; species Amorphophallus konjac. The sequence goes on along the minus strand of CM040121.1, from coordinate 295,461,485 downwards.
ATCCTGGCCAAAGCCGCTATTGCAATTCTTCGGCTATCTCCTCTTTCGGTTTAGCCATTCTGGCCAAAGCCGTTATCACAATTCGTCAGTTATTCTATCTTTTGGCTTAGCCATTCCAGCGAAAGCTGCTATCATAATTTTCAGCTATTCTAGATTTCGGCTTAGCCATTCAAGCCAAAGCTGCTATCATGATTTTCAACTACTCTATCTATCGGCTTAGCCATTCCGGCCAAAGCTGCTATCATAATTTTCAACTATTCTAGCTTTCGGCTTAGCCATTCAAGCCAAAGCTGCTATCATGATTTTCAACTACTCTATCTGTCGGCTTAGCCATTCCGGCCAAAGCTGCTATCATAATTTTCAGCTATTCTAGCTTTCGGCCTAGCCATTCAAGCCAAAGCTGCTATCATGATTTTCAACTATTCTATATGTCGGCTTAGCCATTCCGACCAAAGCTGCTATCATAATTTTCGGCCATTCTATCTTTCGGCTTAGCCATTCCGGCCAAAGCTGCTATCATAATTTTCAGCTATTCTAGCTTTCGGCTTAGCCATTCTGACCAAAGCTGCTATCATGATTTTCAAACTACTCTATCTATTGGCTTAGCCATTCCGGCCGAAGCTACTATCATAATTTTTGACCATTCTATCTTTCGGCTTAGCCATTCCGGCCAAAGCTGCTATTACAATTTCCAACTACTTCATCCATCGGCTTAGCCATTTCAGGTCAAAGCTTGCTATCAGAGCTCATCTACCCGTCCCATTGCAATAATCAATGCAATGCAACGGCCTAGAAATGTCGTCGAAGCCCACTTCCCTTGATTATGACTATTCAGTCCCTCTCCTCAATTTTAACTCACATTCCATCCTCCTAGATGTTGGCTTGGAAGCCAGGTTCCCTACAGCATGTGACCACTATCCTATCTTTCGGCTTAGCCATTCCGGCCAAACCTGCTACCTTACACCTCATCTATCTTATCTCTCGGCTTAGCCAAAGCTCGCTGTCATGACTTTCAGCTATCTTGGCTAAAGCTCGCTATCCCACGTTTCAACTATCTTACATTTTTGGCTTAGCCACTTCGGCTAATACCTGCTACCATATATTTTGGCTAAACTACCTTTCGGCTTTCACAAGCCTGATTCCCTACTACTCTCTGGCTTTCGCAGCCTGCTATCTCTGCTACTTTCTGGCACTCATAGCCTGCTATATCTAACTCTTGCAGCTTGCTATCCTGGCTCTTGTAGCCTGCTGTCTCTGGCTCTCGTAGCCTGCTATTCCTGGCATCTACAGCCTGCTGTCCTGGCTTCTACAGCCTGCTGTCCTGGCTCTTGTAGCCTACTATCTCTGGCTCTCGTAGCCTACTATTCCTGGCTTCTACAGCCTGCTATCCTGGCTTTTGTAGCCTGCTGTCTCTGGCTCTCGTAGCCTGCTATTCTTGGCTTCGACAGCCTATTATCCTGGCTTTTGTAGCCTGCTGTCTCTGGCTCTCGTAGCCTGCTATTCCTGGCTCCTACAGCCTACTATTCTGGCTCTTGTAGCCTACTGTCTCTGGCTCTCGTAGCCTGCTATTCCTGGCTTCTACAGCCTGTGGTCCTGGCTTTTGTAGCCTGCTATCTCTGGCTCTCGTAGCCTGCTATTCCTGGCTTCTACAGTCTGCTGTCCTGGCTTTTGTAGCATGCTGTCTCTGTTGTGCCCCTTAGGCACAAGCATGTGCTATGTTGCTTTGATGATAGCAATGCTGTTTGGTTTTGATGATAGCAAGACAGTGAGTGCATTTGAGTGCATTTGATATTGTATTTTGATGATTGCAATGCTATTGTGTTTTGATGATTGCAATAAACAAAGTGCATTTCTATGCATTCTTATCCTTGAGCATTCTGCATATGATAGCAACATGAATGATGATGTTTAGCATTGATGGCATCTGTTCTTTATATATCTGGATTGCATTTTGTCAGATATCATGTCTCTGCATGTATCTGCATAGTCTGAATGTCTCTTCATGTATCTGCATAGTCTGAATAGCAGTAAGTGCTAGTCTCTACATTGGAAGTGTGCATCATTTGCATTCAAGCCTTGAAGTCTGTACATCATGTTCATTCTGTTCACTTCAAGTCTGTCAGCCGTGTGCATTGGATTCCAAGTCTATACAGCCTCTGTGTGTTCTTTGCATTCCATTCACTGCTATTTACATTTCTCATATGTCATGGGTCGACACATCCTCTGATGGGTCGACTCCTTCAGCAGTCATGCTTAAGAACTCAAGTCTATACACTGGAATCTCTTCCAATTGATTGAGTCTATACATCGTCCATGATAGATAAAGTTCACACATTGTCTTAGGCTAAGTGTGTTCAGAGTCAATCTCATGCATGTCTTAGGCTAAGTGTGTACAGCGTCAGTCGCATACATTGTATTAGGCTAAGTGTATACAACGTCTCATTCATGCATTGTTAATGAAGTCTGTACATCAGTCTTCACATTCTAAGTCTGTACACCCGTTGGGTTTGGACTCAGAGTCTGTACACTCGATTCGCCTTTGAATTGGTCAAGTGTGTACACTCCTTCACTGTAGCTTTCACGTATCTAAAGTCTACACATCGTGAAAGTCTATACATTCATCACTGACCTTCGTTCAAGGCAAAGTCTATACATTGGGGTCTTTCCCTACGTTTCTTAAGTGAAGTCTGTACATTCGTTTCTAAAGCCTGAAGTCTATACAGTCCAGCCTATTCCTACGTTCAAGGCTTCAGCTACACTCTAAGTCTGTACAGCCACTCCTTGAGCATAAAGTCTATACATTGGCCGCTGTTCTTCAAAGTCTGTACATTGGGCTTTCACATGAAGTCTGTACATCCGTTTGTCCTGCATTGTTCATCAAGTCTGTACAGCCGTTCACTGTTGAAGTCTATACACTAGTCGGTGGAAAGTCTGTACACTGGCTTCTGTCTTCAAAGTCTATACAGCGGCTATCTTCACATTTGAAGTCTGTACACTGACTCGTTTCATTTCCTCAGAGTCTGTACATTCACAGTGAAATCCAAAGTCTATACATTGGTCTTCACATTGAAAGCCTATACATTGCTGGATGATCAAGTCTGTACATTGGGGGGCTTTTCCTACGCTTGGCCAAGTCTATACACTCATACCTTTCCCTACGTTTTGCTGGCCAAGTCCATACATCGCTGAGTCTATACATTGCTTACAGCTCACACGTTCAAAGCCTAAAGTCTGTACAGCGTAAAGTCTATACATTGGGGTCAACTCTTCAAAGTCTGTACAGTGGCTTCGCATCGGCAAGTCTGTACATCGGCTTCACTCATTCAAGTCTATACATCCACAGTGGATCTTCAAGTCTGTACATCCACAGTGGAACTTCGAAGTCTGTACACTGCTTGAGCCTCAACAAGTCTGTACATCGCCTTAAGCGTTTCAAGTCTATTTATTGGCTCAAGCTTCCAAGTCTGTACACTGGTTCAAAGTCTACACAACGCCTCTTTGATTCTAAGTCTTTACATTCGTTTTAAGGCAAAGTCTGTACATTGCCCTTGTGCTTCAAAGCCTGTCGATTGAAGAGTCTACACATTGGTTGTTCACACGTCTCTGTAGTCTGAAGTCTCTACATTGCATATAAGCATGAAAGTCTGTACAGCGGGCAAGTGTGTACATCCATCAGTGAACCCATCAAGTCTATACACCGCATGTGTTCATCTGATTTTCATGAAGTCTATACATCGCTTGCCTTCATCCGATCATCATGAAGTCTACACAACGCCTGCCTTCATCTGAGTATTATGAAGTCTATACATTGCCTGTTTTTCATCTAAGTATCATAAAGTCTGTACATTGCTTTAGCCTTTACGTTCACTAAGTCTATACAATGCTCTGCATTCTTCAGAGACTGTACAGGGTTTAGACTTAAACTGATAGCTTAATCCGATACTCTTGTCTGTCTGACAGGGACTGAAGAAGCTAATGAAGGGCACGTGATCCGAGGTGCCTGGCTCGTGATCCAAGGATGGACGAGATACCAGGATGCTGACACGTGGCCAAATGTTTGGGCGGGAGCTGTGGAAGCCACACGCGCCCTAGCTGCTGCTGCTGCTATATATATGTGTCTTCATCCTCTGTAGAACAAGGAAATTGAGTGATCGTGATCGAAGCCTGGGAGCAGAAGAAGAGAAGAAAAAGCAGAGAGCAGAAGCGGAGAGAAGAAAAAGAGAAAAAGGAGAGAGAGCTTCCACGATCCAGCAGAAGAAAAGAAAAAGAGAAAGAGAGAAAAGGAGAACAGAGATCGAGAGAAGAAGAGAAGTGCAGTAGAGAAGAAAGAGAAAGAGAGAGAGTGAAGAAAGAGAGTGAGATCGAGGGAGATATGTTCTTGATGGACCGTGGATCAAATCCAGGCCATCCAGCTCTTTAAGAGCCACATTGTGCTTCATTGCTTACAGCTTTCCGATTGCTGTCTTGTTCTATTTTCTATTTTCTATTTTACATCTTTGTTCAAGCTGTTAGTCAGCGGATTGCAGAGGTGCTGCCTCTGGACGGCTAAGCTGTATTGCCCAGCGGTTTGCAGTGGAGGATTCCACTGGACAGCAAGCTGTGTTGCTCAGCGGGGCGAGGAGGATTCCTCGAACGGCAAGCTGTGTTGCCCAGCGGATGTATGGCAAGCTGTGATGCCCAGTTGTTCAAGCTGTGAGTCAGCAGAATCCACACTCGGTTTGAGTGTGGGGTGGATGTAGGTCTGCTGGACCGAACCACCTAAAAACCCATTGTGTAGTGGTTTGAATTCTTGTGTGGTTGGCGCTAGATGAATGCTTAGGGGTGCTTTGGTCTGATGTTCTATAAGTGTTCATCTATTTGCTGCACACACTATATGTTTGACTGTGGTTTGATTTCTTTTATCTGATTTCGCTAGATGAATGTTAGGAGCGCCTCAATTGGGTTTTCTATCTGAATGCTTTAAGGCACAAGCTCCTTTGATTTGATTCAGTCTAATGTTTAGACTTGCTTAGGTTCGCTCTATATATATCTGCAATAGTTTTTAATTCCGCATCTTTGATTGCTTTAGATTTTAATTGGGCGAATTTTTTATAGGCTATATTCATTCACCCCCCCTCTGAATACTTGCACCGAACCCAACACTTGATATCAGAGCGGGTCTCTAACTGAACAGATCTAACAATCTGTAGAGGATCCTGCTAATTGTTGGTGCATATCAGAGTGGGTCTTTTGGAATCATATATTGATTTACTATCTTAGTGCTTTACGTTGATCATCTGGTTTAGTGCATTTCTGTTTGGTGCATTTTATAAGTGTGCTTCTTGTGTTCTGTATTAAGTTTCACTGAGTTAGTTCCTTGCCTTGCTTATCTGGTTGTGGTGCTTTGTTGTCGATTGCTTCGTGCCTTGAATCTGCTTGTCATCTGTTCTGATGGCTCATCCTCCGATATACAAAGGTGATGACCTTGGCCCATGGCTGGAAAAGTTGCATCGGTATGTAAACACAACCGATCCTGATTTGTGGAAGGTAATAACTCATGGTCCATACAAACTGTCGAAGGATAAATCTAAATGGACCAAGAAGGATAAGCTGAAAGACTCTGTCAATAATAGAGCTGTAGTTTTATTAAAAGAATCAATTGACAGATCTCTAATTGAATGCATTTCTTCTTGCAGGTCTGCCAAAGATATTTTGGATAAACTGAAGCTAATCAGGAATCACAGCAAATGCTTGATGGCTGATAGAAGAAATGCTAATGATGAAACTTCATCCGAGGTAAGCTCTGAACCTGAAGAACTTTCAATTGATGACTTATGGAATATAAATGAAGAACTCAATGATAAATGTGAACAATTGAAATCTGAAAAGAAAAAATTGAAAAAGGAAATGTTGTACGAAATAAGAGAACTGAAATGTGAAAATGCAAAAATAAGAGATAGTCTGAAAAGCGATGAAAATTCTTGTAAGGCATGTGCTATTTTAGAAGACATGATAAATGAGTTTGATCATGATAGTAAATTGTAAAAGGAAGCATTCAAATCTCTAGAAATTGAAAAACAAACATGCTTAGACAAAATGTCTGAAATTGAGAATCAACTGAATGATAAGAAAAATGAGCATCTAAAAGACATGCAAGAACTGACTGAAGTTAATTCTGAATTGGACAAACTGAAATTGGAGAATGAAGATCTTCAAAAGAAAAATAAAACTCTTATGGTCAGAATGAATGAAATCAATGAGGAGGTTTCACAGTCCTCTTTTGCTAAATCAAATTGTAAAATATGCTCAGCTTTAAGAGAACGTAATGAAGATCTCTTTAGTGAGAATGAATGGCTAAATAAACAAATTGCCCCACTTAAAGATGATCACAAAAACCTGCTCGCTGAGAAAATTAAAGCAGAAGAAAGAGAAGATGAACTGATTGAAAAATTGGAGCACATGTCTGGAAGAGAGATATGTGCTAATAATGAAATTCAGGATAAAAATCTTGAGGAAGAAAATACTGAATTAAAAGCTGAAGTTGAAAAACTGAAGTGGTTGAACACTAGCTTGTTTGAAAGACTTCTCACTACAGAAAAAGGAAAAGCTGTCTATGATGAAAATTCAGAAATTTTGAACAGTCTAGAACAAGAAATTGAGAAGTATAAAACTATAAACCAAGTTCTAAGCGAATGTGTTAATTGCAGTGAACAGGAAATAGCCAGTTATGAACTTCACATTGCTAGCTTGGAAGATAAAATTCATAATCTGGAAAATTCAGCTATTGAGTCTGCCAAGATTAAAGGAAAAATAAAATTGTTAGGAAGAGGAAGGATGATAACTCTGAAGGTGGAACAAATTGCTATTCTGATGTTAAGAAAATCACTAAAAACCAGCTATATACCACTTTTGTCCAAAGCACTGATGTAGCTGGTACTTCAAGGCAATCCCCAAAACAAAATGAAAATCAGAAGTCACCTTCAAAATCTATCTTTCAGTTTAAAGCTCAGAAAATTGAAAAGCAAACAAAGCCTGTTGAGGATAATCAGAAATTGACAAGAAAGAGTCAAACAAAAAGGGCCAAGAATAATTCTGGTTATACTCTGAAATTTGTTAGCTCTGCTGAATCTGATGGGTCAATGCAAAATGCTCATGCTTCTTGTACTCATTCACATGCATCTGTGAATTCATCTGATAGAAACCATGCCCCTAGGAAATCTGATGCTTCTTGCTATTATTGTGGTAAGCATGGACATATCACGGATGATTGCAGAATATTAAAAGAGGATGAGCATGCAAATAAAACAATGCATTCTAGGAATCTATCTGGAAGAAACCATGCCTTCAGAAAATCTAATGCTTCATGCTATTATTGTGGTAGGTATGGTCATTTAATGAATGAGTGCTATGCTTTGAAATCTGATGACAGAATGCATGCCAGATACACCCCAAATCATCATGAGCACAAAAGAAACAAACTCAAATTTAATTAGCATATCATTTGTTTCACTTGCAATAAGCCTGGGCACAAGGCTATTGAGTGCTGGTCAGGAAATCATTGGGGTAAAAATGAATCTAGAAGCAAGCATCTTAAATGCTTCGAATGTGGGAGGCATGGCCATATAGTCAAGGACTGTTGGCATGCCCAAGTAAGTCATGTTAATAACAAAGTTTTTAAATTCTCTGTAAAACGACCTGTGAACTTTTCATGCTTTAATTGTGGTAAATCAGGTCACAAATTTGCTGAATGCTGGATGAAGAAGAATAAGAAACAGAATGTCTATGTAAACAACAGAACAACTCATGCTCAATCTCATAGGTCTCATGCTTCTTTTGATAAGCATCATAGGACCAGACAATCTGTTGTTTCATGTCATTATTATGGAAATTTTGGACATTCTATGTCTGATTGTTCTTTTATGGAATTTGATGATAATGTTACAAAAAGAATGTTTAGAACACCTGATAGGGGTAGTGCAGGACCCAAGACTGCTTGGGTCCCTGCAAGATCATATTGATTGATATGTTGCAGGTGTGCCTTGGTGAGAGAAATAAAAGGGGTAATTTAGCTAAGGCACTTAAAAAGGAAGCCCCAGGATTCTACATTTCAGGTTAGTTCTAACTTGTCTTTAAATTTCATCATCTGAAAATGCTGATTTGTCTATCTGATATCTGAAATTGTTGAACTGTTCATTTGATGTCTGATATTCTCTTCATGTCTAGCTGATCAGTCTGCATTCCAGACTCAGCTACTGAGTTTTACTATGCATATATCTGATGCTTTTCTCTCACTGATTATGGCACTGAATATGTAGCACACCGTATTAAAAAAAAGAAAGATAAAAAAATTTATTATTATTAATATTTTTCAAAAAAAATATTAAATAAACTCTTTAGGAAGTTTATGTAAGAAGGGGGAACACGAAGTTATCATATGTAAAGGTTATTCACTTAACAAGTGGCTTCCTAGTGTAATTGGTTAAGTGACTTGCCTTCCAACCCAATGATTACAGATGGGCCATGGTTTAGCTGTCTTAACTGTCCAAACATTATCTCTATCTCTCATGTACAAGCTGTAAAGCCCCATTATTTCCTAACGTGAATAGTGCCATGAATAGTACCACTTTTTATTTAAAAAGAATTTTTTAAAAATAATTATATGTAAAAATAGAGAAAAATGTAAGGATCTCACCCATGCAATTTCATAAACTAACTCCATCAATTTTTAAAGATAAAAATCTTTGAAGTTTAACTTGGAATCTTAACTTATGAACAGTGCACCCCAACTTACAGCACTTCGTAAAGAGACACGAACAGCCTATTTGAGATGGCATCGCACTATGGGATGCTATTATTTCAGATCTGGTTCCCCTCCTGTCTACCAAAAATCCTAAAATCCCTATATTATACCCCTCTATTGAGGCAGAGACTCTTGCCTTCTCTGACATTCGAAGCCTTGCTGCAGAGAACGTGGGAGCATTCTCTGAAGCATTGTAGAGGAGGGAAGGAGCTGATCTTCTTCCTTTCTTCTTCCATCTGTACCCTTTCTGCCACCACACAGAGGTAGGTGATTTCGAGCTTTAACAAAACCATAGCTAATCTAGGTTATATTAGCATGTAAAATTAGTTATTAGTCTCATCTCCATGCGGTATTTAGTGGTTACACATCATGTTATAGTAGGTGTTCTCAACTTTTAACTAAACTAATAGCTAATCTAGGATGATTAGTCTAGGCATTTAGTCTTAGGCTCATTTTCATGCGATATTTAGTGTTTATAAAGCATGTGTGGCTTAAATCTAAGATGATTAGTATGCCTTAGCTTCATACCTAAGATAATTAGCATGTATTAACTTTATACCCAGAATAATTAGTAAGTATTAGTCTCATATCTAGAATGATTAACATGTGTTGGCTTAAATCTAGGATGATTAGCATGCATTAGCTTTATACTTGAGATGATTAGCATGTATTAGCTTTATACCTAAGATAATTAGCATGTATTAGCCTTATACCGAAAATAATTAGAAAGTATTAGCAAGTATTAACAAGTATTAGTAAGTATTAGTCTCATACCTAGAATAATTAGCATGTGTTAATTTAAATCTAGGATGATTAGCATGTATTAGCTAATATCTATATTTGATATAGTTCATGCTTTAGTAAAGGGCCTGTCAATATGTCAATTTCTGTGAAACTAAAACCACCATGTTAAAGATGTTATGTGAGAGAAACTAAAGCCTGAAAATAGTGAAAGAAGAAATTGTAGTCAAGAGGATGAAAAATGTGGAAAAAGACCAAGTTGAAAGAGGCCAAGTGGAAAAAGACCAAGTTGAAAGCACAATGAAATGATATTGAAAATAGGGGGTTCTAAGAAGGAGAATAATGAAAAATCTAGAGAGAATGAGAATATGTGAAAGAAGAGAAAGTTATAGATTGGAAGGTTAGGAAGAAGTTTTATGAAGAGTGCAGAGAGAGAAAATGAGAGGAAGAAGGTGAAAAATGTGAAAAAAAATGAGATCTATAGGCGCAGGTGAACAATTACTGAGTAAAAAATAGAACCGTAGAAAATTAATTATAACTTAAAAACTAAGAAGAATTGGAGGATGTGGTAGAAGAAGAAAATCTATATCTACAAGAGAAGAAAAACTTTTGTGAAGAACTCAGAGTGAAAGGAGGATTGGAAGGGCATGAAAATTGGGGAAGAAAAGAAAGTATCGACCCTGCCTGTTGACAGGGTTGACGCAGTACTGTTCACCGCGTTGACGCGATGAACTGATGAGTCAACCCTGTGAACTGGAAATGAACTGTTGAGTCGACCTTGCCTGTTGACAGGGTTGACGCAATACTGTTCACCGCGTTGACGCGATGAACTAATGAGTTGATGCGATGAACTGATGAGTCGACCCTGTGAACTGAAAATGAACTGATGAGTCAACCCTACCTGTTGACAGGGTTGACGCAGTACTGTTCACCGCGTTGACGCGATGAACTGATGAGTTGACGCGATGAACTGATGAGTCGACCCTGCCTGTTGACAGGGTTGACGCAGTACTGTTCATCGCGTTGACGCGATGAACTGATGAGTCGACCCTGCCTGTTGACAGGGTTGACGCAGTACTGTTCACCGCGTTGACGCGATGAACTGATGAGTCGACCCTGTGAAATGGAAATGAACTGATGAGTCGACCCTGCCTGTTGACAGGGTTGACGTAGTACTGTTCACCGCGTTGACGCGATGAACTGATGAGTTGACGTGATGAACTGATGAGTCGACCCTGTGAACTGGAAATGAACTGATGAGTCGACCCTGCCTGTTGACAGGGTTGACGCAGTACTGTTCACCGAGTTGACGCGATGAACTGATGAGTTGACGCGATGAACTATTGAGTCGACACAGCTAGCTCATTACGTTAACGCGATCATTAGGCTTTCACTTTTGCCATCTCCATTAATAGATGGCAGCCGGAGAGGGGATATTTAACTCCTGACAGGGTCCTCTAAACCCTGTATAATTCTCAGAAAGGGCATCCCACAGTAAGGGTGTCGTTTCTAAAATTGTCAGGTGGCCCATAAGGCACCTCTCTTATCTAGTTTTTCCGTGTATCAAACGTTACTGGTTTCCACTCCTAGTTCATCCCTACACATTAATGCGCCCTTGGATTCCATTCCATAATTCTACCTTATATATCATACTGGTCAAACCTTGAAATTCCACATTGGCTATAAATGAGAGTGGATGTCAACATACATGATTAATGCTGTGCATATAGGGCCCAGTCTGGTCCTGGGGGGAGCACCCGAAAGTACTTGTGCCCATGAGAGTTTATTGACCACGGTGTTTGGCATTGCACCGAAGTACTTACTTGCTAGGCTTTAGACATTCCACTCATTGTCGTGATATTACTTGATTGATTTGACTTGAGACCCGCAGAAGGGTAAAGTTTTGCTTGAATGAAATTGATAGATAGCCAATTCCAGTTTTACATGTTTGAATTTATATTACTTTCTATTACTTGCTTGACATGAGTTCTTACTCTCTTGGGAAGATTTCGTTAATTCCAGTTATTACTTGTTTGAATCTCTTGCTATTGCTGCATTGAAGTTGGAATCCTTAACTCTCACTTGTTATTCCTTCACTGCTCTTGTCGATTTTTACAATCCTTGATATCTACTCATCTACATGCATAGCTTTACTGACATTAATTGAACTTGTAAACCACTTAAAGCATGTTAAATCTTGAGATGTAATTCCTACTAAGCGATTCGCTCATCTAGTTGTTTTCTAATATTTTCAGGTAATTTGGATGTCAACCAACACTCGGAAGGGAATGAGACTGAGTGATGAGTGTTAGAGTGAAGTTATCAAATTGTCATGTCCTTTGTGTTATTGTATTAGTTCACTTATGTCAGTTGTATCAATTCATCTATGTCATTTGTATTAGTCAACTTGATTAGAACTGCTTAAGATTTGAAGCCTAGTCGTTGGACTCTAGGAACATATGTATTTCTCCTTTGATTAGTTGTGACAATTGTCAGCTCGTACTATTTGTATTACTTTTGAGTTAAATCTTAGTTAATTGCGCACTCTGATATTTACATGATTGACACGATCTATATAGACGCGTCACGCCTCCGGGTAATCTTCCGCGCTCGGGGCATGACAGTCTTCGTGGTATCAGAGCCTAGGTTTTCAAACTTAGGGAACTAGAAAAAATAAATGGTTAGAAATTGAAATCTAAGTAAAAACTTGAGTCCAAGGATAGGTAAAACCCAAGTTCAAGGATAGATATACCTTACCCGGTGAGATAGATAGAGCCATGGGTTAATTTCTACAATGACTTTCGACCTTACAAGTAAATCCGATCTTTATCATACTTAACTCTTTTGTAAGATCATGGCTGCTGAAAGAGCACAATGGCGCGAGATGCAGCGCACCGTGCAGGGCCTTACACAGGCACTATAGCAAGTGGCCGAAGGCGGAGCTAACCGTGGAGCGGGTGACCTCCACAGGAGTTTCCGTAACATGAACCCACCAAGGTTCGCAGGTTCGTCCGACCCCGAGGATGCCGAGAATTGGCTAAAGGAGATGGAACGAATCTTCCGTGTAATGCAATGCATGGACGAGGAGAAAGTTTTACTGGCTGTATTCCAACTTAAGCGGGACGCTCGATGCTGGTGGGAATCCATAGAAGCAACACTGCCAGAATACCATGTTACATGGGATGAATTCACGGAGCATTTCAACAACAAGTACTTCTCCGATCATATCCAGGAAAAGAAGGCCACAGAATTCGCCGTTCTAAAACAACGGGGCTTGAAAGTGGCCGAGTATGAGGCCCAGTTCTCCAGATTGTCTAGGTATGCACCCCACTTGGTGTGTACAGAAAAGATGAAGGCGAGAAGATTCCTCAATGGGCTTCGGCCCCATTATATCACACAACTTGCCCCGATGGACATCCAAGTCTATTCGGAGATGGTTCGGCGTGCTCAACTGCTGGAAGACGCCACCGAATTATCTAAGAGAATCCGAGGAAGAGACAAGAAGGAACCCGTCACAAGCCCGGGAAAATTCAAACAATCCTTCAACAAGAAGCGATTCTTCATGGGAGGGGAGCCCTCTAAGGCGAAGAAATTCCAGAAGAATGACAGACCATTTTCCACCACCACACCATCAAAGGAGATTTGCAAGTATTGTGATAAAGCTGGTCATAAGACCGAGGAATGCTGGAGAAAGTTAGGAGCTTGTCTTTGATGTGGGAGCCGAGAGCATCGAATCCCCGACTGCCCACTGATGAAGGAACAAGACACCAAAGACGAGAAGCGTCCGGTAAAGAAACAAGGCCGTCTGCAAGCTCTCCAAGAGACGGAACCCACTAAAGGTGGAATTGTGGAAGGTACTCTCACTATTTGTTCAAAAACTGCTCAAGTTTTATTCGATACCGGAGCAACTCATTCATTCGTTTCCAAGAACTTTGCTGCTTCATTTTCTAAGAAACATGAACTGCTTGATTTGGTCATATCTACACCTCTTGGGAATGAGTCTGATATCACTTATCATTATCCAAACTGTGAAGTGATGATTAAGGGAAATAATTTACCTGCTGACCTGATATGCCTAGACATAAAGGGGTATGATGTCATACTAGGTGCCGACTGGCTATCCACATACCAAGCAACTGTAGATTGCCGGCATGGCAAGGTAACTTTCGTAGATTTCCCAGAGCTAGTTTACAATAGCCCTCGGAGTAAATCACTTCTTATATCAGCACTCCGAGCTAGTAAACTTATGAATAAGGGATGCATGACTTTCATAGCATTCGTGACTGCCACGGAAGTCGAGAAGGTTAAACTTGAAGACATCCGTGTAATTTGGGATTTTCCCGATGTTTTTCCAGAAGATTTAACCGGCTTACCCCCGGAAAGGGAAGTGTCGTTCACAATCGACCTTGTCCCTGGTGCTCGTCCTATTTCCAGGGCACCATACAGAATGTCCCTGTTAAGCTGAAGGAACTAAAAGAGCAGCTAATGGAGTTATTGAACAAGGGTTTCATCAGGCCGAGTACTTCCCTATGGGGAGCACCCGTGCTATTCGTCAAAAAGAAGGACGGATCGATGAGATTATGCATAGATTATTGGCAGCTAAATCACCTTACAATCAAGAACAAGTATCCACTGCCAAGGATTGATGAGCTGTTTGATCAACTTTCTGGAGCTTTATATTTCTCCAAGATTGATCTTCGTTCTGGTTACCACCAATTGAAGATCAAAGAAGAAGACATTCATAAAACTACATTCCGAAGCAGGTATGGGCATTACGAATTTACTGTTATGCCTTTCGGACTAACAAATGCCCCTGCAGCTTTTATGCAGTTAATGAACAGCATATTCAGGCCCTATTTAGACCAATTTATTATGGTCTTTATTGATGATATTCTGATCTATTCAAAGACCGAAGAAGATCATGAAGAACATCTCAAGAAGGCATTGCAGATATTAAGGGGAAACAAGCTATATGCGAAATTCAACAAATGCGAGTTTTGGCTCGAGGAAGTATCTTTCTTGGGCCATATCATTTCGAAGAACGGAATTGCTGTTGACCCATCAAAGGTCGAACCCGTGAAGAACTGGGAACGACCCACAAATGTAACTGAGATTCGGAGCTTCTTGGGTCTAGCTGGTTACTACCGGCGTTTTATAAAGGACTTCTCCAAAATTGCTGTTCCCCTGACCAGGTTAACCCGCAAGGAAGTGCCTTATGAGTGGAAGGAAGACTGTGAAAAGAGTTTTCAAACTTTGAAGGATCTCTTGACCACTGCTCCAGTCTTATCATTACCAATGGAAGGAGAAAAATACGAGGTATATACCGATGCTTCTGGTATTGGCCTCAGATGTGTATTGATGCAGAATGGGAGAGTCATTGCATACTCTTCCCGACAATTGAAGAAACATGAAGAGAACTACCCAGTTCACGACTTAGAACTTGCCGCAGTAGTATTCACTTTAAAGATCTAGAGGCACTATCTCTACGGAGAACAATTCACTGTGTACTCCGATCATAAAAGCCTCAAGTACTTATTCTCCTAAAAGGAGCTGAACATGCGGCAAAGGCGTTGGCTCGAGTATCTCAAGTATTTCGACTTCACTATACAGTACCATCCTGGTAAGGGTAATTCCGTAGCTGATGCCCTTAGTCGAAAGCCGAGAACAGTATTGGCCAACTGCATGATACAAGAATGGAAACTGCTGGAGAAATTCTCTGAGCTTGATATCAGCACAGATGAGAAGAACATGTGTATTATTCTATCTCATATGAGCCTACATCCAGATTTGCTACCTGAAATCAAGAAGTTACAAGAAGAGGATCCCTCGCTAGTGGAGATAAAGAGCAAGCTGGACGAGAGACTGGATTTCAAGCTGGCACCTGATGGCAGATTACTATTTCATGAACGGACATGTGTGCCCGACTGTCCCGAATTGAAGATGAAGATTCTTGAAGAAGCTCATAGATCGAGGTACATAATCCACCCTAGAGCCACTAAGATATACCAAGACTTGAAAAGAACTTTCTGGTGGTCTAACATGAAAAGGGAGGTAGCAGACTTTGTGTCTCGTTGCCTCACATGCCAACAAGTGAAGGCGGAACATCAAAAACCCGCCGGAAAGCTACATCCGCTGGATATTCTCAAGTGGAAGTGGGAAGACATTGGCATGGACTTTATCATGGGTTTGTCCAAGTCTAGGGGCGGATATGATGGAATTTGGGTAATTATCGACCGGTTAACTAAATCGGCCCATTTCTTACCCATCAAAAGTCGATGGTCAGTTGACGTACTTACTGCCCTGTATATTAAGGAGATGGTTAGATTGCATGGAGTTCCCGTCTCGATCGTATCTGACCGAGACCCACGCTTCACCTTTCATTTTTGGAAGGGTCTACAACACTCTTTGGGGATGAAACTTAATTTCAGCACTGCTTTCCATCCCCAGACAGATGGTCAGACTGAAAGGACAAATCAGGTTGTTGAAGATATGTTAAGGGTATGTATTATAGATTTCGGCGGAAGCTGGCATGACCACTTACCACTAGCCGAATTTTCATATAATAACAGCTATCAAGCTAGTATTCAAATGGCTCCTTTCGAGGCGCTTTATGGCAGGAGTTGTCGTTCTCCAATATGCTGGGAAGAAGTCGGTGAAAGACAAATTCTAGGCCCAGATATGGTTAGAGATTCGACTGAGAAGATACACCTTATCAGAGAGAGACTTAAGGTAGCTCAGTGCAGGCAAAAATCTTATGCTGATAATAGAAGGAGAGATTTGGAATTTCAAGCGGGTGACCATGTATTTCTCAAGGTATCTCCCGGCCGAGGTATTAGAAGATTCGGTGTTAAGGGCAAGCTTACACCAAGGTTTATCGGTCCATTTGAAGTATTAGAAAGAGTGGGCGAGGTGGCTTACCGCATTGCCTTACCTCCTCAACTCTCGGAAGTGCACAATGTATTTCATATATTTATGCTGAAGAAATATGTGCACGACCCTTCTCACATCATCAATCATGCTGAATTGGTGATTCAAAGGGATCTTACTTATGAGCAAAGACCGATGCGGATCCTCGATCGCAAAGTTCGAGTTCTAAGGAGCAAGACGATCCCTATGGTAAAAATCCAATGGAATCGATGCTCGGAGCAAGAAGCAACTTGGGAGATCGAGGACTCTAGGAAGAGAAGATACCCATGACTATTTTAGTCGGCAAGTATCGTATACTTTCTACAGTATCCTTCTGTAGTTGAATTTACCCTTATACAATTGAATTTGGGGACCAAATTCTTTTAAGTAGGGGAGGGTGTAGCACACGGTATTAAAAAAAAAAGAATGATAAAAAAATTTATTATTATTAATATTTTTCAAAAAAAAATATTAAATAAACTCTTTAGGAAGTTTATGTAAGAAGTGGGAACACGAAGTTATCATATGTAAAGGTTATTCACTTAACAAGTGGCTTCCTAGTGTAATTGGTTAAGTGACTTGCCTTCCAACCCAATGATTACAGATGGGCCATGGATTAGCTATCTTAACTGTCCAAACATTATCTCTATCTCTCATATACAAGCTGTAAAGCCCCATTATTTCCTAACGTGAATAGTGCCATGAATAGTACCACTTTTTATTTAAAAAGAATTTTTCAAAAACAATTATATGTAAAAATATAGAAAATTGTAAGGATCTCACCCATGCAATTTCATAAACTAACTCCATCAATTTTTAAAGATAAAAATCTTTGAAGTTTAACTTAGAATCTTAACTTATGAACAGTGCACCCCAACTTACAGTACTTCGTAAAGAGACACGAACAGCCTATTTGAGATGGCATCGCACTATGGGATGCTATTATTTCAGATCTGGTTCCCCTCCTGTCTACCAAAAATCTTAAAATCCCTATATTATACCCCTCTATTGAGGCAGCGACTCTTACCTTCTCTGACATTCGAAGCCTTGCTGCAGAAAACGTGGGAGCATTCTCTGAAGCATTGTAGAGGAGGGAAGGAGCTGATCTTCTTCCTTTCTTCTTCCACCTGTACCCTTTCTGCCACCACACAGAGGTAGGTGATCTCGAGCTTTAACAAAATCATACCTAATCTAGGTTATATTAGCATGTAAAATTAGTGATTAGTCTCATCTCCATGCGGTATTTAGTGGTTACACATCATGTTATAGTAGGTGTTCTCAACTTTTAACTAAACTAATAGCTAATCTAGGATGATTAGTCTAGGCATTTAGTCTTAGGCTCATTTCCATGGGTTATTTAGTGTTTATAAAGAATGTGTGGCTTAAATCTAGGATGATTAGTATGCCTTAGCTTCATACCTAAGATAATTAGCATGTATTAACTTTATACCCAGAATAATTAGCAAGTATTAGTCTCATATCTAGAATGATTAACATGTGTTGGCTTAAATCTAGGATGATTAGCATGCATTAGCTTTATACTTGAGATGATTAGCATGTATTAGCTTTATACCTAAGATAATTAGCATGTATTAGCCTTATACCGAAAATAATTAGAAAGTTTTAGCAAGTATTAACAAGTATTAGTAAGTATTAGTCTCATACCTAGAATACTTAGCATGTGTTAATTTAAATCTAGGATGATTAGCATGTATTAGCTAATATCTATATTTGATATAGTTCATGCTTTAGTAAAGGGCCTATCATTATGTCAATTTCTGTGAAACTAAAACCACCATGTTAAAGATGTTATATGAGAGAAACTAAAGCCTGAAAATAGTGAAAGAAGAAATTGTAGTCAAGAGGATGAAAAATGTGGAAAAAGACCAAGTTGAAAGAGGCCAAGTGGAAAAAGACCAAGTTGAAAGCACAATGAAATGATATTGAAAATAGGGGGTTCTAAGAAGGAGAATAATGAAAAATCTAGAGAGAATGAGAATATGTAAAAGAAGAGAAAGTCATAGATTGGAAGGTTAGGAAGAAATTTTATGAAGAGTGTAGAGAGAGAAAATGAGAGGAAGAAGGTGAAAAATGTGAAAAAAAATGAGATCTATAGGCGCAGGTGTTCAATTACTGAGTAAAAAATAAAACCGTAGAAAATTAATTATAACTTAAAAACTAAGAAGAATTGGAGGATGTGGTAGAAGAAGAAAATCTATATCTACAAGAGAAGAAAAACTTTTGTGAAGAACTCAGAGTGAAAGGAGGATTGGAAGGGCATGAAAACTGGGGAAGAAAAGAAAGTATCGACCCTGCATGTTGACAGGGTTGACGCAGTACTGTTCACCGCGTTGATGCGATGAACTGATGAGTCGACCCTGTGAACTGAAAATGAACTGATGAGTCGACCCTGCCTGTTGACAGGGTTGACGCAGTACTGTTCACCGCGTTGACGCGATGAACTGATGAGTTGACGCGATGAACTGATGAGTCGACCCTGTGAACTGGAAATGAACTGATGAGTCGACCCTGCCTGTTGACAGGGTTGACGTAGTACTGTTCACCGCGTTGACGCGATGAACTAATGAGTTGACGCGATGAACTGATGAGTCGACCCTGTGAACTGGAAATGAACTGATGAGTCGACCCTGCCTATTGACAGGGTTGACGCAGTACTATTCACCGCGTTGACGCGATGAACTGTAAAGTTGACGCGATGAACTGATGAGTCGACCCTGCCTGTTGACAGGGTTGACACAGTACTGTTCACCGTGTTGACGCGATGAAGTGATGAGTTGACGCGATGAACTGATGAGTCGACCCTGTGAACTGGAAATGAACTGATGAGTCGACCCTGCCTGTTGACAGGGTTGACGCAGTACTGTTCACCGCGTTGACGCGATGAACTGATGAGTTGACGCGATGAACTGATGAGTCGACCCTGTGAACTGGAAATGAACTGATGAGTCGACCCTGCCTGTTGACAGGGTTGACGCAGTACTGTTCATCAAGTTGACGCGATGAACTGATGAGTTGACGCGATGAACTGATGAGTTGACACGATGAACTATTGAGTCGACACAGCTAGCTCATTACGTTAACGCGATCATTAGGCTTTCACTTTTGCCATCTCCATTAATAGATGGCAGCTGGAGAGGGGATATTTAACTCCTGACAGGGTCCTCTAAACCCTGTATAATTCCCAGAAAGGGCATCCCACAGTAAGGGTGTCGTTTCTAAAATTGTCAGGTGGCCCATAAGGCACCTCTCTTATCTAGTTTTTCCGTGTATCAAACGTTACTGGTTTCCACTCCTAGTTCATCCCTACACATTAATGCGCCCTTGGATTCCATTCCATAATTCTACCTTATATATCATACTGGTCAAACCTTGAAATTCCACATTGGCTATAAATGAGAGTGGATGTCGACATACATGATTAATGCTGTGCATATAGGGCCCGGTCTGGTCCTGGGGGGAGCACCCGAAGGTACTTGTGCCCATGGGAGTTTATTGACCACGGTGTTTGGCATTGCACCGAAGTACTTGCTTGCTAGGCTTTAGACATTCCACTCATTGTCGTGATATTACTTGATTGATTTGACTTGAGACCCGCAGAAGGGTAAAGTTTTGCTTGAATGAAATTGATAAATAGCCAATTCCAGTTTTACATGCTTGAATTTATATTACTTTCTATTACCTGCTTGACATGAGTTCTTACTCTCTTGGGAAGATTTCGTTAATTCCAGTTATTACTTGTTTGAATCTCTTGCTATTGCTGCATTGAAGTTGGAATCCTTAACTCTCACTTGTTATTCCTTCACTGCTCTTGTCGATTTTTACAATCCTTGATATCTACTCATCTACATGCATAGCTTTACTGACATTAATTGAACTTGTAAACCACTTAAAGCATGTTAAATCTTGAGATGTAATTCCTACTGAGCGATTCGCTCATCTAGTTGTTTTCTAATATTTTCAGGTAATTTGGATGTCAACCAACACTCGGAAGGGAATGAGACTAAGTGATGAGTGTTAGAGTGAAGTTATCAAATTGTCATGTCCTTTGTGTTATTGTATTAGTTCACTTATGTCAGTTGTATCAATTCATCTATGTCATTTGTATTAGTCAACTTGATTAGAACTGCTTAAGATTTGAAGCCTAGTCGTTGGACTCTAGGAACATATGTATTTGTCTTTTGATTAGTTGACAATTGTCAGCTCGTACTATTTGTATTACTTTTGTGTTAAATCTTAGTTAATTGCGCACTCTGATATTTACATGATTGACACGATCTATATAGACGCGTCACGCCTCCGGGTAATCTTCCGCGCTCGGGGCGTGACAGAATAAATGGTCTGTTAGATGCTCTGCACAATCATTTTTACAGTCGATGCTTTATATGAACCTTGTGTCAATGGACTGCATGCTTGTTGTTGAATGCATAACTTGCTGATTGTGAATAGTTCTTCAGTATATAGAGGCAATGCATGTGTCTTGTGTCAATGCATTGCATGCTTGATTACATACTTGGACTGAGCTTGAATGGGTCAGTTAGTGCATACAGTCAATGCATGTGTCTAGTGTTTACATACATCATACGCATGACTGTCAATGAAATTGATCAATGCATATAGGACTGATTTGCATAACTATCATTTGCCTATTGTCGTAGACTGCATGTTTTTTCAATGCATAATAGGGCTTCTTTGCACTGCATTATCATTTGCTTAACCATGGTATATAAAATGGTATGTTACTAAAGGGCAAGGAAATCTGCCCGGAGGTTTCTACCATGTGTGAGATGGTCTTTGAGACCAGGTTCTCCGCCAAGTGCCATTGGTCCTATCTTCATGTAGAACAGTGCACTGCATCATATGTTGAAAAATCTGAAAAAGGATAAAAATGCTCATGACTTGGATGCATAAACCTGAATTGATTGCATACTTGTCTAATGTATCCTTGGTGCATAGTCTGCATGTAGGACAGTATGTTGCATACCATATCTCTTGCATCATGATGTCAGGGGGAGCTGAGAGTTCTATTCAATTCATTGAATCCTATTCACTTCTCAGTGTTCTCATTCAAATGATTCATATTCTTTGACATCAGTTGCTCATTGAACCATATTGTCAATTGCTATCTTTTCTCCATCATTTTCACTAAACAACAGCTTTGCATCTGGTTTAGTACATTGAATGGTGATTATTTCAATTGTTCACTTATAAGAATCACACTTACAAATTGAAAGGAACTAAATGTTTAACCTTTATAAATTGGAGAGTTAAGTGTCTACACTTTAGAATTTGAGATAAAAGAAAACTTTTATAGCTCTTAATCTTTGTCTCATGGCTAAAATAGAAAAAGTTTTTATAATGCCTAAATGTGTTGAACTGGATATGTCTAGAACAGGCTAATAAGAGTGTGTACTGATTTTTTAAACAATCACTCTAAAAGAATTAAGGGCAGCAGTAAATAAGATCATTAATGTTAAGAACTGAACACAGTGACAGAGTAATGGCTGATTGCACTGAGAAACTGTGAACTCCTCCAAAGAAGCAGGAGAATTCACATGTCATGAGGTGATTCAGAATATCTCTGTTCATAGGGTCAAATCTATAGGGGGAGTCCTCACCAAGTAACTGAGGGTACTGGCCTCTAATCAAGGTGTACCCTTAATGTCAAAAGTGAAGACTATCCTTTGTGGGTTCTGATCTGAAATAGGTCTAGCAGTTTATG
This sequence comes from Amorphophallus konjac, assembly GCA_022559845.1. NCBI lineage: Eukaryota > Viridiplantae > Streptophyta > Magnoliopsida > Alismatales > Araceae > Amorphophallus > Amorphophallus konjac. Next base: position 295,439,319 of record CM040121.1, on the reverse strand, counting down.
CCTAGTAACTGGGGTACCTGCCTCTGATCAAGGTGTACACCTAATGTCAACAGCATAAATACCACTGATCTATTTACTTAGTTCAGGTTCTGAAAAATTCAAAAGTGAAAATCAAACTGCTGTAACCCTTCGAAAAATCAAAAGTCAATGAGTGAAAATTGTTTCTATTAATACATATTCAAGTTGCCTTTCTTGATCTTCCATGTTTAATCACAAAAGGGTATTATTTCTGACTTATCTATTAATACCATGTGCCCTAGATTCATTGCTATAAATGGAATCTATAAACTCTTTTTCAGGGGTCAGATCTTTTACTCTAGGTTTATCACTGTTAAACCTGAATTTTTGTCAAAATTGTATGTTGTTGATTCTTATACTTTAACAGTTGTTTATAATCATACTTCCTTTCTGAACCTATGATTCAGCTGTTGTCAAGTGACCCTCCTATCTTCTTTACCTTGTTTATCTGTTCATATTCCTTCTCAAAGGGGGAGCATTTATTTAGAGGGAGAAATAATTCAGGAGGAGTCATACCTTCAGGGGGAGTTTATTGCTCTAGAAGTCACTTGCATGCATACTGCCATGTTGCACTCATGTTCTTATTGTTCGTCCCTTTTCGATTATGTCAAAGGGGGAGAAATTTTTGTGTGTGACTCACTATCACTGTTTATTGCCATCATCAAAAAGGGGGAGAATGTTGTGCCCCTTAGGCACAAGCATGTGCTATGTTGCTTTGATGATAGCAATGCTATTTGGTTTTGATGATAGCAAGATAGTGAGTGCATTTGATATTGTATTTTGATGATTGCAATGCTATTGTGTTTTGATGATTGCAATAAACAAAGTGTATTTCTGTGCATTCTTATCCTTGAGCATTCTGCATATGATAGCAACATGAATGATGATGTTTAGCATTGATGGCATCTGTTCTTTATATATCTGGATTGTATTTTGTCAGATATCATGTCTCTGCATGTATCTGCATAGTCTGAATGTTTCTGCATGTATCTGCATAGTTTGAATAGCAGTAAGTGCTAGTCTCTACATTGGAAGTGTGCATCATTTGCATTCAAGCCTTGAAGTCTGTACATCATGTTCATTCTGTTCACTTCAAGTCTGTCAGCCGTGTGCATTGGATTCCAAGTCTATACAGCCTCTGTGTGTTCTTTCCATTCCATTCACTGCTGTTTATATTTCTCATATGTCATGGGTCGACACATCCTCTGATGGGTCGACTCCTTCAGCAGTCATGCTTAAGAACTCAAGTCTATACACCAGAATCTCTTCCAATTGATTGAGTCTATACATCATCCATGATAGATAAAGTCCACACATTGTCTTAGGCTAAGTGTGTTCAGAGTCAGTCTCACGCATGTCTTAGGCTAAGTGTGTACAGCGTCAGTCGCATACATTGTATTAGGCTAAGTGTATACAACGTCTCATTCATGCATTGTTAATGAAGTCTGTACATCAGTCTTCACATTCTAAGTCTGTACAGCCGTTGGGTTTGGACTCAGAGTCTGTACACTTGATTCACCTTTGAATTGGTCAAGTGTGTACACTCCTTCATTGTAGCTTTCACGTATCCAAAGTCTACACATCGTGAAAGTCTATACATTCATCACTGACCTTCGTTCAAGGCAACGTCTATACATTGGGGTCTTTCCCTACGTTTCTTAAGTGAAGTCTGTACATTCGTTTCTGAAGCCTGGAGTCTATACAGTCCAGCCTATTCCTACGTTCAAGGCTTCAGCTACACTCTAAGTCTGTACAGCCACTCCTTGAGCATAAAGTCTATACATTGGCCGCTGTTCTTCAAAGTCTGTACATTGGGCTTTCACATGAAGTCTGTACATCCGTTTGTCCTGCATTGTTCATCAAGACTGTACAGCCGTTCACTGTTGAAGTCTATACACTAGTCGGTGGAAAGTCTGTACACTGGCTTCTATCTTCAAAGTCTATACAGCGGCTGTCTTCACATTTGAAGTCTGTACACTGACTCGTTTCATTTCCTCAGAGTCTGTACATTCACAGTGAAATCCAAAGTCTATACATTGGTCTTCACATTGAAAGCCTATACATTGCTGGATGATCAAGTCTGTACATTGGGGGGCTTTTCCTACGCTTGGCCAAGTCTATACACTCATACCTTTCCCTACGTTTTGCTGGCCAAGTCTATACATCGCTGAGTCTGTACATTGCTTACAGCTCACACGTTCAAAGCCTAAAGTCTATACAGCGTGAAGTCTATACATTGGGGTCAACTCTTCAAAGTCTGTACAGTGGCTTCGCATCGGCATGTCTGTACATCGGCTTCACTCATTCAAGTCTATACATCCACAGTGGATCTTCAAGTCTGTACATCCACAGTGGAACTTCGAAGTCTGTACACTGCTTGAGCCTCAACAAGTCTGTACATCACCTTAAGCGTTTCAAGTCTATTCATTGGCTCAAGCTTCCAAGTCTGTACACTGGTTCAAAGTCTACACAACGCCTCTTTGATTCTAAGTCTTTACATTCGTTTTAAGGCAAAGTCTGTACATTGCCCTTGTGCTTCAAAGCCTGTCGATTGAAGAGTCTACACACTGGTTGTTCACACGTCTCTGTAGTCTGAAGCCTCTACATTGCATATAAGCATGAAAGTCTGTACAGCGGGCAAGTGTGTACATCCATCAGTGAACACATCAAGTCTATACACCGCATGTGTTCATCTGATTTTCATGAAGTCTATACATCGCTTGCCTTCATCCGATCATCATGAAGTCTACACAGTGCCTGCCTTCATCTGAGTATTATGAAGTCTATACATCGCCTGTTTTTCATCTAAGTATCATAAAGTCTGTACATTGCTTTAGCCTTTACGTTCACTAAGTCTATACAATGCTCTGCATTCTTCAGAGACTGTACAGGGTTTAGACTTAAACTGATAGCTTAATCCGATACTCTTGTCTGTCTGACAGGGACTGAAGAAGCCAATGAAGGGCACGTGATCCGAGGTGCCTGGCTCGTGATCCAAGGATGGACGAGAAACCAGGATGCTGACACGAGGCCAAATGTTTGGGCGGGAGCTGTGGAAGCCACACGCGCCCTAGCTGCTGTTGCTATATATATGTGTCTTCATCCTCTGTAGAACAAGGAAATTGAGTGATCGTGATCGAAGCCTGGGAGCAGAAGAAGAGAAGAAAAAGCAGAGAGCAGAAGCGGAGAGAAGAAAAAGAGAAAAAGGAGAGAGAGCTTCCACAATCCAGCAGAAGAAAATAAAAAGAGAAAGAGAGAAAAGGAGAACAGAGATCGAGAGAAGAAGAGAAGTGCAGTAGAGAAGAAAGAGAAAGAGAGAGAGTGAAGAAAGAGAGTGAGATCGAGGGAGATCTGTTCTTGATGGACCGTGGATCAAATCCAGGCCATGCAGCTCTTTAAGAGCCACATTGTGCTTCATTGCTTACAGCTTTCCGATTGCTGTCTTGTTCTATTTTCTGTTTTCTATTTTACATCTTTGTTCAAGCTGTTAGTCAGCGGATTGCAGAGGTGTTGCCTCTGGACGGCTAAGCTGTATTGCCCAGCGGTTTGCAGTGGAGGGTTCCACTGGACAGCAAGCTATGTTGCTCAGCGGGGCGAGGAGGATTCCTCGGATGACAAGCTGTGTTGCCCAGCGGATGTATGGCAAGCTGTGATGCCCAGCTGTTCAAGCTGTGAGTCAGCGGAATCCACACTCTGTTTGAGTGTGGGGTGGATGTAGGTCTGCTGGACCGAACCACCTAAAAACCCATTGTGTAGTGGTTTGAATTCTTGTGTGGTTGGCGCTAGATGAATGCTTAGGGGCGCTTTGGTTTGATGTTCTATAAGTGTTCATCTATTTGCTGCACACACTATATGTTTGACTGTGGTTTGATTTCTTTTATCTGATTTCGCTAGATGAATGTTAGGAGCGCCTCAATTGGGTTTTCTGTCTGAATGCTTTAAGGCACAAGCTCCTTTGATTTGATTCAGTCTAATGTTTAGACTTGCTTAGGTTCGCTCTATATATATCTACAATAGTTTTTAATTCCGCATCTCTGATTGCTTTAGATTTTAATTGGGTGACTTTTTTATAGGCTATATTCATTCACCCCCCCTCTGAATACTTGCACCGAACCCAACAGTCTCTAGCTCTCGTAGTCTGCTATTCCTAGCTTCTACAGCCTGCTATCCTGGCTCTTGTAGCCTGCTGTCTCTGGCTCTCGTAGCCTGCTATTCCCGGTTTCTACAGCCTGCTATCCTGGCTCTTGTAGCCTGCTGTCTCTGGCTCTCGTAGTCTGCTATTCCTGGCTTCTACAGCCTGCTATCCTGGCTCTTGTAGCCTGCTGTCTCTGGCTCTCGTAGCCTGCTATTCCTGGCTTCTACAGCCTGCTATCCTGGCTCTTGTAGCCTGTTGTCTCTGACTCTCGCGGCTTCTACAGCCTGCTGTCCTGGCTCTTGTAGCCTACTGTCTCTGGCTCTCGTAGCCTGCTATTCCTGGCTTCTACAGCCTGCTGTCCTGGCTCTTGTAGCCTGCTGTCTCTGACTCTCGCAGCCTGCTGTCTTGGCTTCTACAGCCTGCTATCCTGGCTCTTGTAGCCTGCTGTCTCTGGCTCTCGTAGCCTACTATTCTTGGCTTCTACAGCCTGCTGTCCTGGCTTCTACAGCCTGCTGTCTCTGGCTCTCGTAGCCTACTGTCTCTGGCTCTCGTAGCTTGCTATTCTTGGCTTCTACAGCCTGCTATTCTGGCTCTTGTAGCCTGCTATCTCTGGCTCTCGTAGCCTGCTATTTCTGGCTTCTACAGCCTGCTATCCTGGCTTTTGTAGCCTGCTGTCTCTGGCTCTCGTAGCCTGCTATTCCTGGCTTCCACAGCCTGCTGTCCTGGCCCTTGTAGCCTGCTGTCTCTGGCTCTCGTGGCCTGCTATTCTCGGCTTCTACAGCCTGCGGTCCTGGCTTTTGTAACCTGCTATCTCTGGCTCTCGTAGCCTGCTATTCTTGGCTTCTACAGTCTCCTATTCCTGGCTTTTGTAGCCTGCTGTCTCTGGCTCTCGTAGTCTGCTATTCCTGGCTTCTACAGCTTGTTGTCCTGGCTCTTATAGCTTGCTGTCTCTGGCCCTCGTAGCCTGCTATCCTCGCTTCTACAGCCCGCTGCCCTGGCTCCTATAGCCTACCGTCCCTGGCCCTCAAGGCCTGCTACCTTGGCTTTACGGCCTACTATCCTACTACCTCGGCTTGTACAGCCTACTATCTCACTATCTCCGGGTCCATGTGGCCTACTAGCTTGGCATTTTTCAATATCCGTGCATCTCTCATCCTTGACATACCATCAAAAGCCCACTGTCTTGCTACCCTTTTGGCTTAAGCCTACTTCAACAATGACCATCATGTCCCACCGTGATGATTGCTACAACCCAATGACTTGGGCTCAACCTGAAGCCTGCTTTCCTGCTACCGCTAGGTCTGCATATCCCATTCTCCTATTATCTCCTGGCTTTTACAGCCTGCTTGCCATGTTACCTTTCGGCTATCATAGCCCGCTGCCCTTGCCAATTGTTGGCTTCTGTAGTCCATTTTCTATATTCGGGTTAGAATCCCCGTCAAACCCGCCGTCCGTTCTTGGCCAAGGCACCCTGTTGAGGCCTACCACAACATTTTAATCTAGGTTCATCATCTGAATAAAACGGCTCTCATTGGCCAGTACCAACCCTCTTCATCCCGCCAGGACTTGCTATAAAGCCCTTTTCCATTATTTTGTTATCAATTCTGCTTGCTTTTGAATAACTAACCTGTAGGTATTCACAACCGGCACTTGAACAAATAAATGGATATGTAGTGACGTATACATATATGCATACATATAAAAAATAAAAAGAAAAAAAGAAAAAAAAGAAAAGAAAAGAAAGAAAAATTGCTTGCTTTCAAATTTTGGGTGTTTGTTGACCCTGCTTGCATGCTTGCTTATACTATAAGATAATACACCTCCTTCAATTTCCTAGGACCACATTTTCTTGCTAAATAAAGTTGCCTGGTTCTAAGCATGTATGCGCCACGGCATACACTAAGGGATGAAAAATCAGTATTGGCTGAGTGCATGCATCCAGTGGAAAAGTCATAGCTGTGTCGCTAACGTAACTCGTGAGATACACCCAAAGCGAAACTCCCACACTTTGCACCACAATGTGTTCAGCGGTCTCTTATCATAGATATGCTAGAGGGTTCTTCCTAATACTGTTTGGATGCTCAAACTTCTGCACCCACATGAGGGGTAATCGTGAGGGAAAAGCTGCCTTCTCCCAAGTTAAAAGAAAAAAAAAGGAAGAATAAGAATGATAGGAAGGATGAATCCTAGTAACCAGGAATCCCCATTGAGACATATGAGGAGACTCGCGTCGAACGGTGAAGTCCGTAATAAAATCACTATAAAGGATGAATCCTAGTAGCCGGGAATCCCCATTAAGACACATGAGGAGACTCGCACCGAACGGTGAAGTCCGTAATAAAATCACTCTAAAGGATGAATCCTAGTAGCCGGGAATCCCCATTGAGACATATGAGGAGACTCACGCCGAACGGCGAAGTCCACAATAAAACCACTATAAAGGATGAATCTTAGTAGCCGGGAATCCCCATTGAGACACATGAGGAGACTCGCGCCGAAAAGTGAAGTCCGTAATAAAATTGCTATAAAGGATGAATCCTAGTAGTCGGGAATCTCCATTGAGACATATGAGGAGACTCACGCCGAACGGTGAAGTCCGGAGCTGGGAATAAGCCAAGGGGGTTGTGCGAAGCTGCCGAAAATCGAGAACCCCAGCTGTGTGTGTAGACGCTAGAGCAATACTCTAGTGTTATTTTGAACGTCTGTGTATCCCTACGTCGGAGATCCGCTGCTCGCATACTTGCACTATCACACTATGGAGAAGTGGCCTCGGGTGTAGATCATGGCTTACGCTATAGACATATTCTATGCGATGTCCTCTCTGTGCATGCACATCTCCCTTAGTTGTGTCTTGTGAGCCGCACTCTATCTATGAGTCACAGGCACTGTCCTTATCCTATCCCCGATACAGGGGAGCTATTCCATATATCTAGCTTATGCTTGCTGATGAATGCCTGCATGCTCGCATGAACAAAAAGACACGCTTTCAAACGGGCTGCACCCGTAGGCCCCGCTCGCTCATCCCTCATTCGCGCCACCTACGGGTGAGGGGCATTTGTTGACACATGAAAAATGATAAAATAATAACAATATATACGTATATATATAAATAATGTCAACATATTTCTCCTACTAAATCTTGTTATATTCCTTATCTTCTAGGGATAGAGGAAGCGGCGGAGAGGCTACAAGGGCCCATTAAGCCCACAAAGGCACCCAGACCATATCAAAGCTTAAAAGGACGTCGAAGCCCATACTGAAGAGGGGGCGCGCCGAGAGCACCAGACAAGAGGAGCGCGCCGATGAGAAGAGGGTTCACGCCCACTATATAAACTCTAGCTCGATGGGAAAAGAAAAAAGAGGCCAGCGACGGATAAAAAAATAGAAGAAGAGACATACAGAAGAAAAGAAGTGGAGCGAGAGCTCGAAAAGAGAAGAGAGCCCTCCATAGAAGCTGAAGAAAAGAGAGAGACAGAGGCTCCAAGGAAGAAGCCAGGTGGGGTGTGCCGTTCGACGTCCTGAGCGGCTGCAGCTCCTCTTCCTCCCTTTCTCCTCTATCTGAAAATCGTCCCCCCTTCTCTTTTGTATCTCTGCTTTCGAGCATCTCTGCTCCCGTAGCACTGAATGCCAATGTAACCCTGTCCTCAGGGATAGAGTCGGTGTATGCTTCTTTTTCTCCCGAGTTGAATTTGTGTACGCCTTTTTTTGATGAAATAGTTAATGAAAGATGGGTTGAGTTCTCCCCCGTCATTACTCTTATGTTTCTGCCTCTGCAATACGTGCTATGGATATTGATGGCTGCACGTCTACACATGCTTTACCGTTTTGTTTTTTTTAAGTCTGTTGAATGTTATTCCATCGTATGGTTCTTTCAACTTTACGCTTATAACGAGAGCCTGAGACAGTCTATCTCATGGCTTCTCACCTATGAAACGAGAAGGGACGAATCCGAATCGTGAGGTTTCCATGCATGGTTCTGCTCCCAGTGAGGCCCCAGAAGGAAGGTCGTCTCCACCCCGGACCATCCTCTCCACGATCGTCCGAATTGGTCTTCAAATTGTTGAACAAACCCTTTTCCTTAAAATGCCCAAAGCCCCTGCCTTCAAACCCCTCTAAAACCTCACTTCAGGAAGCCTCCCGGCGCGAGCACCTCTCGGCGCAAGTCTCGCACCGAGGGCTTGCCGCGCCAGTTGGGTTTCCTATTTCACGCCGAGGCCCAACTCCTTCTTCGCGCCGATACCTTTACACCTTCTGGCCACATCCATGCGTTCGTGCCGATGCCGTCAGGCCATGCCAACCTTACTCATCATACCCTGTCCTATGGAGATGCACTACCTTTCCCTCTATCCCCCTGGGAGTCATATTAAAGGGGTCATTCCCCCACATTTTATAACCCTATTAAGTCGTGGAGTTCTACCGCTGCATGTCCTCCATTGACTGCACAGGGGATATCACAATAGGTGATAAAGCCCCATATGACTTGGATCCCTTGGATCTCGGGCTATGCCCGGCTCTTATTTTGGTTTCCACTCCGACAGTTCGTGAGGGGATGACCTATAATACCCTTTTGGCATACTCCCAAAATAAGGGGAGGTGCTGTCAAAATTCGTTCAGAGGGTTATTCGGTCACATAGTGCGATGTTTTCACCAAAATTATGCATTTATCCCCCAACTGTGTGGCAAAGGGCTGAGCTATATCATCTCATGACACCTTGGTCGCCACAGGGGATATACGTTACAGTTACACTGTCTCCTCGGACCCTTGGTGAATGAATCCACCCCCATCTTCTATCTCACCCAAGTATTGCCATGAAATCCCCGTTGAATGCAGAGGATCCCCTTGAACTCACCAAAACCCCTCATAACACCTGAAGAAAACCAACAAAACGGCCACTGGCGCCACTTCCTCCCGGTGCCATTTCCTCCCGGCGCCACCTCTTCCCGGCGCCAAACTCGCGCCGGGTGAAGGGCGCGCCGGGAACCATGCTGCGCCGTCTGCCATGCCATGCCGTCTGCCCTTTGGCCTCTCGTCGCGTCGGGATCCCCTCGCGCCGACTCCTATCCGCGCCGTTTCATCTTATTAACTGGTGCCATCCAAATCTGATGTCTCAACAACTCCATTAAACCCAAATCCAGTCTAAACTCAATGTCCCATTCCTGTCAACCTTCATGCTAGCCTTCATCGCTTTACGAGGGAATCATGGTTCTTCATCCAGATCCACGGGAGATACATTAATCGGGGTTTTACCCCTACATTATACCGAATACGAGGTTTCTTTTGTCACCCCGCTGACCCTCGGAGTTCTGCCACTACATGTCCTCCAATGGTCCCTGAAGGGGAATATCAACAAACGACATGGTAGCGGACACTGTCCCGTCACATTCATATCCTTTTAGATCCAGGGCTACGCCCGCCTCTCTTTTGGCTTCCATCCCGACATTTCGTGGGTGAATGACCTATATTTCCCTTTGGCATAGCCCCAGACAAGGGGACATGCTGCCGGGTTTGCGCCATAAAACCGTTATCATGTCCCGCGTAGCATGCTTTTCTGTGCATGTTTTGCATCCCGTTAGCGGAGTTAGCGTAATAGTCGTATCTCATTTTGCCCCTGGGCTCTTCTACTCTGGCGATTAATCAAGGGTTGTCCTTCTTTTGAAGGGCGTAATTAACGTCATAGCCTTTATGGTACGACGGACTTTCGGTCCCGACTCGGACTTCACAATCGACTGACTAAGTCAGACCGAGCACATAATAAATCGTCACTCCGGGACTGGCACGCCTAATAAACCAACCAAATAAAGAATAAAACCATTCCCACAACTGCGTGCACACAAAGTCTGTGCATTGGCTGGTTGCTGCATCGCAAAGTCTGTACGTTGGCTGGCTACCGCAACATAAAGTCTGTACGTTGGCTAGCTGCTGCAACATAAAGTCTGTACATTGGCTGACCGCGTGCACGCAAAGTCTGTACATCGGCTGGCTGCTGCATCGCAAAGTCTGTACGTTGACTGGCTGCTGCAACACAAAGTCTGTACGTTGGCTGGCTGCTGCAACACAAAGTCTGTACGTTGACTGATCGCGTGCACGCAAAGTCTGTACATCGGCTGGTTGCTGCAACACGAAGTCTGTACGTTGGTTGGCTACTGCAACATGAAGTCTGTGCATTGGCTGGTTGCTGCATCGCAAAGTTTGTACGTTGGCTGGCTGCTGCAACACAAAGTCTGTACATTGGCTGATCGCGTGCACGCAAAGTCTGTACATCGGCTGGTTGCTGCAACATGAAGTCTGTATGTTGGCTGGCTGCTGCAACACGAAGTCTGTACGTTGACCGATTGCTACAGCACAAAGTTTGTACACTATTGTCACAAGCACATTAAGTCCATACATTCGTTCACGGCGTGTCTGAACATCCGTTTTCAATGTACATACTTTACTATCTGCATTTGTGCAATCCTTCATGCAAAGTCTGTGCATTGCTTGTTGTTGTGTTCGTGCATCAATTTGGCAAGTCTGTACATTGTACTCCACTTCGAGAAAGGCTATTCCACATGAGACGGAGGGAGAGAGAGGGAGACGGAGATTGAGACGGTGAGAGAGAGAGGGTGTACCGGTGAGGGGAAGAGTGAGACGGAGGGAGAGAGAGGGAAAGAGAGACGGTGGGAGAGACGGAGGGAGAAAGAGAGAGTGAGACGGTGAGAGAGAGAGGGTGTACCGGTGAGGGGAAGAGTGAGACGGAGGGAGAGACGGAGGGATATACGGAGGGAGAAAGAGAGTGAGATGGTGAGAGAGACGGAGGGAGAAAGAGTGAGACGGAGGGAGAGACGGAGAGTGAGACAGTGAGGGAGAGAGTGTACCGGTGGAGGGGTAGAAAGGTGTGTCGTTGAAGGGCTATTAGAGTGTACCGCTGAAGGAAGGGTAGGAGGTGTATCGGCCAACTAGGGTAGAGGGTGTACCGACGAAGGCTGGGGCCGACGTGCCGATGAGAGCCCACTCCTTTTTTTACTTATTTTAAGGCTTTTCTTTTCTTCTCTTCTCTGATCTTTATGTAATTTTATACAAATCTTTTCTCCTTCTCCCCCCCCCCCCAACATTTTCTTTGCAGATTGAGCATTTAATTCACCATATAGTCATTTCATCCAATTCTTCTCATGTTGTCCGCAGTGCCTCATTTTGGTTGAAGTGTTCATTGTTCCATTCGTTCGTTGTTTTCTTTGCCTTTTGATGTATTGTTGTTCCGTTTACTTGTTGCTTCCTTCTGCCTCTTAACATGTTATTATTTCTGATGAAAATTTGGCAGCATCTCCCCATGACCCGAACGGTAAGGGAGATAAGGGGAACGCACCCACATGGAGTGGCGGAACCCGACAGTTGGAGGTGGGCGCCCGAGAGCGGCAACACCTTAATAAAACCTCGGAAAACTCGGAGGAAACGACGGACGGGAAACCTTTAAGACTGGACAGGGTGTACTGGGGGGGTTAACCAAGGCGTGCCGGCCAAAGACAGTCACAGGGCGTTTGAAGGGTTGGTCTGCTAATGAGGCGGGGTGTTAGACCGATCAAACCCACAGGGACTCCCAATAGGAGGGAAAAAGGTTCAAAGGGGCAGACACGGGTGAAGGCATTGGGCTTTACAGGAGGAGGTTCGTGACCCCAAACCATTCAAGATGGCGCCGGATCTGGAGGAAACCGTCGGCATGAGGGATGAACACAAACACCAGAAAGTGAAGGGAAAGACGATCAAACGCATTGTGGCTCAAAACCAACGAGACGAAGAGAAAACCCACTGAGGGGGATGATCTTCATTCATGGGGGAACAGAGGGCCGTAGCCGTTCATATACATTACAAAGCATGCCCGAGCTAAGGCTACTGGCAAGAAAGAAAACCAAAGAACAAAAGAACGGAGAGAAAAAAAAAAGAACAAAAGAAGAGGAGGTGTTGGGGATCGAAGCAGGGACGACCATCCACTGCTCTTTCCCCCACTTTCCCCTACTACATCAAGCCCTGTCGATCTCTTACTCTCTTTTCTCTGCCTGGTGGCTATCGGAAGACTCCACGCCAGAGCCCTCTCCCTTTTCTTCTCTCTTCTCCTTCTTCTCGTATGTGGCTTCCTGTCTGTTCATCTCTTCTCCTCCTCCCCCCTTCTTCGTCGGAATGGGGGTGGTTTTATACTCCCAGCAGCAGGAGCCCTCGAGCACGGCAGTCGGAGGAGGGAAGTGGCTGGTCATGATGGGGTTTGACTTCCCCCGTCCTGGATGTCAGGGGAGTAGCCTGCGTGGCCCAATCTCCGGCCGACACCTCGGGCAGCCCACTGCGCGCCAAGGATACGTAGGGCATGGGCGTCATGTCGTTCGGCCGTTGAAAATGCCTTCATGCTGTGCCGCTGGTGAGCTCCAGAAGTGTGCCACAGGAAGGCCAAAAGGGCGTGCCGCTGAAGCCCCAAATGGGCATGCCGCTGAAGCCCCAAATGGGCGTGTGCCGCAGGAGGGCCAAAAGGGCGTGCCGCTGAAGCCCTAAATGGGCGTGCCGCTGAAGGCCAAATGGGCGTGACGTTGAAGCCCCAAATGGGCATCCAAATGGGCGTGCCGCTGAAGCCCCAAATGGGCGTGCCGCTGAAGCCCCAAGTGGGCGTGCCGCTGAAGGCCAAATGGGCGTGCCGCTGAAGCCCCAAATGGGCGTGCCACTGAGGGCCAGGGGTTGTGCCACTGAAGGCCACCAGGGTGTGTCGCTGAAGGCCACCCTGGGTGCATTTCTGAGCCCGTTGTGAGCACGAGTCATGGCCCATTTGATTCTCTCCATGGTCCATGGATTGTGGGGCTCTTGGTGGTTGACTTCTCTTCACTGTCGTGACTCTGGAGATAGCCTCACGGAAGTGTGTGCGTGTTCGGGGGATCTGGATGAGCAGTCTCTCTGGGGCTTCTTCACTCGGTTTCGTTGTTGATGCTGGGCCGAGCAGGATATCTGGGTGTGTAATTGTTGGTGTCCACAAATGCCCCCACCCATGGGTAGCGCAGGCGAAGGATGAGCCGGGCGGTGCCCGCGGGTGTACTGGTCTCTTTTTCTCTTCGTCGGTGCCGACAGGGTGTCGGGAGCCGACATGACTTGTTTGTCTCTTCTTTTCTTCGTCAATGCCGGCGGGGTGTCGGGCATTGACACGGTTTATTGATCTCTTTGTCAGTGCCAACGGGGTGTCGGGAGCTGACATGGCTTATTGATCTCTTTGCCTCTTCGTCAGTGCCGACGGGGTGTCGGGAGCTGACCTGGTTTGTTGATCTCTTTGTCTCTTCGTCAGTGCCGACGGGGTGTCGGGAGCTGACCTGGTTTGTTGATCTCTTCTTCTTTTTGTCAGTGCCGACGGGGTGTCGGGAGCTGACATGGCTCGTTGATCTCTTCTTCTTTTCGTCAGCGCCGACGGGGTGTCGGGAGCTGACATGACTTATTGGTCTCTTTGTCTCTTCGTCAGCACCGACGGGGTGCCGGGAGCCGACCTGATTTGTTGGTCTCTTTGTCTCTTCGTCAGTGTCAACGGGGTGTCGGGAACTGACGTGATTTGTTGCCTTTTGGTCTCTTTGTCAGCGCCGAAAGGGTGCCGGGAGCTGACCTAGTTTGTTGGTCTCTTTGCCTCTTCGTCAACGCCGACAGGGTGCCGGGTATTGACATGATATGTTGGTCTCTTTGTCTCTTCGTCAGCGCCGACTGGGTGCCGGGAGCTGACATGATTGTTGGTCTCTTTGTCTCTTCATCAGTGCCGACGGGACGCCGGGAGCTGACATGCTTTGTTGGTCTCTTTATCTCTTCGTCAGCGTCGACGGGACGTCGGGAGCTGACATGCTCTGTTGGTCTCTTTGTCTTTTCGTCAGTGTCGACGGGGTGTCGGGAACTGACATGCTTTGTTGGTCTCTTTCTCTCTTCGTCAGCGCCGACAGGGTGTCGGGAGCCGACATGACATATTGGTCTCTTCTCCTCTCCATCTCTCTCCCCTTTTTTTTGAACCACCTTACCGGTACAAGCATCCTTTCAGGTTTTCACCGGCACCGGCCCCCTCTTGCTTTTGCCCACGCGCCCTCTCGGGTTTTCACGTGGCGGGGTACCCGATTTTGCCTGCAGCACCCCTTCGGGTTTTCGCCACTGCTGGGTTGTTGCCATTTTTGCCCTTGTCCCTGAGTAGGGGCAAGTCCGGCGGGGCACCTCTATTTTTAACCCCATTTTCTTTTCTTCTTTTTTTTTTTGACGGGTGAGTGATACGCGAGTGTCGGCTAGGACACGAAGTGATGGGGACATCACCTCCCATGCCCACGTTCACAGCTCGTCTCCTCGCCCCAGTTGCATCCGGCATGGTCTAGTTATTTAATTTTGAGTCCTATGTAATTTTTATTTGAGTCACTTGATGTATTTTCCCTTTTATTTAAGTCATGTTCCTAGGTCTTGTGTTTATTTCCCTAAGTTTGAGTGTCATTAGGTTTTCTAGTTAGCTATTGGGCCCAATTCATTGGGCTTGGCCCAAGGGCTCCCCCCTACCCCCTCGGTTATTTGTCATTGAGTCAATTGTTAGGGACTTTTGTAGAAATGTGGGTTTCCTATATATAGGACCCCATTCCCCCCATTTCAACTTAATGAATCAATGAATGAAAAAACTTGCCATTTTGAGAGTTTACACTTCTTATCTAGTGGAGAGATTCCATTTTTTGGGTGAGAAATCCTAGGGGAGAGATTCCCCACCCTTCCCTCTCTTAATCTCTCTTTTTCACTCCACTTTCTCTCTCCTCAACACCCAAATTCAAATTTTCTTCTCTCTCCTCCCTTCCCAACCACCTCCACTCCCCACCTACCCCATTTAAGCCTCTTCCCATTCCCCACCACCCTCATCAATACTCCACCCCTTCCCAAGACCCCCTCCACCAATCCTCTCCTCACCATCCAACCCCCAACTACCCCTCCCACTTTCCCAAGCACCCTTCCCACTACCCCAAGCACCTCTTCCCTTCCCCAACACAACCCCCCATTCCCAAGAAAAAGAATTACCCCACCCTTAAACCTATTTTCGAATATCTTTTCCCTCTCTCCATTCCAACCAAATTCGTAGCCCCCACTACCACCATCTATTGGACCCTCTTCCAGACCTTATTCTCCACCTCCCACACCTTAGAACACCCCCTCCAAGACCCCCTCACAACCAGGAGTCACTCCCACACTCATCTACCCCCTTCCCCTTCTTCTTTCTTGGTCATTGGAAGCTACTTCGAAGTTGCAGTTTGCTGCCCAGAGGTTGCAGATGAACTAGCAAATTGCAGTGGCCACCACGACTTCCTCCGAATGAGTTTGAAGACCCAAGAGCCATCCTCGGAAGCGTCTACCAGTCTCCTTCGCAACAGAAGTGGTTTCATCTTCTTCCGATCTCTGAGCCGTCCAGGAGGTCCATTCTCCCACAACTGCGCAGTTCTGCCTCGGCTGAGGACATGAGCCAGATTAGAAGCTCTGCCACGATGAACCCCAAAGGAATCAGTCCATGAGTTCTTCTTCAAAGTTCTTCATCGCCCAGTCTACTTCCGGAATCAAGAAACAGAACTTCATTCTGCATTCATGATCCAGAGTTCTCATTTTTCTCCCTCAACTATGCAGATCTGCTACTCATAGTTTACACCGATTAGTCGCCATTGTTCTGCATCCCCTAGTCTTCTCCGACATCGGTTAGCTTCCCCGTCAGTTTTGCTGCGAAGAGGACTCGTCCATGATTCCAACGACTCTGACGGCGCTTGATTCTGAGGTCAGGAGCTGCTGGGGCATCCTCTGTAACCTGCTGTTGGAAACCTGGAGCTAACTCTGTAGGGATCCTGATCCGGAGAGAAAGCTTCACCACGACAAGCCCCGGAGGAATCAGGCCACGAGCTCTTCCGCAAAGTTCTTCCTCTCCCTATCTACTTTCAGAACCAAGAAGCGGAACTCCTTTCGGCATCTTGGAGCAGAAGTTACCAATTTTCTTCCTCAGGTGTTTGACTCTGCTTCCCACTATCTGCATCGACCACTCCTCACTTTTCTGAGTCCTCTGATCTTCACCGGCATCTTTTGGCATCTCCGTTTGTTCTGCTGTAAAGGGGACTCACCCACGGTTCCAACGGTTCTAACGGCGACTGATTCGGAGTTCGGGAACGGTTGGGGCAGCCGCGTCTTCCTGCTGTTGATAGTCTTTTGTAGACAGTCCGAGATTCAGCAACCCTGTTCGTACTCCCGCCCAGGCCGCCAGCGACCCCTGAAGAAATTGACAAAATTCAGAGGCACTCCTGTTTCAGAGGCAAAGAGATCCCCACTGGTCTTACCCTCAGCGAAATTTGAGAGAGAGTTCTACGGCCTCGACACCCTCTGTCTATCAGCTATTACAGAGAGAAGGCTGATTCGGTGTCATCACTTCTTCATCACTCTTAGCACTAGTTTCCCCTCCCCGCTTGGCCGGCTGAAGGCCCCTCCCTGTGTGGAGGTAGTGTTTGGATGTAACTATCATCTTCCTTTCCCCACGATCCCCCCTTGCATGGGGTGTAGTGTTGTAATAGCTTAAACAGGTCAAGCTACCCCGGCGCGGCGTGTGGGGAACCCACGCTTCCCTGCTCGCCCTCGTCTCCGAGCGGGACCGGTTTCTTCAAACCGGTCGAGTAAGTGCTCTATAACCTTGCTCTAATTCATGCTTGTTCTTTCAATATTAGTTCATAGTTCCGCTGGCCGTGAGAGTGAGAGCTCGATCCTCAAGCCCCGTTGCGTTGAGTGATCACCGTGGGAAGAGAGAGTAACCCGGTGCCTTTGGCACTTTGTCAGCCCCATTGAATTGGGCATCCACAACCTTTGGGATTTAAATCTTGGCCTTGCTGTCCCTCTACCAGCAAGGTCGCAACCCCTCAACCTCACCTTGGCATTGCCAAGTTACCCCGGGCTTGGGTGAGCGATGAGAGAGCGGCGGCCCAAATTGGCCCATTTAGATTACGAATGTGCTTACTTGCTTAAGTCCAAGGTCGTGTCACATCAAGTGGTATCAGAGCAAGTTCACAACTTGTCTCTCCACAAGTTGGTCCTAGGGCATGTTTATGCATTTAGAGTCCTCGGTTGCATCTCCCATGTCCACTAGAATGGCCACTTCATACCCGTCATATCCATCCCCATCAACTTTCTCGAGAAGCCCAAATCCTCATGGAGGTTCCATTGCCAACAAAGTTGGTAGCAACACCTCTATCATAGAAGCCCTACCTAATGTCCTTAATCGGCTTGAAGATATCATGTCTCGACTCGACCGACTTGAAGGAAATAGCCGTGCACCAAGAGTGAATGAGAGTGACCTTTGGGGAAATCTATAAACCATATTTTTAGAACACTTGAAAATCAAAACCCCCGCCTTTGATGGATCCAACAGCCCAAGTCTTTACCTATATTGGGAGATTTCCATGGACCAATTCTTTAAAAGTTGCCCCTTGAATAAAGGAAGAAGAATGAGGCTAGCCAAGGCACACCTCTCCAAACAAGCTAAAACTCATTGGTTAGTTGTGGAAGGTTTGAGAAAGATCCGTAGGGAGGCCCCAATTAGCACTTGGGATGAGATGAAGACCGAGCTTAGAAAAACCTACACCCTCCAACCCTCTCCCTCCTACTCAAATCACCAAATTCCAAGGAGCACTTCAACTCCATCATCCCCACCCGGTTAATCCAAGACCCCAATCACACATTCCCCACCACTTCCCATCTCTCCTACCCCAACCACTACATTTACACCCCACCTCCAAGTCTACTCCACAACCATATGTCCCCATACCCAATTGGGCCCCATGGCCAACTCTCCACCTAGGCCCATGGTAACCCCCACCACTACCTCTCCATCACCCCCAAAAGGGGACACTCCTCCCAAAACCAATCAACCCAAACCCCTTCAACCCACCCATCTTCCTCTCCCTACCCCAATCCAACTCCCACCAAAGCCTCCACTACTACCCTTACCTACCCTAACCCAAGTTTCCCACTACCTACCACCCCGGATACACTATGCCTCAATCATCACCACACCCTCAAAAGCCCCTCTCACCTCCTTGGAAGAAGAACCCATACCCCACCCCATAGTGGTGAACACTCCAAACCCACTCTCCACCTTGGAGGAAACCCAAGTCCAAGTTGAAGAAGAAACAACATGCGAGGGTCTTCACCTTACATCACCATCTTTAGTTGGAGTCAATCTCATCTTAGGGGAACCCCTTATTAGTTGGCTAAAGGAGAGCCCAATAAGAGAGATCACGGCCCACGATTTCCCACCCATGAAGGAAAACTATCCTATAGTGCCCATCTCCTCTTATCACACCACAATCCAAGCATCTTATCAAGTAGAGACCTTAGAGGATTTTCTTAGAGGCTTAGCATGGCAAATTGAGTTCACTAGCATGTTGACCCCTATGGCCGAACAACCTAGGAGCCTTGGCCTCCTACACCCATGCATCGGGTCAATCACCTCGGTCTATACCATTGGTTGCTACACTATCGACCTCCTTTTTCTTCTCCCTATGATAGAAGAACTCATCTCGATCCACTCCTCTACCATTGAGATCCCAAATACTTTGATCGGCCAACCCACTAGAAAACTTGGCCCAATTACCTTGGAGGAAGATGACTCACAATTTGGGAACCTTGAAGACATAGAGTGCCTCCCTCTAGGAAGACCTTTCCAAGACCCATTTGATCCCTTCCTATGGGAGTCTAGTTCCCCATGTGACCCAACCACCTTATCCACCACCCACCATTCCCTATCCCAACCCACCATGTTAGACCTAATTCACCCCATCCTAGATCCGGGTTACACCTTGGGAGCCATGACCTTGGGCCACATATCCCCAGGTAAAAAGGTTGTGCCCCAACCCATGATAACCACCTTCTTTGATCCATTCGATCCTTTCCAATGGGAGTTCAAATGTTGTCTCACACCTATACACATGGAAGTCACCTTTGGGAAAAGCATGCATGTGTCTAGGCTTACCATACCCCTTGGCATGAACACTATGTTGGGTCCATTCATTCATATCACCCACATGTCAAGTAGAAAGTATGAGTGGTCCATATTTCGATGTCATGGTCCACCTTCATTCATCATGGGTCTTAAGCATGTCAAAGGTATCTACGGATGTCAGGGTCCCCCAATATTTATCACCAATTTGCATGATAGGGCCACCTACGGGTGCCCCAGCCCACCTAGGCTAACCAAAGTCTACACTACATCATTACACGATAGGTCTACTTTTGGTTGCCCAGGTCCACCCATCACCCCTAGAATGTCTGCATTCACAACATTGCATAAAGAGATCCGCAAGCACATTATCAAGAAGAATGTGACTTATAAAAGGCGAGCCGACTCTCATCGACGTCACCAAGAATTCCATGAGGGTGACTTTGTGATGGTAAGGACAGAGAGGCTCTCCCCGGGAGCCATCTCCAAATTGAGGCCACGTGGGGCTGGTCCCTTCCAGGTCCTGGGGTGCATTGGTGCAAATGCCTATGAGTTAGATCTCCCCGAGGAATATGGGATAAGTCCCACATTCAGTGTCGCCGACCTAGTGCCATACAAGGGACCCACGGTGGTACCTAGTGAGGATATTGAGCCTATTCCCTCCGTTGAGAGAGCACCCACCCGTGAGGAGAGTCCACCAGCCAAGAGAGCCCAGCGTGAGCGCATTGAATGAATATTAGATGAACAGGTCACTACCACCAGGAGCAAGGTATACGAGCGCTATCTCAGCATGTGGATGGATCGGTCTCGTTCGGAAGACTTGAGGGCAGTACCACATCTACCCCCTCCAAGGAGGGAAGGACACTTACTCGACGGAGTCGAGTTCTCCGCACCCCGGGAGTATGATGGGGACATCACCTCCCATGCCCACGTTCACAGCTCGTCTCCTCGCCCCGGTTGCATCCGCCATGGTCTAGTTATTTAATTTTGAGTCCTATGTAATTTTTATTTGAGTCATTTGATGTATTTTCCCTTTTATTTGAGTCATGTTACTAGGTCTTGTGTTTATTTCCCTAAGTTTGAGTGTCATTAGGTTGTCTAGTTAGCTATTGGGCCCAATTCATTGGGCTTGGCCCAAGGGCTCCCCCCTACCCCCTCGGTTATTTGTCATTGAGTCAATTGTCAGGGACTTTTGTAGAAATGTGGGTTTCCTATATATAAGACCCCATTCCCCCCATTTCAACTTAATGAATCAATGAATGAAAAAACTTGCCATTTTGAGAGTTTACACTTCTTATCTAGTGGAGAGATTCTATTTTTTGGGTGAGAAACCCTAGGGGAGAGATTCCCCACCCTTCCCTCTCTTAATCTCTCTTTTTCACTCCACTTTCTCTCTCCTCAACACCCAAATTCAAATTTTCTTCTCTCTCCTCCCTTCCCAACCACCTCCACTCCCCACCTACCCCATTTAAGCCTCTTCCCATTCCCCACCACCCTCATCAATACTCCACCCCTTCCCAAGACCCCCTCCACCAATCCTCTCCTCACCATCCAACCCCCAACTACCCCTCCCACTTTCCCAAGCACCCTTCCCACTACCCCAAGCACCCCTTCCCTTCCCCAACACAACCCCCCATTCCCAAGAAAAAGAATTAACCCCACCCTTAAACCTATTTTTGAATATCCTTTCCCTCTCTCCATTCCAACCAAATTCGTAGCCCCCACTACCACCATCTATTGGACCCTCTTCCAGACCTTATTCTCCACCTCCCACACCTTAGAACACCCCCTCCAAGACCCCCCTTACAACCAGGGGTCACTCCCACACTCATCTACCCCCTTCCCCTTCTTCTTTCTTGGTCATTGGAAGCTACTTCGAAGTTGTAGTTTGCTGCCCAGAGGTTGCAGATGAACCAGCAACTTGCAGCGGCCACCACGACTTCCTCCGGATGATTTTGAAGACCCAAGAGCCATCGTCGGAAGCGTCTACCAGTCTCCTTCGCAACAAAAGTGGTTTCATCTTCTTCCGATCTCCGAGCCGTCCACGAGGTCCATTCTCCCACAACTGCGTAGTTCTGCCTCGGCTGAGGACCTGAGCCAGATTAGAAGCTCTGCCACGACGAACCCTGAAGGAATCAATCCACGAGTTATTCTTCAAAGTTCTTCATTGCCCAGTCTACTTCCAGAATCAAGAAACAGAACTTCATTCGGCATTCATGATCTAGAGTTCTCATTTTTCTCCCTCAGCTACGCAGATCTGCTACTCAAAGTCTGCACCGACCAGTCGCCATTGTTCTGCATCCCCTAGTCTTCTCCAACATCGGTTGGCTTCCCCGTTAGTTTTGCTGCGAAGAGGACTCGTCCATGATTCCAACGACTCTGACGGTGCTTGATTCCGAGGTGGGAGCTGTCGGGGCATCCTCCGCAACCTGCTGTTGGAAACCAGGAGCTAACTCTGCAGGGATCCTGATCCGGAGAGAAAGCTTCACCACGACAAACCCTGAAGGAATCAGGCCACGAGCTCTTCTGTAAAGTTCTTTCTCTCCCTATCTACTTTCAGAACCAAGAAGCGGAACTCCGTTCGGCATCTTGCAGCAGAAGTTACCAATTTTCTTCCTCAGGCATTTGACTCTGCTTCCCACTATCTGCATCGACCACTCCTCACTTTTCTGAGTCCTCTGATCTTCACCGCATCTTTTGGCATCTCCGTTTGTTCTGATGTAAAGGGGACTCACCCACGGTTCCAACGGTTCTAACGGCGACTGATTCGGAGTTCGGGAACGGTTGGGGCAGCCGCGTCTTCCTGCTGTTGATAGTCTTTTGCAGACAGTCCGAGATTCAGCAACCCTATTCGTACTCCCACCCAGGCCGCCAGCGACCCCTGAAGAAATTGACAAAATTCAGAGGCACTCCTGTTCCAGAGACGAAGAGATCCCCACTGGTCTCACCCTCAGCGAAATTCGAGAGAGAGTTCTACGGCCTCCACACCCTCTGTCTGTCAGCTATTACAGAGAGAAGGCTGATTCGGTGTCATCACTTCTTCATCACTCTTAGCACTAGTTTCCCCTCCCCGCTTGGCCGGCTGAAGGCCCCTCCCTGTGTGGAGGTAGTGTTTGGATGTAACTATCATCTTCCCTTCCCCACGATCCCCCCTTGCATGGGGTGTAGTGTTGTAATAGCTTAAACAGGTCAAGCTACCCCGGCGCGGCGTGTGGGGAACCCACGCTTCCCCGCTCGCCCTCGTCTCCGAGCGGGACCGGTTTCTTCAAACCGGTCGAGTAAGTGCTCTATAACCTTGCTCTAATTCATGCTTGTTCTTTCAATATTAGCTCATAGTTCCGCTGGCCGTGACAGTGACAGCTCGATCCTCAAGCCCCGTTGCGTTGAGTGATCACCGTGGGAAGAGAGAGTAACCCGGTGCCTTTGGCACTTTGTCGGCCCCATTGAATTGGGCATCCACAACCTTTGGGATTCAAATCTTGGCCTTGCTGTCCCTCTACCAGCAAGGGCCCAACCCCTCAACCTCACCTTGGCATTGCCAAGTTACCCCGGGCTTGGGTGAGCGACGAGAGAGCGGCGGCCCAAATTGGCCCATTTAGATTACGAATGTGCTTGCTTGCTTAAGTCTAAGGTCATGTCACATCACGAAGCCTTGCACCGGAAGGTAAGGCTCATTCGTTGGCAAGAAGAAAATGCCAGCGCAACGGGAGAATTCGTGCCGATTCGGACGTAGGGTCCGTAATGGCAATATTGTATGGAGTTGGTGGCTAGGGCACGGAGCCTTGCGCCGGATAGGGGTTTATTCGCTGGCAAGGGACGAATGCCAGCGCAAGGATAGAGGTCCTACCGATCCGAGTGTAAGGCCCGTGATGGCGATTTTGTATGTTGGGAGGTGGCTGAGGCACGAGGCTACGTGCCAGGGAAGGACTTGTTTGTTGGCAGGGAACTAATGCCGGTGCGGAGGTGGAGTCACCCTTGCTCGTGCAAACGCCCGCAGATGCATAGGGGCGTGCGGATGGAAGGAATATGGATATATTTATATGTATATATATGTGGATATACATGTATATTCGTGTACATGTATACATGTGTGCATAAATATATATACGTATTATTATTGTTGTTGTCTTCCCCCCCCCCCTTTTTCTTCTTTTTTCTCTCTTTTTTTTTCTTTTTGTTCCCTCTTTTTTTGTTGAAATTTCTCCCGTCTCTTTCTCTTTTTCTTTTTCCCTCCTCTTCTTTTTTATTCGTTCTTCTTCTTTCCCTTTTTTCCCTCTTTTTTATTATTTTTTTTCTCTTTTTCTTTTCTCTCTTTTTTTTTTGCTTGCTCCGTATATAAAGGGGCGGGGTGGCTCGAACGGGCCACCCCCCCTTTCAAACGCTTCCTCTTCCCTCTCTCTTTCTCTCTCTTCGGTGACGAAGCAAGCGAACCCCTCCGTTCTCCCCTCTTTTCCCTCTTCTCCGTCCGTCGAGCGCCGTCGTCGTCGTCGCCCTCGTTGTCGTCATCGTGGTGAGGGTGCCACCGTGGAGGCCCCCCCGCCCTCTCTTCTCTGTTCTCCCTTATTCTCTTCCTTCTTCTCCTTTTCCTTCTTTTTTTTTCCTTCGTCTCCTCCGTCATCCTTTCCGTTCGGGCTACGGCGAGGCCCTAGGCCTCTTCCCCCCTTCTTTCACTTTTTTTTCTTTCTCTTCCCTTCTTCTTCCCCGCCTCCGGTGTCGTGGACGGCCGTCGGTGAGTGGGAGTGAGGGCGCGTCGGGGAGAGGGCGTCAGAGCGTGTCGGGGAAGAGGTTCTAGAGCGTGCCGGGGAAGCAAGGGCATGAACGTGTCGGCGAAGCCCCTACGGGGTGTGCCGGGGAAAGCACTCCGTAGTGTGCCGGGGAAGAACCCTCTTAGGCGTGCCGGTGAACTGGAGCTGAGGGCGTACTGGGGGTGGCGTCACAGGTGTGCCGGGGAAGGCCGCCACGGGGTGTGCCGGCGAAGGCCATTGGGCGTGCCGAGGAAGGGCGCAGGGTCTGTGCCGGTGAAGGGCCGCTCCAGGGCATGCCGGTGAGGAACATCACGGGGCGTGCCGGGGAAGACGCCAGGGCTTGTGCCGGTGAAGGGCCACTCCAGGGGCGTGCCGGGGAAGCCTGCCTGGGCGTGTCGGCGAGGAGAGGGAGCAACCTTCTTGGATCGGGGGACTTCCGATGTTGCTCCTCGGGGCCCACCATGACTTTGTTGGGGCCGTCACTCCTTGTGGACATGCACCCGTGTTTTCCCTTACGCCTCTGGCCTAGGGGAAACTATGCCGAAATTTCGTCAGAAATTGGCAATGTCTTATTCATTTCACTTGTAGTAGAGTCCCTTTACGGTTTTCATTTCTCTTTGCCCGTGGCTTATTTTGATTTTCTATTTGTTGTATCTTTGTAGACAAATGGCTGCCCCAGCCGGTTCTTCTGCTCCTGCTGCCGCTATCGGTGCTGACCTTGTTCCCCAACCTCCGGTGCCAGCCGTCACATGGCTTAGCGTGGAGGAGCTGGACAGGGAGCATGCTGAAATAGTCGTGCTGGCCGAGTCCTCAGGTTCTGAGGGTGAGACAATGGACTATAACATGCTCTCTCGGGTTGAGAATCGCTTCACCTTCAATCGGACCGGTGAATATCGGAAGGACTTCCCGAAGGACAAGCATCTGATCCGTTTTCTGAAGTACTTCCGCTCCCGGGAGAGGAGGGAGCTGCGGGCCGTGCGGGAGGTCGAGCAAGTGATCTTGCAGGCTCATGACAGTTTGTTGTACATCATCCAGAGGAGCATCCCGATGCATTTGGTGGGGGAGGCTCGGGAATGGAAGCCCGTCCTGGGGATCGAAGGAGTGCTACCGGCCGAAGACAAATTGGTGCGAGCACCTCAGTTCACCCCAGCGAAGTGGGATATGTCTACTGGGCGGGTCCAAGGCGAGCCGCCTCGCTTCGGTTTGTTCTTGGCTCCCTTGAAATGGGGCTACAGGGAGGAGCCCTTCATGCTGGATTGCCTGGCCATCCGATTCAAATACGAGTTGGCGCTAGGCTGGTTCGGGGAGCTGAAGCTCCAGGATGCTCATACCTTCAGGGAAGGGGCAGTAGAATTCACCGAGTACATGCTGTTCAACTATGCCCCGCTGCTGGTCCGGGTTGGCATTTACCACAGCGTGTACGCCTCTCGGTACGGCTACCCTATCTCCAAGGGTCTCTGCTGCGGCATAATAGAAGTATTCAGCGCGGAGACCAACACTTTTTATACGGCGGAGGGCGAGACTTCATTGGACCTGTGGAGCCTCAGCCAGTTGAGCGGCTTGCCCATTGACGGGGAGCCTTATGAAGAAGTATGCCTCCCCGACCTGATCAAAGATGAAACCAACGGGGACGGCTACTATTCTCTCGGGTATTCATACCGGTACCTCATGAAGGCATACCGAGAGTTATATCAGCTGGCGCATGGTGGGAGGCAGCCCCCTCGTGGGGATCGGAAGAGGGTCCGCCTGACTCTGTGGTTGCAGTATTTTTATGATGGGCTAAAGCAATATGTGGAGTTTCCATGCATCGACACCGCTGTTGCTCGTAAGAAGCGTGCCAAGCCCAAGACCGACGTGAAGATCCCTTCCAGGGGACGCCGGAGTGGGCCCAATCTGATGGGGGTCGACCCATTGACGCACTGCGCCACCTACTTAACATACAGGCTGTGCTCGTTTGCCATGCCATACGGGGACGAGACAGTCATTCGACCAGATGCCATCTACTCGGTGTGTCAACTGGCATGGGGAGTCAAGCTTTCCTTGTGCCCGGCCACTCTCTGCCTGATATATATAAGGCGCTGGGGGACATCACCACTCACCAATTCTCGAGGCAGGCCCGATATGTGTGCCCGCTGCACTTCTTCAATGCGTGGGTCTGCTCGTTGTTTCCGGAGTTCGCCCCTCGCGCTATGCAGGACTGGGGGCTGGTGCCGAGGATGTTGGAGTTCGCCAGCACAGAACCAGGCTCTACTTCCTTGCAGCTATATGACATTCGGGGCCGGCTGACGATGGTTCTGCGGGACGCGGCCGGCACCATCCACTTTTGGACGTTGGCCGCGCATTCTAGCCCTCTGGTGAACAACAAGAGGGAGTGCAAAGATGATCAGGTGGAGAAGTATATCCACCCCATCAGCCAGGAGACTGTGGTCCGCCCGTTGCTAGAGCCCGAGCTCAGGGATTGGGCATTATCCATACGCCCGAGCGTGCTGGCGTTCAGGAAGGGGGAGAATTTGCTGCTGGAACCATATTACCCTTTCCAGTTCGGCTGAAATTTGGGATATGATCAGCATATCTCTATCTATCATGCACAGTTCGGCTTGCCTTCCCGAAATCTCTGAGGGAGTTCCACTACTGAGCATGCCAGAAGCTGGTGGGACTTCTTCCACCGAGCCGACTCTGCGACCTTCAGGGTGCCAGCCCCGGGTCGTATTCCTCGGGTGACCCCGGAGTATATAAAGTTGGGGAACGCCCGGACGGCCTTTTATCGATTGCTGGGACGGAGCAGAGAGGAAATTCCTGAGCAAGCAGTCGGTACCGGTGCTCGATATTGACCCGGAGCATCTCCTCCGGCTCAAGAACAGGCAGGAGAAGGAGGTGGTGGCATAACTGGCCGCCCGCCGGGAAGCTCGGGAAGCGAGGCCGACACCAAAAGTGGAGCTACCCCCAGTGGCGAAGGATAACTACAAGAAGACCCTGAGGGACCTTTGCCGGATAGGGAGCGACCGTCTGGAGCTCATCAATTATCCGCTCCCCATGGAAGAGGAGGGCACTCCCGCAAAGAGCCGGCGCCCAGAGAGAGACCCAATCTGCCCATACCGCACATTCATGAGGTGGGAGGAGAGGAAGCCTGAAAATTACAAGGACACCACGTGGCTGTATATCCTCCTCCGAGTGAATGGGCTGAAGATCGAGGATCAGACGGCCGTCATTATGGGCAAGCGCCTGCAGGTCTCCTATTATTATGCCGACAGGTGGGGCATGGACCACTTTAATCTTTTCTGCCACCTCTCGCCGAAGAAGCATGCGGACCTGGCTGCTCTTACTGATCGCTGCCAGAAGATCGAGGACGTGTGCTGGCTGGTCCAAGAGGTGGCGCGTCGGGACAAGGAGCCGTCCCTGAGCTATTGGCCGATAACGCTTCGGTTGTATACCGGTCCTCATGGTATTTAACCTTTCCACTTCTTTTATTCTCATTGCTGCGACCTTAGCAGGTTATCGGGTGCTAATCATATGCGTGTGTCTATTTTGACAGACCATCCCGACAGCGTGCAAATGGCGATGTACCGGAATCTCCTTCGGCTCGTCCAGAAGCCCGCATACTTCGAGGCCGCACTGCTAGCCCCGACCACGGCTCCCTTGCCCAAGGCTGTGAAGAGGTCCCGGGCGAAGTCGCCTGTGAAGAAGGCAGTGGATGCCGCCAAAGCGGCCAAGCAGCGGGACGCGAAGCGGCGAAAAATAGAGACTGCTAAGACCTCGATGGCTGCTCCTCCGGTGCCGCGAATCCCATCTTTTGAGGAGTTTGAGGTCACCCGGACCGAGTCGAGTCAACCCACCGGTCAGCACCTCCAACCCTTGGCGTACTTTTAAGGTTTATTTTCACTTCGAGGAAAGGCCTTGACGCCTGAATGTCTTTCCCCCTTTTGTCTCAGCTGCTGTGGAAGAGCCTGCACCCACGTCTATTCCTGACGTGGAGGAGCCGATTCCTATGCCCATCCCTGATGTGGGTGAAGCTGCGGCTGCAGCTGAGGTGACTTTGGCGCCAACTCCGACTCCCCCACCACAAGCCAAGGGGAGGTCCCGGGCGAAGTCGCCCGTTAAGAAGGCGTTGGCTGCTGCCAAAGCGATCGGGCGGCAAGCGGCAAAGCGGAGGCGGGCCGAGGGGTTCCCGGCCTCGGCGACCGTCTCTCCGGTGGCTCCCATTTTATCTTTCGAGGAGTTTGAAGTCACCCGGATTGAACCGAGTCACGATGCTGGTGAGGTTCACCGGTCGCCGACATCCTTTGGGATTTATTTGCCTCCCGGGGTAGGCCTTGCATGCGCATATGACAATTGCATTTCTTTCTTTCAGGCGGTACGGAGGAGCCGGCACCTGTGCTGATCCCGGGCGAGGGCAAGGCCGCGGTTCCTGAGGCAACATCGCCCATCAAGGAGGCCATCCGTGAGCCGCCTCATGTTGCAGAAGCCGAAGGGGGTAGTTGTCTTCGTCCGCTCGTTTGACTTCCTTCATTCTTTGGGAACCCATTGGCTTTGACATGACTTGCCTTTTCTTTTATGTGACAGGCGCTGCTGCAGCAGTTATTGGGCTATTAGGGCCCCGCCTACACCTCTCGGCGACGCACATGTATGTGAGGAAGAGGTTGAAGTCTGGCGCACCAGCCTCACCCAGCCTGCGGGAGGATGCGCCAATCATTGACCTCGAAGCGGAGGCCCCTTTGCCGGCAAGGGAAGAACCCGTAGCGATTGATTCGTCATCGAGCGAAGAGGTAGACTATGACTACTCCTCCGACGAAGTGGCCCCCGACGAGGGCGTGCTTGAAGTGTCTGGGCCGCCCGAGCTGCTCTTTACGGCCCCTTTACTTGCTAGCTCCTTAAGCCTAATGGGGAAGGCTGCTGTAAGTGTGAGCTTGTTCGCGCGGGACCTCCCCCCCTCGTGATCATCCATCGACTTTCCTCACGTCATCCTTTGATTTTCAGGCACCAACCGAGCCGAAGGTTGTGGAGGGAGCTGCTCCAAACGCGCCGGTCGACCGCCCTGCAGGAGCCGATGCGGGCCTGGGCAAGCTAGCCCTTTTGTTTGAGGCCCTTCAGCAGGAGTCGGCCGTAGAGACTTCCAGTGTTCCTGGGCCGACGGGTGAGCCTTTGGAGGAGGGAGAGATCGCGCCCGAAGGCGGCATCGTTCTGGTGGCCGAGGTAAGCACGTGGGTCTTGTGGTCCCTTTCTGCCTCTTGCCCCCGCATGATTTATTCCAGATAGCGAGTAGCTGACTCCTCTCCACATGGTCAGGCAACGCCGACGCCAGGGAAGACGTCTGGCCGTGTCCGGAAGGCCGTCGCCAAATGGAGACCGGCCATCGGTCCGATAGCGGTGGAGGGGTCGGCTCCGGCCTCGGGCCCGGGGGCGGAGAGCCTCACAGCACTTGTGCAAGCGGGAGGCATACCCCACCTAATAATTCCGCTTCCGCCTCTCCCGAAGCTTCCGGCCCAAATGGAGGACCCGCTCTTGAAGCAGATATTCGCGGGGCTTTGCGCACACCTAGAGGGGTCCCAGATGACGGAGAGATGTCGACCAGCGATGGCTTCGGGCCCGGCCTTGCTCGAAGCCCCGCCTTTGCCTGCAGTAGCGGCACCTACATCCCCGTCCAGGGAGCTGGCGGAGGCACCAGATGACTTGGCAGTGACCTTGTCCCCTCCCCTGGCGGTGGCCAGCCAGGGATCTTCTGTTGAGCTATGCCGGCCAGAGGACCTGACTCTCGCTCTTCCATCTTCCTCTGCCGCGGTGGACGCTGATTTATGGGCCGAGGTGGAAAGCTTTGTGGATTTTGTTCCCCCGAGGGTACCCTCGGTCAGTCACACCTCATCAGGCGCACCGGTCCGACAGATGTTGGTAACATTGCGGACGATTCTCTTTGCCGATCTTACCCTATCATATCGGGAGGTGCACAGTATAGTAACGCAGTTGACCTGGGCACTGCATGTGTTGGGCTGCCCACTCGAGGAATGGTCGCGGTGGGTTCTGCTGTTGCTGAAGTATATTAAGCGTCGCGAGTTCCTCGAGACTCAAGCCCCCGGCGAGCGCGCCGCTCTCGTTGCCTAGGCAGACGAATATTTGCAAATTCTGGAGGCACGGCGCGACGATGAAGAGCAACACGGAAAGGCCATGGAGGGAGGCCAAGGTGACGTTTGCTCCCTCAGGAATCGAATCACGAAGCAGGAGGGCTACCTCACCGCCGCCAGGTCTGACCTTGCCCGAGCTGAGGAGATAGTTGAGAAAGAAGGCGAGGCACTTGCCATCGCCCAGGCCGAGATAGCGTCTGTAGAGACCGAGCTCGCTCGACTTGAAGAATAGAGGGGGCGATTGCGTGACATGACAAACTTTCCTTGCATCGGAATCCTCCCTCTTGAAGACATCTTCAGGGGGGTTGATTGTGCGTTGCCACCCCCTTAGTTCTCTTTTTCCTTCTTCTTTTGAAATGTAACACAGGGGGTATGCCCCGAAGCATATGTAGCTTAATCCCTTTTCAAATAGAACAGAACACTTATTGTTTCACATGTCCTTTCGGTGTGCGTTCACCCCAGGGGGGATCTCTTTTCTCCTACCTTCTCTTCTATGTATATTGTCTTCTTCTTCCTCTTTCCTCATTTTTGCTATGCCAAAACACATTGGCAGGGTATAAATCTTCACGGTGATTCGCTCTGGGAGAACCAGGCAGGAACCCATGTCAGGGCACGAGAGAGTGCTCGCCCTCCCAGGGGAAGGACGGGGGAACCACTCCACCGTACCAAATGGGTGACTCACCGGCCTCGCCATAATGTTGGAACCGTGCACTGGCCTCAGGCGGGGAGCCCTGGTCAGAGACCGGGTTTCTCGTCGCTCTGAGGGGACGGAGAGAAGAGTTTGTTTAGTCAATGGCTTGGACGGGAGGTCCAAGCCAAAGGGGTACTCACCGCCCAGGGAGGACGGAGAGAAGAGTTTGTTTAGTCAATGGCCTGGACGGGAGGTCCAAGCCAAAGGGGTACTCACCGCCCGGGGAGGACAGAGAGAAGAGTTTGTTTAGTCAATGGCCTGGACGGGAAGTCCAAGCCAAAGGGGTACTCACCGCTCCGGGAGGACGGAGAGAAGAGTTTGTTTAGTCAATGGCCTGGACAGGAGGTCTAAGCCAAAGGGGTACTCACCGCCCGGGGAGGGCGGAGAGAAGAGTTTGTTTAGTTCTTAGTATTTCCGCTGATACGGGGCGATGACTGGAAATGGGGGGGGGGGGGCGTTCCCCCCTCTTTTTAGCTTTTATTCTTCCCTTGCTCCTTTCTCTTCTCCTTTCTTTTCTCTCTCCCCTTCTTCTTTTTTTTCTTCTTTTTTCTTTCTTTTTCTCCTCTTCTTTCTTTTTCTTTTTTCTCTCTTTTTTTTCTTTCCTTCTTTTTTCTCCTCTTTTTTTCCTCTTTTTCTCTCTCTTTTTTTCCATTTTTTTTAACTTTCCTCTTCTCTTTTTTTTTCTTTTTTTTCTTCTCTTCTCTTTTTGAAAACATGTATAGCGATCAAGTCGTTTGGACATCAATCACGCGAATCCGCCCGAAATAGGGCGAAGAATAATATTATTGATTGAATGGGGGCACCGGAGCGTGGTACAGTCTCAAGTGCCTTCCATTAAGAGGCGGGAATTGAACTTCCCCGCGGTGGTTGACAATTACATAGGCTCCGCCTTCGTAGACTTTTTGGACAACGTAGGGTCCGAGCCAGTTCTCGTTCTGTTTGCCCTTGGGGTTGGCGGTCATGCCATCTCTTCTCTTGACCATGACAAGGTCGCCCTTCTTGAATTCGCGTTCCTTGACGAGCTTGTCAAAGGCACGCGCTATTCGGGCCTGGTAGACCTGAATGTTCTGTTGGGCCTGAAGCCGCTTTCCTTCTAGGCTGGAGAGCTCTTCGAGCCTTCGCTCGACGTTGGTCTGCCCTTCATGGATGAGGCCGTGCTGAATGGTGACTCTGAGGGAAGGTATCTCCAATTCAATGGGGACGATTGCCTCCGAGCCGTATACTAGAGAGAAAGGCGAGCAGCATGTCGGGGTCTTGTATACGGTTTGGTACGCCCATAGCGCCTCATACATCTTCTCCTCCCAGTCCCTTTTGTTAGAGCTAACAATCTTGGCCAGGAGGGTGCAGAATGTTTTATTGAAAGCTTTAGCCAGCCCATTAGCCTGTGGATTGTAAGGAGTCGATGTCCTCAAGTCAATTTTGTATCTCTCTGCCAGCCGGTAGACCCTCTAGTTGCGAAAGTGGCTGCCGTTGTCTGACACAATCCGGTCGGGCACGCCAAACTGGAATATGATGTTGCGGCGGACAAACCTGGCCATGATCTCTCCGGTGACCTCCCTCAAGGTGACAGCCTCTGCCCAACAGGAGAAATTATCGGTTACCACCAAAATGTAATTGCAACCGGTGGATGACGTAGGTAAGGGACCCACGACGTTTGTTCCCTACTAGGCAAACGGCCAACTGGGCACTGTTGGATGTAGCTGCACGGGCGGCCTTCTGGGTATGGTGGCATGTTCCTAACACTTCTGACATGACTTAGCGTATTTGCAGCAGTCGTCGAACATTGCCGGCCAGTAGTAGCCAAGCTTCTTTATTTCAATCATCATTTTTGGTCACGCCTGGTGTGCGCCGGTCGTCCCCGCATGGACTTCTTTCATTACCCGCCAGGCTTCTTCAATGGAGAGGCATCGAAGGAGTAGCTTCTGTTTGGCGTCGGCCACAATCTGGAATAATATTCCGTTTCGGAGCTCATAAGAGTCCTTGGTTCTGATTAGCTTGATCTTCTCTTCTCTTCGTTTGGGTAGTTGCTGGTATTTGAACCACTACACCAGGGGGTCTCTCCAGTCAGGTAGGCCGACGGCTTCTACTGCAGTGACTTCCAGCTCTTCTTCTTCTTCTTCTTATTCTTCTTCTATCATGCTGGGCATTTGGCGCTAATTTATTACTTGGATATTGAGAGATCCATCTGGCGGCACTGCTAGTGAGCTTGCCAATTTTACCAAGGCGTCGGCTTGTGCATTCTCCCCTCTGGCGACATGGCCTATCTCGAGGAGGTAGAACTGCTCCATGAGCCCCTTTGCCTTAGTGTGATAAGGGAGCAGCTCAGGTTTCCGGACGTCGAACTGCCCCTGGACCTGCTTGACGACCAGCAGTGAGTCGCCAAATACTTGGAGCATTTTGATCTCCATTTAGAGGGCCACCTGGAGGCCGATGATCAGAGCTTCATACTCTGCTTCATTATTTGTGCAGGGCTTGCTAATGCAGCAGGAAGTGTGCAGCACTTCCCCGTCCGGCGATTTGAGGACGATGCCGACTCCGGCCCGTACCTTGGTGCATCCGGACGGGGTCACTTCTGTCCTCGAGGCCCCGTCGAAATACAACTGCCAGATGGCTTGTTGGACTTGGTCCACCTCCAATGTTTCATCTTCGGGTAGCTCAGTGGCCAACGGGCGTCTTCGGGCACAGGGTGTGCTGCGAAGAAATCAGCGACCGCTTGCCCCTTAACGGCCTTCTGCGGCACGTAGGTGATGTCAAACTCCATGAGCAGCACGGCCCATTTGCCAAGGTGACCCTTCGGTACTGGATGGAAGAGAATGTGCTTGATGGGGTCAGCTCTGGATATTAAATTTACTTCATGGGACAGCATGTAGTGCCTCAACTTCTTGACTACGAAGACCAAGGCAAGGCAGATCTTCTCAATCGGGGTGTACTTGGCCTCCCCTCCCACCAATCTCCGGCTGAGGTAGTAGAGAGCCTGCTCCTTTCCCTCATCATTATTCTGGGCAAGCATTGCCCCCAGTGAATATTCAGTGGCCGCTATATAGAGAATAAGCAGTTTGCCTTTGACAGGTGCCCCCAAGACTGGCGGGGTCTTCAGGTACTCTTTTAGCTGGTCGAACGCGTGCTGGCATTCGTGACCCCAGCTGAAGGGTGCATTCTTCATCATCAGTCTGTGAAAAGGTTGGCAACGCCCCGACAGGTTGGAAATGAACCTGCGGATGTAAGCTAAATGGCCCTGTAGGGACCTCAGCTCTCCCAGACTCTCTGGAGGGGGCAACTCCTGGATGGATTTTATCTTGAAGGGGTCAATCTCGATCCCTCTGTGCCGGACAATAAAGCGGAGGAACTTTCCGCTGGACACGCCGAAGGCGCAATTCATGGGGTTCATTTTCAGCCCGTACAGCCGGAGCCTTTGGAAGATGACCCTGAGGTCACTCAGATGCTCATCTCTCTTCTTAGTCTTGACAACAAGATCGTCAATGTAGCATTCAACCTTGCTGTACAGCAGCTCGTCGAAGATCTTGGTCATCGCCCGCTGATACGTGGCGCCGGCATTCTTGAGGCCGAAGAGCATCCTCTTGTAGTGGAATATCCCCTTCGGCGATCTGAAGGCCGTGTGAACCCGGTCGTGATTGGCTATCCAAATTTGGTTGTAGCCGGATGATCCGTCCATAAAAGACAGGGCCTCATGGCCAGTGGTTGCATCAATCATCACTTCGGTGATAGGCATCGGGAAGTCATCTTTTGGGCAGGCTTTATTCAGGTCACGGAAATCCACATAAATCCTGATCTGCCCATTCTTCTTCTTTACCGGTACGATGTTGGCCAACCAAGTAGTGTACTGGTTTTTCGCCACGAAGTCGACGTCTATGAGCTTGTCGACCTCCTTGCAGATCTGGCTGATCAATTCTGGCCTCATACGCCGGGGAGGCTGCTTCACTGGCTCCACCTTGGGATCAATGGCCAAAATGTACTGAGTTACTTCGGGGCTGAGCCCGGGCATTTCTTTGTAGTTCCAGGCAAAGCAATCCTGAAATTCTTACAGCAGCTTCGTGTATTGTTCCCTCTCCTGTGGGGGCATAAGAGCACTCAGAAAGGTTGGCCTGGGGTCGCCTTCTGTGCCGAGGTTGATCTCAACCAACTCGTCAACAGTGGCCTGGCTGCCATTTTCAATTTTTGGCGGGGCTGGCGACAAATCGATAAAGTCTTGGTCTTCATTGCCCTCGAGCTCGAGGACGCCATCCCCCTCTTCTTGTTCCTCGTGACTAGGTGAGGAGGCTACGTTCACCGCACATTCCTCCCGGGCCGTAGCCGCTGGGTCCGTGGGGTCTGCTGGCGTAGAAAGGCATAGGGCCACCTCGGGGTCTTCTGTGTATTCATCATAGACAACTCCGGCGGGGGCTGGGGCATCTTCAGGTGCCTGGTAATGGATAGATACTGTATAGGCTCCTCTTCTGGGGATGTCCGTCACGTGGGGGCGCGGCAGGGCTACCACATAGTCTCCCATTCTGAGCTCATCCCTGTCAATGAGGTCTTGAGCAATGTCTTTGAAGACATAGCAGTCTTCGATGGCGTGGCCCAGTATCTGGTGATAGGGATAAAATAGTGGGTCCCCACTTCTTCGGGTGTTTTGAGGCCTCTTGGACCCTGGGAGGGAGACCTTGCCATAATGGCAGGCCCAATCGAAGATACCCCGAGTCTTCTCTCTTGGGAAGGAATAGGGCTTCTGCAACTTCTCTTGGAGGGTCAGGCCTCGCCTGACTGGCCGCCCGATTAACGGGCTTGCTGTGTCTCTTGTTTCCCTCCTAGACCGGACGGAGGCGTCAGGACTGGTGTCTCGGGGCCGAGACACATGGCCACCCCACGGGCGGAGAGAGCCTTGGACCAGGTCGGTCACTAGCGAGGTCAACTCAGCCAGCTGTCCCTTTAATATCTCGATCTCCTGTTGCTGCCTATGGTACAAGGCGTACATGACGGGGTCGTATCGAGGAGAATCCGGAGCATGGCCCATGCTACTGCTCCTTGCTTCGCTAGCAAGCCGGAGTGAGGGCGCCTCGATGGTGTGACCCTTCGAGGTTAGTCCCCCGGAAAAGGAAGAGGTCTTCCCCATGTAGCGGCGGCGGAGAGGGTTCCAAAGGAACACTTCTTCGTCTTGCGCCTCCTCAGTCGGAGGCGTGAAATATACATCTTGGTGGGCTTCCCACAAGTCTGCAGCTTCCGCGGGGTCATCGCCGGACAGATCCGAAACCGATATAACATCAGTTTCGTAATAGTCTTCTAGTGAAAATCCCAGACCGGGGTTCTTGGTGATTTGCAACAGCCGTCAATCCAGGTTTGGTGGGTTCCACATCCTTTCAAACATTTTCTTCCGTCCGGAGGGTTGATAAGGGGGAATATTTTGCTTTCTGACCACTCTGGCTATCCGGTCAGTTATGTAAGGAAGTCCCGCGATAGGGACGTACGGGTCATGCAACTCGTCAGGGAACCGGCAATCATCATCTTCCCTGACTGGCTTTTCTCCGGTAACATAAAAGATAGTGGGTTGCCCCTCAGGGTTAGGCACCTCAAAAGTTTTCAGCTGCTTGGCTGCTTGACATTCAATTCCTGTTATAGGCTTGACGATCCCTGGCGGGACTCTGACATCCTCTAGCATGTCTTCGAGGCAAGGCGTCCCCGGTGTAGGATAGATGGCGAGAGGAGCTGCCTTGAATACCCCTCCTTCTTATGCAATGAATGGTACATGTGGGGGAGCCACATAGCCTGGGGGTGGTGGAGGAAACCAGCCGCCTTCCTCGACCCCCTTCTTTCCCTTGTCTTGGGCAGCCTGGGGAGCTGGCATCGCCTTTTCTAAGTACAGATTGGCGTCTGACAAATGACACTCGAACACCTAGAACGGGTGGAGGTCAGTGAAGATTCTGACTTCCTTCCCCTCGCAAGGGTATTTAATGCATTGGTGCAGGGTGGAAGGCACCACTCTATTCTGGTGTAACCAGGGCCGTCCAAGCAACGCCTTGTAGGAAGTGTTGGAGTTGATGACGTGGAACTGGACCTTGGTGGTGGAATCATCAAAGGTCAAGTTGAATTCTGCAACCCCCATGGGCACCTCGCATTTCTGATTAAAACCAGCAATCTTGACATTCTTGACCTTAACCAGGTGCACATCAAAGTAGTGCTTTTGGTACACCCGGTAGGGGAGTATATTCACTGCCGCCCCTGGGTCGATCAGGACCCTGTTAATAGGCTGGCCATTCAGCTGCCCTTTCATGTAGAGGGGTCAATTATGACTGCAGGTGGGCAGGAGCATGTCATCTTCTGTGAAAACCACAGCCACTTCAGGTGATAACTCCGCCAGACAGGTTTCAAGGTGTGTTGGCGTCTGGAGTGCGGCACTGATGGCTTGCCGTGTTTCTTCATCCAAAGACAACATCTCCCATATAGTAAATCGGGCCGGGATTTTCTTGAGGTGTCTGACTATTCGGTCGGCAGCCCGCACCTTGAGTAACTTCATCTCTTCGGCCTTGTCGCGCCTACCCCCACCTTGGGGCTGGAGTGTCAGATTAGGGGATGCCTCCTTTGTGGATTCTGTCACAGCCTGTTGAGCCTGTGAGGCCTGCCGTGTTGTGCCCCTGTGATTTTGATGATTGGCTTTGATGTGAGTTAATCATTTGATGATTGGTTTTTGTTGTAAGTTAATCACTGTGAGTCATCTTGCTGTATGAGTCATCTTTATACGTTCAGTCAGTCTGCTGTTCTGTTAGTTTATCAGGTCTAAAAGCATTGCATATTTGATGTTCAGCCATGTTATCTGCTGCATGAAGCATTCACATAGACTTACATAAGTCTGCACATCAGCATCACGCGGCAAGTATGTACATCGCCTTCAGTAGGCATGTCAAGTCTACACATTGCATAGCATGCATCGTTCTTCAACTGAAGTCTATACATCAGCTTGCATGAATTCAAAGTGTGTACATTGAATAGCATGCATTTCATGAAGTCTGTACATCCTGTGTCTCTGTTAAGCTTCAAAGTCTGCACATGGCTCACCGTCTCATGCATAGTCTTCACATCAGTTTTTCAAGTGTGTACATTGGCACATCCATTTCTTGATCATGTCTACACACTGTCTGCATAGTTTGAACAGTGATGGGTCGACGCCCCCCTTCTGATGGGTCGACGCAGTTGTCTGTCAAGTCTTCATATTGCTTAAGTCTGTACAGCGGCTGCTTCACATATGAAGTCTGTACACTGTGCATCACTTGAATTCAAGTCTGTACATCGTGCTTTCATTGAGTTGAAGCCTGCCTAAGTCCATACACTGGCTGCTGTTCTTCAGAGTCTGTAAATTGCATACTTTGAAGTCTATACATTGGCTTTGAGCTGAAGTCTACACATTGCTTCAGGCTGAGCAAGTCTATACATTGCATGCTCGCTCATTCAAGTCCATACTTAGTCCTGAAGCATGTACAAGTCTGTACATTGTCTGCCTATCGATTGAAATGTCTATACATTACTGTTTGCATTGTAAAGTCCATACTTTGAACAATGTCTGCACATTGCATTACACTTCAGCAACTCTATACACTGCTTCAGCTCTGATTCATGAAGTCTATACACTGCATACAGTTATGCTTCGCAAGTCTACACATTGCTGTTCTTCACAACAAGTATATACACTCTCTCACGTTGTACACACTTGCCTAATTGACATCTCTAAGTCTATACACTCGATGGCTTTACACATTTCACAGAAGTCCACACATTCCCCCTGTTATGATAATGCATTCTTCATCAAGTATATACATTGAGGTCGCATGAAGACCTACAAGTCTATACACTCTCTCAGTGTACACACTTACTCATTTACTGCTTCTAAAATATATACACTCGTTGTTATAAACCTGAACTAACTTATTCGTTTCATTTCATTTTTTCTCTGTCTGCAGATGACTCAGGTTAATGATTGGGCATGTGAACCGAGGATGATTCCTGGCACGTGATCCGAGGTGCTCTCTGGGCGGGAACCTGAAGGACACACGCCCTAGCACCTGCTGAAGCTGATATAAATAGAAGCCTTCATCCACTGAAGAGTA
The DNA here is from genome assembly GCA_022559845.1 of Amorphophallus konjac. NCBI lineage: Eukaryota > Viridiplantae > Streptophyta > Magnoliopsida > Alismatales > Araceae > Amorphophallus > Amorphophallus konjac. Next base: position 295,400,564 of record CM040121.1, on the reverse strand, counting down.
ATAACAAGAATAGAAGAGGGCTGATCGAGACTGTGAGAAGAGAAGCAGAAGAAGAAGAAAGAAGAAGAAGAAGAAGAGTAAAGGTAGAGAGTGAGAGCAGCAGAAGGAAAAGAGAAAGAGAAGAGAAAGACAGTGAGAGTGAAAAGGAGAGCAGAGAAGAGAAAGATTGCGTGAGCTGAGAAGAAGAAAGAAGAGGAAGAAAGGAAGAGAGGAGAAAGTTCTGTTGAAGATCTGTTCAGTCTGTTCGTGGATCAAATCCAGAACGACTATGCTCATTGAGAGCTATATTTCCTGTGTTTCATTTCCAGCTTTTGTCGCTGTGCTTTTTATGTTTTCTTATTTTTCCTTTTGTTACTCAGGCTACTATTGTTCTTTCGATTCTCAGTAGTGAGGTCGGGTTCCTCCTGTGGACTCAGGAGAAGGGAGATCTGATCTCCGGTTCTGGGCTTGTGGGTTGCAAGTCTAGGGGTCCCTCCTGGTCTGGAGGAAGAGAGGTCTGCAACCTCTGGTTTGCTGGTGACGGGGAGTCACTGGTGTGTTCCCTCCTGGTCTGGAGGAAGAGAGACTGTGTGTCTCTGGTTTCCAAGTGGCTGGGAGTCACTTGGGGTGTCCCTCCTGTTGGGAGGAAGAGGAGTGGCTGTTCCCCTGGTCAAGCTGTGTGGCAGCAACTTATTTGCTGACTGAGTCTGCTTTCTAGCTTGTGCTTGTGGAAGCCTCACTCCGGTTGGGAGTGAGGGGTAGACATAGGTCTTGGTGACCGAACCACCTAAAAATTCTCTTGAGCAGTGGTTTGTCTGTGTGTTTGCTTCCGCTAGATGATTGCTTAGGCGCGCTCCATGTGTTTGCTCATGAGTTTAATTGAATTAGTTTTATTCTATGATTGCGTCTAGCATCTGTGTTTTAATTTGGGCATTATTTCTGAAGGGGATACATTCACCCCCCTCTGTATCCTGGCATAGCACCCTATCAATTGGTATCAGAGCGGTGTCTGCATAGAAGGTCCAACGACCTGCAGATCCGATCCTGCAGTCTTAGGTGCTTATTTGCTTTTGGTGCATCAATATTCCTGTTGCATTATATCTGTTTATTTCCATGGGTGAACCACCAGTTCTCAACAGTTCCAATTTTAGTGTATGGTTTGCTAGTCTGAAAAATTATGCTAAATCTGTTAATCCAGACCTGTGGAAAGTGATTTCACACGGTCCTCATGAACTACCAAAGAAAAAGTCCAAATGGACTGACATTCATAAATCAATGTATGGAGAGAATCAGATAGCTATAAATCTAATGAAGGCAGCTACTGATAGAGCTTTTCATTCATGTTTCTTAGATTGCAGCTGTGCTAAAGGTATTCTGGACATGCTGAAGCGAACTCAGAAGAGAGATGAGGACAGCTGCATGATGGCCAACAGAAGTAATCAAAGTGGCAGCGATCACGACAGCAATCAGAATGAAGACGATAATGATGATGAGGTAAATCCCTTTGAGAACTATACTTTAGATGACTGGGAAAATGCATATGCTGAATTGCTTGAATCTCATGAACATTTAAGAAGTCAGTATAAAAAATTGAAAAAGAGTATTGGGTTAGAAAGTTCAAGTTCTTCTTGTAGAAAATGTCTAGAGTTGACACAATCTCATGATGCTTGTCTGTCTGATAATCAAGAGCTCAAGAAACAAGTTGAATTGTTAAAATCTGAAAAAGAGTCTCTCAGAAAATCTATCATTGAGAGTGAAGGAGAATGTGAGAAACTTGAGCAAGAGAAGAACCTGTTTGCTGAAAAATTTAATGCCATAAAATCTGTAAACATAGAATTACAGAAAGATCTTGAAAAATAGCAAAAATGTTTGAAGGAACTTGAGGCTGGAAGAAAGTATGAAGTCAATTCAGAAGATCAGCTTCTAATAAATGAATTGGTTCAAAATGATAAGCTTAAGGAAGAAAATGAGAAGTTAAAAATGCTGAACTCCATTATGTCTGAGAGACTGCTAGCCTTAGAAAGAGGAAAAAGTGTTTGTGTTGAAGACCCTGAAAAACTGAGCAATCTGGAACAAGAAATTGAAAAATACAAAACAGCTAATAAAGTTTTGAATGAAGCTATGAATTGCAGTAAGCAAGAGATTGCCAGTTATGAGTTACACATTTCCTCTCAAGAAAATGAAATTCAAGATTTAAAAAACTCCTTGTCTAAATTTGTTAGTGGGCAAGATAATCTGAACAAACTGCTGGGAGTAAAAGTCAATTTTCAGAAGGAGGGGTTAGTCTATAACCCTGTAAATAAAAAGAATTTTAAAAATAAAATTCATACATCCTTTGTTGCTAGCTCTACTTCTCACACTTCTCAGAAGTCACCTGTTTCTCAGTCTACTGTTCAGAGAACCGAAAAACAAATTGAAAAGTCGAAAAAGATTGATGGATACAAGCTGAAAACTGTTTTCGTTAAATCTTCTGAACATGAAAAGCCTTCTACTTCATCACCACCTCAGTACAAGGCTAAGAAAATAGAAAAACAAAATAAAAATTATAAAACATCAAAAACTCAAAGGAACAGTCTGCATGCTAAAAACTCATCTGATAAATGTCATGTTTTAAAGAAGTCAAATGGCTCCTGTCATTATTGTGGTAGCCATGGACACTTTATGAGTAACTGTTTTGTGATGAAACAAGATGACAAAAAACATGCTAGAAAATCTGTGTCTGGTCAGAAAAAGAATGTCACATGCTCTAATTGTGATAAAGTAGGACACACTACTGCTCATTGCTGGTTTGCAAGTGGTAAGGAAAAATCATGTTCAAATCATACAAAATACTTTCCAAATTAGCATGTTTTTAATACGAACAAATCTGTTTCAAAGAACCAGCACATCATCTGTTTTAACTGTAACAAAAGGGGTCACAAGGCCTCTGAATGCTGGTCAGGTTCTTATAGAAGAAATTCTCTCAATTGCTCTCACTGTGGAAAGCATGGCCACACAGTCAAGGACTGTTGGCATGCTCAAGGGAAAATTTTCATCTCTGAAAGGTTTAAATTCCCTGCAAGTACAAATGCTCTTAGAAAGAATAAAGTTATTTTTAAAAAGAAAAACTTTGAATGTTTTGATTATGGAAAATAGTTTGGTCATGCAAATAACAGAAATTTCCATGCCAATGCACATAAAATTCATGTTCATAATGATGTGCATAAAAAGAACCTAAAGTCTATTTTTTCATGCTATAACTGTGGAAAGCCAGGTCATAGGACTGCAACCTGTTGGCTGGCAGAATATCAAAACCAAACAGGTTTTGGTAAACAGAATTTTTATTCTGTTAACAAAAGATTTCATGCATATGCACATAGAATTCATGCTAACAAAAATATGCATAAATCAGATCTGAAAACTGATGCTTCTTGCCATCATTATGGTAAATCTGGACATTTGATGGATGGTTGTCCTCTGATGAAATTTAATGATTATCAAGTTAAAAATGTGCTGAGAAAATCTGCTCAAAGTGATACTGCCATGTCAGGACCCAAGACTACTTAGGTGCCTATTTGTGTAAAATAGGTTGCTAACTTGCAGGTGTGCCTTGGAAGCTGATTAATAAAGAGGGGATTAATCCAAGGCACTCAAGAATGAAAACCCCTTCCTGAACTTTTCAGGTAAACTTCTTGCTTTTCTTGTTTTTAGTTTCAATGCATAGCGAGTTAAATCTATTTTTTGCATTTTCATTCATCATCTACCATTTGCATCATTTTCTGATCATACACTTGCTGAGTGTTCTGTGCAAATATCAGATTAAAAAGGGTTGTCTGCATCTGATGCATACATATGACAATTGTAATTGTTTGATAATTGTTGTTATGCATAATCTCTGAAAACAAATTGCATTCTGAAATTTCTAAAAAATCTGAACTGCATATGAATGTGGTTTGAAATTTGTCTGTTGCATAGCTCACTGAAAATCTGGATTGCATATAGGACTGCATGTTGAATTATCATGATTGACCTCTATGGTATATAAATGGTAAGCTACCAAAAGGCAGGGAAATCTGTCTGGAGGTTCTTGCTATGTGTGAGGTGGTCTTTTAGACCAAGTGCTCCGCCTGGTACCATGGGTCATCTTACTTAATAGGGCAGTCTGATTGAGTATAAGTCACATTGTCATATGTTCAGTCTTCAGTGCAAATCATTGCATGCATTTCGGAGTAGTTAATTGCATGTCTTTGCATAGTATTCAATGTTGAGTCTTTGCATGTCTTTGCATACACGTAGTTAATTGCATTGCATTTTATTGAAAAATACCAAAAAGAGTAATTGAATGCAAAGTGTCAGGGGGAGTCAATGCATTGCATACAGATTGTCAAATGCATACATTTGTCAAAATTCATTGCATATCCTTCCTTATTGATTTTGTTGACAAACCTTGATCATATTCTGAAAACACTGGGCTTCAAAATCTCTTCTATCATTTGGTATCTGAATTCGACCAGTTTTTCATGAAGATCTCAATGGGGCTATCTCGATCATAAATCTGAAAACTTTTGAACTAGGAATCTTCTATTATACTATTTTATGAATGTCTGAAATAACTCATGTGGTTTAAGTTTAATGTATTCATTGAGTTTGACTTTAAAATTTCTTAAAAAATATCTGAAACATGTTTAATAAACTTTAACCAACTATTTCATGATGTGTCTTGTAAAAACTTCTGAAATCTGCACTATTGAATACATGACTTTAATTGATTAAGTACATGAAGTTAGTATTGTTTTGAAGCAAATGAATTTCTCTGAAATGTCTAAAGGGTAATATCTGTTAGAGCAATGACTTTAGTCACTGAGAAACACATGTCCAAAAGACTGTGTCATGAGGTGCCATAGTTAACTCTGCTTAAGATGAATGTTAATCAGGCAGAGCAATGGCATGCACACTGAGAAATACAACTCACTCATCAAGAAATGATTTGAAGTGTGTCATGATGTGTAAATGCTACCTCTGTTTATATAAAGCATGACTGTGAGTCACACTAAGTGCTTAGGGATATTGGCCTCTGATCAAGGTATATCCTCTAGTTACAAGGTGTGCACTGAACTAGAGTGCTCGTAAAATTTGTAGCATGAAAATTGTTGAACAAATTGAAATGTCTGAATATTGATGCTAAAATCAAATTTCTACAACACTAGATAAATTCACATGACTTCATAAATGCTTGATCTCAATTCTAGTGCATGTAATTTCGATTGAAGTCAATAAATTTGATTGTGTAAGAGAAAGGGAGGTTAATCAAGATAAAAATGAGGGCTTGGTTCATTTTTATTAAACCATGGTTTTAGATATCAATATAGAATTTTATTGATAAACTCTGCATACATCATGTTTAAACCATGCTGATCAATAAACTTCATTCATAAGCCCTTATAATGGAAGACTTTGAAAAATTATGTTTTGGATTTATGAGATTGATATCTCCTTGAAAATCTTGTTGAACTTCTTCTGCTTGGAGCCTCTTTGAAAATCTGTTATTTGAAACTCTTCTGCTCACTGTCCTTGAATTCCACTGTGGTCTCCCTCTTACCCATATCAATTGGGAGAAATGCAACAGATGCATATCAATTGGCATCTACTCAGGGGGAGCTTCCTTGTAATATCGAATCATGTTCATCTCATTTGGTAACAATTGCGTCTTTGCATTCATATATTTAGGGGGAGGTATTGCACTTCTTCTTGCATCTGCATTTCGGCATTCATACCTCTCCATGGTTCATCTTGTTTATTGCAAGGAGGAGAAATTGACTGTATTTTAAACATACTTTAACTTCTCAAACTATTTTCTTTTTGATGAAGTCAAAGGGGGAGAATAGTTTGTGTCATCAGAATTACTCATAGTGTAGTGTTGCCATCATCAAAAAGGGGGAGATTGTTGTGCCCCTGTGGTTTTGATGATTGGCTTTGATGTGAGTTAATCATTTGATGATTGGTTTTTGTTGTGAGTTAATCACTGTGAGTCATCTTGCTATATAAGTCATCTTCATATGTTCAGTCAGTCTGCTGTTCTGTTAGTTTATCAGGTCTAAAAGCATTGCATATTTGATGTTCAGCCATGTTATCTGCTGCATGAAGCATTCACATAGACTTACATAAGTCTGCACATTAGCATCACGCGGCAAGTATGTACATCGCCTTCAGTAGGCATGTCAAGTCCACACATTGCATAGCATGCATCGTTCTTCAACTGAAGTCTATACATCAGCTTGCATGAATTCAAAGTGTGTACATTGAATAGCATGCATTTCATGAAGTCTGTACATCCAGTGTCTCTGTTAAGCTTCAAAGTCTGCACATGGCTCACCGTCTCATGCATAGTCTTCACATTGGTTTTTCAAGTGTGTACATTGGCACATGCATTTCTTGATCATGTCTACACACTGTCTGCATAGTCTGAACAGTGATGGGTCGACGCCCCCCTTCTGATGGGTCGACGCCCCCTTTACTTTTCAAGTCCATACAACGACACTGAAGCTTGTATCTGAAGTCTATACATCCTTTCAAGGGGTCAAGTCTATACATTCTCACGTTCATTTCAGAGTCTACACATCGCCTTCCATCTTCCAAGTCTGTACACCCAGTTGAACCCCAAAGTCTACACATCGCCCTTCATCTTCCAAGTCCATACATCCATGCATCAAGGGTTGACACCTTTCTTTGATGCGTCAACCCTCCAGACTACCAAGTCTATACATCTGCCTTTGCATTGCTCAAGTCTGTACAGCCCTCTCGTTGGCAAGTCGATACATTGGTCTGTTTGAGCAAGTCTGTACAATGGTTGCATTCATTGGAAGTCTATACATTAGTAGCACTATGCAAGTCTATACAATCCCAACCTTTACCTACGTTCAGAACTTCAAGTCTATACAGTGGTAAAGTCTGCACATTCCGCTCTGAAGCTCACCAAGTCTATACATTACTGAGCCATTCGTCAAGTCTCTACATTGGCTTCGGTTCTTCAAGTGTGTACACCCTTCAAGGGCCTCCAAGTGTATACATCGTTCACAGCACACACATTCAAGTCTGAAGTATGTACAGCCAAGGCATGTGCTTCGCAAAGTCTATACAACGCTCAAAGTTTGTACAGCGTGCTTCGTCGTTCAAGCTTTCAAAACTCTATACATCGCTGTTGAGCTAAAGTCTGCACAGCTGTTTCTTGTGCCAAAGTCTACACACTGTGAACTTCCAAGTCTGTACAGACTTTACCTTGTTCAAGTCTATACATCGACCAGTTGTCTTTGGCATGTCTACACACTGGAAGTTCATACAGTCAACTGCTTTGCTTTGATCTAGTATGAACAGAGTTTCTTTTGGCAAGTCCATACATTGAATGTCTCTGCTTTTTATTCTGATGAGTTGACGCTGCAATAGCGTGGAGTCGACGCACTGACATTATCTTAGTGTTTTATATTGTTGCCTCTTCAACTGATGAAATTGTCTGTACATCGAGTGAAGTCTGGTGAAGTCTATACAGCGCCCATCTCTCTTAGAGTCTCATGCATATGTGAAGTCTGTACATTACATTTGCATTCACAACGTCTTCACACTTGAAGTCCATACATCGTCAGTTGTCTGTCAAGTCTTCATATTGCTTAAGTCTGTATAGCGGCTGCTTCACATATGAAGTCTGTACACTGTGCATCACTTGAATTCAAGTCTGTACATCGTGCTTTCATTGAGTTGAAGCCTACCTAAGTCCATACACTGGCTACTGTTCTTCAGAGTCTGTAAATTGCATACTTTGAAGTCTATACATTGGCTTTGAGCTGAAGTCTACACATTGCTTCAGGCTGAGCAAGTCTATACATTACATGCTCGCTCATTCAAGTCCATACTTAGTCCTGAAGCATGTACAAGTCTGTACATTATCTGCCTGTCGATTAAAATGTCTATACATTGCTGTTTGCATTGTAAAGTCCATACTTTGAACAATGTCTGCACATTGCATTACACTTCAGCAACTCTATACACTGCTTCAGCTCTGATTCATGAAGTCTATACACTGCATACAGTTATGCTTCGCAAGTCTACACATTGCTTTTCTTCACAACAAGTATATACACTCTCTCACGTTGTATACACTTGCCTAATTGACATCTCTAAGTCTATACACTCGATGGCTTTATACATTTCACAAGAGTCCACACATTCCCCCTGTTATGATAATGCATTCTTCAGCAAGTATATACACTGAGGTCGCATGAAGACCTACAAGTCTATACACTCTCTCAGTGTACACACTTACTCATTTATTCCTTCTAAAGTATATACACTCGTTGTTATAAACCTGAACTAACTAATTCGTTTCATTTCATTTTTTCTCTGTCTGTAGATGACTCAGGTTAATGACTGGGCGTGTGAACCGAGGATGATTCCTGGCACGTGATCTGAGGTGCTCTCTGGGTGGGAACCTGAAGGACACACACCCTAGCACCTGCTGAAGCTGATATAAAGAGAAGCCTTCGTCCACTGAAGAGTAATAACAAGAATAGAAGAGGGCTGATCGAGACTGTGAGAAGAGAAGCAGAAGAAGAAGAAGGAAGAAGAAGAAGAGTAAAGGTAGAGAGTGAGAGTAGCAGAAGGAAAAGAGAAAGAGAGAGCTCATGAGGATTGAAAGAAAAGAGAAAGACAGTGAGAGTGAAAAGGAGAGAAGAGAAGAGAAAGATTGCGTGAGCTGAGAAGAAGAAAGAAGAGGAAGAAAGGAAGAGAGGAGAGAGTTCTATTGAAGATCTGTTCAGTCTATTCGTGGATCAAATCCAGAACGGCTATGCTCATTGAGAGCTATATTTCTTGTGTTTCATTTCCAGCTTTTGTCGCTGTGCTTTTTACGTTTTCTTATTTTTCCTTTTGTTACTCAGGCTACTATTGTTCTTCCGATTCTCTGTAGTGAGGTCGGGTTCCTCCTGTGGACTCAGGAGAAGGGAGATCTGATCTCCGGTTCTGGGCTTGTGGGTTGCAAGTCCAGGGGTCCCTCCTGGTCTGGAGGAAGAGAGGTCTGCGACCTCTGGTTTGCTGGTGACGGGGAGTCACTGGTGTGTTCCCTCCTGGTCTGGAGGAAGAGAGACTGTGTGTCTCTGGTTTCCAAGTGGCTGGGAGTCACTTGGGGTGTCCCTCCGGTTGGGAGGAAGAGGGGAGGCTGTTCCCCTGGTCAAGCTGTATGGCAGCAACTTGTTTGCAGACTGAGTCTGCTTTCGAGCTTGTGCTAGTGGAAGCCTCACTCCGGTTGGGAGTGAGGGGTGGACGTAGCTCTTGGTGACCGAACCACCTAAAAAATCTCTTGAGCAGTGGTTTGTCTGTGTGTTTACTTCCGCTAGATGATTGCTTAGGCGCGCTCCATGTGTTTGCTCATGAGTTTAATTGAATTAGTTTTATTCTGTGATTTCGTTTAGCATCTGTGTTTTAATTTGGGCATTATTTCCAAAGGGGATACATTCACCCCCCTCTGTATCCTTGCATAGCACCCTATCATGCCAGGCTTCCTCCGTTTCTCGCATGAATTCGGCAAGGTTTGGGATGCCGTTAGATTCTTTTTCTAGCTGAGGAGGAGCCGCCGCCGGTGGAGCTCGAGGACTGCTTGCTTTTCTAGCTGAAGGAGACCCTTGGGAGCGTGCCTGCCCCCCTGCTCGGGCTGATAGGAATTTGGCGAATGAAGGGGTGCCTCGGCTCCTAGCCCCTCCGGGATAGAGACCCGACGGAGGAGGGATCTCTGTGCCTCGGACCTCGGGGTCGGGGACCTGGTATGGCTGTTCTCCCCTGAGCATGATGTCGAGGTTATCCTGGGGAGGGCGCCCCCACTTCCTTCCCGACCTGGTGGCGTGTTGGGAAGTGGACACTTCAGCCTGGCTCACCTCCGTCGGTTCATGGGGTAACTCTTCTTCTTTTCCTTCCAGGGAGAGGGCAGTGTCGAACAGCGCCGGGAGGGTGTTGCAGGCGATGACGACCTCCTTTTTCTTCTTGCTCCTGGGTCTTCTCTTCTTCTTCTTCTTTCCTACTGTAGCCAGCGGCTGCTCCTAGGGAAGTTCACCCCATAGGGGAGACTCTTTCTCTGCTTCAGCTTCTGTTCCTGGGGCCAGTTCGAGTGATTCGAACTCCTCCCAGATGACATACTCCTTCAGCTCCACGGGCTGGATTTCAGGCTGTTCATAATCTTCAATCCCATCAATAATAGCCTGGAGTCTTTCAACCGCCGGGTTGGTCTTCTTATGCATCTGCAGAGGGACACAGCTCTTTTTGTTGTGAGTGGGCCACCTCACGACCAGCCGAGGGGCCGTGTCGTGCCAGATCGGGCTCACCGGGGGTGGTGCAGGCAGGGGTGTCACACCCCTCAGGTGAACTCCTGGTGTGGGCCGAGGGACGCGTGCCCTTCTATTCTTCCTGGGTACAGTCTGCCAATCCCCTTGGTCTGGAGCCGGGGTCATGATAAAAGTCTCATAAGTGGCGCGGGTGCTGGCCTCCGCCCACTCCTCAGGCAATTCCTGATATAACGAGACCATGTTGACGGTGGAGGTTATGTTGGGCAGCTCATGCGGTTGCGGGCGGTCTACCTTGTGCTCCCCCATGTCCAGCTCCCCATTCTTGATTAAGGACTCAATAACGTCCTTGAAGACATAGCAATCCTCAATGGTATGCCCGAGCATCCAGTTGTACAGGCAGAAGTGCGGGTCGTCTTTCTTCTTCAGGTCACCGGGCCTCTTCGGCTCTGGCAGAGTGATTTTATTATAACTGGTTGCCCACTCAAATAGGAGCTTGGACTTGTCTCGGGAGAAGGAATATAGCTTGTTTCTCATTTTATCCCTCAGTGAGGGGCCCTCCCGCCGTTCTGTAGTTCTGGGCGGGGGAAGGTTGGCAGCCCCCTTGGCTTTCTCCTTCTGCTTCTTAAAGGCCTGGAAATCTAGTGTGTGCACCTCAGGGGGAGCTGGTTTCTTCTTGGCCTGTCTAGCTCTCTGGCTTGATGCGGCCGGGGTGGAAGAATATCGGGCAAGAAACACCTTGATCTCGACTACCACATTATTCAGGCGGTCAAATGTCTTGACTTCGGTGCCAATCATTCTTTCCAGGATTTCTTTCTTCAAGTTCTGCTTGCAGATCTGCACCGCATCCTCCTGGTGCGGGGGACGCCTGCACCTCATGCTGAGGTTCCTCCATCTTTTGATGTAGTGGAGGGCCGACTCATCATTCTTCTGCCTTGTGCCGTAAAGTTCTGCCACAGTGACTTCTCGTTCTGCAACGTAGAATCTTTCTTTGAACTACTTCTGCATGTCGGGCTAGTCAGCAACAGACCCGGGTGGCAAGCTGGAGTACAACTCAAAGGCAAGCCCGGTAAGTGTTGAGCCAAAAAACTTCAGGAGGTAAGCCTCATCAGCAGCCAGAACCCCCATGACATTCACATAATAGGCAATGTTCTCCCTAGGAGACCCTTGCCCATTGAACTTTTCAAACTTTGGTAGCTTGGTGACGCCAACCGGCAGCTTCTTTGCGGCATAATGAGCCGGATAGGGCACCCGGTAGACGTCAAACGGCGTCTGATCCCCGTCGCCTCTCTCTGCCAATTTCATGTTTATCATTTGTTCAAGCATCAACCGGCTAACTGTTGCCGGGTCGACCGGGCTCGGATAGAAATGAGCGGGCTGCGCACTCGGGGTAACCAACACGGTCGCCTGGGGGCCATGGGGGACCCTTGGGAAAATAAAGCCTATGGTGGGGCCGGTGCCGTGTAATGTGCCTGCTGCGGGGGGATGCCCCCGAGAGGGTTGAGGGTTGCTGGGAGAGCTGTAGCTTGCAGAGCTACTTCTGAAGATTGCCCACTGTCCCTGGGCGCTTCGAGTAGAACCTCGGTCTGCCCGGACATCAAGGGTGGTGTGTTCCGCTCATTCAGTTGCTTCTTTAGTGACTCAATCTCTTGCTGGAATCATTGTATCATGAGCAACATTGCCGGGTCAGTTGTGGGGGGATTGGGCATGCCCCCTGTCTCTTCGGCCGGGGCATCCTCGGACGATGTGGAGGGTTCGCTGCCTGTGCCCCCAGTGGTGACCACATTTGCCGTTAGGGCCACAGGCGGTTCCTCGTGGAAAGTTTCTTCAGCGCCTGCCTGAGACGCTTCGCCTGCCGCTCTTCCCCTTCTAGTGAGAGGCCTCGGCCTGGCGGTGAGTCTGGCCATTTCTTCAAGGTCGGTAGGTAAGGCCCCATACCAACCGCGAACTCCTGCCACATTACAGGTGAAGATTCTCCAGCTCCTGCTTCTCTTCGTCGCTCTCCTGGATGATCCTCCCGGGAACACCAGCCTGTCGAAGACCGATCGTCGGAGCGGCGCTTCCTCCCGGACAGGGGACTGGCGCGGTTCCACCGAGCGATTCCTCGACTCTGCACTGGGTGCGGGTCGGGCTCCTTCTTCCTGGAAAGCGGCGGCTACTGCCCCCAGCAGTCTCTGGCAACCCAAGGGAGTGCTACCTGGGCCTCGGAGGTAGTTTCTCATGGCCTGCTCGATCCCTTCCCACTCCTGGTCTAGGAGAACAGCCTGCGGTTGCATGCCGATGGCAGTGGCAGGAGGAGAGTAGGCCCTGAGTGCCGGGCGGGCAGCCTGGTGTCGGTGCCTGCGGCGCCGGTGGCGGGCGCCCTCGGGCCGCGTCGGCATGGCAAGTGCTGGTTGGTGAGTTGGGGTCGTCACCTTGACCCTCTCATCTCTTCGGGACCTCCTCGGGCGGAAAGTTCTAGGCCCTGCCTGGGCAGGTGCAGTGGGCCGGGCCTCCTTGGGGACCCAGATTTGCTTTAACTTGGCCGGCCTATGAGCCGGTGCAGTCTTTGGTGATGCGGCCAGAACTATGGGCGCCGCCTTCTCCTTCAGCTTCTCCAGCCCCTAGAAAGAGTTCCGGACTGGGATAGCCGAGACGACACGGTCCGGTGTCACCTGGGACCTTTGCCCGTCCAGGCGAACTCGGAGGGTCCCGACGGTCATAGATTTCCCGGAGTTGGACATGCGGCGCCCCGAGACAATGCCAGTATTATTCCTCCGGAGCCTCTTCCGGTGAGATGCCGACCCTTGGTGGGACGGGCCGGCGATTTGGTGCACATGGTGCACATTGCAGCTCAGCATCGTTGTCGAGACGCCGTTGTTGTTCTTGGCCACAGCTTGGCCGATAACAGCTTCAGTGGCCCCCGGAGCGGGAGCGTTGGTCTGGGGCTCGTCAGGTGCTTTCATGTCGATGATGTTGACAAAGACCACCCCCAAGAAGTTGGGGAAGCCCACAGTGGGAGGGAAAATCCCGAAGTTGAGGGGGACCGCCAGGTAGCCACCCCGAACATGGTTCTTGACGACCTGAGGGCCGCAAGTGATTGCCATTGTCGGCACCATGATGCGATTCTCCTGCACTTGAGAAAGTAGCACAATTAGTATTACAATAAGGGGGCCGCAGGGCCCCTAATTCTGGCAAACAGATGAAGGGTGGATTGGTCCCACCGGGCGTGCCAAACTTGTGGACGCACTTTTCGAGCACTCATTATGCTGTTCAGATATTCGGGAATGGTCGATTCATCTATTGAGTGCGTGGGCGTGCCAGTCACCGAAGTGACGATTTTTTCGGGCTCCGAAGAGCCCATGGTGCGCTCGACCTGACTTCGTCAGACGATTGTGTGGTTCATATCGGGACCAGATCCCGTCATGCCATAAAGGTCATGACGTCATTTACATCCCCATACGAGGGAACACCCTTGATTAATTGCCGAAATTAGGGGCCCTGCGGCCGAAAGAAATAATACTAACTGTGCGAGAAAGGGATAGGAATGAATCACACTAAAGTCCGCATCAGGATACGAGCCATTGGCCATGTCGATCACTCGTGGACCTTTTCATATTCGGACACGGGTCCGTGATAGAAACGCGATAGAAACCGAGGTGGACCCGTTCAAATGTCTGCCGAATGCACGACAATTTTAATAACGGCTCGGAAGGGATCCGGGGTGAGAAACGAATCCGGTCTGATTGGAATGTCGGCCCAAGACTAGGTCGGGGCCTGGCCATGTCAGGATGATTCCCAAGACTTGGGCCCGGCCTGAGAGGGCGGCATTATTATTCCTTCTGCGTCTGGTCACGGAGAGAGACGGGGCTGCAATGTGGACCCTAGCATTTTTTTTATCTGAGATTTTAATTATATGTTCCTCTCTTTCCTCTTGCTGTTCATTCTTTTTTTTTTAATAAATACCTGTTAGGATAGTAGGTGAGCGCTCTCGCTCCACTACTACACCTAACCGGCAAGATTTTATAAGATTAATAGAAAGGTACATGAACTACGGGGCATACCCCTGAAAGAGAAATGCAGAGCAGCAAATCCCCATGACCAATTACAATCGCACAGAGAAAATGCTTAAATGATCACACACTAATGCACCAAAGCAGCTCTTGGGGAGATCAGAAGGAGAGGAAACAACAGCATTCACACCGGCGTGGCAGGCATGAGACGCAAGAGCGTCAGCCACCCGATTGGCTTCGCGGTACACATGAGAAACAGGAATGCTCGAGGATTTGATAAACTCGTTGATGTCGCGCCACCACCGCAGACACCTCCAGGACACCGGTCAGTAAGGAAGTAGCCAAAACTGAAGAATCCGTGCGAATGCAAGTGATTGGTAGCCCATATTCCTTAACCAATCTGATGCCATCACAAAGAGCATGGGTTTCAGCTACCAAGCTATTGCCAAAGCCATAAAATTGGGTGAAAGCCAAGAGAAGATTGCCACTACAATCCCGGACACAGCCACCACCCCCACATAAACCCGGGTTGCCTTTACTTGCACCTTCAACATTTAGGACCAGACCCTGAAGGGGTGGAATCCACCTGACCAGCTTAGCCTTCATGGTAGAGCAGCGGATCTTGAAGCCAAGAGCAGAGATCACCTGAGACTGTTGATTTGTGGGACTCTGATGGAATATTTTTTTCTCAAGAGCAGCACTAATATAGAAGTGGATGTTGTGGATGATTTTAGATGCTGATATATGCATACCTTCAAAGCGCATCTTGCACCTGGCCTTCCAAAGTTCCCAGACAAGGAGAATGGAAGAGTAAATAGCAAGAAAACCCATGGGGGTATGAATATTGCATCCAGAGCAGATATCCCAAAGGCGCATTGTGATATTAAGCTGCAGTCCAATATTAGGGTCAATGAGAGGCAAGAGCCAATTCCAAAGTGCCATGGCCAGATCACTATGTAAGAAGAGATGATTAAGATCTTCCGAGTGCGGTTCCTGGCAGCAATTGCACCTAGATACCAGCGTGACCCCGCACTCAGCAACACGTGAGTCTACTGGTACAGCACAATGGAGGACTCTCCATGCAAACATAGATGCACGTCTGTTAAAAGAGCCACTCCAGATGGAGAGCAACGGATGCCTTCTAATACCCTTCGGCCTAACAAGATTATACACACTTTTGACAGAGAAATCACCAGAATACGATAAAGACCAAAAGCATTTATCCTCATAGTTAGATAAGCCAATGCCATCCAATGAGATGAAATCCGGTAGCAATGACCGCAGAGGGTGGGCCACATTACAGAGAACTTCACGGACAGAAACAGGAGAACCCTGGTATGGCCGGTGTAAACGAGGCCTCAACGGCTTGTTCCCAGCCCAGATATCATCCAGAAAATCAACCCTACTGCCATCTCCAATAACCCAATGAGTATTGGAAGTAACCACCTCACAAGCAGCCTGAAACATCTTCCTTGGGATGCCGTGCGGGTGGGAGGAGAAGGAGATCCCACCTTTAAAGACTAAGAATCTCTGCCTTGCCTACATGGCCCACATGGAAGTGCCTTGATAAATATTCCAGACCAACTTCACCGCCAAGGATAGCTGAACATGCCACAGACTACGAATGCTGAGCCCCCCTTTGATCTGAGGACGTTGGATAACATGCCAAGGAACCCAATGCCTTCGGTGGTTTCCGTCAACATCACCCCAAAAGAAACCTGCACAAAGGCGATCAATGTAAGAGAGAATGGACTTTGGCACAGAGGCAGCAGCAGCAAGATAAATCAGAATGGAGCAAAGCACAGAGTTTAAAAGAACCGCCCTACCAGCTTGGGAGAGGAACCTAGACTTCCAAGAGCAAATGCGAGCATTAACATTATCAATAAGCTACTTATAATTAGCCACAAGGGTTCTACCTGATCTGATGGGCAGACCAAGATAGGTAATAGCCCCTGTCTGATGACGAAACCCCGTAATCTCATGGATATTAGAAACCACCCTCTGGGAAGCTTTCGTAGATATGAGGAAACTGCTTTTAGACGGGTTAATTTTCTGACCCGAAGAGGTTTCATAAACCTGAAGAAACTTCAGAATAATTCGAATATTAGTAGCATGACCATTAAGGAAGATGAGAGTATGATCTGCATATAATAGATGTGATATGCTTGGGCAGCCTCTCGGGCTGGAGAAAGGCTTCATAAGGCCCTAGATACGCAAGCGTGCTAGGCCCCGGCTAAGAACATCTTGCATGATAATAAACAGTGCTGGAGCAAGCGGATCTCCTTGTCTAATGCCGCGGAAGGAATTGAAAAACCCGGCTGGAGATCCATTGAAAAGAATGGAAAACCAGCAATTAGAAATCATCTTAGAGACATAAGAAATGAATTGGTTGCAGAAACCAAACCGCCGAAGCACAACCAATAAGAAGTCCCACTCCACCCTATCATACGCTTTCATCATATCCAGTTTAAACACAACATTGTGATCTCGCACTTTCCGGCCAAGGTCAGAGACCAATTACCTGGCAAGGGAAATATTGTCAAGGATGGATCTACCCTTAACAAAAGCTCCCTGTTCCATTGAAATGATACTAGGAAGAATGGTAGAGAGCCTCGCACAGAGGATTCGAGAAACAATCTTATAGCTGAAATTACATAAGCTGATGGGACGAAACTCACCAAAATGAGTCAGATTTTTCACTTTAGGAATCAAAGTAATAAGGCTGGAGGTAACACCCTTAGGAAGAGGGGTGCCTTGGAAGAAACAACATACTGCCTCAACAACGTCCTTTCCAATAATCTCCCAATAGGAAGTATAAAAATAACCCGTGAATCCGTCCGGGCCCGGGGCACTATCCCCATTCATACTCCATACAGCATCTTTGATTTCGACTGCAGTTGGAGGAGAAATGAGCTCTTTGTTCTACAACTCAGATATTAGTTGGGGGACCGCCTGCAATAGCTCGTCATCTATACTATGATGTTCAGACGAAAGCAGATGAGAAAAAAAAAGCACTGCCTCACTTCTAAGGACATCTTGGTCCTCACACCAAGCATTATCCACCTTGAGCCTATGAATAAAACTTCTCCTCCTTCTCCCATGTACAACTGCATGATAAAAACTTGTGTTCCTGTCCCCCTCCGCCAGCCACTGAACCCTGGCTTTTTGAGACCAAAAGACCTCTTGACGATGCAGCATCCGCCTCAGCTCCGCATTAGCATCATTTAAAGAAGCCCTATTGACATCAGAGGGATTATCGTCGAACACCTGTTGCCTAGTAGACACAATATCTTCAGCTATTTTCAGTTGCTCCTCAAGTCGACCGAAGACCAACTTATTCCAAGAACGCAAGGCCTGTTTAACCGCTTTCAATCTGAGCTGCAATCTAACAATCGGATTAGGACTGTTGCAATCCTGTCGCTGCCAAGCTTGCTTGACACAGAGGTGGAAAGTTGCATGATCCAGCCACATTTTCTGAAAGATAAAACGAGGAGGCTGCAATTTGATATCATTTAGATGAAGCAACATAGGGGCATGGTCTGATGGGCCCCGAGATAAATGTTCCACAGATAACCCAGGGAACGAAACCTGACACTGGATATTAATCAGAACGCGATCCAACCTCGCCTTAATCGCCGCACCGCCCACTCTATTATTGGACCAGGTAAAATTTGGCCCCTTAAACCCCGGGTCCAAAAGACCGGCCGCAGATAAGAAGGCATTGAAATCAAGCATGGAATGAGTACAATGCATCAGACCTCCCCGCTTCTTAGAAGGATTCGCAATACAATTAAAATCTCCACCAATGATCCAAGGCAAAGTGACATGGCTAGCCTCAGTTAATAACTCATCAAACAGACACCTCCGTGCTGCAAAGTCACAGGAGGCATAAATTGCAGAAACCATGCAAATCGCAGTGCCACCTCTCGAGAGTAAACCAGTAACATGCTGAGAGGAGGAAGAGATAAGATTAAAGGAAAGAGGATTATTCCATAGAATCCAGATTTTAGACTCGTCTACCAGATTAACCTCGTAATAATCCATGCCCAGAAATCGGCTGGTATAAGAAACTCTACTCAAAGGTGTTTTTGGTTCAAGAATAGCAAGGAATTGTAAACCATACCTCCTACACATGAGCTTAAGGGACCTTTTCGAGGCCTTATTGGATATGCCTCTAATGTTCCAAAACAATGCATGGCAAGTCATGAAGAAAAATACCCCGACTCACCTCTAGGCACCTTGGCTTGAGACCTAGTGCGAACCCCCACCACATTCTTAGATCCGCCTGCCTTATTCATAACTGTAGCTTCCATAAAAATATTCTCAGCCGATGCCCTCGAGGAAGCACTTATGGGAACTCTCATGAAAACACCTTCCTTACGTGGGTCAGGACAGAAACTCCTCGGCGGCGCCGTAGAAATCTGCTTATCAGCCACTTCCGTCATAGACGGCGGCGGTTGTTCAACAAGATGTAAGGGCCGGGCCTCAACACCAAGACCCACAGGCCCCTCCTCGTGAGCATGCCCATGCACAACGGTGGAGGCAGCGTTAACAGCAGAAAAAGGAAGCCCCACAGAAGAGCCAGGGATACAATTATTACCCCTCTCAACAACAACAGGAGCCTCAATACAATTAATCTCCTCAACATTATTAGGGCCCTTACGCACTGCAGCAGCCATGCACTCTCTCTCGCCATCAAAACCACGGTCAGATAAATTTTGGTGAAGATGCTCAAAGCTATTATGAACAGGAATAACAGACGGCCCTGACTGGACCGATAAAGCTGTCGCCTTTCCGTTTCCCACCACCCGCCAAGCTTTACCAGGATTGCCTGAATCAAGCGGGGCGGATGTCCTCACCATTACCTTGGTAGCAGCCTGTACACCCTTAGCCTTCTTCCTACACTCACCCACAGCATGACCTAAATGCTTGCAATGGGAGCACACCGGTGGAACCCGATAGAAGTTAACTGGTTGCCAGAAGCCATCCCCGTCACCACAGCCAATCCAGATCCTCTCCGGCAGCTTCGAAGCAATATCCAAATCAACACAAACCAAGGCTTCCGCCGTTTGAGTCCAGGCCAACGAAGCATCATGAATACGCAGAACCTGTCCAAGGTTACTTGCAATGGCCCTTAGATAGTCCGGGTTATAGAAGTTCACCGGTAAGTTAGGAAAACCAACCCACGTCGGAAGCAAGGTGGGATCAGCATCAAAATCAAAAGCCCTGGACCATCGAAAGAACCGAAAGAGAAAGCCTTTAATATATAGACTTTTACGAACCAAAACTTGGACAAAGTCCTCTTCCTCTTCAAACCGCAACAGAAGATGACGCGGGTTAAGAGTACTAAGAACAAAATCCCTCCGCAAAGAAAGACGCTGTGACAAACAGGATTTGATTTTCGGAATCGATGGCCGCCCATACGAGCACTTCGCCACAATCGCGAACCATAAAGGTTCTTCAGATCACATGACTTCCTCCTTCGAGAAGAAAATCGCCGGTTCTCCCCCGTCGGTGAAGGCAGGTGGGCGCGCAGAAAGTGCAACCTGCTTAGGACGAAGTGACAAAGATAAAACCTGCGCAAAAGAAGGCGTCCGAGACGACCCAGGAGGAATCGGAGAGGAGGCCCTCACGGCAGGCTCCACCACATCAGTCATCGGATGAACCTCCCCCGCGGGGGAGGAGGACGACACCCAAACCCTAGCAGAGAACTCTCTACCGGACGACGACCCAGGATGAAAATTCACATACCAACGTCACTGGTCGTTTCCTCTTAAGGATGTTGATCCCTGAAAAGAGTTAGGCTCTGATACCAACTGAAGAGTGTTCATTCTTTTTTATGCATTTGTTCCGAATGATTTCTCCCCCCCTTTTTGTTTATTATTATTATTTTTTTATTATCACTATTCCACATTTTTGTTTATTTCCTATGTATATTCAAATTTGTTTATTTATCATAATTTTCATTAATTTATTTATTATTATTATTATTATCACCAATATCATTATCATTATATGTCATATGTGTATACTTCCCGGAGAGAGAGGGCCGCTGGAGGGTGTGCCGGCGAGGGGTATGGAGAGCATGCCGATGAGGGCGTCTCAAGGCGTGCCGGCGAAGGGAGAAGAGGGTGCGTCAGGGAAGGCACCAAGGAGAGTGTGCCGGCGAAGGTTAGAGGGTGCCGGAGAAGCGCCGAGAGAGTGTGCTGGGGAGGGAGTTGGTAGGCGTGTCGCGCTAACTCGAAGTCTGTACCACGGCTGCTTGCACATATGCAGAGTCTGTACACTATCCATTTACAGTAACTCGAAGTCTATACACTGGCTGATGGATGCAACACAAAGTCTATACACTGGCTTAGCAAACCCACAAGTCCGTACATTGGTTGCACATCTTGCCATGCATAGCCGGTGCACTCCTCATTTGCTACAGACTCAAAGTCTGTACATCGTTTGCTAGCACACACGCAGAGTCTGTACATTGTCCATTTGCTGCAACTCGAAGTCTATACGTTGGCTGGCTGCGTTCACACAAAGTCTGTACATTGGCTAGCTGCATGCACACAAAGTCTGTACGTTGGCTGGCTGCATGCACACAAAGTCTGTACGTTTGCTGGCTATGTGCACACAAAGTTTGTGCATTGGCTGGTTGCTGCATCGCAAAGTCTATACGTTGGCTGGATGCTGCAACACAAAGTCTGTACGTTGGCTGGCTGCTGCAACACAAAGTCTGTACGTTGGCTGACCGCGTGCATGCAAAGTCTATACATCGGTTGGTTGTTGCATCACAAAGTCTGTACGTTGGCTGGCTGCTGCAACACAAAGTCTGTACGTTGGCGGGCTGCTGCAACACAAAGTCTGTACGTTAGCTGACCGCGTGCACACAAAGTCTGTACATCGGCTGGTTGCTGCAACACGAAGTCTGTACGTTGGCTGGCTGCTACAACACGAAGTATGTGCATTGGCTGGTTGCTGCATCGCAAAGTCTGTACGTTGGCTGGCTGCTGCAACATAAAGTCTGTACGTTGGCTGACCGCGTGCACGCAAAGTCTGTACATCGGCTGGTTGCTGCAACACGAAGTATGTACGTTGGCTCGCTGCTATAACACGGAGTCGGTACGTTGACCGGTTGCTGCAGCACAAAGTCTGTACACTATTGTCACAAGCACATTAAGTCCATACATTCGTTCACGGCGTGTCTAAACATCCGTTTTCAATGTACATACTTTACTATCTGCATTTGTGCAATCCTTCAGGCAAAGTCTGTGCATTGCTTGCTGTTGTGTTCGTGCATCAATTTGCCAAGTTTGTACATTGTACTCCACTTCGAGAAAGGCTATTCCACATGAGACGGAGGGAGAGAGAGGGAGACGGAGATTGAGATGGTGAGAGAGAGAGGGTGTACCGGTGAGGGGAAGAGTGAGACGGAGGGAGAGAGAGGGAAAGAGAGACGGTGGGAGAGACGGAGGGAGAAAGAGAGAGTGAGACGGTGAGAGAGAGAGGGTGTACCGGTGAGGGGAAGAGTGAGACGGAGGGAGAGACGGAGGGAGAAAGAGAGTGAGACGGTGAGAGAGAGAGGGAGAGACGGAGGGTGAGACGGAGAGTGAGACGGTGAGGGAGAGAGTGTACCGGAGGAGGGGTAGAAAGGTGTGTCGTTGAAGGGCTATTAGAGTGTACCACTGAAGGAAGGGTAGGAGGTGTACCGGCCAATGAGGGTAGAGGGCGTACCGGCGAAGGTTGGGGCAGACGAGCCGATGAGAGCCCACTCCTTTTTTTACTTATTTTAAGGCTTTTCTTTTCTTCTCTTCTCTGATCTTTATGTAGTTTTATACAAATCTTTTCTCCTTCTCTCCCCCCCCCAACATTTTCTTTGCAGATTGAGCATTTAATTCACCATATAGCCATTTCATCCAATTCTTCTCATGTTGTCGGCAGTGCCTCATTTCGGTTGAACTGTTCATTGTTCCATTCGTTCGTTGTTTTCTTTGCCTTTTGATGTGTTGTTGTTCCATTTACTTGTTGCTTCCTTCTGCCTCTTAACATGTTATTATTTTTGATGAAAATTCGGCAGCATCTCCCCATGACCCGAACGGTAAGGGAGATAAGGGGAACGCTCCCACATGGAGTGGCGGAACCCGATAGTTGGAGGTGGGCGCCCGAGAGTGGCAACACCTTAACAAAACCTCGAAAAACTCAGAGGAAACGATGGACGGGAAACCTCTAAGACTGGACAAGGTGTACTAGGGGGGGTAAGCCAAGGCATGCCGGCCAAAGATTGTCACAGGGCGTTTGAAGGGTTGGTCTGCTAATGAGGCGGGGTGTTAGACCGATCAAACCCATAGGGACTCTCGGCAGGAGGAGAAAAGGTTCAAAGGGGCAGACACGGGTGAAGGCATTGGGCTTTATAGGAGGAGGTTCGTGACCCCAAACCATTCAAGATGGCGCCGGATCCGGAGGAAACCGTCGGCATGAGGGATGAACACAAACACCAAAAAGTGAAGGGAAAGACGGTCAAATGCATTGTGGCTCAAAACCAACGAGACGAAGAGAAAACCCACTGAGGGGGACGATCTTCATTCATGGGGGAACAGAGGGCCGTAGCCATTCATATACATTACAAAGCATGCCCGAGCTAAGGCTACCAGCAAGAAAGAAAATCAAAGAACAAAACAACGGAGAGAAAAAAAAAGAACAAAAGAGGAGGAGGTGTTGGGGTCGAAGCAGGGACGACCATCCACTGCTCTTTCCCCCACTTTCCCCTACTACATCAAGCCCTCTCGCTCTCTTACTCTCTTTTCTCTGCCTGGTGGCTGTCGGAAGACTCCACACCGGAGCCCTCTCCCTTTTCTTCCCTCTTCTCCTTCTTCTCGTATGTGGCTTCCTGTCTGTTCATCTCTTCTCCTCCTCCCCCCTTCTTCATCGGAATGGGGGTGGTTTTATACTCCCAGCAGCAATAGCCCTCGAGCACGGCAGTCGGAGGCGGGAAGCGGCTGGTCATGATGGGGTTTGACTTCCCCCGTCCTGGATGTCAGGGGAGTAGCCTGGGTGGCCCAATCTCCGGCCGACACCTCGGGCAACCCACTGCCTGCCAAGGATACATAGGGCATGGGCGTCACGTCGTTCGGCCGTTGAAAATGCCTTCACGCTGTGCCGCTGGCGAGCTCAAGAAGTGTGCCGCAGGAGGGCCAAAAGGGCGTGCCGCTGAAGCCCCAAATGAGCGTGCCGCTGAAGGCCAAATGGGCATGCCGCTGAAGCCCCAAATGGGCGTCCAAATGGGCGTGCCGCTGAAGCCCCAAATGGGCGTGCCGCTGAAGGCCAAATGGGCGTGCCGCTGAAGCCCCAAATGGGCGTCCAAATGGGCGTGCCGCTGAAGCCCCAAATGGGCGTGCCGCTGAAGGCCAAATGGGCGTGCCGCTAAAGCCCCAAATGGGCGTGCCGCTGAAGGCCAAATGGGCGTGCCGCTGAAGCCCCAAATGGGCGTGCCGCTGAAGCCCCAAATGGGCGTGCCGCTGAGGGCCAAATGGGCGTGCCGCTGAAGCCCCAAATGGGCGTGCCGCTGAAGCCCCAAATGGGCGTGCCGCTGAGGGCCAGGGGCTGTGCCGCTGAAGGCCACCCTGGGTGCATTTCTGAGCCCGTTCTGAGCCCGTTCTGAGCACGAGTCATGGCCCGTTTGATTCTCTCCGTGGTCCATGGATTGTGGGGCTCTTGGTGGTTGACTTCTCTTCATCATCGTGACTCTGGAGACAGCCTCATGGCAGTGTGTGCGTGTTCGGGGGATCCGGATGACCAGTCTCTCCGGGGCTTCTTCACTCGGTTCCGTTGTTGATGCTGGGCCGAGCAGGATATCTGGGTGTGCAATTTTTGGTGTCCACACCGTCGCAGCACTCTGTCCACCTCTGCTCCCGGTCCCCTAGCTACCCTCAGCCGCGCCAGCTCCACCAGCCGTTGCAGGTGCTCCTCCAGCCGCTCGCCAACTGCAACTCCCGCCTGTCGTAATCCCAGGTTGTTCTGGAGACTAGCCTGAGGTAGGAGGGTCGACTGCCTCTCAGGGCACGGTAGCTCTAAGCCCATCAATCCTCGAGCCATCACCCGGTAGTCGGGAAAAGTGGTCCTGCTAATCGGTGCCCTGTGCACTCGAAGGCCAGTGAGCCTAGCCACGTCCTCCAGCGTGGGGACCATATGCCCCCACGGAAAGAGGAACGTCTGACTCACTGGATCCTAGCAGTCGTGCAGAGCGTAGAGCAGAGTTGTGTCGAACAAACACACCTCAATGCTCAGGAATGGGGCGAACCCCATGGCAGCCAACCGCTCCCTCTGAAAGTCCGGCAGTGCTGAGTACACTGCGCGGACCTGCAGCCACGAGGTGCGGGTCCTGCGCTTTCCCTGCATTCATTCATTCATTTTAAATGCATTTTAGTAATTTATTTAAGCATTTTATTTCATATATAATAAAATCATCAAGGTTTAAATCTCTGTCAGAAAAGTGATCTCCCACAGGCCGCTCGTCCCTTTGAACGGTCCCATGTGCACCGTTCTAATCCCTATGTTCTGTGTTTCGAATGGGCAGGCATTGGCTGTTCTTATCTTGAATGGGTGAGCATGCACCGTTCTTCCCTCAGGTTTCTTAGTGTCAAATGGCCACTCCTGAGCCGCAGGAAGGTTGGGCGGTCCTATATGGACCACGTTGTTCTTTGTTGACAGGGTGTTGAATGGACCAATGTGGTCCATTTGTCGCTTGTACGGTGAGCATCTCACCGTCCTTACTTGGTTCGGTTCTAATGCTGTGTGAATTTGAACGGCTACCCCTGGGCCGTATGAGCTTGGGCGGCTCTATGTGAGCCGTCTGTTTTCGTTTGTGCGGTTTTGTCTAAACCGCCCTACCGTCGTCTTCCCCGACGATGGTGAGGGTTTCCCCACCGGCGGGGAGGCCACCATGGCACCCCAAACCGGTCCTTAGCCTCCTAAATCTCCCCAAATCCCCTTAATCTAACATGCATGGTGTAAAATGGAAAGGAAAAGAGGTTTCGGTGCACCTACCTCAGTCGGACGGGGTCTCTTGGACGGCCTCTCCACCGGAGCGACCTCACCGGCGTCTCCATCTCCGGGTGCGGCGACTTCGATCCTTTCCTCGGCCTCGGACGGCGGCGGGAGGGTACCTCCCTCGGCCGGTGGCGTTGCCGGTGTCTCCTCCGCCGCGGCGGCGGTCGTCGGCGGTGGCTCGTCCATGTTCTTCGTCGGAGGGCGTCTCGCTTGGTGTTTTGAGCACATGTGAGATGAGGGAGTGAGAGGGGTTGAGAAGGGAGGGAGCTTGGGGGAGAGAGAGGTTGAGAAAGGGGGAGATGGGGCTCGGTGTGTGTGGACGTCAAAAAATGTCAATGAGGATCATACGGCATGCATGTCTCAACACTCGAGAGCAAGCCAAAGATGGAAATGCCGAACAAACCTCATGCCTCGCCCGATCGGGACGAGAACCCGCTTGGTGGTCCGCTACCCGTTAAGGAAGCCCCCCGGGCGGAAGATACAGCTACAACTCTCTGACCGGCCATGCCAAGAGCTGAATCAGAGAAAAGTCGAGAACTCCGACACATTCTCGGGATGCACCGAAAGTCATGCAAAGTCTGGGACCGAGCCCCAAAGGCTGCAAATAGAATATTATAGAGGCCATGCATTGCAACTAGAACATTCCAGGAGCGCCAACACTCGAAGAAATGGCTGCGACTTCGAAAAGAATCTATTTGAGGCTTAAAACGGCGCGGAAGGGCCTTAAACCGGCCCACTCTAAACCGGCGCGCCCCTTCAACATCTTAATCCGGTGCCCCCAAAACCAGCGCGCCCTATTCTCCCATTTGCCCTTACTATTGCCTTAAACCGGCGCACCCCTCCTTCCCTTGTTAAACCGGCGCGCTCCTCTTTTGGTCCTAAACCGGCGCGCTCACCCCCCCGCGCTGTTTCAACCAAACTGCCATCCCATCTACACTCCGATGCTCTATTTTGCATCATTATGGCGTGCAGAGAACATTGAATGCCCGACACTCTGTCTCTACCTCCGTTCGATAGCATAGAAACGGCAACGGCGAAGCAACCCCCGACAGACCTATGAACATCCCGTCCTCGGATGAACTGCAGCGTACGGCGCGAACCAGCATCGTCCAGCACATCGAGTCAACTCCCAACTTCGTTGCGGACGAGGTGGAAGTGGTAGGGACGCTCCCAGGATGGCCGTTCTATAAAAGGGGCAGCATTGTGAAGCTGGAAAAAAGGCTGAAGAGGACTGGTTCATTCGAGAGGCTGGTTCGCTCGGTTGAAGGCTAGCTGAGAGAAGAGAGGAAGGAGTCCCCGTCCTCCTGCACCCGTGAGGTGAAGAAGAAGAGAGGAGAGTGAGAGTGAGAGGTGAGTCTGGGGGAAGAGCTTGTGCTCTGTTCCCCGCCCCATTGATGTATCTCCTCCTCTTGCCCCTAAATGTATTTCCTTCTGCTACGGGATAGCCCCCCCCCCTTCTATATTTTGATCTTCCCCTTTCTTGTGGATGAATAAAAAGAGAGTCTGTTGGCAAGCATTGCCCTTGGCTTTAGCCTCCGCTTCCCTCTCTCATCTTCTGCTCATCTAGGGTGCTTCGAAGCTTGCTTCTCCACAGCATGGCATTCG
Source organism: Amorphophallus konjac (assembly GCA_022559845.1). Taxonomy (NCBI): domain Eukaryota; kingdom Viridiplantae; phylum Streptophyta; class Magnoliopsida; order Alismatales; family Araceae; genus Amorphophallus; species Amorphophallus konjac. The sequence continues at coordinate 295,373,653 of CM040121.1, read as the reverse complement.
GAGGAACCCGTATCAAGGATGAACATCTACAGTCTCCCATGGTGAATATATGTCCCGTTGGAATATACGTGAAGCTATTACCCGTGAGTCGTGAGAGCTCTTGAAGGCTAGTCCTCGAGCTTTTCCACACTCACATCTGGGTCATCGGACCGCCGTGAGGTCTACGTTTGAGGTTCACCCCGGAGCAATCCGTTTGGTGTTCCTCCTTTTGCTCTGGAAAACCTCAGTCCGGGGGAAGTGCTGCCCAATTTTTGCCAGGGCCAAGAACAAGAGGAACAAGAACAAGAACATATAAGAACGAATAAATGGAGCTTCTTTAGACTAAATCAACCCCACTCAGAAAACCCCTGCCAGAAATGAAACACAAACTAGACTACCCTGCACAGCAAACGCTTCTAATAAAGCATCCAAACTTTCATGCCAATTCACCTTAACAAATGATCAAACGTTTTTCTATCAACTTAATCCATCAATTAAGTGAACAAACCAACCAAAACGTCAATCTACAGGTTGAAGAAACAAGAACATAAGCCAAAAGAATCAAACCGAATGAAATAAGCCTCTTTGGAGCTTAGCCCGGCGCGCCCTAATCCGGCGTGGGCTAATCCGGTGCGCTCCCCCCCCCCCCGTGCCGGATTAGCTCCACACTCAAATCCACATTCAAATCCTTGGAATGAATAGTGCTTATTCCGACGCGCCATACTATTCATTGGCCTTAATCCGGCACCCCCCTTGTGCTTCCCTATCCGGCGCGCCCCACTTCTCCTTAGTCCCAAATCGGCGCGCCCCTCTTCCTTCTTGACCATTAACCAGCGCGCCCCTTGGCATCCTCTTGTCCGGCGCGCCCTTTGTCTTCCTTGAACCGGCGCGCATCCCACCTTCCATCTAACTTGCACGCTCTATTGCACTTTCTAAACCGGCGCGCCCTATCTTCTCTTGGTGTCCCCTTGAACCGGTGCGCCCTATCTTCTCTTGGTGTCTCCTTGAACCGGCGTGCCTAAAAGAGAAAGAATGATTAACCAACAAGTGAAAAGACTTTAAGCTAATGGATAAAACAAATGAAAGGAGTATGAATCCAATAATCAAAACATCGCCCCTGTCATAACTAAAATTTTTGTTCCGGGGCGCTGCCCCAGGTCGATACGCGTGCGAGGGCGCACGATGGCGAGTTTGGGCTTCACACCTAACGACTCATTTCCCCGGACTGTGCGTAAAGAGAAAAGCAATGACACCCCGTGGCATCAGACGTGGTCCTCGGAAACTCCGATATGGCCATAGTCCGCAACCACCTCGGGCCAATAGATCATCAGCTTGACTCACCTCCATCGGGATCCAATCCCGCATCCACATTAACCTTGCCATATCTGCGGCAGACATTCGTACAGTTTTGTCACCGTCTTTCATGTTACAAACACAGACTTCTGTCCAAATAAGAAATGGTCCGTTAGTGATCGACATATATATACCGGGATTTAATCCCGTACCTGCATTAAACTTGCCATACTCACGGCAGACATCCGCACGGTTTTATCGTCATCCTCGACGCTACTAATACGGACTTCCGTCTGAACAATGAATGGTCCGTTAGTGACCGACATATATGCCGGGATCTAATCCTGCACCCACATTAAACTTGTCGTACCTACGGCAGACACCCGTGTGGTTTTGTCGTTGTCTTTGATGCTTCAAATGCGGACTCTCATCCGAACGACGAATGGTCCGTTAGTGGCCGACATATATACCGGGATCTAATCCCGCGCTTGCATTAAACTTGCCGTACTCACGGCAGACGTTTGCACGGATTTGCTCCCGTCACTGTTTTGTTTTCTATACGGACCTTTATCCGAACATAAAATGGTCCGTGTATGACCAACAAAATCTGAATGGAATGAGGCGGCTCTCGTCCTCCCCGAACCCTACGCATGGGAACATCGATAAGACCTTTATGGGTCGCGCTGAGACCGCGGGTTCGCCCTAATAATGATCATTGTCCAACCCACATCCTCGGCCTATAGCCAGCTGTCTCTGTACACATTTTCATTTTAGAATCTAGCCCAGGGACTCTTTCCCGTTGCCCTTCGGCACCGGACATATTAATGATGCCCACACAAGCATCGTTTGGACCACAGGAGGCGCCCCCCGGAATGGTCCTGACTCGATCTCGTACTGGGCCAATAAATTCACCGGTTTCCTACTACACTAACCAGGATTTAACCGAATGTTTTCAGTTCCTTGGAATAATAAATTTGCCGTACCCCGGGGATACATATGTTCCGGGTCTGCCCGTGACGATTGTGATATTCTCAAGCCGGACACCCGTCTGAATATTGAACGGTCCCCTGAACGACCGACACGTTCCGAATGTTTGCTTCCCTAGACATAGGGCTTCCCAGCTGATTTAAGGCACACTCTCCCGTTGCCCCTTGGCACCGGAAATATTAATGATGCTCATGCAAGTCTTGTTGCGACCGCGGGAGGCCCACCGCAGTATGGTCGCAACTTGATCTGGCACCCGGCCGACAAACTTATCCGTTTCCGACCGCTCTAACCGGGATTTAACTGAACGTTTTCCGTTCCTCTGAACAATAAATTTGCCGTACCCCGGCATACATATGTTCCGGTCTTCCCGGGACGATTGCACTTTTCTCGAGCCGGACATTCGTCCGGACATTAAATGGTCAGCACATGACCGACATGATCTCGAATGTTTTCTTCTCACCCGCGTACGGAGATTTCAATACTTCCTAATAAACCTTTCATGCAATTAATTCTCTGGCCATGAGGCCCTGATTCCCGGCGATTAATCAAGGGTGTTCCCCTCTTCGAGGGGATGTAAATGACGCCGTGACCTTTATGGCGCGGCAGGTTCTGGTCCCGACACGAACCACACACTGATTAGTCAGATCGAGCGCACAATAAATCGTCACTTTGTGACTGGCACGCCCACGCACTTAATAAATGCCAATAAACAAATAAACACCGATTTTAGATAAAAAGTGCGTCCACAGTGTGCCCTTCGTTCTCTCTCCCACCGTCGGTTACGGTGGAGGGAGACGAAGGGTTTACGACTTTCGAGGTTGCAGAGGTTGTGCGGTCTACATTAGATCGACCGTCCTTAGTCTGAACGGTTCAGAGGTGACCGTTCATCTTCAACGGTATGCTATTTAAGTCAGTTCAAATTCCATAATATGTATGGCTCTCATATAACCGTGCTTCTTTGGGCGGTTGGTACTTAACCGTTCATGTTTGAAGTTGTCTGCACTTAGTGTTCAATTGATGAATTTTGATATCATTGCAAATCTTGTTAACAATTTTATGTGCAGCATCAAACTTTCACTTGCCGTTTCACCTGCATAGGTAAGTCAGGTATGGCTCTCTACCCTTACAACCCTTATTGCATTATTATATGGTACTATAAAATATTATCTCGAGAACCAGTTGGTTATCTACGTGTTCCAAGATCTGATGTTCCCCTTCAACAAAAATGATGATGATCCAAGTTCACGTGTTTGACCTTTGGATAGGCCGTTAGGTTGGGAAATCCTGGGGAGGATGGTTCTATCCCGCACGCCGTGGTTGCGGATAGTGTCTTGACTCTTAATCTCCCAGCTTAGTAATATTATTCTCGAGTATTTTATATTTTAATCTTTCTTCGCATTTGTTTTAATGATTTCTTTTATTTTAGCCCAGCATGCATCATACGCATCTTTTGAGATTTCATGACCCATGGTTTGCCTGCAGAATGCCCCACCAGCGATGGTTAGCTGTGCGTTCAGTGTTTGAGTAAGAGAAACTAATTCCACTCTGAGTTGGAAGGTTCTCTTTGGTCAATTCGCTTGGTTTGGTTGATTAAGAGGTCCCCGTCTGGAGCTTTATCATGTTTCCTTTACTTTTACTACCTGTTTTGGCCTCCTCATTGGAACGCGGGATTGTGTCCCCCATGAGGTTGGTCTTATCGATTTGTTTCATTTCATTTAGTTTAGTTCCTCCAGACTGGTGTCGCTTTTGGTTTAATCATTCGTTGCGTTTGGTTCAGAGTTTTTTCGAGAAAATTCCTGTCGCTTGTTGGTAAAAACGGGTGTCGTTTTACCTTAACGCCCACTTTCCGATCCACTCCGCTGCATTTCCGCTTTATCTCCATGTTTCATGTCACTTTCGCTTCACCTCCGCTCGCTCCCCTGCAAAGAGGATGTTAAGGAGGGGCATCTGTTGACACCCGTTTTTTGCCGATAAGTTGAGTCGTTCCTCTTACTCCCATTTGTTGATACCTTGAGTTCTCCATCACTCGTTGGGGCTATTTTCAGGCATGTTTTAGGCCAGTTTTGTGGGTAGCCTCTCTCCCTGGCTAGGTTTGTTTCAATTCTGGGCTTAATGGGCCTTGGTTTTGGTTGATTGGGATTTTCTATGAGTTTCAAGCACCCATGTACATGTACGGTTCATCCATGGCCGCTCAATCAATGTGCGGTTGCCTGTGGACCGTCCATCTATTTTGGAATATTTTGGTTAATTTCTGAATTTCCACCGACAAGCATTTATGCGGTCCTCCTCTAGCCGTTCAACATGATGGACGGATGGGTAGTAGCCGCTCATCTCCCAGAGTCCTGCGTTTGGTGGTTTTCTCATATAATTATCCAATTAATCTATTTATCACCGACAAGGCTAGAACGGTGGGTCTTTGGCCGCTCCACCTTTGAACGGTCGTAGCTGAGCAGTTCATGTATGAGAGTCCAACGGCGAAGACCTCGGTCAGTTCGATGGATAATTTGGATTATTTATGATTTATTTTGAATTTCCACCGACGGGGTTGGACGGCCAGGACATGGCCGCACATCCAGTTGAGCAGTCTATCGTAAGACCATTCATCTGTTCGATTCCTAAATTTCAACAGATTTTCTCTCTCTATCCGTTGTTTTATCCCTAATTTCTCTCATCATTTTCTCCACGGATAATGAACCATTTTGAGTGCCGTTTCGACTGGATAAAAGATAATTCAATTATCTTGATCTTTTGTTTGATAATCTTGACCTGAAAATGCTTCTAAACCCTAATTTCGAGCTAGGACTTGAGGTGCTCTATAAATAGGCCCTAAAGGCCGGGTTTGAAAGGGGGGAGATTTTTGGTCGACAGTGAAGCCCTGCCGCATTCTTGAGCCACCTAGCACCAAGGAGGGAGGCTTTCCACGTCCATATAAGCCTCCAGTTCAGGGAGTAGTCTAGTTTTTAAGTCTTGCGTGTTTGATACGTTTATCCATTTTTTTGTTGCATGCATCACTCTTCTCACTTTCTCCCCACGTTTTTCTTCACCTTCATTGCCATGCACACACCCACCCACGTTTATGACACCCTAGGGGTTTAAAATCCCCCAGGTATCCCCCTTTCCACTTATTCATATTCATTTCTTCTTATTTCGGCATCTACTACACTTTTCAGTTCTAATTTGGGTTTTCTCTTCGTGTTTTCACGTTGTTTTGCAGGTCAGCAATCCCTAGCACGAGGTCCATCTCCTCTGGCCGGCCGGAGAGGGTGGAGGTTGGACCCTTTGTGACTTCTGGCATGGTGGTCTTGCGCGGTTCTCTGCCATCCGTTCAAGGAGACGTGCGGTTCTACCTGGACCGTCCTTCTTCTTCCTGCGGTCGTGACAGAGCCGTTCAACTGCCAGGAGTGCTTCATCCCGCATCCTCTGCAGCGTTCTTAAGCGGTCTATCGTGAGACCGTGCATCTTATAGGCGGTTCTTCCCGAACCGTACATCTTCGTAGCGCTACAGGTCAGGCGAGTACCTCTCCCTCTTTCTAAGGTACGGTGTGTTCATCACGTTCGGCGCCTTGGTGGCGATCACAGGTTTTTCGTTCCTCCCTTTCCCTCTGTCTTCATTCATTTCCCATGTTGGATGTGGTAGGATAGACATTGGGAAGGCATTAGAAGAACGGGCGGGAGGAGAAATATATCCACACCTCCCTTCTCGATTACTCCATCAAAGCTAGTGGATCCTACATTCAAGCAAGAAATCCAAAGCTACATTCGGCAAGTGGTGGCAGAGAGCATGCCATCTTCATGTCCTCATTCTCTAGCTTAATACTGCAAACTCCCACATGCTTACTTCCCACCAGGTTTCAAGGCTCCCAAGTATAGGAGCTACGATGGTACCACTGATCTGCACCATCATCTTTCAGGTTTCCTTATGGACTCCCACCAATGGCTATATGATCGGGTGCTATTGGTCCATCTTTTCCAAAAATCCCTCGAGGGTGAGGCCCTACGATGGTTCTCTTTGCTTCCAGTTGTTGATCTCCTAAATTTTGATATTGTCTCCGAGCGATTCCTCGCTCATTTTAGCCACATGTCCTCAATCTCTCCCACTTTATTTGATTTAGTCATGGAGAAGATGAAGCCCGAAGAGGACTTCATTCATTTTGCCAACCGATGGAGAATCATGGCTTCTAGGACGGAGGTTCCTATCCCCGAATCCTAGGCTTTCACCATGCTGGTGAACAACAACACCCCTCAGCTCAGAGCTATCCTAATGCTTAGCGAGCTTCGCACATTCCCTCAACTTTACAATCGAGCTCGAATTGTCCAAACCCAGATGAAGGACTCCGCCTTACCTCCTTTCTTTGAGCCTCGCTCGAAAGGTCGAAAGGCTCTAGCCGTCCCCACCACTAAAGGTGTCATAGTGAATGAACAAGTCAATGCTGTTGGCCCATCCTTTAGGCTTAACAACTGTCAGGTTTCACATCCTAATCAAGCTGGTTCGAATCAGGGTCAAGGCAACCCGAAGCCATACTCCAATGTCCCCTCGCCTCAGAATTACAACCGCACTGGGCCGAAAAGAGCTTCTTATCCTCCGTTGCCGAAACTTTGGGCGACATATTCTTTGCCCTTATGTCTTCTCAAGCCATTCAGCTTCCCCCTCAAAGGGATTGGGTCCACCCCAATGCCGATACCTCCAAGTATTGTCCATATCATTGAGCTCCCGGGCATGATATTTTCAATTGCTTACAATTTCGGGACTGTGTATACGACATGAATGACGAGGGGAGAATCAATTGGTTAGATGTCAAAGTAGCAATTGCCAATCTTAAGAAACCCAATCGGGACCTCGGCATCATGCAAAATCCATTACCTACTCATCAACCAACCAAGGATCCCTCATGCTCGAGGCAAAATGAGCAAGTGAATACTGTGTTCGGCATGGAACCCCGCGTGTTTAAAAGGACGCAAATGTGGAGCGTCGAAGGCTTTCCCAGGTGGTATGGGAAGTTGGAAGTAGAGGCCAATGAGCCATGGACGGATGTCAACATGTTCACCAAGGAACCTCGGTACTGGACTCTGATTTCACCTCCTAGCCAATCTTCAATTGCTACTCAAAGTCCTCTTACCTTGATCAATCCCCCTCAAGCACTTTGTCATAAATCCCATGTTTCTTTGAATGCTCAGTCAGGGCAAGAGCGCCCTTTGGTTCTTCTAAAGCCTCCGCAGCCAAAATCGGTTCCTCCTCCTGCTCCTGTCATTCCTAGAGAGGAATCGGCTTCCCTTTCATTCATCTTTGGATCTCCAGCTCCTTTGCAATTAATCCGCCCAAAACCTTCGGAGTTGGATGACCCAAAAGAAGCCTCGGTGAGCGTCACTCTCTGCAACCGTATCATCCCCCCATCCCAAAGGCAGTCTCAGCCTGAGGAAGGGGTCAATTCCCAAGGTCCCCCTGCGGAGTATGACATCCTCCAACATTTGGACAGGACACCGGCTAAGGTTTCCATTATGGAACTCATCAAAAAGTCTCCTTCACATCAATCCACCTTGCTTCAATTCCTTCCAAAGATCATGGTCAACGAGGATCTTCCGGCAAGTGGTGCGACTGATGCCATCATGGCCCTCACATGTGGACCATCTATTGCCTTCTCGGATAAGGACCTCGCTCCACCTGAGATCCGGTCACTCCCGTTGTGCCTTACTATCATTGTCAATGGAGTCAAAGTCGACTCCACCCTCATTGATATGGGAGCATCAATCAATGTTTGTCCTATTAAGACCATTCAAAGGATTGGTCTACAGGAAGGAAGTTTGGAAGAAGTATGCACCACAATCTCGGCCTACGATAATTCAAAGCGGTGCGCAAAAGGTAAAGTGATCTTGAAGCTCGGCTTAGGCCCAGTGGTCATGTCATCAGATTTCTTCATCCTTGATGTCAACTCCGCATACAAGGCCATCTTAGGACGTCCATAGATCAAGCAAACTCTAGGGATCTCGTCAACAGCCCATCAATGCTTTAAATTTCCTTACAATGGTAGGGTGATCAAGATTAAGAGTATCCCACTGGTGGAAACTCTCAACGCCATCACTTCTGAACAGATCCCCTTCATGACCATTCCAAATAAGGGCAAGAAACCCATTCTCTCCATAGAAGGTGCTATAGGGCCCTCCTCCCCAAATCCGCCTAGTTCTCCTTCTCTTCGTCGGCTAGTCACACATTCCAACATCCCGTTCGGTAAAGGATAGGAGATCATGGCCAGGATGGGCTTTACCATGGGTAGAGGATTAGGTCAGCATGAGCAAGGTCCCACACGTAGGATGAGACTTAAGGTTTCTAAAGGCCATGTAGGTTTGGGTTACTCCGCGGAGGAGGCATCCAAAACCACTCAACCTAAGGGTCTGGTTTATGATTGCTTTGTCATAGGACTAATACAACCAGGAACTCGACAGGAGCCAAGAGAAAGATCTAAAGTTCCCAAAGAAAAAGAAGCCCCTCCCAATTCACCGCTCGAGGAGGATTTCGGGCTCCTTTCCCTGTTTCACCTTGATAAACCTCCTGATGATTCCTCTTCTATAGGCATTTTTCTCGCTCTAGACAAGCCTGCTCCTATTTGTTTCATTCCCTTTCAGTTCCATCCACCATTTCCTCAACTCCTCACTTATCCGGGCATGGGACAATCAACCCCTATGGTCTGCACATTCACCCATGACCACTAAAAAAAAATGCCAATTCTCAAACATGGGCCTGCGAGCTCACTATTGAAGAAACGGCCTCCTTGGAACATGGATCCCTCGGCCAAGGGCCGACACTTTCCACCTTGAACCCCCCTCCACAAGCTCCCCTTGTACATAGTAAGATAGAGTCCAGATCGAGTCAGGGTCTGTACATAGCGTCCTTCCATTCCAAACAGTCTAGGGTCTGTGAGGTTCCCATGCGTTACCTCAGCCAGTTGGCCGATAAGTGCGCGCAACTTTGTCAGGTCTCTGAATTCACATCCATTCCCATTCCCCTAGGGGCAGTTGAACTAGAGGGGTCTTCAGTAGACGATGGTGTAGGGGTATATGTGTTAGAAGAAGATGATGATGCAGGAGAAGAAGAAGAGTCACTAGAGGATGGCACTAATCCCATAGCTTCCTTCGTCAACAAAACCAAGAGATTCGATGAACCCAGTATTTTCATTGATGAGTCCACCAAGAAAATTAATATCGGCACCAAGGATAACCCAAAAATGATCTTGATAAGTGCCAATTTGAACAATGAAGAGGAAGCTTCCCTTATGGTAATTCTCAAGGAATTCCCCAATGCCTTCGCTTGGTCCTATGAGGACATGCCAGGGTTAGACCCATCGTTGGTAGAACATCATTTGGTTCTGAAGCCCGACGCTCGAGTTGTCAAACAGAAGTTAAGGCGACTTCACCCAAAGCTCGCACTTAAGGTCAAAGGGGAAGTTGACAAGCTCTATAAGGCCAAATTCATCAGGGTAGTCTTGTATCTGTAATGGGTAGCTAATATCGTCCCTGTTATGAAGAGGGACGGTAAGGTCTGTGTCTGCATAGATTTCTGTGACCTCAATCGTGCCTGCCCAAAGGATGATTTTCCTCTTCCACACATAGATGTCATGGTAGATAATACCACCGGCTATGAGATGTTATCCTTCATGGACTGTTTCTATGGGTACAACCAGATCTGCTTAGCGGAGGAAGACCAGGACAATACTTCTTTCACCACTCAGTGGGGGACTTATTTCTATGTTGTCATGCACTTTGGACTCAAGAATGCAGGGGAAACATATCAAAGGGCGATGATGGCCATCTTCCACGACATGATGCACGTTCATATGGAGGTATATGTAGATGACATTCTGGTTAAATCCAAAACTAGGAGTGGCCATGTAGAGATCCTCTTGGCAGTTCTTCAACGGTCTCGGGAGCACCAACTCAAGATGAACCTCAAGAAATGTGTATTTGGGGTATCTTCAGGTAAGATTTTAGGGTTCATATTCAGCAAAAGAGGGATTGAGATTGACCCTAACAAAGCTAAGGCCATCGCCGAAATGCCTCTTCCCAAGAACATCAAGGAAGTCCATGGTCTAATCGGGCATTTACAATTCATTAGGAGATTTATATCTCACCACTCTCAGCGATGCAAGCCCTTTTATGACATGTTGAAAGGAGAATCTAAGTTTGAATGGAACGATAAATGTCAAAAGTCCTTTGATGACCTGAAGAGTTATCTTCTAAATCCTCCTATTCCGGCACCCCCGATCCCAGGTCGGCCCCTGCTGCTCTATGTATCCACCACGAAAGAATCTGTCGGAGCAGTGTTGGCCGAATATGACGATGCGAAAAGAGAACGTGCAATCTACTATATGTCCAAATTATTCAATAAAGCTGAGAAGAAGTACACTGCCATGGAAAAGACTTGCGCGGCCGTCGTCTGGGTCTCCCAAAAGCTAAAACACTATTTTTTTGCACATGAGTTAAAGCTCTTGGTGCGAATGGACCCAATTAAATACTTGTTGGAAAAGCCTGCCTTGAGTGATCGGTTGGTGAGATGGAAAAGTTTCCTCAACCAATTTGACATCACCTATGTCAATCAGAAGGCCGTCAAGGGGCACGCCATCGTCAAGCACCTTGCCCATCATCCACTCCCTACATTCTCCCCTGTCAACGAGAGTTTCCCATACGAAGAGTTAGGAGCCATCATAGATGGTGAACCTTCGTGGATTCTTTACTTCGACGGTGCACTCAATTCCAAGGGTTGTGGAGTTGGAGCCGTTCTCCAATCTCCGGAAGGTGTTATCATCCCACGTGCTTGTCAGTTAACCTTCCCTGCCACGAATAACATGGCCAAGTATGAGGACTCCTCATGGCTTAAAAATGGCATGGGCACTCGGAGTTCAGGAGCTATGAATCAATGGAGATTACCAGCTTATACTCCAGCAATCCCTCGAAAAGTATCAGACCCGGGGTTCGAAGCTAAAACCCTACTAGGACTTAGTTAGCAGGGTACTCCGGTGGTTTAGGAAGCTAACCCTAGTACACACTCCTAGGGCTCAAAACATTCTAGTTGATGCTCTGGCTTCTCTAGCATCCTCTCTCCCACTTCCCGACGAAAATCCATCAGCTACTGTCATAGTGCAAAGGATGCACATTCCTTCACATTCAGATCCTTGGTTCCAACAATTCTCAGAGTCCTCTCCTCAAATCCATGCCATCTCTCACGAGCCGGAGGTCGACCTCGAGGATGGCAATCCCTGGCTCTTTGACATTAAGAACTATCTCTGGGACGGCTCCTTCCCTGATTATGCTACTGCCCCCGATCGACGAGCCATTCGTCGAGCCGCGGAGCACTTTGCCATCATAGGTGGTCTCTTGCATCACAAATCTCTAAGTGGAGTATACCTCTGCTATCTTGATGAGACAGAATCTTGTGCAGTTATCGAAGCTGCGCATTCCAGTGAATGTGGTGGCCATGTAAATGGCCGCATGCTCGCTCAGAAACTCCTTCGGCAATACTAATGGCCTACCATGGACGAGGACTGTGCCTTTTATGTCAGCCATTGCACAAAATGTCAACTCCATGCGGACAAGGTCCACACTCCTTCATCCTCACTCCACCCTCTCATAGCTCCCTGGCCTTTCGCCATGTGGGCATTCGATGTGGTTGGTCCCCTGGAGGATACAACCGGTGAAGTCCGAAGAAAGTCCTTCATCCACACCGCTACAGAGTACTTCACAAAGTGGGCAGAAGTTGAGGCATTCACGGAAGTCAAAGCAACAACGGTGGTGAAGTTCATCAAGCGCAACATCCTCACCAGGTTTGACGTCCCTCGTGACTGATACTTCACACAGAAAGTGAGCTAGAAGGGGGGGATGAATAGATCACTTCCAATTTAGAGTAATTTGAAGAAACAAGTTATGTAATCTGAAATGCAATAAAGAAACCCTTATAGACTAACCACGGAACAGATAGATAGATAAAAGCTTATCGAGAAAGAGAGTTATGATGAAATAATGATCAAACAGCTGACGTGCCAAAGCCAATTTGAGAGATCAGTCAACCAATCCACACAGATGAGACAGAGAGCATTTTAAGGTGGTTCGATTGTGTTCCACAATCTACGTCCACCCCTTACTCCTCAGGAGTAAGGCTTCCTTGCACTAAGCAAGCAAAAACCGCAGACTCAGTCTGCTAACACTCGCTGCCTGACAGCTTGTCCCGAGGAACACTCTCCTCGCTCTTCTGAAGACCAGAAGAATCACTGGAGGTCCAACCTCCCTTCCTATGCACTCAGCAAAGGGAAAATAAAACGAAGAAGAAAAAACATGCCCGGAAACAATGACAATGTAGCTTCTGTAGAAGCAGAATTTTAGACTCAAAGATGGACGATCAATCAGGCTCTCCTCTTTCTAAAAATGGTTTTCTCTCTTGATTTTCGCGTGGACTTTTCTCTCATCTCAAAGGGGGGAATTTCAGCACTGGCAGTGGCTCCAGAGATTCTCTCTTCTCTTCTATTCAGCTCTGTTCTCTCTCTCTTTTATAAGCAGATGATGGGCACGTGGAAGCCATGTTTCCCGCCCAAACTTTCACACAGATCTGATCCTTTGAGGTTCCACGTGTCAGAATCGTGGTACTGTAGCAATCTATGTGGCAGTATCTTCTGGTCTGCTCTTTACCTTGGATCACGTGCCATTAACCTGGTACTTTAGATTCCACGTGAGGTAAGTTCGCAGATTGCTCAATAGATGCTCGACCATATGACTGACCTTGCAATGAAACAGTCGTGAGTGTTAGCCGTTTGATGATATCCACTGACCTTACCTTTCGAAGATTGAGATGTGCACATACTCCAAACAGTGGACTGCACTGATCTTATATGCATAAGGTAAAACATTGCACCGACCTTCTATATGCTTAGGCAAAATATGTACCGACCTTAGCATGCGTATGCCAAAACTTGCACCGACCTTCTATATGTGCATGAAAAATATGTACCGACCTTAGCATGCGTATGCCAAAACTTGCACCGACCTTCTATATGTGCACACATAATGTGCACCGACCTTAGTAAAACTAAGGTGTATGTGCACCGACATTCTATGCTGAACAAAATGTGCACCGAACTTGTAACGAAGAAGCAGGAAAGTGCACCGACCTCATGTGTAGTCTGGAAAATGCGCGTCGACCTTAGACAGTTAACACAAGCATTCACTGACTTATATGCTGGTGACACAGACATGCATCAACCACAGTAGCAAGTGGTTTGAACTAGCATCGACGTCATATATGCTAAGGCAGAGTGTGCATGGACCTTATATGTGTCTAACAAAGTATGCAACGACTTTGGCAATGTAGTGGAGAAATGTTGCACCGACCTTATAAGTGAGCATGTAATTGTGCATCGACCTGGCAAGAAAATGTGCTTGGGCTTTATATGCGAGCAGCAGAAGATGCACCGACCTTATGTTCGTTGAGCTGATGTATGCATCGACTTCATATGGCTTGAAGCAAGCGATGCATCGACCTTGTGCCTTTGAAATCAAAACCTGCACCGACCTTGTGCCTTTGAAATCAAAACCTACACCGACCTTGTGCCAGTAATGTATGTAGACTTGAAAGCAGCAGACCGTGACTTTATGCAGCCACACTGACTCCAATGCACAGACTCATGAAGGCTTCTGACAAATTATGTTTGACTTATGACTTATGGTAATATGACTTATTGTGTTTGACATCATCAAAACCACATGGATGCAACAATCTCCACCTTTTTGATGATGACAACACTATGAGTCAATCAAGATTAATGCAGTCAATAAGAATGAGTCTGATCAGACATGCAGCTCAGACATGCATGCAATGTCACATACTAACTCCCCCTGACACGCTGACATTACTCATGACACACTAGCTCCCCCTGACATACTGACCTCCAATCAGAAGATAAATCATGCTCTCAAATCCATTCTCCCCCTTTGACATCATCAAAAGGAGTGTAGGGTGAACCAAGGTACTGCTAAGCTGGTGAGACAAGAGACAATGAATTCACGTGGTAGAAAAATCTCAGATGCAACCCTTAAAGATCCAAGTAAGGTAACTAGATTGAGCTGAAAGACCTCATGGCTAATAAGCAGGAAAGACAAAGAATAAGAGTGAAGATTATCATCGTACAGAAGAAAGAATAAGGACCAAGGTGAAACAATTATGCCTAGAGAAAGCTGTCGAAATGCTGTACTAATCAAGTAACTGAAGGCTCATCTACTGTTGAATGGTCCAATGGTATTGAGGACAAACAATCTACAAATTATTTCAGAGGGGTGGATGTAGCACCCCGGTTAAATAATAAAATATACAAGTAAAATTTTGAAATATGTATTGAAATTAAAGGTATTTCCTTGTTATTTAACGACTTCAATGATTTTCTTAATTAAAGAATATTATTTATTTTTGAAAGTGACCAAATTATATCAATGATTATTTTTCTACAATCACCATAAAGAGACTTTCATATTCCAAGATGCAATCGAATTTTCTACGTTGAATTGAATTTAATAGGTATAAATCAAATTAATCGAATTTCACCTGTAGGCCAAAGTTTCGACTAATTTCTAAAAATATGGAAAAATTATATTCTTGTAGAGAACGAAGTGTCTAACAATAATGTCAACTGGGCCGACCCGTAATAAAAATTTACTTAAGCTGAATTAAGGTGTTTTTAGCCAAAATCATTGTTCTTAATAGATCAACCTTAATCGACCAAATTGAAGCCCAATTCTTAACCAATCGATCCCAAACCGGTTCCAAATGATAGCTTAACCCTAGTAAATCGTTTCCCCTCTCAAACCCTAGCCTCTAGAGCCTTCTCTGGGTGGTGGCGGTGCAGATTTGGTCAAGGTGCGAGATTTTTGCCGATTTTTCTTCCTTGGACTCCTGAGTCCAATTCGACCTCTAGAAGCCTCCTTCGACGCCATAAGTAGAGGGCTTTGGTAGCCCTAGAACCCCATTTGCATCTCCAACAGACGGCATGACCGGTGGTGGCCGACCGACGGTGTATTAGGGCGAGGATCGTCGGGTGTTCACGGATTAGGGTTTTGGCGTCTTCCTCTTTCTTCCTCGATTAAAGTTTGTTTCTCTCAGGCCCAACCTTAAGTAAACCATACCATGACATGCACCTCGAAGTCCTCTTTTATTTGATCATGTTTTACCCAATTTTTATGATCTATATCGTGTGAATTCATCGTTTCATTGAGAGCATGTGATTAGGGTTTTTCTACATTCCTTTTTCATCTAATTTATGTAGGCTAATCGAAGTCAAATCTTGAGATTGATCATGCCTTCTTGTTCGTTTTTAAGTTCTCTTTCGATTGACAGTAGTTTGCCCAATTTTTATGAAGTATATAGATCGAATTAAGCTTTTCATTTGACATGCATCAGGTTTTGTCACCGTTCTGGGCATGGCGAGCATTGAACGGCCCTAACAGAGGCCGCTTATTATGCCGCGGTCGCACGACAGACCGTTTGTTTGACTAAGCGGCCTCTAGTTAGACCGCTTATATGTCAAGCGGCCACGAGATAGACCGTCGTTATACGGCGGGGTTTAAAATGGAGCGACCATCCAACGGCCGTTTATGGAATGGAACGGCCCCTTGATAGACCACGTTATGGCGGTGGGTTTTCAAAGGAAAGAGGAGTTGTGTAGGTTCTGAGCGGTCCTCCTCTGACCGTCGAATGCATTGAGCGGTCCATATATAGACCATTTTTAACCCTGTTTCAGTAAAATGTTACTCGTTTCCAGCATGGTGTTCTATTTTTCTTGATTAGATAATATGATTTTAGGGCTTAAATTTGTAGTATGAACACACTAATGACTAGGATTCATGAAATATTTGATCTAAGGTCTAATTTCTCATCCAAATATGTTGTCCTGTCCATGTTCACCATTCATGTATCCTAGTTTAATTGAAAAGAAAGTAGACTAATATGCTTGATCAAGTGATTAGTTGCAATTCAATTGTATAGTTAGAACTTGTTTTAAGGTCGTGCCACTCCGATGGTGCCGACTGGGCCGAATGTCTCATTTTTCGTTGATTGTGAACTAGTAAATTCTTGGACATCGAAATACCTCTCCGTCGGATATTCCTTCCGCCAGACTAGGTGTTCATGTCCGAGGCCTCCGTAAGCCCCCGCGAGCCTGGGATTCCCACTAGGATGCCGGGCGGGTTGTACCGACAAGCCTGAACCTTTTTGACTCGATCGAATCATATATTTTTGCTAAATCTCGGAATAGGGACAGTTCTGTTGATGGCGGCCCTCCTGAGACCATTTCTATCTGTAAGCGGTTCAGTCATGACCGCCAGACTGTTTGAACGGCCCTCCTGTGACCGTGTTTAACTGATTGTGCGTCTACTTTAGTCCTTGGACTCTATAATGTACACGCTTGAGATTAGACTATTTATATATTCAAGCGGCCCAGCCAAGACCGTCCAGTCTTGATCACGGCCCGTCTTGGACCATTTTATACTCGTTCGCTCTAGGTTGGATCTTTGACCCAGCTAGCCTTTAACGGTCCTGCTTAGACCGTTTAGATTGTACACGCGGTCTTGATTAGACCGTGTACCTCTTTTAGCGGTCCTTTGCTGACCGTTTCACTTTCCAGTTTTTCAGAAATTCATGTTTTCATGGTTTTGAGATGTGTATGCTATTCTAGCCTAACTAGGCTATTGTACCTCAAATTTTTGACCTATTGTTAGGTCTACTATCGACATTTATCCATTCAAGAGTCACTTCTTTAAATGACTATTCCTCTTGATTAATGAGCTTATTGTTGGAATCTCAAGAAAAATTAATATTTTTACACATTTTACCTTGATTACATGAGCTTGATCTTGGAACGCTTGGCCATTCTATTCGTGGATGTCTAGATTTCGTGGGATCTATGATCCAAACAAATCAATGCCAAGGCAAACATATTCAAGGGCCCAGTCTGGTCTTGGGAGGCACACCCGAAATATACTTGATCCCCGGGGAGGTGAATGACTAGGTGTGGCATTTGGCACCGAGTACTATCTAGCGTGTTGAGTCTACGACATTCCACATTCTCGTGAATTTGCTATTCATGCTTGAAAGCGTGAAGTACCTACTTGCGTGACATGACTCGACTCAACTTGACTTGAAATGGCCATTCATTGGAAAGTTCTTGTTATTGGTGCTTGATATCTCGACATGCAATTGTTCCTTTCCATTTGTCTATCGATTATCTTCTGGTTACTAGTTTGTTTTATTTGAATTTTTCGTATTAATTATACATTCTTGAAAATGGTTAATTACTTAAATTTTGCCTGATGATAGAGAGTAATTCCTACTGAGCTTCTTGCTCACCCCCCCTTATCTCCATCCTTTTCAGGTAACGTGGTAGATGGAATGGTTGCAGTTGGGATCGGGTCAGTGTGATCGAGTGCACCTAGAGCCTTGAGACCCGAGTCTTTTTATTTTCTTGAGTCTAGCTAGTATAGTGGGTCTTGTTATTTATCTTCTATATTTATTTTATTGAGTCCACATTGTATTTAAATTTCCAAATATTAATAAAATTATATTTTTCTCAAATTAATGGCCTCCATGTGTTTGAATATTACTTATTGTGTTTATTTATTTTCTGCTCGAATTATCATGACTGTTTCGCTGCCACGTTCCGAGCATCGCTTCCCGCTGCTATCGGTTTGGGGCGTGACAGTGAAAGATTTTTCTTTGCTGAGTAGCGAAGCTGCCATTGAGTAATTTTGGTAAATCACACATTGGCATATGAGAAGGCACCTTGATCAGAGGCCGGAATTCCCAGTTCCTTAGTGTGATAACCGTATTACTTCTCTTTAGAGAATAGAGTTAGCAATATAAGTGTCTTTTGACGTGAGGAGACACCTTGATCAGAGGCCTGAATCCCCAGTTACTCAACACTTTAATGCTATTGCTCTGTCATGAATTTTAAATTTTCAAAAACTTTTTAAACAGAGATATTTTGGCACTTCATGACATAGAGTATATGATTCATTTCTTTGATGAAGTGTCTAGTTTCTCGGTAACCAGAACATTGCTCTAAAAAGTTGATATTCCCCTAAATAAATTTATTTTATTTGGCATATGATGTTTGAAAACAATACCAAATGTACTGATCCTCAGAGAGTTTGCTTTCAAAAATTTAAGTTTCAAACATTTAGGAGATTTCATGACATAAAAATATCAACAGTGATCCATGTTCATTAATAATGTAGGACGATAATCTTCAGGTTCTCTATCTAGGTCTTTGTAGGATTATTAGAAAGAAGCTTTTTAGCTAAATTTTAGTTAATCAAATTTGGAAATTTAAGAGAGTTGAGAGCTTCTAGCTTTTGTGAAAAAAATTGCTTAAGGTTCTCAATGAGCTTTGTGCAGTGACAAGATCTCTCACAATCTTTTGAATCAGTCACCTATGATCGCAAACTAACAAACAAGAAGCTCCCCCTGTCACCTATGAACTCAAACCAATCAGTTTAACACATGCAAATGCCTCCTATACAAGACATACCTAGAACACCTCCCCCTCACAATATGAGTCAGGTATGCAGACATCTGGAATGCACAATGTATTGAAATGCAGAAAAGCAAATTTATGGACATTGAACCTGATCTATAAGTAAATGAGCCTATGGTACTAGGTGGAGAACGTAGGTCAGAAGACCTCCTCACACATGATGTGGGTTTCCAGTCAGAAGAAATCTGACCTTCTCCTAGCTTATCATTTGATATACCAACATGTTATGGATGCCAAATTTATTTACTAAAGTATGACAGACACTGGATGAAAGTTTATGCAAATGAGGACTGTATGTAGCTTAACATGGACACATAAACATGGATGCATTTTATTCCAAGATTCCAGAATTCAGGGGGTTTTAAAAATCCCCAGCTCTCTCCTCAAGGTTTAGAATTTTTCATTGTCCAGAGGCTTAGTAAAGATATCAACTATCTGATGTGTAGTGTCTACATGGATCAATTCAAAAGTATTTTTAGAAACATCATCTCTGATAAAATGATGTCTGATTTCAATATGTTTGGTGCGAGAATGTAAGCTAGGGTTTTTTGCAAGATTTATGGCACTAGTATTATCACAATATATGGGTGTGCAGCCTGGGTCTACTTGGTAGTCCTGAAGCTGGTGTTTAATCCAGATCACCTGTGTACCACAGCTCCCTGTAGCTACATACTCAGCTTCTGCAGTGGAATGGGCCACAGAGTGTTGTTTCTTGGAAGCCTAAGAAACTAAACACCCACCTAAAAATTGACAGTGTCCACTAGTGCTTTTCCTATCTAGCTTACACCTGGCATAGTCTGCATCCGTATATGCAATCAGATCTAAAGTGTGTGATGCAGGAAACCATAATCTTATAATGTGTGTAGCAGATAAGTATCTGAAAACTCTTTTCACTGCAGCTAGATGCAATTCAGTAGGCCTAGATTGATACCAAGCACACATACCTACACTGAATTGTATATCAGGTCTCGAGGCAGTCAAATAGAGTAGAGATCCAATCATACCTCGGTATAACTTTACATCTACTTCTTTACCTGATTCGTCTGCATCTAATGATGCATTGGTACCCATTGGAGTTATGATATGCTTCAAATTATTCATGCCAAACCTCTTGAGGATGTCCAAGGTGTACTTGGCCTGGTTAATGAAGCATCCATCCTCCAGCTATTGTACCTGCAAGCCAAGAAAGTATTTTAATTCACTGACCAAACTCATCTCAAAGCAAATTCATTGCATAGTTCAGTGCATGTTGAACCAACGACTATGCCATCTACATATACCTGAACTATGATGAGGTCTTTTCTTAAACTTTTGGTAAACAAGGTTTGATCTACTTTACCTCTATTGTAGCCCTTGCTGATCAGAAATTCCGTCAGCCTTTCATACCAGGCCCGAGGAGCCCGCTTTAGACCGTACAGAGCTTTATTTAGCTTGAAAACTTTGTTAGGATGTGAAGATAATTGAAATTTGGGGGGTTGTTTTACAAAGACTTCTTCTTTAATAAAACCATTTAAAAATACACTTTTGACATCCATTTGATGAAGTTTTATGTTTTTAGAACATGCAAAAGCCAACAAAATTCTTATTGTTTCCATCCTAGCAACAGGCGTATAGGATTCATCAAAATCAACCCCAAATTCCTGACAGTAACCCTTGGCCACTAGTCTGGCTTTATTTCTTGAAATTATTCCATCCTCATTCATTTTATTTTTGAAAACCCATTTAGTTCCTATAACATTTGAATTTTCAGGTCTCGGAACAAGTTCCTAGACATTATTTCTTTCAAATTGACCTAGGTCCTCACTCATTGCATTAACCCATGATTCATCATTCAAAGCCTCATCAACAGATTTGGGTTCAATCTGTGACACTAAAGCAACTAGGTCTTGATTATTGACATTTCTGAGAAAAGACCTTGTCCTAAGGGGATCTCCTAAGTTGCCTATGATGTTATTCATAGGGTGATCTTTGAAGAATCTAACATTAGTTGAGGACTCACTTGTTTGAACTGAGCTGACTTGATTTGGAGCATTTGATGCTTCAGGTGATTCAGGTTCTTCCTCCACCATCTCCTCTAGAAAGTTTCCATCATGCCTTGAGCTCCTGTCATTATCATCCAAGTTAGTAACAATGTTTGTTTCATCGAATATAACATGAGTAGATTTTTCTACTGAAACATTTAAAACCCTATATGCCCTAGTTGTTTCAGAGTATCCTAGAAAAATTCCTGGGGTACTCCTTACATCAAATTTATCTAGGTCCTTTTTATTATTGTTATGAATGAAACATTTTGAACCAAAAATCTTAAAGTATGAAATATTTTACTTCTTACCTTTCAAGAGTTCATAGGGGGTTTTCTTATGGACGGGCCTTACCAAGGCTCTGTTGATGGTGTAGCAAGCGGTGTTAGCTGCCTCTGCCCAAAATCTTCTGGGTAGCTGACTCTCCACTAGCATAGTTCTGGCCATTTCAATGATTGTACAGTTTCTTCTCTCCACTATGCCATTCTGCTCTGGAGTACTGGGAGAGGAAAATCTGTGAGTTAATCCTTCATTGTTACAAAATTCAGAAAAAATGGAATTTTCAAACTCTCCTCCATGATCAGATTGAATCATGGAAATTCTATGAATTCCTTCTGGTTTAACTTTATTGAAAAAGTGTTCAAATTTTTGAAAATCATCACTTTTATTTGCTAATAAAAATAACCATGAAAACCTGGTAAAATCATCTACAATCACAAACCCAAATCTCTTCCCATTTAGACTCTTAGTCCTGATTGGGCCAAAGAGATCCATATGCAGAAGCTCCATTGGCTTGGAGGACAAAGACTCAAATCTGAGCTTAAATGATTTACGGGTTTGTTTGCCAAGAGCACAGGCATCACAAATTTTTGAAATGGAATTGAATTTAATCTTGGGCGTGCCTCTAACTAAATCAAGTTTGACCAATTTATTCAATATAGAGAAGTTAGCATGTCCTAAATGTCTATGCCAATGAAATGCATTATTTTCAAGATCAATAGACTAGCAAAGATTTGATTCTGGATTTTCATTTAGATATATAATGTATAAATTATTGACTCTATTCTTACCTTTGTTCTTTCCTCCAAATTTGACCAGACCCCCTACCTTCATCTCCAGTTTACTGAATTTGGATCGATCGCCTGTCATGTGCCTGGAGCAGCCGCTATCTAGATACCACCTATTGTGCTCGACTGCTAGGCTAACCTGCAGAGGGACATATCAAGCAGAGTAGTTTGGAACCCAAGATAGATTGGGTCCAAAGACATTGTTCAAATCTCTAAGTAAAAACTTCGGAATACAAGATTATTTCAAAGTATTTTTCTTTTGCATGTTGTTGACAATTTTGTTGAAATTTTGACTAGAATTATGTCCACCTGGCCTAATGAAGTGGAATATGTTCCTGTTGTTAGACTGTTCATTCCCCGGGTATCTTTTGTACCCATTCTATCTAGGATAGACAAATTCATTAAAGAGTTTCTGTGGAAGAACGGGATTTCCCTAGTTTTTCTTGTTTTGACCCATGTTTTTATAGAAAGATGAGTTTCTGTTCTGGGTCATATGCTTTGACCTGTGAACATTCTTATTCTGGGGAATGCACACATGAGCTTGCCTAGTTGAGTTCTTTCCTGTTTTAGATTGGTGTCCAGCATGGTTTGATGAATTATTCCTTGGTTGCTGGATATTCTGAACATTTTTGGAGCTGGAGGGTGTGTCTAGATTTTCCTTCCCTTTTTCTGGACAAAATGTCATTGTTGTGAATTCAAAGGGTTTCTTGTGTGTTGGGTTATAGCCTAAACCTTCTCTGTTGAAGTTAACCCTAGCACCTAGCATGGTATCGAAGTTCATTTTTCCTTGAACAAATTTTTCTAGAGTTCTTTGTTTATCTTCCAGTTCTTTTTGCAATATTTCACAATTTTCCTGAAGTTCAGAATTCACCTTCCTAACAGCTTCATACTTTTCAGTTATTAAACTGTTTTCACTTTGGCTTTCTTGAAGTTTTAACTTGAATTCATCAAGTTATTTTTGAACTTCTTTGTTTTCAGACTTAAGGTCTTCATTTTCCTTTCTGAGAGAATTCATCTCTTCTAATTCTTCCTTGACCTTTTGATTTTTCTTGTTAGTTTGAATTTGTTCTTCAGTAGCAGCATTCAATTTTCTCTTTAACACCCTATGCTCTTTACTCAAAGCATTAAACTTATCTAACTGTTCAGCATAGGCATCTTCCCAGTCATCAATTGAGAAATTCTCAAAAATGTTGGTTACCACTTCGTCACTGTTGGCCATAAGGCATATTCCTTGGTCGTCTTCTTCTGAAGAGTTGGCCTCAGGATCTTCCTCCTCGTCACTCCACGTGCAGACTATAGCCCGAGATTTCTTTTTTTGCACCTTAAAGCTACCTCTCTTCTGGAGATCGGGGCAATCCCCCTTCATGTGTCCAGTCCTCCTGCAATGAAAGCATGTGATCTTTTTAGCATTCTTATTCTTATCAACATTAGAATCGAAATGCTTACCAGAATTATGCGAACTTTTTCTTCTAAACGTTTTTCCCTTAGTTCTTAAGAACATCCGAAATTGTCGAGTCAGCATAGCTTGCTCCTCTTGATCAAGATTTGAGAACCCATCAGATTCCCCACTACTACTGCTATTGCTACTCTCACTACTACTACGGGACACCTTGAGAGCAATGTTCTTGCCCTTCTTGTCACTTCCTTCACCATTTCTTTTAAAGTTCATTTCATAAGTCATTAAGGATCTTATCAGCTCAGTGACTGTTAGTTTTGATAGATCCCTAGACTCCTCTATCACAATGGCCTTAATGTGCCATGCGGGGGTTAACGACCTAAGGATTTATCTGACTAGATCCCCTTCTGAAACCTATTTCCCAACCCCTTTAAGATTGTTAGGGATCAGCGACAATCTAGCATGCATTTCTGTAATAGTTTCCTCATATTTCATTTTAAACAATATATACTCAGAGGTGAGCATATTTACCTTGGTGGCCTTGACTTGAGATGTACCTTCGTAGATGACCTCTAGTTCATCCCACATTTTCTTGGTTGTCTGGCAGGCTGAGATCCTGGCATACTCTTCTGGATGTATTGCGCATTGAATTATGTTTAGAGCCAACCAGTTAACTGTTGGAAGCCTGATATGATCCTTTGTCCACGCATCTTCATTTGGTGGGAGGTCATATGGTCTTGTGGTGATCACTCTCCAGAGTTCGTGGCTCTACGCTCTTAGGAATACTTCCATCCTATTTTTCCAGTAAAAGTAATTATTACCATCAAAAAAGGGAGGGTGACTAATGGACTGTCCCTCAGCCATGAAACTACGAGGAGTGCTTGATCCACATTTACCCTGGTCGTTGGACCACATGTTGGATAACCTGGTCTGATACCAATTGATACTTCACACAAAAAGTGAGCTAGCAGGGGGGATGAATAGATCACTTCCAATTCAGAGTAATTTGAAGAAACAAGTTATGTAATCTGAAATGCAATAAAGAAACCCTTCTAGACAAATCACGGAACAGATAGATAGACAAAAGCTTATCGAGAAAGAGAGTTATGATGAAACAATGATTGATGGAAATCAACACCGAGCACTAATATTTTATTTTTAAAATTGTATCCTTTTGTTTGCATTTATATCCTTGGGTTAATTGGTTTGCAATTATATGGCAATTATAAGCCAATATGTTAGTCCTTAGGAATCTTTGTGTTTCTTTGCAAAAAGCCAATAGGTCCAGCAGGGTCCCCCACCCTCTTACCTATTGGTCCACCTAGGATCATGGGCCCTATGGGCTAGTCTTTGGTCCATGGGAGGACTTGGACAAAGGAGACAAAAAGAAGAAAAATCAAATTTGTCTCCCCTTTTTTCAAAGGCCCCCCTTTAATGTATTTTATTCATGTTGTATTTTTTTATTAATGGTCATTTGACCACATGGGAGATTAATATCTTATCCCCCATTTGCCCCTCCATAACCCTAGATCTAGGGATAGTTTAGGTCTTTTATCTATTTCTATATAAGCTTGTATTTTTACATTTCATGGAATTAATGAGAAGAAAATCAAGAATTGTTCTTGGAGCCCAAGGGCGCCCCTCTCTCCCTCTCCCCTTGCAGCTGTGAAGGTTGCCCTAATCTATGGTGTGAAGCCATATTTTCGGAGTGATTCCCACGTCTACCACCTCCGTTGGATGCGACTTCCAACCACTGCCGCGGCCGCCTCCGTTCGTGCCGCCGTCGAGCCGCCACAACCATCTCTTTACCCTGCTCTACAGGATTCCGAGATCTAGGATAGAAGATGAAAGAAAGGGTTGCTCCTCCATATCCGTGAATCTGATGATCTTGAAATTTTGAGAGATCATCCCCCTCCTTGTTAGCCACTCCCATTTTAAATTTCGTGTCAATCCGCCACAGTTTGATACTTTTCCTAGTATTTTAGTTCCACCCCTGACAGTCTGCCATTCAGCAGATCTGCGGGATAGTGTCTTGTTCTTCTATTTTTCCCGTCCCCTTAGTCACCCCCAAAAATTCCTAAAAAATCCATACGTGATCCTCACATCCCCCCTTCCACCCATAATTTTCCCAGAGTCTAGATCTACCAGTCGCCTGTCGGTCAAAATTCATTTTCAGGCAGATACTATTCTATCTTGACTGTCTGTAATTCGAACCAGCAGAAATACTTGGGGAATAGTGGTTTTTAGTTCCAATCTATTTGTTGTATGGATCTGAAAATATTATATGTTGTAGCCCTTTGAGTCTAGTTTCCAACGGTACCAAATTCGCATCGATCTGACACCGGATATGGGCGCAACAATTGTTTTCGTGGAGGCACGCAATTTTGTCCCGAGAACAGGCCAACAAGGCAGTCCGCCAGTTAATCCCGGTAAAATTCGCCGGCTCACATTTGGCGACCGCCGCGCCCGGAGGTTGACCAACAACCCCTCAGCAGCGCCCCAGCTGACCACCACAGCAAGGAGACACTCGGGCTCCGCCGCCCTAGCAGCCTGACCCGCCTGCTGGCCTGCGGGCCCAATAGAATCGAGCCGGACCAGCATCCAGTCTCCGGTCCGAGAGCCTTTCGGTTTGCTGCCCGTCAACCCGAGTTCATTACTCCCAGGTCGCAATTGTAGCCCTTTACCTCCATGCTTGGAGTGGGCAATAAAAATTCACTATTATAATTATTTATTTACTATACATCGGGAGTACGAGTCTTTGTCGGGGTCGTCTTCTCCACGCCCGGTGCGTGGACGTACGTTTTTTCTCCTTCGTTGATGCATTTGCTTATCTCATATATTTTGAATGCCGCTGCATGAGTTATTATTATGATATTAGCTCGTTCAAATTTCATCGCCGCTGCGGGCGAGTGAGTGGAACCCGTCCCGTGACTCGATCCGAGCATGCGGAAAAGTCGATACCCGAGACTCATTACCGTTTCCTCAACCACGCAGATCCACGCGTTTCCCTCGCTTAGGGGCATCCGCGAGCTAGAGTCCCAGGTTCGCATCCCGTACTGCATCAAATTGGTATCAGAGCAAAGTCGAGTCTAGGGTTGTCGGTCCAAGGTGTCGCATTACATTCCTATACCCAATATATAAAAAAGTGTTCCCGGAATGATAGGTTACGCATATCGAGAAGGTAGCACACTTGCGTGAGTGCGATCTTCGGATCAAACCTCCGCCACGTACCGGATACTGGTTGAGTCTAGGTTTGTAGTCGAGTCTACATTCCAACTTTGCATTGTTGTTGTAGGGTCGTGTCTAGTCGGTTTGTCTTGCACCAAGTGTCGGCATGGCCATCCTATAGCTCCCCGTGTCCCATGGATCCCCAAAAGCCCATGTCGTATGAATGGTGGCGACACACCCAAGGACGGGGAACCCAACCCTTCCACCTACGTAGGCCCAAAGCCCCGGACTTCTATGGCTCCAAAGTCCCGAGCGACTACCTAAAGTGGGAAGCCACTATAGACAACTACTTTGAGTGTTACATTATGTCCGATGCCATGGAAGTTGATTTTGCCACAAAGCGGCTTTTTCACAAGGCCGCTAAAAAATGGAGAGACATTGAAATCTTGAGAGAAATTAGGAGGCAATGGCCTATAGAGTCATGGCATGAGATGAAGGGCGAGCTTAGAAGGGTCTACCTACCCGGCCCAATCACCTCCAACCGACCCCACCCAGTCATCTCCACCAAAGTGGGTCATAGTCGGAGGCCAAGAGCCCCGCATATAGATGAGCCTAGACCCAAGACTCGGCCAATTGAATATGAACAAACCCACCATGATGCCCCTAGTCCAAACCACACCTTAGACGATCTCGTGTAAATGTTTATGGACCGGATGGATAGGAGAGATAGGATGTTGGCACGACTCCTTCCCGAGCCTAAGGAGATAGTAGCCGGTAGTCTGAACTCGGTGCTGTCTACGGAATCCCCAAGTCCTCTCCCCATCATAGAGGAAGTCCCTTTCTCAACCGAGGGAGATGTCATGCTAGAACCTTCATCCTTCGAACTTCAGCCGGAGCCATACCTACTTACTAAAGGTGAGATTGTCATTGTAGAGCCACTTCTTAGCTGCCTCAAGCAAGGCTTAGTCCCTAAAGCCTTTTTCTACCCATCCATGGACCTCGCACTACAAATAGTGCCAGTCAACTCATTCCATACCACATTCCGGTCTTGTCACCATGTTGATACATTGGATGACCTTCTTAAGGGATTAGACTGGCAATGGAAGTTGACGAACATGTTGGCCCCAGGCTTCGACCAACTCCATGGTCGTAGCTTCACACATCCGGCCTTGGGGTCCATTACCTCCGTGTGCACCGTGGGTCATGTCACCACGGAGATCCTTTTTCTCCTCCCCATTCCTGATGAGCCTAATTTTATTACACTTTTCCCGAGGGAGGAACCATACCTTCTACATGAGACCACCATCCCACCTACCCTAGTACATGAAGGTGACCACTTACACCTTCAATTCCAAACATGGGACCGTGACATGTGGGAACCTAGCTCAAGGGGTCACACCTTCTTTGATCCTTTCGACCCTTTCCCAAGTGAACCTTATGACCCACCTTTTCCATTTCACCTTATCAGGGAAGTCTCCTATCACACCCCTTCCCCACGGGCCGGGCCATCTACACCCATCCAGCCCGTTCACTAGCGAGATATACATACATATAGGGGTGATGAGAAAGGTGCATTCAACTCTCCTATCCCACCCAAACCTCCCAAACCTCCCCAGTCCAATAGGAAGTCCTTGCATGCATGGTATATTTTTGGGAGTCTAAGAGTCCCCCATTCCGCCAACCACCGATTGCCTCGAGTGTATGTTTGGCACACATTTAGATGTCCTGGTCCACTATTGCATATGCATGGGTCTGCATAGTATTAGGCTTGTCTAGGACATAGAAGTGTGTTTTCTTTTGTATAGTTTGTTAGGAGTCTACATGCGTCGAGTCTAGTCGGTCTCATGTCAGCTCGCGATGTTAGTCCCTTTCGAGTGTGAGGCAAGTCGGGTCTACAGCGTACGTTGTAGACTTGCGAGAATTTGGGATCAGCTCTACCTAAATATCTCGGATCTAGTCACATATAGGGACTCTGCGGTGATTCCTAGTGAGTCATTGAGCCGTCTCCTTCCTTTGAGAGTGACCCCACCCTAGAGTGTCCACCACTAGCCTCATTCCCACAGCAGCATGTGCATATCGACTATATACGGGATAAGCAGGGGGCGATTACTTGGAGTGGAGCGTACTCCGCGCTACCTGGTATGGTGACAGATCCGCAGGAGCCATACGAGCAGTCGCACCCCTTACTCGACGGGGTCGAGTTCTTCCCACCCGGGGAGAATTGATGGGAATCAACACCGGACACTAATATTTTATTTTTACATTTGTATCCTTTTGTTTACATTTATATCCTTGGGTTAATTGGTTTGTAATTGTATGGCAATTATAAGTCAATATGTTAGTCCTTAGGAATCTTTGGGTTTATTTGTAAAAAGCCAGTAGGTCCAGTAGGGTCCCCCACCCTCTTACCCATTGGTCCACCTAGGATCATGGGCCCTATGGGCTGGTCTTTGGTCCATGGGAGGACTTGGACAAAGGAGATAAAAAGAGGAAAAATTAAATTTGTCTCCCCTTTTTTCAAAGGGGCGCCCCCCCTTTAATGTATTTTATTCATATTGTATTTTTTTTATTAATGGTCATTTGACCACATGGCAGATTAATATCTTATCCCCCATTTGCCCCTCCCTATCCCTAGATCTAGGGATAGGTTAGGTCTTTTATCTATTTCTATATAAGCTTGTATTTTTACATTTCATGGAATTAATGAGAAGAAAATCAAGAATTGTTCTTGGAGCCCAAGGGCGCCCCTCTCTCCCACTCCCCTTGCAGCTGTGAAGGTTGCCCTAATCTATGGTGTGAAGCCATATTCTGGGAGTGATTCCCACCTCTACTACCTCCGCTGGATGCGACTTCCAGCCACCGCCGCCACCGCCTCCGTTCGTGCCACTGTCGAGCCGCCACAACCATCTCTTTACCCTGGTATCCAGGATTCCGAGATCCAGGACAGAAGATGAAAGAAAAAGTTGGTCATCCAAATCCGTGAATCTGATGATCTTGAAATTTTGAGAGATCATCCCCCTTCTTGTTAGCCACTCCCATTTTAAATTTCGTGTCAATCCGCCACCGTTTGATATTTTTCCCAGTATTTTCGTTCCACCCCTGACAGTTTGCCATTCAGCGGATCTGCGGGATAGTGTCTTGTTCTTCTATTTTTCACGTCCCCTTAGTCACCCCCAAAAATTCCCAAAAAAATCATACGTGATCCTCACATCCCCCCCTTCCACGCATAATTTTCCAAGAGTGTAGATCTACTAGTCCCCTGTTGGTCAAAATTCATTTTCTGGCAGATCATGTTCTATCTTGACTGTCTGTAATCCGAACCAGCAAAAATACTTGGGGAACAATGGTTTTTATTTCCAATTCGTTTATTGAATGGATCTGAAAATAATATATGTTGTAGCCCTTCAAGTCTAGTTTCCAACGGTATCAAATTCGCCTTGATCCAACACCGGATCTGGGCGCAACAATTGTTTTCGTGGAGGCACGTAATTCTGTCCCGAGAACAGGCCAGCAACGCAGTCCGCCGGCTAATCCCGGTAAAATCTGCTGGATCACATTCAGCGACCGTCGCCCCCGGAGGTCAACCAGTAACCCCTCAGCAGCGCCCCAGCCGGCCGCCACACCAAGGAGACACCCAGGCACCGCCGTCCAAGCAGCTTGACCCGCCTGCTGTCCCGCGGGCCCCGCAAAACCGAGCCCTACTAGCAGCCCGTCTCCAGCCTGAGAGTCTTCCGGTTTGCTACCCGTCAACCCGAGTTTGTTACTCCTGGGTCGCCATTGTAGCCCTTTACCTCCTTGCGTGGAGTGGGCAATAAAAATTCACTGTTGTAATTATTTATTTATTGTCTACCGAGAGTACGAGTCTTGGCTGGGGTCGTCTTCCCCACACCTGGAGCATGGAGGTACATTTTCGCTCCTTCGTTGATGCATTTGCTTATCTCGTATATTTTGAATGACACTGCATAAGCGATTATTAGGATATTAGCTCGTTCAAATTTCATCGCCACTACGAGCGAGTGAGTAGAACCTGTCCCGTGACTCGATCCGAGCATGCGAAAAAGTTGATACCCGAGACTCATTGCCGGTTCCTCAGCCGCGCAGATCCACGCGTTTCCCTCGCTTAGGGGCGTCCGCGAGCTAGAGTCCCAGGTTCACATCCAGTCCCGCATCAATGATCGAACAGCTGATGTGCCAAAACCAATTTGAGAGATCAGTCAACCAATCCACACAGATGAGACAGAGAGCTTTTTAAGGTGGTTCGATTGCGATCCGCAATCTATGTCTACCACTTACTCCTCCGGAGTAAGGCTTCCTTGCACTAAGCAATCAAAAACTACAGACTCAGTCTGCTAACACCCACTGTCTGACAGCTTGCCCCGAGGAACACTCTCCTCGCTCTTCTGAAGACCAGAAAAATCACTGGAGGTCCAGCCTCCCTTCCTTTGCACTCAACAAAGGGAAAATAAAACGAAGAAGAAAAAACACGCCCGGAAACAATGACAATGTAGCTTCCGTAGAAGCAGACTTTCAGAGTCAAAGACAGACGATCAATCAGGCTCTCCTCTTTCTGAAAATTGTTCTCTCTCACAATTTTCTCCTGGACTTTTCTCACATCTCAAAGGGGGGAATTTCAGCACTGGCAGTGGCTTTAGAGATTCTCTCTTCTCTTCTATTAAGCTCTGTTCTCTCTCTCTCTTTTATAAGCAGACGATGGGCGCGTGGAAGCCACGTTTCCCGCCCAAACTTTCACGCAGATCTGATACTTCGAGGTTCCACGTGTCTGAATCATTGTACTGTAGCAGTCTATGTGGCAGGATCTTCTGGTCCGCTCCTTGCCCTGGGTCACGTGCTATTAACTTGGTACTTTAGATTCCACGTGAGGTAAGTTTGCATATTGCTCAATAGATGCTCGACCATATGACTGCCTGGCAATGAAACATTTGTGAGTGTTAGCCGTTTGATGATATGCACTGACCTTACCTTTCGAACACTGAGATGTGCACAGAGTCTAAACAGTGGAGTGCACGGATCTTATACGCATAAGGTAAAACATTGCACCGACCTTCTATATGCGCAGGCAAAATATGTACTGACCTTAGCATGCGTATGCCAAAACTTGCACCAACCTTCTATATGCGCATGCAAAATATGTACCGACCTTAGCATGCGTATGCCAAAGCTTGCACCGACCTTCTATATGCGCACGCATAATGTGCACCGACCTCAGTAAGACTAAAGTGTATGTGCACCGACGCTCTATGATGAACAAAATGTGCACCGACCTTCTAACGAAGAAGCAGGAAAGTGCACCGACCTCATGTGCAGTCTGGAAAACACGCATCGACCTTAGACAGTTAACACAGGCATGCACCGACTTATATGCTAGTGACACAAACATGCATCAACCACAACAGCAAGTGGTCTGAACTAGCATCGACGTCATATATGCTAAGGCAGAGTGTGCATGGACCTTATATGTGTCTAACAAAGTATGCAACGACTTTGGCAATGTAGGGTTCTCGCGATCCAAAAACTAGAGGGAACAATAAACCCTAAAGGAAGAACTCGAAACAACATCCTCTTACCTCTGCTTCACGTGATCCAAAAACTAGGGTTCGCGCAGGATGACACTGGGTCCTATTTATAAGGATTGGCCTAGGGTTGAGAGATTAGATCAAATTAGGAGTCCCATGGGGTGTCAATTCGATCCCATAAGTGTCCTGGGTAAGTTTCCATACCAGATCACATCAGATCACGACAGAGTGGGGGATAGAAATCCAAGTTTCCTCGTGTTTCTGCCTTTCCGTTTACGGAACTAGGTAGCGGTCGATGGAGGACCGCGATACGCAGGCCGCGTCAGCACTATAGACCACGACTTG
Organism: Amorphophallus konjac; assembly: GCA_022559845.1. Classification (NCBI taxonomy): domain Eukaryota; kingdom Viridiplantae; phylum Streptophyta; class Magnoliopsida; order Alismatales; family Araceae; genus Amorphophallus; species Amorphophallus konjac. The sequence goes on along the minus strand of CM040121.1, from coordinate 295,341,307 downwards.
CCCGCCTTTTCTTGAAATTTTAGTTTTATTAAAAATCCTTTCTAATTATCTCCTAACTCCTTTGTTTATCCATCTTAATTAGGGAAATATTCCCTATCACGACTCTAGGGTTTGGGCTTGGGCCAAAAGGCTAAATTTGAGGATTTCAGGGCCATTTTAAGTGGGTTTAATTGTCTATTAGTAGTTGGGCCTTTAATAAAAAGGATAACAATGCAATAACCCATTAATTGACCTATTTAAATCTTTAAAGCCTATTAATTGCTTAAATAATTTATTTAATTTTTGAAAGAATTCAGATAATTACTAGAGAATTTTAAGGGGTGCTACACCCTCCCCTACTTAAAAAGAATTTGGTCCCAAAATTCATTGCATGAGATTTATGAGGGGTGCAGTATTCTCATAATTAAATAGTTCTGGGTATTAAATGAGACCAAAAACTAGATGCGAAATAGGTTAGGGTAGTACCTTTAACCATGCTACCATCCCTTATAGTTTCATCACCCATGACAGCATTGAGACGACCTTATCGCCTATGTCCTCCAGTATTCTTTGTAGATTGCTCCTTCATGATTGAGCAATCGGGCATCCGATGCTCCCGGCTGCCATAGCGAAGACAAGCGCCAAGGCGCTTCCAGCATTCTTTGACCGAGTGACTGAACTTCTTTCAAAATGTGCAAGCCTCTATGACTTGCTTCTCCTCTTCTTTGACTCTTTTATGTCGGCCATTGCCGTTGCCGTTACGTGACCTCTTCTTGTTGTTATGGGATTCATAAGTTCTCATGATATTGAATTCTTCTTCCTCTTTCTCTCTCTTATCATGTTTTCGGTTGGATTCTTCACCCTTACCCTTGAATTTCTCAACCTTCTCGACGGTCCTTTCACATAGATGCGCCCTATGGACCATCTCCGAATAAGTTCGGATGTTCTGGGGCCCAAGTTGCTTGATGAAGATGGGTCTCAATCCGTCCATAAATTGGTTAGTTTTGAGCAGTTCTGTGCTAACAAGATGTGGAGCATATGGTTCTACTCTTGAGAATTGTTGCTTGTATTCTGCTACTGACATTATCCCTTGCCTTAAGGAGGCAAACTCGGTCGCCTTCCTTTCTCGGACATGTTCCGAGAAATATTTCTCACGAAAGAGCTCGAGGAACTCCTCCCACATGAGTTGTGCATTATGTAGATGGGCTGAGGTGGCCTTCCACCATGTACGGGCATCCTTGTTTAGTTGAAATGTAGTTAGCAGGACCTTCTCCTAGTCCGTGCAATGCATAACATTGAAGATACGATCCATCTCGTCTATCCAATTCTCGGCCTCATTAGGGTTTGATGATACAAAGAATCGTGGAGCATTCATAGTCTTGAAGTTTCGGTGAAGATAACCCGCGCCAGCTCGTGCGCCTGCTTGTGCTACCATTTGCAAGGCCTGGGTGAGACCCTCGACGATTTGATGCAGGGCCTCCCAATTTGCTCGGTTAGCGGCCATTTGGAAAGTAAGGTTCCTGAGAAAATAAATAGTTGGTCATTTTCTGGGGAATTTATGGGAGTTAACCTAGAGGTTAATTCTTACTAGAGATCTAGCTTAACTCGGGCTCTACCCAATCTCACATGGGTTAGAAAATTCTTTTCCTTGTTCATAGGTATGGGTCCTTACAACCTTGGACTTAACCTATGACTTGACATTTTCCTAGGACTCACTTAAGCTTAGGCTCTGATATCACCTTAACTATCACGCCCCGAGATATGCAGTAAAATAATCAGTAACATGAACAATCGACAAATAAGCCTCTAGCTAGCAAGACAATCAGAGCGCTAAACACATCCACAAAGAAGAATGAATGCACAATATCATGTACTCAAAACTTCAACTATATTAAGTAATAACAATCAAGGTTTACATCCGACATCTTTGACACAACTAGACTCAAGAAAATAAAAGATTTCATAACATGATCAACTTCACTGCCTATTACAGTGAAGGACACACATTACAATATGACTCGTGATACTTTAACTATCTAGGGCTTCACTCGTTCTTCATTAGCTTCCGGAATTACCACTTGAGTAGTCCGATTCTGAGCCACTAGAACTTCCTAAAAAGATTGAAAAAGTAGGGAATAAGCACACTCGCCTAGTAGGTATCTTCGTATCAACATGATGGTAATGTTAAAGTAATTAACATTTTAGCTCTATAGAAAGGGCAATAATGAAAGATAAAACAAGCGAATAAACCAAAGTAACAGCAAGTAACAAGATAATTGTAGCGAGATGAGATTTCAAGTAAATATGAGAGCATGATCAAGCAAGATTATAGTATAGCCTTTCAATAACGAGAACGCATTATCATGTAACGAGAATGTAGTTTTCATAACCTTGAAAAAGCTATGCACTAGAAAGTCATGTAACAAGCAAGTATAATTTCATAAGATTGCCTCGTGGATTTCACCCATTTATAAAAAAAGTACTCCCAGCTTAATGTGATGCTAGTAATCATTATATCCCATGGTTACTAGTTTGTTTCCGGCCATCTACCGAGGGGACTAGACTGGAGCCCTTGGACACCATCCTTGCCCGCTCTTGCATCATCAAGATATAAATCAAGCTACTTCTACGAGAAATAATAAAGTAGGCCAATAATATCAAGTGCAAACAATAGCCTTATGGCAATAAAATCAAGGTAAGAACATACCAAAATGAACATGAGAGATTAAGGATGAATTAATAAGAATGCTACGCTATGGGAGGAATCCAGCAGCATAACGGTACATTAATCAATTACCATAGTTCATTAGTGTCTGATTAAGATTTTAGATGTTAGACAGTCATAAGGCCATCTGAAACAAGATATGATCAACCATAGGGTCAAACCTCGGGTTGGACAGAAAATTGACAAAACGTGATTCAATGAGAACCGCTATATTAAGGTAGTGGTCGCATGGGATCCGCTATCTGGTAGTGCACAGAAGGTGAGTCGACGTAGGAAAGAGTTGGGTCGACACGATGAACAAGCTGGAAGAAAGTGGTTCAGAGACAGCCGCTATCATGAGGTAGCGGTCAAGTCAAGGCCGTGATCAGGAGTGGAGTCGACGCAGAAGAGGGCACAAGTCGACTCGGCCAGATGTGTATTGACTAAACAAGGTAGCGGCCACGGGCCAAGCGCTATCTGCAGGTAGCGGTCGCCTCCTGGCAGCGATCATGATAGTTCACAGAAAATGAAGAAAACACGAAGTGCTCTCTAGACTTTGGGTTTTGATGGTACAACCACCTCGGCGTCCTAGTGAGAATCCCAGGCTCGCGGAGTCTTACGGAGGCCTTGAAACAAGATAACCTAGTCCGGTAGAAGGAATATTCCACGGAGAGGCTCTAAAGTCCAAGAAAAGTTTCCTATCAAGTGCGGTGAATGATGGAATGCAAAGCTCGTCGTTAAAAACTCGCGCACTCAATTTCAAAAATTCTGTACTCACATAAAATTATGGTTTTGAGTATAATGATGAATACTGGTCGATCCCACGAGGAGGCTAATATTTTGAAGTTGAAAATCCCATTTTTTTATGAAACAATTAAAATTGTGCAAGATGAAAATCTATTTAAAGAAATGTAGAGGGATAAAGGAGAGAAATTGATGTGACACGACCTTGGACTTAGGCAAACAAGCACAATTAAGCATTTAAATGGGCCTTAATGGGCCACCGCTCTCCCGTCGCACTCTATATCCGGAGTGACTTGGCGATGCCAAGAGTGAATTATGGGAATGGGCCCTTGCTGGTAGAGGGCCAGCAAGGCCAAGGATCGACTCCCCAAGGGTGGATGCCCAATTCAATTGGGGCCGACAAAGTGCACAAGGGCACCGGTTCACACTATCCCACGGCGATCACTCTTAAGTCGTGGACTTGAGGATCGGGCGCTCCTCACAAATTCAGCGACGCATGAATCAAATATTGAAAGAGCAACACTAATTGAGCAAGAAAGAGGCACTTACTCGACCGGTTTGAAGAAACCGGTCCCGGTCGGAGACGAGGGCGAGCGGGGAGGCGGTGGTTCCCCACACGCCGCGGCGGTGTCGCTTGACCTGCCCAAACCAATGACAAAACTACACCTCACGCAGGAGGGGGGATCTTGGGGTAGGGGTTAAGGTCTTACATTCAAAACTACCACCACGCAGGGTGGGGCCTTCAGCCGGCCAAGCGGGGTGGGGATATCGGACCGAAATGAAGAGAAATGGGAAATTAGGGAACTTGCAGCTGCTGTCTGAATTCTGGACAGGAAGTCGCTGTGCCGGCTGCCTCGGACTCGTACGGACTCCAAATTGAGTGCAACCACCTTCTAAAGCTTCCTGACTTGAGAGGGAAGACTCCAGAATTTTTGGGGATGCTCAGAGGGTCGGATGTGGCCGCACCAGCAACTGGAATGAGACTCCTCTGTCCGGCCGCAGGTTCAGTCTAGACTGGAACAGCAAATTGCAGAGGTCACTGTGCACCCACCCGAGCTCCAATCAGCACGAAACTGGTGGCATTGTCTTCGTGGTTGAAGTAGCTTTCAACAGGAGGTGACAGGGCTGCATTCAGAAGTCGAGGGCGGACGGTGTACCCTGAAGAGTGGGCACTGGTCAGAGTAGACAGCAGGAGATAGAACTGGAGAGCTTGGGGGAGAAAATTCGTAACTCCTTCCTCCGGCAGCCAAACGAGGTTCTGTTTCTTGATCTTGGAAGAGGACTGGCAGAGGGAGAACTTTGATGAAGGAACTTCAGCCTGAATCCACTGGGGTTCGTCGTGGCAGAATGATCTCTCAGGCTCTGGTCCAGGATGAAGACCTCTCTGCGCAGTCGTGGGAGAACGGCTTCTACGGTTGGTCCCGACCTCGGAACGAGTTGATTCCACCTCACCTGCGAAGAAGATAGAGGGACCTTTCCAGCAATGTAGGCTACGCCATCAGAATCACCAGGATGAATCCGTGGGCGACGCTCCAACAGGGGCTGACTTGCTGGTCTGCACAGCTCCAATCTGCAAGAAGAAATGAGAGGAAGGGGTGGCTTCTTTGGTGGAGGGGAAGTGAAAGGGTGGCCTAAGGATGAATGGGGGTTCTAGTGGGGTGGAGTGGAGAGCTATAGGGGTTGGAGAATGAGGGGAGAATGGCTGAGAGCAGGGGCTAGCAGGTGGAGGAGGAGGATGAGGATGTGAGAGAGGGAATGGGGAGTGGAGGGGGGCGAACTTGGCTTGGGGGAGGGTAAAGGAAGGGGGCGGCCAAGGCAAGTGGAGGGAAGGGATTTCAAATTTTGAAATGGCTTTGGAATGTGGGAGATTATGTGGGAAAGTGGGATGCTTGTATTGGAATGGGGAAGATTTGGTTGGAAGGTGGAGAATGGTGTTGGAATGTGGAGATTTCTACCTAGGAACTAGGAGGTGGAGTAAAGGAGGCCATGGGGAAGTGGAGGGCATTAAAGGAGGTGGGTGGCTAGTGGAGGTTGTTGGGGAGGGGAGGAGAGAGAAGGAAATTCGGAATTGGGGTTGGAGGAGAGAGAAAGAGGGGTGAAATAGAGAGATTAAGAGGGGAATGGGTGGGGAATCTCTCCCCTAGGGTCTCTCACCCAAAAACTAGAGGAATCACTCCAATTTGAACTCAAATGGCAAGTTTAACTCAAAAGGATTTTGATCATTCATTAACTTCAAATGAGGGGAGTGGGGTCCTATATATAGGCAACCCACTCTTTACAATAAGTCCCTGACAAAATAAACAACTACAAATAACCAAGGGGGGGTGGGAGTGCTAATGGGCCTAGCCCAACGAATGGGGCCCAATAGCCACATTAGACAGCATGATGATACAAGAACATAGAAAAATAAGTGCTAGACCAAGGGAAATGACTCAAATAAAATGGAAATACATCAAAATGACTCAAAGGAAAGCTACAAAATGGATAAGGGGCCTTTATAGAGTGAGGCCCAAACTCAACCAGCTCCCGAGTGTGAAGAAGTGGACCCAAGCCAAAGGGAGTCGTGGGTGATGCCTCCATCAAATCCCCTGGGCCGCGAAGAGCTCGACTCCATCGAGTAAGGGTCCATCCGACTAAGGTACCGCTAGAGGAGGTCCGGATCCAATCGCTGGAGGTCCTCCCGACTCACCCATGAGTCATCCGACGGAGGCCGATCCTTCCACCTGACGAGATAGCGCTCATATACCTTGCTCCGGGTGGTAGTGATTTGCTCATCCAATATTCGTTCAATGCGATCGCGCTGAGCTCTCTTGGCTAGTGGACTCTTCTCACAGGTGGGTGCTCTCTCAAAGGAAGAAGTTGGCTCAATCTCCTCACTAGGTCTCACCGTGGGGCCCTTGTAAGACACTAAGTCGGCGACATTGAACGTAGGACTTACCCCATAATCCTCGGGGAGATCTAACTCATAAGCATTTGCACCAACGCGCCTCAAGACCTGGAAGGGCCCAGTCCCACGTGGTCTCAACTTGGAGTGGGCTCCTGGGGAGAGCCTCTCCGTCCTTACCATCACAAAGTCACCCACTTGGAACTCTAAGTGACGCCGGTGAGAATCGGCCAACCTTTTATATGCCTCATTTTTCATGCCAATGTGCTTGCGAATTTCCTCATGCAATTCCCTAATATGTTGTGCAAAAGACTCGGCAGACATGGACACTCTAGCATGCTGGGGAAGGGGAATGAGGTCGGATGACTTTCTTGGTTTGTACCCATGCACGGCTTCAAATGGACTCATCCCTATTGACTTATTGACGGAATTGTTGTATGCAAACTCAGGCTGTGGTAAGATGAGATCCCAATTTCCTGGCCGATCCTCAACAAGACACCTAAGGAGGTTCCCTAGACTCCGGTTGACCACTTCAGTTTGACCATCCGTTTGGGGGTGGTAGGCAGTGGAGAATTTGAGGAGGGTACCCATCATGTGCCAAAGAGTCTTCCAAAAATAGCTAGTGAATTTGACATCCCTATCGGAGACTATGGTCTTGGGCAGCCCATGGAGGCGGACTACCTCATCAAAGAATAACCGGGCTATATGGGAGGCATAGGATGTTTTGTAGCATGGGATGAAGTGGGCCATTTTGGAAAATCTATCAACCACCACATAGATGGAGTTATGCTTCCTAGAGGTCTTGGGTAAGCCTAGGACAAAGTCCATGCTCAAATCTTGCCATGGTCAGTCGGGAATGGGAAGTGGGGTGTATAGGCCGGTGTTTTGTTTCACTTGCTTGGCCGAAGCACATGTGCGACATTGCCCTACTATTTTGCCTACATCTCTTTTGAGACTTGGCCAATAAAATTGACCCTCAACTAAGGCAATGGTCTTGTGGACCCCAAAATGACCGGCTAACCCTCCGGCATGTAATTCTCAAACCAAGAAGTCTCGAAGAGAGGTCCGGGGAATGCAAAGCCTTGGCCCCTTGAAGAGGAACCCATCCTCTAACATGAATCCCTCATGCTCCTTGCTAGAATGAGTGGTCAAGTTGGCATAGATTTGCCCAAAGTCGGGGCAACTAGGGTACTCATCCTTGACCTTGTCAAAGCCAATCACTTCCACTTGGATAGTGGATAGCAAGGACATCTTCCTACTAAGAGCATCCGTGGCCTTATTCTCACTCCCGACCTTGTGTTTGATGACAAAGGTGTAGGATTGGATAAACTCAACCCATCGGGCATGTCGGGCATTCAACTTTTGTTGGGAGTTGAGGTATTTGAGGGCCTCATGATCGGAAAAGATGACAAACTCTTTGGGAAGCAAGTAATGTCTCCAATGTCGGAGGGATTGGACCACGGCATAGAACTCCTTGTCATAGGTGGAGTATCTAGTCCTAGCATCACATAGCTTCTCACTAAAGTAGGCGACCGGGTGTCCCTCTTGACTAAGAATCCCTCCTATCCCTATCCCGGATGCGTCACAAGTAACCTCAAAGACTTTGGAGAAATCGGGAAGGCATAGGACCGGGGCTTGGGTCAACTTTTCCTTAAGCTCAAGGAAGGCTTTAGAGGCGGCTTTGGTCCAAACAAAGGTTCCTTTCTTGAGACAATCAGTTATTGGGCCGGTGATAGTGCTAAACCCTCGAATGAATCTCCTATAGAATGTGGCCAACCCATGGAAACTCCTAACCTCATGAAGGGTGTGGGGCTCCGGCCAATCTAGAATAGCTTGGACCTTGTCGGGGTCCATGGAGACTCCTTTGGTTGACACCACATATCCTAGGAAGGTGATGGTAGTGGTCATGAAATGACACTTCCCTAGGTTGGCAAATAAGCTTTCTTGCCGGAGGACGGTGCAAACTTTTCTAAGGTGGTCAAGGTGGGCCTCATGGGTTTGGCTATAGATGAGAATATCATCAAAGTATACCACTAGAAAGTTCCCAATGAAAGGCCTAAGTGCTTCCGTCATAAGACGCATGAAAGTACTTGGGGCATTAGAAAGCCCAAATGGCATGACTAACCACTCAAAGAGACCATCCTTGGTCTTGAATGCCGTTTTCCACTCATCCCCGGGCCTTATCCTAACTTGGTGGTAACCACTCTTGAGATCTATCTTAGAGAAGATGGTGGCTCCGGCTACCATATCCAACATGTCATCAAGCCTAGGGATGGGGAACCTATACTTGACGGTAATCTTGTTAATGGCCCGGCTATCCACACACATCCGCCATGATCCATCTTTCTTGGGGGTAAGAAGGGCCGGGACGGCACATGGACTCTTACTAATGCGGATGAAGCCCTTCCTAATGAGTTCCTCTATTTGCCTCCTAAGTTCGGCATGTTCCGTGGGATTGAGGCGATAATGAGGAAGGTTTGGAAGGGTGGCTCCCGGCACTAGATCGATTGCGTGTTGCACATCACGCATGGGAGGGAGTTGGTCCGGGAGCTCTTCCGGGAACACATCATGGAATTCTTCCAAAAGTTGTTGGATCTCTATGGGATGGGGGTTAGAAGGGGTAGGTTCCCCTAAGCATATGACAACCGCACACAAAGGCACCCCTTGAGCAATTTCCTCTTCAAGCTCTTTCCTAGTGATGAGATGAATTCCTTTGGTCAACCCCGTGGTTCTACTTTATTTTGGGGTTTGGATAAGGACTTGGGTTGGAGGGGTGGAGTTCCCTGAGACTTGTGGAGTGGTGGGGTGTGATCCTTGAGGGAGAGTGTCCCTCTTGGGCATGGGTCGAGGTGGGGAGGGGTTAAGACGGATAGTCTTACCCTCATGCTCAAAGGTGCATATGTTGCTTCTTCCTAGAATGGTGGCATCCACATCATAGAGCCAAGGTCTTCCTAAAAGGATGCTACCCACTTCCATGGGTATGACGTCACACCATATTTGGCCATGGTAGGAATAGAAAGTGAGAGGCACTAAGTATTGGGTGTTGACCGGGATGGAGTTGTTGCTGATCCATGAGACCCGGTACGGACTTGGGTGGGGAGTGAGAGTAAGCCCAAGGAGCTTGACGGTGTCGGGTGACACGGCATTAACACAACTACCACTATCCAAGATTACTTTCCTCACATGGTTCTCTATCTTGATAAAGGTGTGGAAGATTGAGGTCCGACGCCAATCCTCTTCTTGAGGTTGGGTGAGGATGCACCTAATGACTCCTAGATGGGAGTTGTTTGAAGGAGTGGAGTGATCTAGACCCGACTCTAGATATTGGGCTTCATACTCCTCTTCCCAATCTAGTGAGGCTTCATGTTCCTCAACGTCATTTTCTTGTTCCTTTTGGGGTTGAACTTCTTCCTCAATAAGCAAACTAGATAACCCCTTAGATGGACATTGCCCCGCAAAATGACCATACCCATGACACTTATAGCATTGTTGGCGCCCACTTCCCGAGGTGGTTCCTACACTTGGGCCTTTGGGGTTGTCATCCTTCCGTGGGAGAGGGTGACTAGGAGCGGACTTGTTTGGAGTGATGGGTGGGGGAGGATTGTAGGACCTTAAAGGGGCATTCCCACTTGGGCTAGGAGCTCTCATGGGAGTGGGTGGAAGGGGACGTGTTCCCAAGTTTTTGGGGTCGGTGGGTCGGGGAGGGATAAATCGGGAATTCCTAGAAAACCTTTCCACATCTCTAGCTATTTGGTAAGCTAGCTCAAGGTTATCAACGTCCCTCATGAATAGTTCCCTCTTGATGTGGCTTTGAAGTCCATTCCTAAAACGGGATAAGGTGACATCTGGATCCTCATGGACTCCACACTTTAGAAGATAGGAGTCAAATTTTTCAATGTACTCTACCACGGTCTTCCCTTCTTGGGTGAGGCTTTGCCATTCATCTAGGAGCATTTGGTGGTAGGTTCGGGGGAGGTATTTGTTCCTAAGTTGGTTCTTCATGTCCGCCCAAGTGTCAATAGGCTCTTCCCGCCTAACCCGTCTTAGACCCTCTTGATTTAGCCAATAGGTTTTGGCCAACTTAGTGAGATGCATCTTAACCAACCTAACTCTCCTTTGGTCGGACATGGGGTACCATTCAAAGTATTGGTCCGTGGCGGTCTCCCATTCTAGGTAAACACTAGGTTCATGTGAACCATCAAAGTTTGGGGCCTCTACCTTGATCATCCTTAAAAGGGGGTCATCCGGATCATCCCGTGGACGCCGGTCATGGTTTTGATGGGGGCGAGGCCTCTCATACTCATAGTAATGGTCATAGTCCATTTCCTCCCTATAAAGTTCAGCATGTGGGTAATGGGCTCTTGGGCCATTGTTCCTTGGGTGGAACTCATCCCTATGAGGCTCTACATGTGGAGGGTGGACTCTTGGGCCTTGGTTCCTTTGGGGAAAACCATTCCTATGGAACTCACCATGTGGTGGAGGGGCTCTTGGCTCATTGATCCTTGGGTGAGGATCTTCTCTATGAGGCTCATCATGCGGATGGGGAATTCTAGGCTCATTGTTCCATGGGCGGAACTCTTGGTCTTCTAACCGAGCAATTCGGTTGGTAATGGACTCTAGTTGGGCAAGGATGGTTGTGAGGGCAGCATCTACCCTATCCATGTGGCCTTGGGGTCCCTCCCTAGGAACATCTTGGTTGAGTTGGTGAGGATTGGGATCCATTGGTGGAGCCTAAGACGATGAACCGGGTTGATAGCTAGCACCACTACGGGTGGACATGCAAGACAAAGGGCCAAAATGGTTGGACACACTATGCAAAGGTCCTAGGACTTAGACTTGATAGAGACAAGTCAAGAACCTGGCTCTGATACCACTTGATGTGACACAACCTTGGACTTAGGCAAACAAGCACAATTAAGCATTCAAATGGGCCTTAATGGGCCCCGCTCTCCCGTCGCACTCTATGGAGTGACTTGGCGATGCCAAGAGTGAATTATGGGAATGGGCCCTTGCTGGTAGAGGGCCAGCAAGGCTAAGGATCGACTCCCCAAGGGTGGATGCCCAATTCAATTGGGGCCGACAAAGTGCACAAGGGCACCGGTTCACACTATCCCACGGCGATCACTCTTAAGTCGTGGACTTGAGGATCGGGCGCTCCTCACAAATTCAGCGGCGCATGAATCAAATATTGAAAGAGCAACACTAATTGAGCAAGAAAGAGGCACTTACTCGACCGGTTTGAAGAAACCGGTCCCGGTCGGAGACGAGGGCGAGCGGGGAGGCGGTGGTTCCCCACACGCCGCGGCGGTGTCGCTTGACCTGCCCAAACCAATGACAAAACTACACCTCACGCAGGAGGGGGGATCTTGGGGTAGGGGTTAAGGTCTTACATTCAAAACTACCACCACGCAGGGTGGGGCCTTCAGCCGGCCAAGCGGGGTGGGGATATCGGACTGAAATGAAGAGAAATGGGAAATTAGGGAACTTGCAGCTGCTGTCTGAATTCTGGATAGGAAGTCGCTGTGCCGGCTGTCTCGGACTCGTACGGACTCCAAATTGAGTGCAACCACCTTATAAAGCTTCCTGACTTGAGAGGGAAGACTCCAGAATTTTTGGGGATGCTCAGAGGGTCGGAGGTGGCCGCACCAGCAACTGGAAGGAGACTCCTCTGTCCGGCCGCAGGTTCAGTCTGGACTGGAACAGCAAATTGCAGAGGTCACTGTGCGCCCACCCGAGCTCCGATCAGCACGAAACCGGTGGCATTGTCTTCGTGGTTGACGTAGCTTTCAATAGGATGTGACGGGGCTGCATTCAGAAGTCGAGGGCGGACAGTGTACCCTGAAGAGTGGGCACTGGTCGGAGTAGACAGCAGGAGACAGAACTGGAGAGCTTAGGGGAGAAAATTCGTAACTCCTTCCTCCGGCAGCCAAACGAGGTTCTGTTTCTTGATCTTGGAAGAGGACTGGCAGAGGGAGAACTTTGATGAAGGAACTTTAGCCTGAATCCGCTGGGGTTCGTCGTGGCAGAATGATCTCTCAGGCTCTGGTCCAGGATGAAGACCTCTCTGCGCAGTCGTGGGAGAACGGCTTCTACGGTTGGTCCCGACCTCGGAACGAGTTGATTCCACCTCGCCTGCGAAGAAGACAGAGGGACCTTTCCAGCAATGTAGGCTACGCCTTCAGAATCACCAGGATGAATCCGTGGGCGACGCTGCAACAGGGGCTGACTTGCTGGTCTGCACAGCTCCAATCTGTAAGAAGAAATGAGAGGAAGGGGTGGCTTCTTTGGTGGAGGGGAAGTGAAAGGGTGGCCTAAGGATGAATGGGGGTTCTAGTGGGGTGGAGTGGAGAGCTATAGGGGTTGGAGAATGAGGGGAGAATGGCTGAGAGCAGGGGCTAGCAGGTGGAGGAGGAGGATGAGGATGTGAGAGAGGGAATGGGGAGTGGAGGGGGGCGAACTTGGCTTGGGGGAGGGTAAAGGAAGGGGGCGGCCAAGGCAAGTGGAGGGAAGGGATTTCAAATTTTGAAATGGCTTTGGAATGTGGGAGATTATGTGGGAAAGTGGGATGCTTGTATTGGAATGGGGAAGATTTGGTTGGAAGGTGGAGAATGGTGTTGGAATGTGGAGATTTCTACCTAGGAACTAGGAGGTGGAGTAAAAGAGGCCATGGGGAAGTGGAGGGCATTAAAGGAGGTGGGTGGCTAGTGGAGGTGGTTGGGGAGGGGAGGAGAGAGAAGGAAATTCGGAATTGGGGTTGGAGGAGAGAGAAAGAGGGGTGAAATAGAGAGATTAAGAGGGGAATGGGTGGGGAATCTCTCCCCTAGGGTCTCTCACCCAAAAACTAGAGGAATCACTCCAATTTGAACTCAAATGGCAAGTTTAACTCAAAAGGATTTTGATCATTCATTAACTTCAAATGAGGGGAGTGGGGTCCTATATATAGGCAACCCACTCTTTACAATAAGTCCCTGACAAAATAAACAACTACAAATAACCAAGGGGGGTGGGAGTGCTAATGGGCCTAGCCCAACGAATGGGGCCCAATAGCCACATTAGACAGCATGATGATACAAGAACATAGAAAATTAAGTGCTAGACCAAGGGAAATGACTCAAATAAAATGGAAATACATCAAAATGACTCAAAGGAAAGCTACAAAATGGATAAGGGGCCTTTATAGAGTGAGGCCCAAACTCAACCAGCTCCCGAGTGTGAAGAAGTGGACCCGAGCCAAAGGGAGTCGTGGGTGATGCCTCCATCAGAAATAGAGAGAGAGAGGGAGAGAGCCAAGCATCTAGAGAGACAATAACATTAACCATTCCTTAATACTCCAAAATAGAAGATTACAATGCATGGAAGTCCACAAATAACAAGAACGACACTTGGAAAATAATCTAACTAAAACTGAAACTTAAACAACTAGGGAGAAGAGATAGCCAGTGAGACGAAGTCGTCGTCGCCCCCGTCTTTGAGCCTTGGAGGGCCGCCCAACTTGGAGTAGACGTCGGCTGTGAGTGTGCTTTAAAGAGAGAGATTTAGAGAGAAAGAGACATGAGGAGAGGTGTATGAGACAGAAGGAAATAGAGGTGGAGAGAGGGTTGATAAAAATATAAGAAGAAAATAGAAAAAAATGATTATGTTAAAACACCATGTGTGAGAAGAGGGAGATAAAGGGGGATTGTTTAGAGAGAGAAAGAGAGAGAAAAGGGGACGGAGAGGAGAGGGACGAAGTATCTGAGTGTGTGTGTGTGTATGTGAGGTGTGTGAGTGTGTTAGAGGGAAAATGAGAGAGAGAACGGAGAAGCAAACCATGTATGTGTGTGTGGAAGAGTGGAGGAGGGGGAGACAATGCAGAGGGCTGGTGCTACGGTGCAACTGTGTGTAGTAGAGAAGGAGATGAGAATGGGGGGTTTGAAGGGAGTGCAAAGGGAGGGACTGTCGCGGCTGTGATGCGTGTGTGAGGGACTGTGTTTGTGGATCTGGTTGTGGCCGGAGGTGGAGTCGAGGTGAAGGCATAGGGAAAGAGAGCAGCACAGATGAGGGGGAGAGAGTGGGAAGTGTCGACCCTACACTGGTACGGAGTCGACGAGGCGTGCGTGGCGAAGACAGTGCAAGTGTGTGCGCGTGGAGAAGGGAGAGGGATAAGGAGATAGTAGAGAACAAGAGAGAGGGTGAAGGTTGAGAAGAGAAGAGGGACTAGAGAAGAAGTGACCACCGGCGCGTGAGGAGTGTGTGTGATGGGTTAGAGCGAAACAGAGAGAGAGGCAGGGACAGAGAGAAGAGGACATGAGAGATTGTAAGGGCTACGTGTGTGTGTGTGGGCATGCATGCCATGCATGCAGTGGAGAGGGGGGGAAGAGGGACGGAGGTGATGCCGGTGGGGAGGTGAAGCCGTGTCCGGTGCCGGTATGTGTGAGTGCAGGGATAGGGAGACGATGGGAGAGCTGAGAGAGGAGAAGTGGAGAAGTGGAGGGGGTGACTAGAGAGGCCATCCGATGCAGAAATAGAGGGAAGAAGGGAGAGAAAGGGAGAGAGAGAGAGAGAGCTAGAGGAGGGGAGGTGAGGAGGCTATGGTGCAGAAGGTAGGGAGAAGAGAAGATAAGAGAGAGGGTGCTTGGCAACGGTGCAGAGACAGAGGGAAGAAGGGAGCGAGAGGGATAGAGAGAGCCATAGGAGGGGGGAGGTGAATGCAAAGAAAGAGTGGGAGAGAGGGAGAGAGATGTAGGTGGGGAGAGGAGCCGCCGCGATCGCGTGACCGGAGCCCCTGTTCAAAATACGGGGGCCAGTCCACGTTATGTACGTGAGCGAGAGAGAGCTTAGAGAGGGGGAGAGAGGAGAGATAAGGAAGGGGGGAAAGTGAGAGGAAGAAGTGAACACAGTGAGGAGAAGTGGAGAAGAAGTTCAGTCAAAGAAGAAGGGAGGGGTCGCCAGTGAAAAAGAAGAGAGAGGAGTAGAAGGGGAGAGGAAAAGAGAAGAAGTGTAGGAGAAGTGAAGAGGAGAAGAGAGGGGAAGGAGAGGTCTATAGCTAAGAGGCACTGTCTGGAAGAAAGAAGAGGAAGGGTAGAGAAGAAGGGAGACCCCGAAGGGAGAGGGGGAGAGAAGACTGAGCTCATAGGGGGGGAGATGCTTGGTTTATAGGGCCGCTGGTGGTGCTCAGCATGCACGCTCTCAGACTCTCATGCCTTGCCGTGTTCCCCAGATGCCTGCACTGCATGCCCCTGCTGCCAGCTGGTTCCCCATGCCACAGCTCAGCAGCAATCGAAGTCTGCTGTTGCCACCTACTGCCATGCGATCTTCTGCTTTTCGCTACTCTTCATGCATGCTACTGGATTTCGCCTGCTCGCTATACACGTCTGCAAGCTACATGGATCTCCTACTGCCATCGCCTATGGCTAGATTTCGCTGGCTTCCCTATGTCTGATGCGTCTATCTACGGTTGGAGGTGCATGCCATGCAGAATCACGCAGAGCCGTTGGCCTTGAGAGGATCCCCCTTGCCACTGTTCACAAAGTTTAGCATGATACAAAAAACTATATTTAGGCCCCCCTATCAAGAAAATTTATGTCCAGCCCCTTTAACAAACAATAAGTTTGAGCAATGAATATATGTCTTATCAGTTGTCCTTCAAAATGGATTTCGTAGGAACCAGAATTGGAGATAATTCTTATGATTTCCTTAAATTTTAATTATGTAATTCTTTTATTTTAAAAATGTCTCATTGATTCTAGAAAATTCTCTATTTTATGTGAGATCTAGAATTTCATGTAAAATTGCATAATTAGCTTCGTTAAAACCTAGAAACGATGTATGTGATGTGCATAAAAATAGACAGTGAAGCACTTATCAGTGAACTAATAGCATCGTACCAGAGTATCAGCTATGTGTGCAGTAACCAAAATAGAAATAAGATGAGAAGTGAATGGGTTAAAACAAAAACCTCCGTGTAATAAATGTGAAAATTCCTTTATGTACAAACTATATAAGGTTTGGCATGAAATTAACATATAATGAAACTAAGCTTTCAAGCACATGCTACACTAACTATGGAGTCATGACATGATCAGGAACATAAATAAACAAAATATACTATGATTCCTATCACATGTAATATGGCATGAACAAGGTTTGATCCAGTTACAGAACCCAGATCGTGATTTATCGGGGACTGCTACTTGAAGGTAGCGGTCTCTGCAGGACCACTATCTGTTCGTCTCCAGACAGAAGCAAAGCCCGACATGCAGAGCCTATTTCTAAGGCAATTAATGATGAGAACTAATAGAAACCTAGCAGGGGAAGCATGCTATCATGGAAATAATGTATGAAAACATGTATATTTAACAGAAAGTTATTTAGAATTGAGTTAAGGTTACATGGACAACATGCAGTAAAAACCGTATTGCGCAGTCAAGGAAAAACATAAAATTCTCCGTGTATAATGCATGGAATCGAGCAAGGCTAGAGGGATTTTACTCCCATCAAGTTGTTTAAGCCAATCATGAGATAACCTACCTATGGGTTCGCTCCTAATTTGAGAATTTCTCGTCGGAAGAGGGTTATGGTTCCAGCGCGTCTAGCGTTGAAACAGCGACCTCCGACCGTCCTAGCTCCTTGACCTCATGATCCCCTATCACAAAATTTGGCAGAGGGTTAGAAGATACCAAAGGAAATAATAAACCCTAAAGGAAGAACTTGAAACAACATCCTCTTACCTCTGCTTCACGTGATCCAAAAACTAGGGTTCGCGCAAGATGACACTGGGTCCTATTTATAAGGATTGGCCTAGGGCTGAGAGATTAGATTGAATTAGGAGTCCCATGGGGTGTCAATTCGATCCCCTAAGTGTCCTAGGTAAGTTTCCATACCAGATCACATCAGATTACGATAGAGTGGGGGATAGAAATCCAAGTTTCCCCGTGTTTCTACCTTTCCGTTTACGGAACCATGTAGCGGTCGATGGAGGACCGCGATATGCAGGTCACGGTCGCGCGATAGACCACGACATGCTCACTTTTTCTTGAAATTTTAGTTTTATTCAAACTCCTTTCTAATTATCTCCTAACTTCTTTGTTTATCCATCTTAATTAGGGAAATATTCCCTATCATGACTCTAGGGTTTGGGCTAGGGCCAAAAGGCTAAATTCGAGGATTTCAGGGCCATTTTAAGTGGGTTTAATTGTCTATTAGTAGTTGGGCCTTTAATAAAAAAGACAACAACGCAATAACCCATTAACTGACCTATTTAAATCTTCAAAGCCTATTAATTGCTTAAATAATTTATTTAATTTTTGAAAAAAATCAGATAATTACTAGAGAATTTTAAGTGGTGCTACACCCTCCCCCACATAAAAAGAATTTGGTCCCAAAATTCATTGCATGAGATTTTGGAGGGGTGCAATATTCTCATAATTAAACAGTTTGGGGTATTAAATGAGACCAAAAACCAGATGTGAAATAGGTTAGGGTAGTACCTTTAACCACGTTACCATCCCTTATAGTTTCATCACCCATGACAGCAGTGAGCCGACCTTATCGCCTATGTCCTCCATTATTCTTTGTAGATTGCTCCTTCATGATTGAGCAATCAGGCATCCGATGTTCCCAGCTGCGACAATGAAGACAAGCGCCAAGGTGCTTCCAGCATTCTTCAACCGAGTGACTGAACTTCTTACAAAATGTGCAAGCCTCTATGACTTGCTTCTCCTCTTCTTTGACTCTTTTATGTCGGCCGTTGCCGTTGTGATGTGGCACAGCCAAGTATGCCCCGGGATGACACGATGTGCCTAGGACCTATATTCGCAAACACACAAGGAGTAGTAGTAGACTTGATATATCGGCGCACTATCTCCCGAAGGTGACTTGGGATGATCGTGAGGGTCCGGGGCAGGAGCTTGCTGTGACGAGGGCTTGGCTATGTCAGGGCTGACCCCCTAGAGGGGTTGGGACTCCACGTTCATGGGCGGCCAGCACGCCGAGGGCGTGGGCTAGTAGGTGGCACTCACAACTCTCTCCGCGGTGGGCTAAACACATGAGTGGAATGGAGAACGGGCACTCACTCACCGTCCGATAGGCAGTAAGATATGATACAAGGCAAGCAAATGAAATGCCAGAAATGGTAACCAAGCGCTCACCTGATCGGTTTGAAGAAACTGATCCTGGCTGGAGACGAGGGCGAGCAAGGAAGCGTGGGCTTACCAGCACGCCGCACCGATGAAGCTTCAACATGAATTAACAATTTACAATCACTACTCCCCTTGCAAGGGGATTGGACTAGGGGTGGGGGATTGAATGGTTACATGCAAATACTACCACCCGTAGGGAGGGGTTTTAAGCTGGCCAGGTGGGGTGGGGGAAACTGAGCTAAAAGTCAAACTGGCAAGCTAAGCCAGTTTTGTCCGCTTCTGGAACAGTAGAATAGGAAGTCGTTGATTGCGCCGCCACGGAGTCCCCCGTCTTCAGGTGATGATGGGACCAGCGCCAAAATGTCCTCGGTTGGCCCAGGAAGATGCCCAAATTTCTGGAGATTATTCTGATGCTGACGGTGGCTGAGACTGGGTCAGGATCAGGGCTGGTCGGACCTGGCACTGGCTGTCCCAAAACTACTGCTTCTAGAAGAAGTGGCCACCACGATCACTCCCGGGGTCCGATGAGGGCGAGACCAGAGCCGTTGCGATCGTGGACGAGTCTTCTTCGATCAGAGACCAGCGGGGTCGTCGGAGGTGGTCGAAGCAGATCACAAGAACTAAAATGGTGGGAGGGGGTCAGATCTGACTCGGGGGGAACTGACTTGCACACTCTGGGGAGAGAATTTGGAACTCGATGCTCCTGGTCCAAATGGCTCCCTCCGTGTTGGTGCTGATAGAGGGCTTGGAGGAGAAGACCTCAGCCAAAAATCACGTCCAGATTGTCCCTGGAGCGGCCGTGGTTGCTTCTTCTCTTGGCCTCTGGTTCCCTGCTGGAGCAGCTCTACGCAGTCGAGGGAGAATGCCTCTCCCGGGCAGCACAAACGTTGGATGGATAGGAGACCACCTCGCCTGCGAAGCTGCTTCGAAGAGCTTTCGAGCAGTATAGGATACACTGACAGAATATGCACGATGACGATGTGGCAGGCTCTACAAATTATCCCCTAACTGCTGCCTACGAACTGGTGCAGGGCTGGGTGATGGGTTGTGAGAGTAGGAGTGGGGGAAAGGGGCTGGATGACCCTAGGGCTGTGAGGGTGAGTAGGGAGGGCGAAATTCTGCCAAGGGGTGGAGAGAGAGAGGGGGGGACAAGGTGGCAAGGGAGGGGGGTGATGTGACATGAGGTCGAGGAAGGACTTCAAACTGTCAACCAGAGAGTTGGAAGGCGAGGTGACTAGAGAAGAACGGAGGAGCTCGGCCGGGGCCTCACACCCATACCCATCTCAGGGATGACGTTGTCGCGCTCTTCAATTCTTCTCTGTGGTGATGGCGGTTGCAGGCGTTGCAATTGGCACGGCGGTGGTGGCGGTGGTGATGGACGACGACGGCGGTTGAACGGTGAAGGTGGAAGATCATGGAGCTTCGATTGGGCTTCACACCCACCTCTTCTCGAAGATGATGCATTGGAGCTTCACGGACGACCTCCATGGCGGGGCGAAGTGGGGTTAGGCCTCTCACTCGGGATTCCAAAAATCTGGAAGAACACTCATAGCCAAAGCTAAACTGGTTTTTTCTTCATTCTATTGCTTCAAATAAGGACTACAAGACTTTTTTTTATAGACTTCACAAAGAAGATCAAAGGACAAACTCTAAGACTCTTTAATGCCTGGAAATATGAAAAGACACCTATGACTCATTATAACTCTCTTAAAAACTCTAAGACTCTTTAATGCCTAGAAATATGAAAAGACACCTATGACTCATTATAACTCCCTTAAAAACTCTAAGACTCTTTAATGCCTAGAAATATGAAAAGACACTTATGACTCATTATAACTCCCTTAAAGACACTTAGGGATATCAAAAGACAAACTTCAAAGACCATTATGTAAAATAAAAAAAATTACAAATATTTTAAGACGGAAGATCAAGTCCGATGTCGATAACGATCCTGTCAAACTCCTCCGCTTGGAGAAGGTTCGACCTCGAACCTTGAATCTCAAATCTTGAATCATAGGACCCCGACTTGTTGGGACAAACTGGATGACTTGCTCTGATACCATTTGATGTGACACGAGGTCGAGGTAGGACTTCAAACTGTCAGCCGGAGAGCATGAAGGTGAGGTGACTTGAGAAGAACGGAGGAGCTCGGCCAGGGCCTCACACCCATCCTCATCTCAGGGATGACGCAGTCACGCTCTTTAATTCTTCTCTGCGGTGATGGTAGTTGCAGGCATTGCAATTGGCACGGCGGTGGTGGCGGTGGTGATGGACGACGACGGCGGTTGAACGGTGAAGGCAGAAGATCGTGGAGCTTCGATGGGGCTTCACACCCATCCTCTTCTCGAAGATGATGCACCGGAGCTTCACGGACGACCTCCATGGTGGGGCGAAGTGGGGTTGGGCCTCCAACCTGGGGTTCCAAAAATCTTGAAGAACACTCATAGCCATAGCTAAACTTGTTTTTTCTCCATTCTATTGCTTCAAATAAGGACTACAAGACTTTTTTTTATAGACTTCACAAAGAAGATCAAAGGACAAACTCTAAGACTCTTTAATGCCTAGAAATATGAAAAGAAACCTATGACTCATTATAACTCTCTTAAAAACTCTAAGACTCTTTAATGCCTAGAAATATAAAAAGACACCTATGACTCATTATAACTCCCTTAAAAACTATAAGACTCTTTGATGCCTAGAAATATGAAAAGACACCTGTGACTCATTATAACTCCCTAGGTTATCATGCAACTCTTTGATGTGTTGTGTGAAGGACTCGGCAGAGATAGACACTCTAGCATGTGGGGGAAGGGGAATAAGATCAGAGGGCTTCTTAGGTCTATAACCATGGAATAATTCAAATGGACTCTTGCCTATTGACCTATTGATGAAATCATTGTAGGTAAATTCGGCTTGGGGTAAGAGAAGATCCCAATTCCCCGGATGGTACCCAACTAAGCAACGAAGTACATTCCCAAGGCTTCGATTGACGACCTCAGTTTGGCCATCGGTTTGAGGATGGTAGGCCATGAAAAACTTGAGGAGGGTGCCCATTAAGTGCCAGAGGGTCTTCCAGAAGTAACTAGTGAATTTCACATCCCGGTCGGACACGATGGTTTTAGGTAGACCATGGAGTCGAACTATCTCATCAAAGAATGAGCGGGCTACCCTAGAAGCATCCGTGGTCTTGGAACATGAGATAAAGTGAGCCATTTTGGAGAACCTATCGACCACTACAAAGATAGAATCATATTTGCGAAGGGTCTTAGGGAGGTCCAGGACAAAGTCCATGCTCAAGTGTAAACCCCGGTTTAATAATAAAGTATAAAATTTAAAATTTTGAAATATGTATTGGAATAAAATGTGATAAATAGAAATAAATGAAAAACGTGTGAAAAGCAAAGGGAATCTAATTTTGTAAAAATAAAATGACTAATCGAATCACTAATTCAACGTAAGATATATTAAAACAGATTAAAGTTATTAACTTTTTATTTAATGACTTCAATAATTTTCTTAGTTAATTGTTTATTTTGAAAGTGGCCAAATTATATAAATAAAAAGAAATAATTATTTTTCTATAATAACCATAAAAATAATTTCATATTTCAAGATGCAATCGAATTTTTCTATGATGATTTGAATTTAATAGGTATAAATTAAAGTAATTGAATTTCACCCGTAGGCCAAAGTTTTGACTAATTTCAAAAAATATGAAAAAATTATATTCTTGTAGAGAACGAAGTGTTTAACAATATTGTCAACTGGGCCGACCCCTAATAAAAATTTAATAGGGCTGGATTAAGGAATTAATGGCCAAATTCGTTATTTTAATAGACCAATCTTAAACGATAAAATTGGAGCCTAATTCTTAATCAATCGAGCCCAAACCAGGACCAATCGAAAGGTTAACCCTAGGAGCTCATTTTCCCTCCAAAACCCTAGCCTCTAGATGCTTCTCTCCACGGCGGCGGCGTGAATTTGATCAAGTTGCGAGATTTTCGGTGCTTTTCCCTCGTTGGACTCTCGAGTCCAATTCGATCGCGAGAATCCTCCATGCACCCTATAACTAGAGGGCTTCGGTAGCCCTCGGACCTTGTTTGACGATCCAACTGGTGGCGCGAGGTTTCGTGGATGAAGCTAGGAGAATTTTGGAGTTTGGCGGCGGCACATTTTAGGGTTCTGGCGAACACGACTCCTCTTTTCTTCTTCAATTATGGTAGGTTTCTCTCAGGCCCAACCGAATTAATTAACATAATCGTATAGAGCTCGTTCTTAGCTTTCATTTGAATCCATTTTGCCAAATTTTTATCAACTTTATCTTGCGTATTCCGTGTTTCATTTTGAACATGCGAGTAGGGTTTTTACCATTCATTCTCACTTGATTTAGGTAGGCTAATCGTAGTTAAATCCCTAAATTGATCATGCTATATTGTGTATTTTCAAGTCCTCTTTCGATTGATAATAATTTGCCCAATTTTGGTTCACCATACTACACGAAGTTGGTGATGCAAGTGAGGTATGTCGGGACTCGCTAGAGGCCGGGGTGGGAACTGGGTAGCGGCCTTTTCAGTGACCGCCACGTGTCTTAGTGGTCGCCCGACAGACCGTTTGCTTCCAATTTAGAGCTACGCTGGGCTTAGCGGTCTCCCGATAGACTGCTTATGTGTCTAGCGGCCGCCCGATAGACCGCAAGGATCCTGTTTTGCGTTTTGCCCAAGCGGCCGTAAGTTTGACCGCTAACCAAGCTAAGCGGCCTTACCTTTGACCGTTTTAGGCTTTTGGCGACCCTCGTAGTGACCGTTTATATCCTTGTTTCAATAAAAAAGTTGATTGTTTTTCGGCGTGTTATGTCCTGTCATTCCTTGTTTAAAAGCATGCTATTAGGGTTAATTACGTGGTACATACACACTCATGAATATGACTCATGAAACATTTGATTTAAGTCTAATTCTCTTTCAAAAATTGTCCTTTCATGCTCATCATTCATGTATTATGAAATGATTGAAAAATAGTAGAGTAACATGTTTGCATAATTGATTAGTTTTCAAGATTTTATTCCGTTATATAGTTAGAACTTGTTTCAAGGCCGTGCCACTCCAGTTGTGTCGACTGGACGGATTATACCCATTTTCTGATGTTTATGGCACATTAATTCTTGGGCATCGAATACCTCTCTGTCGGATAGTCCTTTTGCCGGACTAGGTGTTCATGTTTCGAGACCTCCGTAAGCCCCCGCAAGCCTGGGATTCCCACTAGGATGCCAGGCGGGTTGTACCTTAAGTCCTGAACCCTCCTAATTGACCAAAATTGTGATTTTTGGGTCAGCCCCTGCTCTGTAAGGGTTGGGGCCATGTTCAGACCATTTTTTGGACTTAGCGGTCCTCCTGAGACCGTTTGGTTTGGTTGGCGGCCCTTCTGGGACCGTTTTCTTATGATAGCGGCCTTGGCTAGACCATTTTTATAGCTTGGTGGTCCTTTGTTGATCGTTTCACATTCAAGCTCTCCGAAAATTACTGTTTTCATGGTTTTGATACGTGTGAGCCACTCTAGCCTATCCAGGCTATTGCACCTCAAATTTTGACCTATTGTTAGGTCTATTGATGACATTTATCCATTCTAAAGTCATTTCTTTGAATGACTATTCCTCTCGATTAATGAGCTTATTATTTGGAATCTCAAGAAAATCAATATTCTTACGCATTTTACCTTGATTCCATGAGCTTGATCTTGGAACTCTTGGCCATTATTATTATTCATGGATGTCTAGATTTCGTGGGATCTATGATCCAAACAAATCAATGCCAAGGCAATCATATTTAAGGGCACAGTCTGGTCTTGGGAGGAGCACCCGAAGTGTATTTGTACCCCGGGGAGATGAATGACTAGGTGTGGCATTATCACCGAGTACTATGTAGCGTGTTAAGTCTACGACATTCCACACTCTCGTGATACTTGCTATACTTGCTATACTTGCTTGCGTGACATGACTCGACTTGACTTGAATTGGTACATGGCCATTCATTTGGAAAGTTCTTGTTAGTGGTGCTTGATATCTCGACTTGAAATGTTCCTTTCCATTTGTCTATCGATTATCTTCTGATCTTGTTGGTTACTAGTTTACTTTATTTGAATTTCTCGCATTATTTATACATTCCTGAAAAAGATTAATTAGTTAAATTTTACCTGATGATAGAGAGTAATTCCTACTCAGCTTCTCGCTCACTCCGTACTTTAACATTTTTCAGGTAACGCGGTAGAAGGAACGTTTGTAATTGGGATCGGGTCAGCGGGATCGAGTGAACCTGGAGCCTTGAGACCTAAGTCTTTTTATTTTCTTGAGTCTAGTTAGTATAGTGGGTCTTGCTATTTTCTCTTATTTATTTCTTTCATTGAGTCTATTATTGTAAATTGAGTCAAATGTGTAATTCAATTTTCAAATATCGATAAAATTATATTTTTCTCAAATTAATGGCCTCCATGTGTTTGAATATTATTTATTTTCTGCACTAATTATCATGATTGTTTCGCTGCCACGTTCCGAGCATACTTTCCGCTGCTATCGGTTCGGGACGTGACAGAAGTGGTATCAGAGCCTTGGTTGTTTGAGTCCTAGGTTCTTGTCCATAAGTATAGCTTACCCTAAGTAATAGGTCGTGTAATCTGTGTCATCCATTCATGTCACCCGGTGAGATTGGGTAGTGCCTTGGGTTAAGTAATAAAATATGTATAAGATTGCGTAGCACAACGCGTAAGGATAATAATTGTTTTTAAACTTATAATTAATTTACAGGTATTTAAGCTCCTTTTGACATGAAAGTGAGAGGGTCCACGAGTAAGCTAAGGTCCGGTTCCGTTAAAAGGTGGTGAGTCCGTCATAAAGAAATTCGAAGTAATAAGAAGAAAAGTATAACCTTTTGTAAATGAAATATTTTCACTGTCACAAATTTGGTCATTTATTCAAGGAGTGCTGGCGAAGGAGCAGAGCATGTCTTCGTTGCAGAAATAAAGATCATATAATGGCTAATTACCCTAAGCTACTTCCATAAGCAAAAACACAAGGAGAATTGGAACCAATTTCTATCAAATGAGGAATTATATAAGGTAATGTTCCCCCTCATCCTTAACTATAGTTAAATTCTTTAGCATTCCATTAGTTATATGATTAACATGTTATTTTGAATAGGTGAGATCATCTTAGTTTAACTATTTGAATAGTTAATGGCGATCAACGAATTTGGAGACCAAATTCCTTGAAGTCGGGGAGGATATAACACCCCGATTAAATAATAAAGTATAAAATTTTAAATTTTGAAATATGTATTGGAATAAAATGTGATAAATAGAAATAAATGAAAAATGTGCGAAAAGAAAATTGAATCTAATTTTGTAAAAATAAAATGACTAATCAAATCATTAATTCAACGCAAGATATATTAAAACGGATTAAAGTTATTAACCAGCTATTTAATGACTTCAATAATTTTCTTAGTTAATTATTTATTTTAAAAGTGGCCAAATTATATCAATAAAAAGAAATAATTATGTTTCTACAATAACCATAAAAAATATTTCATACTTCAAGATGCAATCGAATTTTTCTATGATGATTTGAATTTAATAGGTATAAATTAAATTAATTGAATTTCACCCGTAGGTCGAAGTTTTGACTAATTTCTAAAAATATGAAAAAACAATATTTTTATAGAGAACGAAGTGTTTAACAATATTGTCAACTGGGCCGACCCCTAATAAAAATTCAATAGGGTTGGATTAAGGAATTAATGGCCAAATTCGTTGTTTTAATAGATCAATCTTGAACGACCAAATTGGAGCCTAATTCTTAATCAATCGAGCCCAAACCAGGCCCAATCAAAAGGTTAGCCCTAGGAGCTCATTTTCCCTCTGAAACCCTAGCCTCTAAATGCTTCTCTTGATGGTGGCGACGCGGATTTGATCAAGTTGCGAGATTTTTGGCGCTTTTCCCTCGTTGGACTCTCGAGTCCACTTCGATCGCGAGAATCCGCCATACACCCTATAACTAGAGGGCTTTGGCAGCCCTAGGACCCTGCCTGACGATCCAACTGGTGGCGCGAGGTTTCGTGGACGAACCTAGGAAACTTTTGGAGTTTGGCGACGGCGTATTTTAGGGTTCCGGCGAACGCGACTACTCTTTTCTTCTTCGATTATGGTAGGTTTCTCTCAATCCCAACCAAATTAATTAACATGATCGTATAGAGCTCGTTCTTAGCTTTCATTTGAATTCATTTTGCCTAATTTTTATCAACCATATCTTGCGTATTCCTTGTTTCATTGTGAACATGCGAGTAGGATTTTTACCGTTCATTCTCACTTGATATAGGTAGGCTAATCGTAGTTAAATCCCTAAATTGATCATGCTATATTGTGTGTTTTCAAGTCCTGTTTCAATTGATAATAATTTGCCCAATTTTGGTTCACCATACTACACGAAGTTGGTGATGCAAGTGAGGTGTGTCGGGACTCACCGGAGGCCGGGGCGAGGACTGGGTAGCGGCCTTTTCAGTGACCACCACGTGGCTTAGCGGTCGCCCGACAGACCATATGCTTCCAATTAAGGGCTACACTGGGCTTAGCAGTCTCCCGATAGACCGCTTATGTGTCTAGCGGCCGCTCGATAGACCGCAATGATCATGTTTTGTGTTTTGCCATAGCGGCCGTAAGTTTGACCGCTAACCAAGCTAAGCGGCCTTACCCTTGACCATTTTAGGATTTTGGCGACCCTCGTAGCGACCGTTTTTATCCCTATTTCAGTAAAATGTTGATCATTTTTTGGCGTGTTATGTCATGTCATTCTTTGTTTAAAAGCATGCTATTAGAGTTAATTACGTGGTACAAACACACTCATGAATAGGACTCATGAAACATTTGATTAAAGTCTAATTCTCTTTCAAAAATTGTCCTTTCATGCTCATCATTCATGTATTATGAAATGATTGAAAAAAAAAAGAGTAGAGTAACATGTTTACATAATTGATTAGTTTGCAAGATTTTATTCCGTTATATAGTTAGAACTTGTTTCAAGGCCGTGTCACTCCGGTGGTGTCGACTGGACCGATTATACCCATTTTTCGATGTTTATGGCACATTAATTCTTGGGCATCGAATACCTCTCCGTCAGATACTCCTTCCACCGGACTAGGTGTTCATGTTCCGAGGCCTCCGTAAGCCCCCGCGAGCCTGGGATTCCCACTAGGACGCCGAACGGGTTGTACCTTAAGTCCTGACTCTCCTAATTGACCGAAATTGTGATTTGTGGGTCAGCCCATGCTTTGTAAGAGTTGCGGCCATGTTCAGACCATTTTCTAGACTTAACGGTCCTCTTAAGACCGTTTGGTTCGGTTGGCGGCCCTTCTGGGACCGTTTTGTTATGATAGCGGCCTTGGGTAGACTATTTTTATAGCTTGGCAGTCCTTTGCTGACTGTTTCACATTGAAGCTCTCCGAAAATTATTGTTTTCATGGTTTTGATACGTGTGAGCCACTCTAGCCTATCCAGGCTATTGCACCTCGAATTTTGACCTATTGTTAGATCTATTGATGACATTTATCCATTCTAAAGTCTTTCCTTTGAATGACTATTCCTCTCGATTAATGAGCTTATTATTTGGAATCTCAAGAAAATCAATATTCTTACGCATTTTACCTTGATTCCATGAGCTTGATCTTGGAACTCTTGGCCATTATTATTATTCGTGGACGTCTAGATTTCGTGGGATCTATGATCCAAACAAATCAATGCCATGGCAATCATATTTAAGGGCACAGCCTGGTCCTGGGAGGAGCACTCGAAGTGTACTTGTACCCTGGGGAGGTGAATGACTAGGTGTGGCATTATCACCGAGTACTATGTAGCGTGTTAAGTCTACGACATTCCACACTCTCGTGATACTTGCTATACTTGCTATACTTGCTTGCATGACATGACTCGATTTGACTTGACTTGGTACATCGCCATTCATTTGGAAAGTTCTTGTTAGGGGTGCTTGATATCTCGACTTGAAATGTTCCTTTCCATTTGTCTATCGATTATCTTCTAATCTTGTTGGTTACTAGTTTGCTTTATTTGAATTTCTCGCATTATTTATACATTCCTGAAAAAGATTAATTACTTAAATTTTGCCTGATGATAGAGAGTAATTCCTACCGAGCTTCTCGATCACTCCCTACTTTAACATTTTTCAGGTAATGCGGTAGAAGGAACATTTGCAATTGGGATCGGGTCAGCGGGATCGAGTGAACCTGGAGCCTTGAGACCCGAGTCTTTTTATTTTCTTGAGTCTAGTTAGTACAGTGGGCCTTGCTATTTTCTCTTATTTATTTCTTTCATTGAGTCTATTATTGTAAATTGAGTCAAATGTGTAATTCAATTTTCAAATATCGATAAAATTATATTTTTCTCAAATTAATGGCCTCCATGTGTTTGAATATTATTTATTTTTTGCTCTAATTATCATGACTGTATCGCTGCCACGTTCTGAGCACTGCTTTCCGCTGCTATCGGTTCGGGGCGTGACATCAAGTCTTGCTGAGGTCGGTCTGGGATGGGGAGGGGTGTGTAGAGACCGGTGTTTTACTTCACCTGTTTGGCCGAGGCGCAAGTGTGACACCGACCCACAATTTTGGTGACATCCCTTTTAAGGCTTGGCCAATAGAACTACCTCTCGACTAACTCAATGGTCTTTTGGACCCCAAAGTGACCAGCAAGGCCACCTCCATGTAATTCCCAAACCATGAAGTCCCGAATCGAAATCTGGGGTATACACAGCCTAGTCCCTTTGAAGAGATACCCATCCTGGAGTAAAAATCCCTCACGTTCCTTGTTGGGCTGGGTGGAGAGGATGGTGTAGTGACTCCCAAAGTCGGGGCAACTAGGGTACTCCTCTTTGATTTGCTCAAACCCTGTGACCTCTACTTGGATAGTGGAGAGTAAGGTTACCTGTCTACTTAACGCATCGGCAACATGATTCTCACTACCCGCCTTGTATTTTAGGACAAAGGTGTAGGCCTGGATGTACTCAACCCAGCTGGCATGACGGGCATTCAATTTTTGTTGGGAGTTGAGGTACTTCAATGCCTCGTGGTCTGAAAAGATCACAAATTCCTTGGGCAATAGATAATGCCTCCAATGCCGAAGGGATTGGACCACAGCGTAGAACTCCTTATCGTAGGTGGAGTACCTCATTCTAGCCTTGCAGAGCTTCTCACTAAAGTAGGCTATGGGATGGCCTTCTTGGCTAAGGATGCCTCCAATCCCTCCTCCAGAGGCGTCGCAAGTGACCTCGAAGACTTTGGAGAAGTCAGGGAGATAAAGGACAAGGGCTTGGGTCATCTTCTCTTTAAGTTCTTGAAAGGCCTTGGAGGCTGCCCTAGTCCAAACAAAGGTCCCCTTCTTGAGGCAATCTTTGATAGGGGCGGTCACGGTGCAAAACCCACAGATGAACCTCCTATAAAAAGTGGCTAGCCCATGAAAGCTTCGGGCATCATGGAGGGTCTTGGGCTCAGGCCAGTCAACGATGGCTTGGACCTTCTCAGGGTCTATGGATATCCCTTGGGATGAGACAATGAATCCTAGGAAGGCAAGTTGGTTGGTCATGAAGTGACACTTCCCGGGATTGGCATAAAGGCTTTCTCTCCTAAGGGTGGTGCAAACCCGTCGAAGGTGGTCAAGGTGGGATTCCTTGGATTGGCTATAGATGAGGATATCGTCAAAGTAGATGACAAGGAAGATGCCGATGAAGGGGCGGAGGACCTCGGTCATGAGGGGCATGAAAGTTCTTGGTGCATTTGAAAGCCAGAAGGGCATGACAAGCCACTCATAAAGACCATCTTTGGTCTTAAAAGCAGTCTTCCACTCGTCCCCAGCTCTAATCCGAACTTGATGGTAGCCACTTTTGAGGTCAATCTTGAAAAAGATTGTGGCTCCGGCAAGCATATCTAGCATGTCATCTAGTCGGGGAATGGGAAACCTATACTTGACATTTATTTTATTGATGGCCCGACTATCCACACATATGTGCCAAGTTCCATCCTTTTTGGGTGTGAGGAGGGCCGGGACGACACATGGGCTTTTGCTAATTCGGAGGAAACCTTTCTTGATGAGTTTCTCAATTTGCCTCCTAAGTTCGGCATGCTCGGTGGGGTTGAGGCGATAGTGAGGGAAGTTGGGTAGGGTGGCTCCAAGGATAAGGTCGATGGCATGTTGCACATCACGCATGGGTGGTAATTTATCTGGGAGCTCATCGGGAAATACATCGTGGAACTTTTCAAGGAGGTGTTGGATTTCCACCGGATGTTGGTCCGTTGGGGTGGACTCCCCAAGATAAATAACAATGGCGCACACTGGGGACCCTTGATCGATCTCTTCTTCGAGCTCTTGTTTGTTGATTAGGTGTAGGCTCCTAGTAGTTCCAAGGGCCAAGCTTGAGCTAGGATTCGTAGGTGTGGGGTTTGGTGAGGGAGTGGGTGGGGTTAGGATGGAGGTAGGGGCGGTGGGCCCTTCTAGGGAGGGTGGTCCCCTTTTGGGAAGGGGACAGGGAGGGGAAGTGTTGAGTTGGATTCTCTTCCCTTCATGGGTGAAGATGCAAGTGTTTGTCCTCCCAAGGAAAGTGGCATCTACATCATATATCTAGGGCTGTCCTAGAAGTATGCTCCCTACTTCCATGGGTAGAATGTCACACCAAACTTGGCCTTGGTAGGATTGGGATTGAATGGGAACCAGGCAACGAGTGCTAACGGGTACAGAGGTGGTATCAATCTAAGCTACCCGGTATGGATGAGGGTGTGGGGAGATGGTTAGGCCTAGAAGCTTGACGGTGTCGGGTGATACCACATTCACACTACTCCCATTGTCTATGATGACCTTCCGGACATGATCTCCTATCCGGATGAAGGTATAGAAGATAGTGGTCCTTCGCTAATCTTGTTCTTGGGCTTGGGAGAGGGTGCACCTAACCACACCGAGGCGGGGGTCTGAAGGTGGGAGGGGTTGCTGTTGGTTGTACTCAAGGTATTGGGCCTTATACTCCTCCTCCCAATCAGGGGAGGCTTCATGCACCTCAACCTCTTCCTCAATCTCGACTCGGGGTGAAGGGTTGGTCTCCTCTTCATGCAAGCTAGACACTCCCTTGGTAGGACATTGATTGGCAAAGTGCCCATAGCTGAGGCATCTAAAACATTGTTGTTAACAAGAGTGGGAGGGGGAGTCGCTCCTGGGTTGGCTCGGGTGGGGGTGACGTTGGGAGGGCCAATCGGAGGCTGGTTTGGAGGGGCCCCACTAGGAGGGGCTGCTCGGATGGGAAGAGTCCCATTGGGATTGGGAAGGAAGCCCCGTTGAGGGGGCGGTGTGTTGATTCGGGGAGCTAGGAGCTTGGGGTCCGTCACCCGCTGTGGAGCAAGTTGGGAGTAACGAGAGAATTTCTCGGCGTCCCATGCTATTTTGTAGGCATGCTCTAAGGTGGTCATATCATGCATGAAGAGCTCCTTTTTGATGTGGAATCGGAGCCCATTCCTAAACCAGGATAGAGTGACGGCATGGTCCTCCTGAACTCCGCACTTGAGAAGATAATAATCAAACTTCTCAATGTACTCCGTCATGGTCTTCCCCTCTTGGGTTAGGCTTTGCCATTCATCTAGAAGGGTTTGGTGGTAGGAAGGAGGAACATATTTGATCCTAAGTTGCCCTTTCATTTCATCCCATGTAGCGATGGGAGCTTGCCTTCTAACTGCCATCAGTCCCTCAACATTCAACCAATGGGTCTTGGCTAACTTAGTGAGTTGCATTTTGGCTAATCGGATTCTCCTCTCATCGGACATGGGGTACCAATCAAAGTATTGGTCCATGGAAGCCTCCCAGTCTAGAAATAAACTAGGATTGTGGGATCCATCAAAGGTGGGGGCGTCGACATTCATGAGCTTCAAGAGGTGGTCATCCGGATTGTCCCGAGGGTACCTATCATTCCTCCTAGGGTGTGGATCCCTTCCATATGTTGACATGTTTTTCCTTCTCTTCCCCTTTTGATTATCCTTCCATTCCCTTATTTACTATGCTAATGTAAAGAATTAAACGATGTGTAAATAACAGGGGGAATAGTGTGGAATGTGTGTGATCGCCACCAAGGTTCTAAAATGTAAAAGAGTTACACCCGTACCTTGGAAAAGAAGGGAGACACTCGCCTTTAGCTAGCACCACAGAAATACGCGATTCAGGATGAACCGCTCAGAAGATGCGCGGCCGCTCGACAGACCGCTCCAAGGCGCTGGGACAGATGCGGGATGAAGAGTGGCTGGATGATGGGACGGCTCAGGGTCAACCACTGGAAGACGATGAACGGCCCGAAGGGTGCCGCCCTATTCTTCACGCGGACAAAACAAAATCGCCTAATGCCACCAACTTCCAATACATGGGACTTCTTCCACCACCCTTTCCGGCCAGCCAGAAAGAGTGGGCCTCGTGCTAGAGTGTTGCTGACCTGCAAAACGAAGCGTAGAACATAGAAACGAACCAAGATTAGAACTATAGAGTGTAGTAAACGTAAGAACGAATAGAGATAAACATAATCAAATGAAGTGGAGGGTACCTAGAGGTTTTTAAACCCCTAACGGCGTCAAAAACATAGGAGGGTGTGTGTAAATGATGTATGAGAGTAAGAAAACATTGAAGAAATATAGAAGAAGCAATGCATGCAGATAAAGGAGAACGATGGGACTAAATGAAATGATGACTCAAAATACGACTACTCCCTAAACCGGAGGCCTATGCGGACATAGAAGGCCTCCCTCCCCGGTGGTAGGTCGCTCAAGGATTCGGTAGGGCTTCGTCGTCGACCAAAAATCTCCCCCCCCCCTTTCAAAGCTTGCCCTTAGGGTCTATTTATAGAGCACCTGAAGTCTTAGCTAAAAATTAGGGTTTTTAGGTATTTTCAGGTCGAGATAATAAAATAAAACATGTAGATAATTGAATTATCTTTCAACCCGTTCAAACGGCACCCCATTTGGTTGAGAAACCGCGGAGAAATAGTTGGAACAAATCAAGGATAAAACCACGGGTAGAGAGAGAAAACCCCTTTGTTTTTTAGCAATCGAACCATTGCGCGGTCGTGCGATAGACCGCCCAGCTCATGGAGCGGTCAGTCATCAGACCGTTCAGCCTGTCTGTGGAAATTAAGTAAATACGCAATATTATCCAAATATCCATCGAACTACCCGATAATTTCACCGTTGGACTCTCATGCATTGGGCGATTCCCAATAGACCACTCAACTCATTGAACGGTCCAAAACCAGCCGCCCAACACCTGTCGGTGGTAAATCAGATAAAACCACATAATTAGATAATTATCCAAATAACCAACGACTCTGGGATTCTAAGAACTGAACGGTCACAAGAATACCATTCCATGTGTCTGGACGGCCATCTATGATCCGTGCAAAAGCTTCGTCGGTGGAAAATTTAGAAAAATCACCTTAATATCCAAAAATAGCAAAACGGTCCATTGTCAACCGCTCATTGATGGAACGGTCACGCGACAGGCCGCGCAATGGCTTTATGCTTGAAACTTAATAAAACATGATAAATCAAGCAAAACCAAGGCGCATTAAGCCCTGAATTGAAGCAGACCGAGTCAGGGAGGGGGGTGCCCATAAAATAGGCCCAATAAACTGCCTGAAAATAGCCCAATGAGCCATGGACAACTTGAGGCATCAACAAACGGTGGTAAGAGGAATGACTTAACTTATCGGCAAAAAATGGGTGTCAACAGATGCCCCTCCTTAACGTCCTCTTTGCAGGGGAGCGAGCGGAGGTGAAGCGAAAGTGAAATGGAACATGGAGATGAAGCGAAAACGAAGCGGAGCGGACTAAAAAGCAGGTGTTAAGGTAAAACGACACCCATTTTGCCAACAAGCGATAGAAATTTTCTGGAAAACTCTGAACCATTCACAAGGAACGATTAGACCAAAAGCGACACCAGTCCAGAGGAACTAACGAACTAAACCGAAACACACGATCAACCTCATGGGGGACACAATCCCTCGGACCAATGAGGAGATCGGAATAAGCAGAAATAAAGAAACAGACTAAAACTCCAGACGGGGACCTCTTAATCAACCAAACCAAGTGAACAAACCAAAGAGAACCTTCCAACTCAGAGTGGAACTGTTCCTCTTGCTCAAACACTAAACGCACAGCTATCCATCGCTGGTGGGACATTAGCAGGCAAACCATGGGTCATGAATGCTCAAAAAAAGATGCGTATGATGCATGCTGGGCTAAAATGAAAGAAATCATTAAAACAAATGCAAAGAAAGAATCAAAATAGAAAATACTCGAGAATAATATTGCTAGGCTGGGCAAATCAGAGTCAAGACACTATCCGCAGCCACAACGTGCAGGATAGAACCATCCGTCCCGGGCTTTTTCAACCTAACGGACTATCCAGAGATTAAACACGTGAACCTGGATCATCATCATTTTTGTTAAAGGGGAACATCAGATCTTGGAACACATGAATGACCAGCCGGTTCTCGAGATAATATAACAATATAGATACCATATAGTAATGTAATAAAGGGGTAGGAATAGAAAGCCATACCTGACTTACCTGTGCAGGCGAAACGGTGTTTTTTGGATTTTCATTTTCTGATTTTTATGGATTTTCTTCATAAGACAAATGTGATAAACAAGCAAGTATAAATATAGCGTAGATAATATAACGATTAACTGAACGACAAACACCACGGCATAACATAACGATCGAATGAAATGGGAGACAATGCAACATAACATAACAAAGGCAAACGAGCACATATGTAATGGCATGAACAGATAATATGCATGCATGAACACGGTGTGACAAGACAACAACGCGGTGGGACAACACACGGTTGGGATAAGAACATGACGTATGACCACACGGTTGGGACAAGAAAAGGGGTGACTAACAACATGTGTAAGACAACTAACAACACTCGGTGAGAGACAAAACAACATGTATGGGACAACACGGTGGGACATAAACACATGACAAGGACAAGGCGGGACAAAAGACATAAATAAATACGCCCTTCAATCAAAACCCAAGATCAGAATGAAGCAGAACTGCCAGGTTCATAATCGTGAGGCAAAGCCCTCTCATAAAGATATGATCATTGCAAACAAAAGCTGAGAAGGACATGAGCTTCAGAACAGATTGAGAGAGTGGATCGAAGAAGGATAGAATAGATCAAAGATGTGGATAGGAGGTAGAGCATAAAGATATAGCAAGGAATGCCTGAGTACTTGCAACATACACACTTAGCAAAGGGATTACGTATCTATCCTTAAAACAAATGCAAATGCATGAAAAAGACACATTTTTTAGATTTTTTGTAGATTTTTTTAAAATTTTTAGATTTTTAATAGTATTTCATTTTTATGGATTTTCTGAAGTATTTGATTTTTTTAGATTTTTGGTAATATTTGAATTTTTAAGATTTTTTGAAGTATTTGATTTTTTTTTCAGACTTTTGGTAATATTTGATTTTTTATTAGATTTTGACATAGCAATCTGCAGCACCTAAAGACGGGCTCAAACTACTGGCCAGGGATCGTCGTTCCCACCCCTTTCATTAAAGACTTTACTTAAGCAGGGCGTGCATGTGAGGGCGGCTTACTACAACCAACCGCTTCTAAAGAACGGTGCCCCTACTAAGGTAATATCCGGGATACAACCCAGCCTAAGAGGGAGAAGTAGAAGAAAAATGGGAGACAAACTTCATGCAGGATGGGAGATATCAAGGCTCGAATTCCTTTCAGTGCACTACCCCTCAAAGAGATAGCCTGTTGCGCCGGGGCTTTATATCTTTGATTTTTAGACCCATATTTATTAGGCACGGATGCGACCGGGCTCATGACGTCCCGCGGGGAAATATACTGCCACTCTTGTCATGCCTTTGATTCATAATTTTACATTGATTCATTTTCTCATTTTGGTAGCCCATATTTGCTAGATATAGCATGAAAGCACACTTTTGAGGGTCAAGACTGCCCCTATTTGAGACCTCTCTCGTATTAGGGAGTGCCTAGGTTGGTCATTTCATCCATCCATCTCTTGCCCCTACACTTGGCCGAGTAGAGAAAAGAAAAGACCTTTGTGCATACCCAAAGTATGGCCAAAGTAGTAACGGTGTGCCTTAGAGAGATAGGCTATGGCTCGCCGTGTAGTGTGTGAAAAATTCATACTCAAAGGTCACCCTCAACAATTAGGGAAAGAAAATAGACTCCTAACACGGAGTTATCATCAGCCTAAGGATGCTGCTGAAGCAAACTCAACTTGAACTAACCAAACTTAATGAACTAAAGCCGCTCAAAACGTGTCGAGGAAACCACATTATAACCATGCGCAGAAGAAATAGAAATGATAGCAATAATAGCATGTTCTTGCACAAAATAAAGATACCTTGCGAATCCATGGAACAGAAAAGCGGCGTCCTGAAGTGATCTTGATCATCGAGCTTTGATCAGCACGAGCTTTGTATTCCTCGCTTGTGAGGGTAAAAGGGAGAGGATAAAAAGGACTTCAAGATTCTTCTAGATGGAGGAGCGGCATACACCAAATTGGACGAAGAAGAATAAAAGGAAGAGAGACGAGGGCTAGAACTCCCTCGTTAATGCACAGAGGCCCTGATAACAAGAAACCGAATACAGAATGAACAGAGATTAACTGAGATCAAGGCGGACTAAAGCCTCGAAAATAGCATGAAAAAGGGTGATGACCCTGAAAGGGTGAGGAGGAAAGAATAGAGAGATGAGAATAAGAATCATCTAGCACAGTTAGAGAAGAAGAATGAAATTCATCAGCCAGGGGCGGGGAAGAAGCGACATGATCGCCCGACAAAGTCGGGGAGAAGGAATGGAAACCACCCGACCAAATCGGGGAAGGATCAGAAAGACCTCCCGACAAGGTCAGGGAACGAGCATAAGGAACCCCCAACCGAGTCGGGGAAAAAGGATGAGAAGTGGCATCCGGACATACCCGGGGAGGAAAACTAGAGGATGCCCTTGGATCAGGGGAAGAGGAGTACATAGGCCGGGACCGAGAATGGTGAGGACAAGAGAAGATGGTAGAAATATAGTCAGGTGGTTGAAGGTACACCACCCAAGGATAGGAACTGAGTAAGAAAAAGGAAGAATGAAAGGCAAAAGAAGAAGAAGATGTGGACCCCCGTGTGCACAACTGACCGCCCTTATACTTGCACCGCCGCCTCTTCTTGGCCGAAATCTTCTTGCAATAGCTCCGCCTGGCACGGACTCGGACCTTCGGCCTTCTCAATCTGCCGTGTATTCTCAGATAACGGGCCCACCTAGCAGATGGCTTGGTCCGATCATGAATATGTAGTTTTATCGGGGCAGTTGCCCCTAGACATGTAGTGATAACCTTGGGCGGATATTCTTGAATAACCAACTCCTTGGGATGAACATCAGAAAGCAGTGGAGTTTTGTTGCTTGGCACCAGGAGCATGAGATTTGGCATCTTCACTCGAAAATTGGGCATGAAGCATAACTCCCTTACCAGAAGAGCAAGATAAAATCGAGGGAGAGTGATGCGCGGTCTTGACATGGCCGATCCACCAATAAACCGAGGGAGATTAACCAACAAGTGCAGAATGCCCCTAGCCGACCTTGAAAATACGGCCAATTGCCCCTTGTAGAAAGAGTTCATCAGGCTCCTGGCGGCCGTATGGGTTAGTATAATCTGAGCAGAGAACCCCTCTCGGCTAATGAACTGAACAGCACTCGAGTGTGAAGAGATAACAACATCGAGAGTGAATCCCCTGGCGGGCAAAGAGATTGCCACCGGCCTTGCTCGAGAAGAAACTGGCACTAGTGCAAGGGAATTCTTGGCAATCGTCGTGAGAAGTGCAGACTGATCATCCCCAAAATAGCCAGGGACCAGAGCTCGGATCGGCACGCGGCAAATGAAATCTTGAAGCTTGTAACACACGATCGAAGCCCGACTCGGCTTATCGTCTCCCTGGGGACTAGACCCAAGGGGCACCAACGGTAACGCACACCCGCTCCGTGAGGCGGAGATAGGTAGAGAAAGGGGTGGAGAAGGTTTGGAGATTGTGGGTAAAGGCAATGTGAGCGGCGGAGGGATTGCGGCGATGATAGGCTCGGGTGGAGGTAAAGGCAAAGGGGGAGGTGTAGACGTAGGTTCGGCCTGCTCATGCTCGGATGATGATGGCGAAAGGGGAAGTGAAGGGGGTGGAGAAGGTGGTGGTAGCGAGGAGGATGGCGAAGGTGATGGAGATGGTGGGGGCGAAAGTTGAAGCAGTGAAGGTAATGAAGGCAGGGATGGGGGTGAGGTGGTCGAAAGAGGTGGTAAAAATGAAGGAGGAGGAGAGGAGGGTAGTGGTGTAGTGGAGGAAGTGGCAAGTGGTGGCGCTTTTCGACGTATCTTTATGACACGTCGAGGGGCGTTGGGGACATGTGTGGTGGTGGAAATGGAGGGTGAAAGAGAGGTTGCCTGAGTAGAGGCTGGGGTAGGTGTCGGAGATGGAATAGAGGAAGAAGTGGGCAACGGGGCAGGTGCTTTGTTATCCAAAGGATCACCAGGGTGCCCCTAGTCTTGAAGTGGAGACAGCTACCTAGACGGCACTGCTTGCTGCTTCTTGCTATGAAGATCCAAAATGACTTTGCGCATGATAGCCCAATCAACTATCTTGTCCTCCAAACTGTAAACAAGTTCCCAGAACTCGGGGCAGTCCTCAACCAAATGCCCCGACTGACAATGAAATTCATATAAATGGAGCAAATTTCCGACCACAGGTTGGCAAGGCATAACTGGAGGGAGTTGCAATGCGCGGGTGGCCATCAAAGCCCTACAAATGTCTATAAAAGACTCCGGCAACGAGAGAGAAGGAGCTTGCTTCGGGCAAGGTGGGTTTTGAGGGGTATGAGAAGGTAGTGGGGATGGTAGTGGAGGTTGCTTAGGCAAGGGGAATTGAGTAGGTGAAGGCGGAGGGCTAGTAAGTAAATGATGCAGAGGCGTGGACGGAGTGGGAATATAATGGACGGCATCCACCCGCTCGGGGTGCGACGTTTCCTTGACCGGAAGTGGAGAGGTGTGGGGAAATAAAACAGCGGAGGGCTGACTTGTGAAGGGAGATGTAATGGAGCGACATGGGGAGGTATATAGGTGAGTGGGAGAGGAGGGCCGACTCGTGGAGGGATATGTAGTGGAGTGCTGAGTAGTGGGGGATGGCGGAAGGAAAGTGTATGTGGAAGGTGAAGGTGAAGGAGACTCGTGGTCAAAGGAAACTAGGAGTTGTTGGATAATGAAGCGGGCTCGGCTGTAGAGTTGTTGCCATGATTTGACATCGTTTTGGGCTAAGATGCATTTGAACTCGGGCGTTGCATTAGAAATAACCATTTTAATCTGGTCGCTCTCCGGAATATGCCCCGGAACTTGTGCGGCTAGGCGACGCCAGCGGTCGGCAAAGGTGGAGAATTCCTCGTCGGGCTTCATCTTCTCTTGGGCCAGATCTACCATGGAGTACTTGGGCCCGGCCTGTTCCTGATACTGCTGAATAAATCTTGCTTAGACGGCTTGAAAATTCACCACTTGCTCTTGTGGCAATGAAAAGAACCAATCCCGAGCCAGGCCTTCTAACGACATACCAAACAGATAAGCCATTAAACGTTGGTCATGTCGGAATTGGGCCGACTCATAAAGGAAATCCTTCAAATGCACGTAGGGGTCACCGACTCCACCATAGCAACGATAAGCCGGAATTTGTGAACGTGGTGGAAGCTGAAGACCTTGAAAGGCGAACGGGTCATCCAAAGAAGTTTGGGGATTAATTCGGCGCTGTAGTTCATCGAGCTGGCGTTGGGTTTGAGCGATCATCTCCTCGGTAGGAAGAGTCTGAGGAGAATATGGGCCAGCCTGAGCAAGAGAGCGGGAGCTTAAACCAGGATGATGATGGGCCAAATAAAGGGACCCCGTCTGAGAAGAAGGAAAGCCCGTTCTAGGAGTAGAAGGATATATGGGCCTAGAAGGATCATGTATGTAGGGATGATAATTGATTAGGCCAACAACAAGGAGTAGGCCCATTGAAAGAAGAAGGCCCGTGAAGAGAATAGGGCCCATTAGCTGAATGAGGTGATGGGCCCACGTGGGAAGAGGACTCCACGCGGGGGTAAGAAGACAGGGAAGATGAGGGATACTAGACAGAAGAGAAGTGCTCCATGGGAGAAATGGAGACTTTATACAGTGAATTTCAAAGAAATACAAGGATAAAAATGAACCTAGGACAAATGCAACTAAATGGAGGGACGTAAAGATGAACTAGTCTATGGGCCTAATTAACAAAATGATATGGAGGCAACACACAATGGAGGGAAGAGATGAGAGAAGAATCACCCAAACACCCAAGCTATGAATGATGCACGGAAATTTTATAAGTTCCTTTTTAGGACCTTAGTTGGTTAATTCATATATGAATTCACTCAACCACAAGGTACCTAACCAGGGTAAGAATGGGAAACTGGGTGACTCTAAGGGACTCTCCCTTTTACGGATGCAAAACCCTAACTTGAGGGATGGTGTGGTACAACCTGCCCGACGTCCGTGTGGGAGTCCACGGCTCGCGGGGGCTTACGGAGGTCCTCGGTAAGGTCACCTAGTCGGCCCCAAGGAGTATGGAGATGAGAGGAAACCCTACCTCAGTAGGAATGCAGCTACTGTGAAGAGTATATATATCCCTATGCGCACCGGAGTGCATGAAAAGTCTAGCCTAGATCTAACAAACAATAACCAAGCAAATCTGACAAGTATACTAAGTATCATGCACAATCAACTAACAAATGGGGGAGATCAATAACAGGACCAAAACATGACATGATATGAAATAACACTGGAAGTGAAAGGCTCGAGTGCACTGTAGCAATAATAAATGGTCTGTGGGAGACCGTGCAGGGAGGTCAACGGCCCTACGGGAACCGCTCAATGGCAGAGGGTAGAAAAATAGAACTAACGATTAGACAAAACTGGAGGCGTACCTGACAACGATCTGTCGACGGGCCGTTCAGACGATAGCACGGACCAGAGAAGACCGTCGACCATCAACAGAAACTAGCAATGTAAAGCATACCTGAGCCAACAGTATTGAACGGCCTCTAGAAGACCGTGGAACAAATGAACGGCCTACGTGAGACCGTTTAAGGCTGCAGG
This sequence comes from Amorphophallus konjac, assembly GCA_022559845.1. Classification (NCBI taxonomy): domain Eukaryota; kingdom Viridiplantae; phylum Streptophyta; class Magnoliopsida; order Alismatales; family Araceae; genus Amorphophallus; species Amorphophallus konjac. The sequence goes on along the minus strand of CM040121.1, from coordinate 295,299,624 downwards.
TTCGCAGAATGATCGCTACTGGCGGGTCAGAATGGCTGCCCCTCGACCGTTCAGGTATGTGGACGGTCTTGCAAAGACCGCAAAATATCAGCGCAAACAACTAGTGCAAGGACAGAAATGTACCTGAGCCGGCAGTTCTAAACGGCCTTTATTAGACCGTGGGAAAAGGTGGGCGGCCTGCGCAGGGCTGTTGGATGTAGTGGGCTGGCAAGACTGCAGCACTGGGATGATCACGGAGCGGCCAACTCACAGCCATTTAGGTAGATGAGCGGCCCAGAGGGGACCGCGTAAACGCCAGAAGACAGAAACAATAGAAGGACCGGAGAGCAACCTTAAACACTCAAAGAAGAAAACTAACCAAACATAAGAACAGGTCAGCAAAACACTAACACGACGGGCACTAGGCGTCCCACCGTGATCGCCAAAAAAGAGGGTGTTGACATGTTTTTCCTTCTCTTCCCCTTTTGATTATCCTTCCAATCCCTTCTTTACTATGCTAATGTAAAGAATTAAACGATGTGTAAATAATAGGGGGAAGGATGTGGAATGTGTGTGATTGCCACCAAGGTTCTGAAATGTAAAAGAGTTACACCCGTACCTTGGAAAAGAAGGGAGACACTCGCCTTTAGCCAGCACCACAAAAATACGCGGTTCAGGATGAACCGCTCAGAAGATGCGCGGCCGCTCGACAGACCGCTCCAAGGCGCTGGGACAGATGCGGGATGAAGAGTGGCTGGATGATGGGACGGCTCAGGGTCAACCGCTGGAAGATGATGAATGGCTCGGAGGGTGCCGCCCTATTCTTCACTCGGACAGAACAAAACTGCCTAATGCCACCAACTTCCAAGACATGGGACTTCTTCCTCCACCCTCTCCGGCCGGCCAAAAAGAGTGGGCCTCATGCTAGAGTGTTGCTGACCTGCAAAATGAAGAGTAGAACATAGAAACGAACCCAGATTAGCACTATAGAGTGTAGTAAATGTAAGAACGAATGGAGATAAATATAATCAAATGGAGTGGAGGGTACCTGGAGGTTTTTAAACCCCTAAGGGCGTCAAAACTATAGGAGGGTGTGTGTAAATGATGTATGAGAGTAAGAAAATGTGGAAGAAACATAGAAGAAGCAATGCATGTAGATAAAAGAGAATGATGGGACTAAATGAAATGATGACACAAAATATGACTACTCCCTGAACCGGAGGCCTATGCGGACGTAGAAGGCCTCCCTCCCCGGTGGTAGGTCACTCAAGGATTCAGCAAGGCTTCGCCGTCGACCAAAAATCTCCCCCCCTTTCAAAGCTTGCCCTTAGGGTCTATTTATAGAGCACCTGAAGTCTTAGCTCGAAATTAGGGTTTTTAGGTATTTTCAGGTCGAGATAATAAAATAAAACTTGTAGATAATTGAATTATTTTTCAATTAACCAATTCAAACGGCACCCCATTTGATTGAGAAACCGCGGAGAAATAGTTGGAACAAATCAAGGATAAAACCACGGGTAGAGAGAGAAAACCCCTTTATTTTTTCAGCAATCGAACCATTGCGCGGTCGTGCAATAGACCGCCCAGTCCATGGAGCGGTCAATCATTAGACCGTTCAACCTGTCAGTGGAAATTAAGTAAATAAGCAATATTATCCAAATATCAATCGAACTGCCCGATAATTTTGCCGTTGGACCCTCATGCATTGGGCGGTTCCCAATAGACCACTCAACTCATTGAACGGTCCGAAACCAGCCGCCCAACACTTGTCGGTGGTAAATCAGATAAAACCAGATAATTAGATAATTATCCAAATAACCAACGACTCTTGGATTCTGAGAACTGAACGATCACAAGAATACCGTTCCATGTGTCTGGACGGCCATCTATGATCCGTGCAAAAGCTTCGTCGGTGGAAAATTCAGAAAAATCACCTTAATATCCAAAAATAGCCAAACGGTCCATTGTCAATCGCTCATTGACGGAACGGTCACGCGACAGGCCGCGCAATGGCTTTATGCTTGAAACATAATAAAACATGATAAATCAAGCAAAGTCAAGGCCCATTAAGTCCTAAATTGAAGCAGACCGGGTCAGGGAGGGGGTGCCCATAAAATAGGCCGAATAAACTGCCTAAAAATAGCCCAATGAGCCTTGGACAACTTGAGGCATCAACAAACGGTGGTAAGAGGAATGACTCAACTTATCGGTAAAAAATAGGTGTCAACACCATACTCAGGTGGATGGTCAGGATTTAAGTCTCCCATTGCTGGTTCCTCTTGACAGGGGGTGCCCTCCTATCATTTGCCCTTGGTATACGTCCATTTCTCCTAAGTTGGTCAAGTTGGACAGTTATATCATCAAGGCGCCCTAAGACGGTGGTGAGGGCCTCCATAAGGAAGTCGACGCGGCCTTGGAGGCCATCCTCAGGGTTCCCTTGGGGATTGGGATCCATTGGGGAAGTTGAAGAAGAGGGATGGGGCTATAAAGGGTTCCCCTACGTGTAGTAATGCAACCATGAGTTGGCTACGCAAGGGAGTGCGCCTATTTGTGACTTAGTGCAAGGGTGCCCTAGGACTAGACTTGTGAGAACAAGCCTATAACTTACTCTGATACCACTTGATGTGGCACAACCAAGTATGCCCCGGGATGACACGATGCACCTAGGACCTATATTCACAAACACCCAAGGAGTAGTAGCGGACTCGATATATCGGTGCACTATCTCCCGAAGGCGACTCGGGAAGATCGTGAGGGTCCGGGGCAGGACCTTGCTGTGACGAGGGCTTGGGTATGCTAGGGCTGACCCCCTTGAAAGGTTGGGACTCCCTCGTTCATGGGCGGCCAGCACGCCAAGGGCATGGGCTAGTGGGTGGCACTCACAACTCTCTCCGCGTTGGGCTGCACACTTGAGTGGAATGGAGAACGGGCACTCACTCACCGTCTGATGGGCAGTAAGGTATGATACAAGGCAAGCAAATGAAATGCCAGGAAGGGTAACTAAGCGCTCACCTGATCGGTTTGAAGAAACTGACCCCGGCCGGAGATGAGGGCGAGCCAAGAAGCGTGGGCTTACCCGCACGCCGCGCCGATGACGCTTTTACCTGAATTAACAATTTACAATCACTTCTCCCCTTGCAAGGGGGTTGGACTAGGGGTGGGGGATTGAATGGTTACATGCAAATACTACCTCCCGCAGGGAGGGGCTTTAAGCCGGCCAGGCGGGGTGGGGGAAACTAAGCAATAAGTCGAAATGGCGAGCTAAGTCAGTTCTATCCGCTTCTAGAATAGTAGAACAGGAAGTCATTGACGGCGCCACCACGGAGTCCCCCGACTTCAGGAGATGATGGGACCAGTGCCAAAATGTCCTGGGTTGGCCCAGGAAGATGCCCAAATTTTTGGAGATTATTCTGATGTCGACGGTAGTCGAGGCGGGGTCGGGACCAGGGCTGGTCGGACCTGGCTCTGGCTGTCCCAAAACGGTTGCTTCTGGAAGAAGTGGCTACCACGATCACTCCCGGGGTCCGATGCGGGCGGAACTAGAGCCATTGCGATCGTGGATAAGTCTTCTTCGATCAGAGACCAACGGGGTTGCCGGAGAAGGTTGGAGCAGATCGCGGGAACCAGAATGGTGGGAGGGGGTCGGATCTGACTCAGGGGGAACTGACCTGCGCACACTGGGGAGAGAATTCGAAACTCCGTGCTCCGGGGTCCAAACGGCTCCCTCCTTGTTGGTGCTGATAGAGGGCTTGGAGGATAAGACCTCAGCCAAAAATAACGTCCAGATTCTTCCTGGAGCGGCCATGGTTGCTTCTTCTCTTGGCCTCTTGTTCCCTACTGGAGCAGCTCTGCGCAGTCGAGGGAGAATGGCTCTCCCGGGCAGCATTGACGTCGGATAGACGCGAGACGACCTCGCCTGTGAAGCTTCTTCAAAGATCTTTCCAGTAGTATAGAATACACTGCCAGATGATGAGCGATGATGATGTGGCTGGCTCTACAAATCATCCCCTGACTGCTACCTATGAACTGGTGCAGGGCAGGGTGATGGGTTGTGAGAGTAGGAGTGGGGGAAAGGGGTTGGATGACCCTAGAGCTGTGAGGGTGAGTGGGGAGGGTGAAATTCTGCCAAGGGGTGGAGAGGGAGAGAGGGGGACAAGGTGGCAAAGCAGGGGGGTAAGATGAAAACCTCAATTTGAATTGGGGAAGGGAAGGGGATATAATGGGTGTCTAGGGAAGGGTGGAAGATGAAATTCAAATTTTAATTGGGGATGGGAAGGTGAGTTAATGGGCGTCTAGGGAAGGATGGAAGATGAAATTCAAATTTGAATTGGAGATGGGAAGTGATGTAACACCACCTATGGACCTATTTTTCAAGCATTCAAGTTTGAGCAGCGGACTCACACTAGCGAGCTCACCCGTATGGCGCACACTAGTGCCCGATGGCGACTAGGCGATGTTGGAGAGGGTCCGAGGCGGGACCTTGAGGCTCCAATGGTTGGCTAGCTTGGGGAGAACCCCAAATGGGCCTAGGATGCCCAAATCATGGGCGGCCAACACACCAAGGGTGTGGGTTAAGTGGATGCTCTCACAACTCGCCCGCGGTGGTCACTCAATTTGGGTAGCAATTTAAAATCGGACACTCTCTTACCGCCGATGGAGTAACTATAGCAATACTAAGCTAAGCAAGTCCATTACATCAATGAGATATGTTCAGGAGCTCACCTAGCCGGCGTGAAGACGCCGACTCCGGCCGGAGACGGGGGCGAGCGGGGAGGCGAGGGTATGCAGCCGCACGCCGCGTCGGTGTCGCTTCAACCTGAAATGGAAAGATTACACCACTACACCTCTCGCAGGAGGGGTAATCTTGGGGTGGGGATTAATCTTATTACATCCAATACTACCTCCACGCAGGGAGGGGCCTTCAGCCGGCCAAGCGGGGTGGGGACTTATGCTAAGGAAACCCGATTTGCCGATCCCCGCCGGTTCTGCCAACCTTCAGAATTGTTGGACAGGGGGCCGGTCATGTCACTGCCACAAATTCCACAGAGCTCAGATATTGACGAAACCTGCGCCAAAAGTTTCCCAACTGACAGAGGATGACGCTTGAATTTTTTGGGAAGCTCTGGACCTCAGGGTTGATCGGACCGGCGACTGGAGCAGGACAGCAACACTCTGCTTCGGACTAATGCAGAACTGATGCAGTGGATTGCAGAAGGCGCTGCGGTCGGTCCCAAACTTCAAATTGAACGAAACTAGCGTTGAAGCGATCGTGGTCCGAGAATCTTCGAGCAGAAGTTGACGGGGCCACAATCCGAGGTTGGAGATGAGAATGGTGGCCAGATAAATGAAGACAGGTCAAACCTGAGTCCACTGGTGGCAGACTGCACACTCCGATGAAATAATTCAGAACAAATAGCTCGGGCAGGTGATTGGTGTCGTTCTTTCTGCTACTGATGGAGGACTAGACGAAGAAGAATTTTGTAGAAGGAAGTGTGCTCGAATTCCTCCAAGGTTGACCGCAAAACAGCTTCCAAGATCACTCTGGTCTTCAATCTGGGACAGATTGCGCAGTCGTTGAAGATGACGCTCCTACGGACAGCTCCGAACTCGGAAGCCGGCGAGACCACCACCGTTGGAAAGCTATCTCGATGTCGATTCCAGAAATGTAGGCCTTTCCACCTGAATCTTTGAGAGACAGTCGTGGCTGCCTCTGCAAGTCGCTGCAACTCTGCTGCCTGAAACAGAGGCTGAATGAGAAGAAGATGAGGGGGTGGGGAAGGGGATGGCCAAGAGAGTAAGAGGTGGAGGGTGAACTTGGCTGGTATGGGGAAGGGGGGCTGCGACTTTGGGTGGTTTGGGAGGTGGGGAGATGGAAGGGCATTGCCCTAGGGAGAGGGAAATTTGAATTTGGGCTTAGGGAAGAGCCCCTTCAACCTTGGGGAGAGGAAGGGGTGCTTAGGAAGTGGTGTTGGGTAGTTGGGGGTTGGGAGGTGGGGTGTGGATTGGAGGATGCCACCTTGGGTTGGGGGGGAGTTAAATGGGTGTATGGGGAAGGGGAGAGGTCTTAATGAGGGGTGAATGGGGAGGAGAGAGAAAATTCCAAAAATTGGGGTGGAGGGAGAGAGAGAGAGGGGGGGGACCCCTTAGAGAGAGAGAGAGAGTGAGAGAGAGAGAAAGATCTAGTGGGATTTGGAAGTGGATTTCAATTTTCATTCAATTGTTCATTACTTCAAAATGAGGGGAATGGGGTCCTATATATAGGCAACCCACATTTCTACAAAAGTCCCTGACATTTGACTCAATGACAAATAACCGAAGGGATAGGGGTGCCCTTGGGTCAAGCCCAATGAATTGGGCCCACTAGCCTAACAAACCAACCTAATGACACAATACTTAGGAAAATGACTCACTAACCTAGGTACATGACTCAAATAAAGGGAAAATTACATGATATTGACTCAAATAAAATGTGAAGATTACATGACTAGACTCAAAAATACATGACTAACATAATGGCGCTTGTCGATGAACAATCCGAGTCCGGAGAAAATGTGGAGGGGCAAGGGATGCCCTCATCATACCCCCGTGGTGGGGAAAACTCGACCCCGTCGAGTATGGGTCCACCAGGGAAGTAGTACATCGAACTGCGGCTCTGGGTGATCCACGATCTCCATACTCAACCCGCGACCATAGTCGGGGAACGGCGCTTCAGCTCGACAAAGTGGCTTGGTCATACCCTCATGCTGGCGATGGGATCTTGCTTGCCTAGTATTGCCGCTGTGTGCTCACGTCGGGCTCTCAGGCTATTTGTGATGGCACTCCGATGGTGTCTCTCACAAGGGTAGGTGTAAGTTCGAGGCACTCACTAGGATCCACCGCGGTGCCCTTAGAGCGTGCTGGATCCGCCACATGAGAAATGGGGAGAATCCCAAAACCCTTTTGAAAGTTCAACCCATAAGCTTGGTTGCCAAAGCCACTCGGAACTTGACAAGGTCCAAGTCTTCGTGCCCTCAGATTGGAGGTGACCCTAAAGTAGAGCCACTCCAAAGTCATCATCGCCAAGTTGTCAACTTGGAACTCAAAGTGGTGCTTAGGAGTTTGTGCTCGTTTCTTGTGAATCCCACTGCTTGTTGCTTGATACTTGCTTGAATGCATATGCCATGTACTATGATGCGGTGTGAGTTGACAATGTATGGTATGCAAAGGGGGTCCAGGACAACCACATATAGACCTATCATGCATTGATGTTATGAAGACTTTGAAGGATTTGGGAGGACCGGGGCATCCATAGGTGTCCCTCTTGTGAGTGAGTGTGATGAATGTTGGAGGACCCGGACATCCATGAATGCTCCTAACATGCTTGAGATTTATGATGAATGATGGTGGACCATTACAACCAAATATTGACCACTCATGTTTTCTTCTTGACATGTGGGTGATATGGATGAATGTACCCGATGGACTAATCATGCCAAGCGGTGTGATGTGCCAAGACATATGAATTCCTTTACCAAAGATGACTTCCTCATGTGGGATGGTGGGGTGGTCTTTGAGCTTCCACTCAAAAGGGTCGAAGGGATCTAGGTAGGTGGATATAGGGTGGGGCACCTTCTTGATCTCTAGGCGGGTGTTGCCTAAGGTCATGATTCCTATGGTGTAACCTGGGTCATGGATGAGGTGGGCTTGGCCCAACATGGTGGGTGGGGGTAGGAAAGGGTGGGTGGTGAATAAGGTGAGTGGGTTACATGGAGATCTAGGCTCCCATAGAAAAGGGTTAAAGGGATCATAGTAAGGGTCACCTTGGTAGGGGTACTCTATGCTCTCAAGGTCCTCGAATGGTGAGTCCTCCTCCTCAATAATTGGGCCAAAGTTGCTAATGGGTTGGCCGATCAAAGCCCTTGGGATCTCTATGGTTGGGGAGTGGAATAGGATAGGTTCTTCCTCCATGGGAAGAAGGAGGATGATCTCACTAGTAACTTGGCCATTAGTGTAGATGGAAGTGATGGAGCCAATGGTGGGATATGCTAGGCTAATGGTGTTAGTTTCGGATGGTCTCATGGCTAGCATATTGGTCAAGTGAATTTGCCAATGTAGGTAGTTCACTAAGTCTCCCAAATCTTCCACACAATAGGAAGTTTGATAAGTGACATGTGGCTGAATGGGAATGATTTGGGATTGATATCCCATGGGTAGGTGGCATGGTTGTGAACTAGGAATGGTGAAACCTTTCTTGAGCCATTGGAGTATGGACTTACCTATGGTGAGGTTGGGTGTCTCTAGAGGAGCTAGGCTAGAGGTGTGTGAGTTGTTTGGCCTTTAGATTTCCTCTATGTTGGGAGGTGGATCCGGATGGGCATCCTTCTCCACTTGGGTGGGTGTGTGGGTTGCAACTTCTATTGCTAATGGAGTAGGGGGATCTATGGGGGGTGGTTTGGTGATAGCTAGCGTATGACACACCCGGGGTGGTGAACAAGCATGGGCTTGGGTTGGGATAGGAAGGGGAAGTAGAGGAGGCCTAGGTTGGGGAAAGATTGGTGTAGGAAGCGGGAGGTGAGTTGGGTGAGATATATTGGGTTGATTTGTTTTGGGAGATGTGTCTCTTTTTGGGGATGATGGTGGGTTTGTGGTGGTGGTCAAGGGGGCTTGTGGGGTATGGGTTTGGTGAGGGGTTTTGGGTTTGGGGGTGGTGGCCATTATGGGCCTCGGTGGATGGGTGGACACGGGGTCCAATTGGGTTTGTGGACATATGGTTGTGGTGGGAGTTTGTAGGTAGGGTGCTGGTGTGGTGGTTGGGGTAGGATAGGTGGGAAGTGATGTGGAATGGGGAATTAGGGTCATGGGTTGGCTAGGTGGGGATGAAGGAGTTGAAGTGCTCCTTAGGTCTTGGTGATTTGAGTATGAGGGGGAAACATATCTAGCCCTAAGTTGCTCCTTCATGTCCTTCCAAGTGGTGATGGGAGTTTCCCTTCTAAGTACCTTTAGCCCGACAATTTGCATCCAATAAGTTTCTGCCCATTTGGTAAGTTGCATTTTGGCAACCAATGCCTTTTCATCCTCGGACATATGATACCAAGTGAAGTATTGGTCCATTGTAGCTTCCCAATCTAAATATTCTCTAGGAGAGGTTCCATCAAAGGTGGTAAGTGGGAAAGGGACCATCCTATCGTCCGTCCTTGGGGAGGGCCTATTTTCTCCAAGTTGGTTGAGTCGGCCCGATATGTTATTAAGCCGCTCATTGGCATAGGTCAAGGCTTTCATGAAGTAGTTGACATGGCCAGGGAAGTTATGGGTGTTAGTGGTAGGCATCTCTTGGTGGCTTGGACTTATGGAGTGGGCCGATTGGTAAGGTCGATATGAGGTGGCCATACTAGGGGACAAGAGTGATGCACTTGAAGACTCTAAATGCATAGACATGCCCTAGGACCAACTTGATAGAGACAAGTTATGAACTTGCTCTGATACCACTTGATGTAACACCACCTATGGACCTATTTTGCAAGCATTCAAGTTTGAGCAGCGGACTCACACTAGCGAGCTCACCCGTATGGCGCACACTAGTGCCCGATGGCGACTAGGCGATGTTGGAGAGGGTCTGAGGCGGGACCTTGAGGCTCCAATGGTTGGCTAGATTGGGGAGAACCCCAAATGGGCCTAGGATGCCCAAATCATGGGCGGCCAACACACCAAGGGTGTGGGTTAAGTGGATGCTCTCACAACTCGCCCGCGGTGGTCACTCAATTTGGGTAGCAATTTAAAATCGGACACTCTCTTACCGCCGACGGAGTAACTATAGCAATACTAAGCTAAGCAAGTCCATTACAGCAATGAGATATGTTCAGGAGCTCACCTAGCCGGCGTGAAGACGCCGACTCCGGCCGGAGACGGGGGCGAGCGGGGAGGCGAGGGTATGCAGCCGCACGCCGCGTCGGTGTCGCTTCAACCTGAAATGGAAAGATTACACCACTACACCTCTCGCAGGAGGGGTAATCTTGGGGTGGGGATTAATCTTATTACATCCAATACTACCTCCACGCAGGGAGGGGCCTTCAGCCGGCCAAGCAGGGTGGGGACTTATGCTAAGGAAACCCGATTTCCCGATCCCCGCCGGTTCTGCCAACCTTCAGAATTGTTGGACAGGGGGCCGGTGATGTCACTGCCACAAATTCCACAGAGCTCAGATCTTGACGAAACCTACAGCAAAAGTTTTCCAACTGACAGTGGATGATGCCTGAATTTTTTGGGAAGCTCTGGACCTCAGGGCTGATCGGACCGGTGACTGGAGCAGGACAGCAACACTCTACTTCGGACTGATGCAGAACTGATGTAGTGGATTGCAGAAGGTGCGGTGGTCGGTCCCGAACTTCAAATTGAACGAAACTGGCGGTGACGTGATCGTGGTCGGAGTAGCTTCGAGCAGAAGTTGACGGGGCCACAAGCCGAGGTTGGAGATGAGAATGGTGGCCAGATAAATAAAGACAGGTCAAACCTGAGTCCACTGGTGGCAGACTGCACACTCCGACGAAATAATTCAGAACAAATAGCTCGGGCAGGAGATTGGCGTCGTTATTTCTGCTACTGATGGAGGTCTAGATGAAGAAGAATTTTGTAGAAGGAAGTGTGCTCGAATTCTTCCAAGGTTGACCGCAGAACAGCTTCCAAGATCGCTCTGGTCTTCAGTCTGGGACAGATTGCGCAGTCGTTGAAGATGACGCTCCTCCGGACAGCTCCGAACTCGGAAGCCGGCGAGACCACCACCGTTGGAAAGCTATCTCGATGACGATTCCAGCAATGTAGGCCTTTCCATATGAATCTTTGAGAGACAGTCGTGGCTGCCTCTGCAATTTGCTGTAACTCTGCTGCCTGAAACAGAGGCTGAATGAGAAGAAGATGAGGGGGTGGGGAAGGGGATGGCCAAGAGAGTAAGAGGTGGAGGGTGAACTTGGCTGGTATGGGGAAGGGGGGCTGCGACTTTGGGTGGTTTGGGAGGTGGGGAGATGGAAGGGCACTGCCCTAGGGAGAGGGAAATTTGAATTTGGGCTTAGGGAAGAGCCCCTTCAACCTTGGGGAGAGGAAGGGGTGCTTAGGAAGTGGTGTTGGGTAGTTGGGGGTTGGGAGGTGGGGTGTGGATTGGAGGATGCCACCTTGGGTTGGGGGGGAGTTAAATGGGTGTATGAGGAAGGGGAGAGGTCTTAATGAGGGGTGAATGGAGAGGGGAGAGAAAATTCCGAAAATTGGGGTGGAGGGGGAGAGAGAGAGAGAGGGGGGGACCCCTTAGAGAGAGAGAGAGATCTAGTGGGATTTGGAAGTGGATTTCAATTTTCATTCAATTGTTCATTACTTCAAAATGAGGGGAATGGGGTCCTATATATAGGCAACCCACATTTCTACAAAAGTCCCTGACATTTGACTCAATGACAAATAACCGAAGGGATAGGGGTGCCCTTGGGCCAAGCCCAATGAATTGGGCCCACTAGCCTAACAAACCAACCTAATGACACAATACTTAGGAAAATGACTCACTAACCTAGGTATATGACTCAAATAAAGGGAAAATTACATGATATTGACTCAAATAAAATGTGAAGATTACATGACTAGACTCAAAAATACATGACTAACATAATGGCGCTTGTCGACGAACAATCCGAGTCCGGAGAAAATGTGGAGGGGCAAGGGATGCCCTCATCAGGAAGGGAAGTTAATGGGTGTCTAGGGAAGGATTGAAGATGAAATTCAAAATTTGAATTGGAGGTGGGAATGGGAGTTAATGGGTGTCTAGGGAAGGGTGGAAGATGAAATTCAAATTTGAAATGGAGGTGGGAATGGGAGTTAATGGGGGAATTAATGAGGGGTAGGGGAGCAAAGGGGTCAAGGTGAGGTGGAGGGGAGAGAGAGAGAGAGAGGGGGGGAAGGAGAGTCACACTCCTAGAGATGGGGAGGGAATTCACTCAAAGAGGATTTTATCTCTCAAGCATCAAAATTCTTACAAATGGAAGGGGGTTGGGTCCTATTTATAGGCACCCAACTCTTTACATGACCGAAATGCCCTTGGCATTTATACAAAAGACCAAAGCTGTCCTAAACAACCAATATGGGCCCAAACTAAGATACAAAGGCCCAATTAATACAAAACAAGGGAAATTGGACTCATGACCACATGACTCAATAAAGAAAAATTACATAAATATGACATGAAAATAAAGATAACATGAAACAATCGCCGTCGAACTTCCTCAAGGATGTGCGGGCAACCCTAGCCATAGGGAGTGATGAGGGATGCCCTCAACACGTTGCCATTGCCGTTACGTGACCTCTTCTTATTGTTACGAGATTCATAAGTTCTCATGATACTGAATTCTTCTTCCTCTTTCTCTCTCTTATCATGTTTTCGGTTGGATTCTTCACCCTTACCCTTGAATTTCTCAACCTTCTCGACGGTCCTTTCACATAGATGCGCCCTATGGATCATCTCTGAATACGTTTGGATGTTTTGGGGCCCAAGTTGCTTGACGAAGATGGGCCTCAATCAGTCCATGAATCGGTTATCTTGGAGCACCTCTATGCTAACAAGATGTGGAGCATATGGTGCTAGTTTTGAGAATTGTTGCTCGTATTCCGCTACCGACATTATCCCTTGCCTTAAGGAGGCAAACTCGGCCACCTTTCTTTTTCAGACATGTTCCAAGAAATATTTCTCACGAAAGAGCTCGAGGAACTCCTCCGACATGAGTTGTGCATTATGTAGATGGGCTGAGGTGGCATTCCACCTTGTACATGCATCCTTGTTTAGTTGAAATGTAGCTAGCAGGACCTTCTCCTAGTCCGTGCATTGCATAACATTGAAGATACAATCCATCTTGTCTATCCAATTCTCTACCTCATCAGGGTTTGATGATCTAGAGAATCGTGGAGGATTCATACTGTTGAAGTTTCGATGAAGATCACCCACGCCAGCTCGCATGCCTGCTTGTGCTACCGTTTGCAGGGCCTGGGTGAGACCCTGGACGGTTTGCTGCATGGCCTCCCAATTTGCTCGGTTAGCGGCCATTTGGAAAGTCTGGTTCTTGAGAAAATAAACAGTTGGTCATTTTCCTGGGAACTTATGGGGGTTAACCTAGAGGTTAATTCTTACTAGAGATCTAGCTTAACCCGGGCTCTACCCAATCTCACATGGGTTAGGAAATTCTCTGCCTAGTTCATAGGTATGGGTTCTTACAACCTTGCACTTAACCTGTGACTTGACATTTTCCTAGGACTCACTTAAGCTTAGGCTCTGATACCACCTTAACTGTCATGCCCCGAGATATGCAACAAAAATTATCAGGAACATGAACAGCCGACAAATAAGACTCTAGCTAGCATGACAATCAGAGCGCTAAACACATCCACATAGAAGAATGAATGGACAATATCATGTACTCAAAACTTCAACTATATTAAGTAATAACGATTAAAGTTTACATCCGACATCTTTGACACAAAAAGACTCAAGAAAACCAAAGATTTCATAACATGATCAACTTCACCACCTATTACAGTGAAGGACACTCATTACAATATGACTTGTGATACTTTAACTATCTAGGGCTTTGCTCATTCTTCATTCGCTCCCAGAATCACTACTTGAGTAGTCCGATTCCGAGCCAATAGAACTTCCTAAAAAGAATGGAAAAGTAGGGAATGAGTGCACTCACCTGGTAGGTATCTTTGTATCAACATGATGGCAATGTTAAAGTAATTAACATTTTAGCTCGATAGAAAGGGCAATAATGAAAGATAAAACATGCGAATAAACCAAAGTAACGGCAAGTAACAAGACAATTGTAGCGAGATGAGATTTCAAGTAAATATGAGAGCATGATCAAGCAAGATTATAGTATGGCCTTTCAATAACGAGAATGCATTATCATGTAACAAGAATGTACTTTTCATAACCTTTAAAAGGCTATGCACTAGAAAGTCATGTAACAAGCAAGCATAATTTCATGAGATTGCCTCGTGGCTTTCAGCTGTTTATAAAAAAAGTACACCTAGTGCAATGCGATGCCAATAATCATCATACCCCATGGTTAATAGTATGTTTCTAGCTATCTTCCGAGGGGACTAGATGAGAGCCCTTGGACACCGTCCGTGACCGCCCTTTCATCTTCAAGTTATAAATCAAGCTACTTCCATGAGAAATAATAAAGTAGGCTAATAATATCAAGTTCAAACAATCACTTTATGGCGATAAAATCAAGGTAAGAACGTACCAAAATGAACATGAGAGATCAAGGATGAATTAATAAGAATGCTACGCTACGGGAAGAATCTGACAGCATAATGGTACATTAATCAATGACCATAGTTCATTAGTGTCTTGATTAAGATTTTAGATGTCAGACAGTCATAAGGCCATCTAAAATAAGATATGATCAACCATAGGGTCAAACCTCAGGTTGGACAGAAAATTGATAGAACGTGGTTCAATGAGGACTGCTATATTAAGGTCACGTCCGCATGGGGTCTGCTATCTGGTAGTGCACAGAAGGTGAGTCGACGTAGGAAAGAGTTGGGTCGACGTGATGAACAAGCTGGAACAAAGCGGTTCAGAGACAGCAGCTATCATGAGGTAGCGGTCAAGTCAAGGCCGTGATCAGGAGTGGAGTCAACGCAGAAGAAGGCATAGGTCTACTCAGCCAGAAGTATGCTGACTAAATAAGGTAGTGGTCACGGGCCAGTCGCTATCTGCAGGTAGCGGTCGCCTCTTGGCCGCGATCAAGACAGCTCACAGAAAATGAAGAAAACACGAAGTGCTCTCTAGACTTTGGGTTTTGATGGTACAACCAGCTCGACATCCTAGTGGGATGATGGGAACATCTAACCCAATTCCCTCTCACTTGAGACTCGGATGATCATCGGCAACAAGAATTCGAGTTCATGGTCACATTATGTATTTTTATTCATTTTTTTGGAGTCATATATGTAATTTTTGCTTTTATTGAGTCAAGTACCTAGGTTAGGGAGTTATTTATGTAACTTCTATGTCAATTGGGCCTTAGTATATTAGTTAGGCCCACAGTCTACTCTATAGGATAGGCTTGGTCTTTAGTTTAAATGTTAGAGGAAGTTTGGTCATGTAAAGAGTTGAGCTCCTATAAATAGGACCCAACTCCCCCATTTGAAACTAATGTTGAATGAATGAAAAATTGAGTGTTTTCTGTTGTGTTTCTTATCGGTGGATGCAGAGAGCCTAGGGTGGATTCCTTAGTGGGAGTGGATTTTCCCTTGGGAGTGGATTCTCCCACTTATCTCACTTTATCTCTCTAGTTTCTCTCTCTATCTCGCCCCCACTCTCTCTCTAACACATCTTACCCCTTCCCAGCACCTCCACAGTCCCTCCACATCAACCCTAGCCCGCCACCTCACCCGTTTGGCCACCACCTCATCGTGACTGTTCAAATCCACTAACACCCATTCAATTCCCCATTAAGACACTACAGCCCCCTAGACACCTCTCCACTCCCCAACCCACCCCTTCCCCTTCTCAAGCCAACTCTTCACTATCCTAGGCACCCCCTCCCCTTCCCTAGACACCCCTTGGCATACCCAAGACCCCCACCTTCAATTCCCACCAAAACCACCACCAACTAGGCTGCCACCACCTCTCTCTCCCTACCCCTCCACCAAGCTGCGACCCTTACACCCATTCCTCTCCACCCCAAGCCCATCTCTCTCTCCCAAGCTCTCCAAGACCACATCACATGCACCCCTCCCTCACATCCATCCCCCTCTGCACTCCCAGCAGCAACTGCCCACTCATTCCTCCCTCTATTCTCTCTCCTTCTCTCCGCATTTCCCATTGGCTGTCCAGATAGCAGCAGTAGCAGAGGCGTCCGTCCAATCACCAACCACCCACTCCCCTTCCCCAAGCACCCTCTCATCTCCCAAGGGAGAATTCCCACTCCCCAATCCCCCTTTTACCTTCCCCACACACCTCTTCCCATCCCCCAAGACCAAAATTTAATCCCACCCTTAAACCCATTTTCAAATACCCTTTCCCTCTCACCCACCTTCCCAAATTCGTAGCTCCTCCTCCCACCACCTGTTAGACCCCCTTCTAGACCCCATTCTTTCCTTCCCCCACCTTGGAACACCCCCTCCTAGACCCCCTCACAGCCCGGGCTTTCCCCACACTCATCCACCCCCATTTCCCGTCCCATATACCCCATTCCCCCCGTCATCTTCAACCTATAGTTCCCGGTTGCAGATCTATAGAAGAGTAGCAGCTTGCAGAGGCGACCACGGTTTCCTCCGGATGTTTCTGAAGGATCAAGAGCTATCGTTAGAAGCGTCTCCTAGTTCTCTTCACAACGGCCATGGTCCCATCCCGTTCTGAGTTCGTGATCGCCCAGGGGAGTCATTCTTCCCCGACTACGCAAAGCCTCCCTGGCAGGAGACTAGATCCGGAAGGGAAGCCCGACTGCAATGGTCCTGCTTGGAATCTGATCAAGAGTTCTTCTTCAAAAAGCTTATACTACGAGTCTTCTTTCTTCTCCAAAAAGCATAGCTCAGTTTGGCGTCCGGAACCAGGAGTTATCGATTTTCTCCCCCGGGTGTGCGGTTCTACTTCCCCACAGTCTGCACCGATCTCTCATCAGAGTTCAGAGCCCACTGGTCTTCTCCGACAACGTTTGGCTTCTCTGCCAGTTTTGCTTCGCAGAGGAACTGTCAACGGTTCCAACGGCTTTGGCGGCCCCTGATTCTGAGTTCAGGAGCGGTCGTGGCATCCTCTTCTTCCTACTGTTGGAAACCTGAAGCTGTCAGAACCGAGGGTCTGCCACCCTGTTCAAGCCCCTACCCTGACCAGCAGCGGTGCCCAAAGAAATCAAAAAAATTCAAGCATCATCCCGATCCAGCTACGAAGAATCTCCAAGTGGTCTCGTCATCGGAAAAATTCTGGAGTGGCCACAGCATCATGATAACCATCAGTCAGTCCTGAAGCACAGATAGTGGACAGAACCGACGTCGGCTTCCTTGTTGATCGCTAGTTCGGCGTCACCCCTCCCCGCTTGGCCGGCTGAAGGCCCCTCCCTGTGTGGAGGTAGTTTTGGATGTAATATCAGTTAACCCCCATCCCTAGATCCCCCCCCCTTACATGGGGTGTAGTGTTGTAATCGTTTGAGCAGGTCAAGCTTCTCCGACACGGCGTGTGGGAAACACTCACCTCCCCGCTCGCCCTCGTCTCCGAGCGAGACCGGTTTCTTCAAACCGGTCGAGTAAGTGCTCCAACCTAGTTCCATTTTTTGCTTGTTCCTTCCAATATTAGTTCATAAACTCCGCTGGCCGTGAGAGTGAGAGCCCGATCCTTGAGCTCCTTGCTTCAAGAGATCACCGTGGGGTGAGGAGTGTAACCCGTGCCTTGGCACCTCGTCGGCTCCCTTAATTTGGGCAGCCATACCCTTGGGGAAACAAACCTTGGCTTTTCTGGCCCTCTACCAGCAAGGGCCCAGCCCACACAACCTCCACTTGGCATTGCCAAGTTACCCCGGGTCTTGGTGAGCATCGGGTGAGCGGTCGCCAATATCGGTCCGTTTGATTGCAAATTGTGCTTGTTCATTTTGGTCCAAGGGTGTGTCACATCAAATTGGTATCAGAGCAAGTCATTGACTTGTCTCTACAAGTCAAGTCCTAGGGCATGCTTGCATTGGAGTCATCATCAATCCAATCCTTGCATTGATCCCCCCCGATCATCATGGCCACCTCCTACTTAGCCTACTCACCACCCATGGACTTCATCCTAGATAGGGATATTACCTTTGACGGATCACGTTCTAGTGACTATCTTAGGTGGGAGGCTACCATAGAAATGTACTTTGAAAAGACTTGGGTATATGGATCCACGAGAGTCCGACAGGCCAAGGGACGGTTTCGGGGTCAAGCCAAGAGTAAGTGGGAACACATAGAGGGATTAAGAAGGGTTAGGAGGCAAGAGCCCATTTCCTCATGGGATGATATGAAAGTAGAACTTAGAAAGATCTACATCCCCAAATATTCCCACCCCTCTTACTCAAGCACCCCTAACTCAAGGAGCACTACCACTCCTCCATCCCCACCTGGCCAACTTGAGACCGACCTTTGGTCTCAACCCCCACCAACCCCAACAAATCACCTCTCAACCATCATAACTACACTTCGCAACCAAGTCCTCTCCCTTAAGACCCAAATAAACCAAACATCCACCTCTCCACAATTCCCCTTGGTCCCCACCACTATCCCTCCATCTTCCCCTAAAAAGGGTACACCCCCCCAATCAATTCAAACTGAACCAATCCACCTTCCACTTCCAACCCCAACCCTACCCCAACCTAGGCCACCACTACTTCCACTCCCAACCCAAGTTCGACCTCACTCACCACCCCGGGTGCACCATGCCCCAACCATCATCACCCCATCTCCAAAAGACCCACCAATTCCCTTAAGAAAAGAGGCCACATCCACTCACATAGGAATAGTTGCTAGCCCAGACCCTCTCCCCACCCATGAGGAAACCCAAGTTCACACTAATGGTGAGGAAGAGCTTCAACTATTTACCACTTCAAATTGTCCGAGTCTTCAAGAGCCACAAACCTTCACAAATGGCACCATAATCATAGATGGGCCCCTAGCTAGATGGATAAAGGAGAAACCAATTCACCCCATCACGTCCTATGTCTACCCTCTCATGGAGCTAAACCTCCCCATAGTACCTTTCTCCACCTATCACACCACCATCTAATCATCCTACCAAGTGGAAACTTTAGGGGATCTTCTTAAGGGCCTAGCATGGCAAATTGAGTTCACTAGCATGTTGACCCCTATGGCCGAACAACCTAGGAGCCTTGGCCTCCTACACCTATGCATCGGGTCTATCACCTCGGTTTGCACCATTGGTTGCTACACTAGCGACCTCCTTCTATTCCTCCTCACACCCGATGAGCCCGACCTTCTCCTCCAATTGGAGTTTTTTATATCGGGTAGAGAGCTAAGCCCTCCCCTCATGGCCAACCCACTCACCAAGAATATTGACCCAATTATCATTGAGAGGGATGGCTTAGCACCTTTTGAGGACCTTGAGGACATAGAGCTCCTTCCCCTTAGTAACCCATTTTATGATCTCTATGATCCATTACAATGGGAGTCAAGGAACCCGGGTGACCCAACTATCTTAACCACCACCTACCTTTCCCTATCCCAACCCACCATGTTTGACCCAATCCACCCCATCCTAGACCCGGGTTACACCTTGGGAGCCATGACCTTGAGCCACATATCCTTAGGTAATAAGGTTGTGCCCCACCCCATGATGACCACCTTCTTAGATCCATTCGATCCTTTCCAATGGGAGTTCAACGGTTGTCCCACACCTGTACACATGGAAGTCACCTTTGGGAAAATCATGCATGTGTCTAGGCTTACCACACCCCTTGGCATGAACACTATGTTGGGTCCATTCATTCATATCACCCACATGTCAAGTAGAAAGTATGAGTGGTCCAAATTCGGATGTAGTGGTCCACCTTCACTCATCATGAGTCGTAGGCATGATAGGAGTATTCATGGATGTCCGGGTCCCCCAGCATTTGTCACCCCCATGCATGACCGGATCACCTATGGATGCCCCGGTCCTCCCTATTCCATCAAAGTCTTCTTGACGTCAAAGCATGATTGGTCTACTTTTGGTTGCCCAGGTCCACCCATCACCCCTATAATGTCAACATTCACAAAATTGCATGAAAGCCTTTGCAAGCACATAAGCAAGGAAAATGAGATCTATAAGAGGCAGGCTGACTCCCTTCGGCGTCACCAAGAATTCCACGTGGGTAACTCTGTGATGGTGAGGAAGGAGAGGCTCTCCCCGGGAGTCATCTCCAAATTGAGGCCACGTGGGGCTGGTCCCTTCCAGGTCCTGAGACGCATTGGCGCAAATGCCTATTAGTTAGATCTCCCTGAGGAGTATGGAGTGAGTCCCACATTTAATGTAGCCAACCTAGTGCCATATAAGGGACCCATGGTGGTACCTAGTAAGGATATTCAGCCTATTCCCTCCGTTGAGAGAGCACCCACCCGTGAGGAGAGACCACCAGCCAAGAGAGCCCAGCGTGAGCGCATTGAACGAATATTGGATGAACATGTCAGTACCACTAGGAGCAAGGTATATGAGTGCTATCTCGGCAGGTGGATGGATCGGTCTCGTTCGGAAGACTTGAGGGTAATACCACTTCTACACCCTCCGATGAGGGAAGGACACTTACTCGACGGAGTCGAGTTCTCCGCACCCCGAGAGTATGATGGGGTCATCACCTCCCATGCCCACGTTCACAGCTCGTCTCCTCGCCCCGGTTGCATCCGACATGGTCTAGTTATTTAATTTTGAGTCCTATGTAATTTTTATTTGAGTCATTTGATGTATTTTCCCTTTTATTTGAGTCATGTACCTAGGTTAATGAGTCATCTACCTAGGTTAAGTGTCATTAGATTGTTTAGAAGGGTTATTGGGCCCAATTCTTTGGGCTAGGCCCAGGGGCGCCCCTACCCCCTTGGTCTTTGGTCATTGTAGTAAGAGTCAGGGACTTTTGTAGAAATGTGGGTTGCGTATATATAGGACCACATTTTCTCCATTTGAGTTAATGAATCAATGAATGAAAATTGCCATTTGAGAGTTCAAATTTCCTATTGGAGAGATTCCATTAGTTGGGTGAGAAACCCTTGAGAGTGATTCCCCCTATCCCCCCCCTCTCTCTCTACCTCTCTCTCTAATAAGTTATTTTCTCTCTCCTCCACTTTCTCTCTCTAAAATCTGCGCCCCTTTCTCTATCCTCCCCTCCCAACCACCTTTCTTTCTCTTCCCCCCCTCCAATAACTCATCCCCAACTCCCCACCAACCCACCTTAACTCCACCCCAGCCCCAAGGGAGATTCCATCACTCCCCACTCCACCCTTCAATCACCAACCACCCACTCCCCTTCCCCAAGCACCCTCTCATCTCCTAAGGGAGAATTCCCACTCCCCAAGCCCCATTTTACCTTCCCCACACACCTCTTCCCATCCCCCAAGATCAAAATTTAATCCCACCCTTAAACCCATTTTCAAATACCCTCTCCCTCTCACCCACCTTCCCAAATTCGTAGCTCCTCCTCCCACCACCTGTTAGACCCCCTTCTAGACCCCATTCTTTCCTTCCCCCACCTTGGAACACCCCCTCCTAGACCCCCTCACAGCCCGGGCTTTCCCCACACTCATCCACCCCCATTTCCCCTCCCATATACCCCATTCCCCCCCGTCATCTTCAACCTATAGTTCCCAGTTGCAGATCTATAGAAGAGTAGCAGCTTGCAGAGGCGACCACGGTTTCCTCCGGATGTTTCTGAAGGATCAAGAGCTATCGTTAGAAGCGTCTCCCAGTCCTCTTTGCAACGGCCATGGTCCCATCCCGTTCTGAGTTCGTGATCGCCCAGAGGAGTCATTCTTCCCCAACTGCGCAATGCCTCCCTGGCAGGAGACCAGATCCGTAGTGGAAGCCCGACTGCGACGGTCCTGCTTGGAATCTGATCAAGAGTTCTTCTTCAAAAAGCTTCTAATACGAGTCTTATTTCTTCTCCAAAAACCAGAGCTCAGTTTGGCGTCCAGAACCAGGAGTTATCAATTTTCTCCTCCGGGTGCGCGGTTCTGCTTCCCCACAGTCTGCACCGACCTCTCATCAGAGTTCAGAGCCCTTTGGTCTTCTCTGACAACGTTTGGCTTCCCCACCAGTTTTGCTTCCAAGAGGACCCGTCAACGGTTCCAACAGCTCTGGCGGCACCTGATTCTGAATTCGGGAGGGGTCGTGCCATCCTCTTCTTCCTGCTGTTGGAAACCTGAAGCTGTCAGAACCGAGGGTCTGCCACCCTGTTCAAGCCCCTACCCCGACCAGCAGAGGTGCCCAAAGAAATCAAAAAAATTCAAGCATCATCCCGATCCAGCTAAGAAGAATCTCCAAGTGGTCTCGTCATCGGAAAAATTCTGGAGTGGCCACAGCATCATGATAACCATCAGTCAGTCCTGAAGCACAGATAGCAGATAGAACCGACGTTGGCTTCCTTGTTGATCGCTAGTTCGGTGTCACCCCTCCCCACTTGGCCGGCTGAAGGCCCCTCCCTGTGTGGAGGTAGTTTTGGATGTAATATCAGTTACCCCCCACCCCTAGATCCCACCCTTGCATGGGGTGTAGTGCTGCAATCATTTGAGCAGGTCAAGCTTCTCCGACGTGGCGTGTGGGGAACACTCGCCTCCCCGCTCGCCCTCGTCTCCGAGCGGGACCGGTTTCTTCAAACCGGTCGAGTAAGTGCTCCAACCTAATTCCATTTTGTGCTTGTTCTTTCCAATATTAGTTCATAAACTCCGCTGGCCGTGAGAGTGAGAGCCCGATCCTTGAGCTCCTTGCTTCAAGAGATCACCATGGGGTGAGGAGTGTAACCCGTGCCTTGGCACCTCGTCGGCTCCCTTGAATTGGGCAGCCATACCCTTGGGGAAACAAACCTTGGCCTTGCTGGCCCTCTACCAGCAAGAACCCAGCCCACACAACCTCCACTTGGCATTGCCATGTTACCCCGGGTCTTGGTGAGCATCGGGTGAGCGGTCGCCAATATCGGTCCATTTGATTGCAAATTGTACTTGTTCATTTTGGTCCAAGGGTGTGTCACATCAGTTCTATTCCAGTCTTGCCTCATTCTGCATCAGAGGAGTGGATGGCTACCCCGATAATGCCTTGATGTCCTACAAACCCAGACATCGCACCCAGCACAGAATAGCGATCGGAGCACCAGTAGCAGCCCCGCCAGATCACAGAGGGGCCTGCCCTTCCATCAACACACCTTGGCCATGTCCATGGACAATTCTACACCACCCCCGCCCCAAACAAGGACTGGAGGAGTGGACGGCTACCCCGACATCGCCTTGTTGTCCTGCAAATCCAGACCGGACAAAATTGGACCAGTTCATGGATCCCGACCCAAAGTGACCCAGGCCAGCCATCGAATGGCTTGCAAATCCTATAGCAAGATTCAGACACGTCGCCCATCAGTTCTGCACTGACCCTGCCTCCTGCAGCGATCGGAGAAGCCCGTGGCACCCCCGACACCGGCTTGCTTGCAGTCAGGACCAGACCGGACAGAATTGGTTCTCTAGCACCCTCCCCTCCCCTCGCCTGGACGGCTGAAAGCCCCTCCCTGCGTGGAGGTCAATTTGGGTTGTATTGATCTAATCCCCCCACCCCTGAGTCAACCCTCCTGCATGAGACGTGTTGAGGTTAGATGGAAGGCTCTATCACCACAGGATGTGGATCTAAAGGGGGGGGGGTGAATAGATCAACTGGCTATTTAAAAATTAGGCCTAGAATCAAATGCAGAATTAGAAGAACACTAAACGAACATAGCCAATGCACCGAATGAAACACACAATATCTCCTGAACAAGCAATCAAACACACGAGAGGCACAAGGCTTTTAGGTGGTTCGATCAATCCGATCTACGTCCACCCCACATTCAACTTGAATGTGGATTACTGCTGATACACAGCTTCAATCAGCTAGGCTCTACAGCTTGCCAACAACGGCTGGGGCTTACAGCTTATCCCGGCCAGAGGAACACCCTCTGCAATAGCTGAGCTTCACAGCTTGCTCTGCTGGGCACTACAGCTTAGCCGACCAGAGGAACACCTCTGCAACCCGCTGCCTCACAGCTTGAAACCGCTGACTAACAGCTTGATAGAATAAGAGTTTTCAAAGAGAAAATAGCAAGACTGAAAATAAACAAAACACACAATCAAATGGAAGAAAACCAAAACGACTATAGCTCAAAGTTGAACAATATCAGCTCTGGTAACTGGACCAAGAGACTGATTCACAAGCTCTCACAATAACTCTCTCAACTCATCTCTCTTTTTCTTCTTCTCTCCTTTTCTTCCTCTCTGCTTTTATTCCTCTCACAGTGGATCTCGGTGGTTGCTACTTCAGACTGGATGTATAGACTTCACCAACTTCGATCAGCCTTTATAGAAGATGAAGACTGATATATATAACAGCAGCAGGTGGATAAGGGCGCGTG
The DNA here is from genome assembly GCA_022559845.1 of Amorphophallus konjac. Classification (NCBI taxonomy): domain Eukaryota; kingdom Viridiplantae; phylum Streptophyta; class Magnoliopsida; order Alismatales; family Araceae; genus Amorphophallus; species Amorphophallus konjac. The sequence continues at coordinate 295,275,544 of CM040121.1, read as the reverse complement.
GCTTCCACGTTTTCTCGCCCAAGGAATTCTCCAGATTCGAGGTGCTTCCATCCACGTGGCAGCATCTGGTCACCTCGTCCTCCTGGGATCACGAGCCATGTCAGCAATCTCAGTAGAGAATCCCTGTCAGATAGAGTATCGGATGATCAGATTAAATAACAACTCTGTATAGACTTATCAGAAGAACTGCGTTGTATAGACTTCATATAAGTGAAAGCTATGTACAGACTTGCTGTATGAAGCAACCGCTGTACAGACTTAGGTGATATGAAGACTGTCAATGTATAGACTAAGTGAAGATCAATGCAATGTACAGACTTCGCAAATGAAGATGCAATGTGTAGACTTCATGAATGAAGATGCAATGTGTCGACTTCATGAATGAAGATACAATGTGTAGACTTCAGTGAGAAGATGCAATGTGTAGACTTCAGTGAGACTCAATTGAAGACAGACGATGTATAGACTTCAGAACTGATGCACGATGTACATACTTCATGAGACTCAAATGAAGACAAGCGATGTATAGACTTCACGACTGATGGATGCAATGTACAGACTTTGCAAGATGTGAAGGAGTTGAGTGTATAGACTTCACGATGTGAAGACTTGTCAACAAATGACTGTACAGACTTGAGGTGAAGACCGATGTATAGACTTTATAAAAGAACGTCTGTATAGACTTGAAGCAATGGAAAACATCGACTGTATAGACTTTGAACTGCAATGTAGGTAAAGGCATCGATGTATAGACTTCGAAGCTGAACGTAGCTAAATAACCCAATGTGCAGACTTTGAATCGCAACGAAGGAACAGATGCCAATGTACAGACTTTGGCAAACAGTGATGTACAAACTTGGCCGAACAATCCAATGCATAGACTTGAGGCATGGAGGCTAATGTACAGACTTTACCTCGTGCAAGCTATAGTGACTGAATGTATAGACTTCGAACTCTTGAGCTCTGCATAGACTTTGCAGTCAACAGGCGATGTATAGACTTTGGAGTCTGAGACCAATGTACATACTTTGTAAAACAGAAGCCTGTATAGACTTGGAAGATCAAGACGCTAAGAAAGACGGTCATTGTACAGACTTAGATGCCATTGACAAATGAATGCTACAGTCCAATGTGTGGACTTACATGAGACGCTCATTGAGACGCTCAATGTACAGACTTTGCCTTAGACTCTAAATGAGACGGACATTGTATAGACTTAGCCAATGCAATGAGTTGATGCAGTCCAATGTATAGACTTTCAGGCCTGAAGGCCAATGTGTGGACTTGCATGAGACGCTCATTGAGACGTTCAATGTACAGACTTCGCCTTAGACTCTAAATGAGACGGACAGTGTATAGACTGTGCAATGCACTGTGGATGTATGGACTTTGCAGTCGACGGGCACTGTGTAAACTATGCACAACTAGATGAGTAGACTCATGAAAACAGGGGGTCAACCCATGACAATGTATACACTTTGCAATCGACAGGCAATGTACACACTTGCTAGGATGCTACAATAGACACGGACAGTGTACAGACTTACGTTGCTGAAGCAATGTATATACATTGAGACTTTGAGTGTGTGTTCAGTGTGAAAACAAGATAAAATGCATATAACACACAGACAATCTGATAAAGTAATTTCATCAAAACATAAATAGTGTTGCCAATCAATCAAAACAATGTGTTGCCATATGAAGTAAAGTTACATGTCAACACCATCAACACAGAGGAGTCACAACAATCTCCCCCTTTTTGATGATGGCAACCCTCTATCATATAGAGTAGCAACATCCTGTCATACAGATGCATTTTTTAATGAACGACATGATTTGTTATTCAGATTGTTATGCAGATGCATGTAGATGCTATGAATGACATGCTGCATGCTACAAAATGTAAGCAACTCCCGGCTAACAAAATTTCCCCCCTTTTGCCATACCATGATGCAGATGCATACACTCCCCCTGAATGCAGAATTCTCAATTCAGAATTCTCCCCCTGAACTGAAGGAATGAATTCAGACAATATTCTCCCCCTTTGCCATCAACAAATAGGAGGGAAAGTGAGTGTGATGGAAGGAAAAAGAAGGTTCAGCTGACTGGCATTCTTAGCAAGTAGTTCAGAAATTAAGCAACTAAAGCACAAAACCTGTAGTCATATGAACTGAGAAACGGCTTAGAAATTGAAATTCTGGTTTAAAGGTTATAAAAATGAGAGTTCATGCACTACATTCATTGGATAAGGTAGATGTGCATGATAAAACAATAAACCAGAGTCATATTTACATGAGAGATTCAGTTTCAGAATATCTTACTTTCATAGACTGAGTAAAATGTGTTAAGAGAAACCAGGTCATGTATTGAAATTAAACAATTGACATCCATAAAATTTCTTTGAAGGAACATCATTTTCAATATTATTTCATTTAGGGCATTCAGGTACCAAAAGTCTTTTTGCGTAAGGGTATACGTTTATCAGACGCCAATACCCCTAGATACTCAACATGATGGACCATCTTGCCTATGATCAAACTCAATAGAATTGATTGACACCTTTTTGTGTGAGGGTACACGTTTATTAGACGCCAATTACCCCCAGGTACTCAGTGAAAACAACCTACTGTTTTGATCATTTTATACAGAGATAGCTGATACACCTCATGACATGAGTGGTGTCCACTTCTTTGATGGATCACTCAGTTTCTCAATGATTTACCAGTCATTGCTCTGTCAATGCTATTTTCAAATAATTTTTAATGTTGTTCAATATCTTTCTTAGCTGCCCTTTATTTGTTTCAGAATGACTTGTTTAAGGACAATACACATACTTAGCTTCTTTAACATGATTTCAGATGAGTTTTCAGATTTCAGATATAATTAGCTTTGTCTGACATGAAATAAGATAAGGGTTGAGAGCTTTATCAATTTTCAGCATCCTTATTTACTGATTGTAGTCTTTCAACTCTAAAGATTATAAATTTTAAACCATTAAGTCAGTCTTTAAGCAATTAAAGTTCTTATGAAAGAAGAAATCTGTTTTCTATTACTTAATATTAGAACTGACTAAAAGATTTCCATACTGTCAGACTCAACTCTGAATCATATGCAATACTCCCCCTGTCTATGTGCATGTGGTTTTGCGAATAGTGACAAAAAATGATTTTGAAATTCATGCTTATTCAGACCTATTATGCTATATTATGCAGAGAAATGCAGTGCAATACAATCATGCAGAAATATAGACATATCATGCATCTAGACATATATATGCAATGATGATCATGAGTGCAATAAAAAATATGAGAGTCATGCATTATCATAAGTCTGTTGCACCATTCAACCTTCACAAAGTTTTATTCAATCTATCAACAAAGAGTTCATTCATTATGCTGAAATTTACACAAGCCAAGTTCTCTTCTAAAAAATTAAAAATTTTCATTTCCAAGTGGCTTAGTAAAGATATCAGCAACTTGTTTGTCTGTTTCAATGAAGTCCAGTTCAATTTCCTTTTTGATCACAGCATCTCTTAGAAAATGATGTTTTATTTCTATGTGCTTAGTCCTAGAATGATGAACATGATTTTTAGCAAGGCATATGGCACTAGTATTATCACATAGAATTGGAATACATTCTAGTTTTATCTGATAATCATCTAGTTGGTGCTTAATCCAAAGTACTTGGACAGCACAATTACCTGCTGCAACATATTCAGCCTCAGCTGTAGACAAGGCTACAGTGTGTTGCTTCTTAGATGCCCAAGATACTAGATAGCCACCAAGGAATTGACTGTAGCCACTAGTACTTTTTCTATCTACTCGACACCCAGCATAATCAGCATCAGTGTAAGCTAGAAGCTCTAACTCACACCTAGCAGGATACCATAATCCTAGCTCTTGGGTGCCTAGCAGATATCTGAAAATCCTTACTGCTTTAAAATGATTTTCTTTAGGACTGGCCTGAAACCTAGCACATAATCCTACAGCGAATTGAATATCAGGCCTAGATACTGTTAAGTAGAGAAGGGATCCGATCATACCTCTGTATAACTTCTGGTCAAATGGGTTACCTTTAGTGTCTTCATCCAAGCTTGTACAGGTACCCATTGGAGAAGCTATCTCTTTAAGGTTATCCATCTTGTATTTCTTGAGTAGATCCCTTGTGTACTTGGACTGAGTTATAAACATCCCATCCTTTGTTTGTGTAACCTGCAGTCCAAGAAACAATTTGAGCTCACCCATTGAGCTCATTTCAAACTCATTAGTCATTGTTTCAGAAAATTCCTCACACAAGTTGGGGTTAGTTGACCCAAAAATGATATCATCCACATAAATCTGTACAATAAGAATTTCAGAATGACTCACCTTTGTAAACAAGGTCTGATCAACTACTCCTCTAGTGAAATTTTGATCAGTGAGAAACTTGCACAACCTGTCGTACCAAGCTCTTGGAGCTTGCTTAATACCATAGAGAGCTTTATTGAATTTGTAAACATGATTAGGGAAATCTAGACATTCAAACCCAGGGGGCTGTCTAACATAGACATCATCATTAATTTCCCCATTCAAGAATGCAGATTTTACATCCATCTGCTGGAGGATTATACCTAGGGAACATGCATAAGCTAATAAAATTCTAACAGCTTCAAATCTGGCTACACGGGCAAATGACTCTTCAAAGTCAATACCAAACTCCTGGTTGTACCCCTGAGCAACAAGTCTGGCTTTATTTTTAACAATATTCCCTAATTCATCAGATTTATTCCTGAAAACCCACCTAGTCCCTATGACTGTTCCATGATCAGGAGGTGGGACCAAGTGCCACACCTTGTTCCTGTCGAACTGATTAAGCTCCTCATGCATGGCATTAATCCAATGCATATCCTTGAGGGCACAGTCAATGGACTTGGGTTCAATTTGAGAGACAAGAGCATATGCATTTAATTCATCCTGAATTCTAAAGTGACCTCTAGTTCTAGGGGGATCATTCAGATTGCCAATGACATTATTCACAGGGTGATCTTTAAGATATCTAATATTAACAATCTGAGTTTCAGGAATTTCACTTACCTCCCCCTGAACTTCAGGTTCTTCTTCATTTTGCTCTTCTTTATCTTCCTCACCATCAGACTGGTCTGCAGAGTTTTCATCTTTCAAAATGTTCCCATCTTTGTTCCTACAATAACCATGGTTGGTTTCCATCAAGGTTTCATCAAAGATAATGCGTGGATATTCTTCAACAATTTTTGAGTTTAAATTGAACACTCTATAAGCCCGGGTGTTTTCAGAATAACCGAGGAAGATTCTTGGTTCACCTTTTGGCTCAAATTTATCAAGGTCCCTCTTGTCATTTATATGTATAAAATATTTACAACCAAAGACCTTGAAGTGGGCGATTGAAGGTTTCTTACCTCTCAAAATCTCATAAGGGGTTTTCTGGGTGGAAGGTCTTACCATTGCCCTGTTAATTACATAACAGGCTGTGTTGACTACTTCAGCCAAGAATTTTCTTGGCAGTTGACCTTCAACTAAGAGAGTTCGTCCCATTTCCACTAGAGTTCTGTTCCTCCTCCCGACAACACCATTCTGCTCAAGTGTCCTGGGTGAGGAGAACTTATGATGAATCCCACTTGACCTGCAAAATTCTTCAAAGTGTGAGTTTTCAAACTCACCTCCATGATCAATCAAAATATTTTCAATTTTTTGATTTATTCTTATACAGAACTCCTGAAATTCTGAGAATGCATCATTCTTATGTGATAGAAAAAATACCCAAGTATACCTAGAAAAATCATCTACTAAGACAAACCCATACCTCTTCCCTGATAAACTGATAGACCTGGTTGGCCCAAATAGGTCCATGTGTATCAGTTCATAAGGTTTAGTGGATAGGTTTTCTGTCCTAGATTTGAATGATTTTCTAGTCAACTTGGACCGAATGCATGCATTACAAAATTTATTGTCCTTTTTAAAAGAGACTTCAGGGAGTTCTCTAACCATGCTATGCTTGTTTAGTTTATGCAAAATAGTATAACTCGCATGGCCTAACCTACGATGCCATAGAAATGCTAAATCTTCTCTACTGGCAGTAAGACATAGGTTAGAATACTGAATATCATCTAAATCTATGATGTATGTGTTATTTATTCTTCTTCCATAAAATTTGACAATTTTAGAATCAGGTTCAAAAACCTTGCAACATTGAGAATCAAATAAGACTTTATGTCCTTTATCACACAACTGGCTGATACTAAGTAAATTATAAGCTAACCCTTCAACCAGCATAACATCATCAATACAGCAAGTAGAACACTTACCTACCTTACCTGATCCAATGATCCTACCCTTTGTGTTGCTTCCAAAGGTGACAAGGCCTCCTAGCTTTTCAGTTAGCATGCAAAACTTGGCCTTATCTCCTGTCATATGCCTGGAGCAGCCACTGTCCAAGTACCACAAGTTGATCTTGGCTGCCAGGCATACCTGCACACACAATTAGGGCAAAGAGTTTGGAACCCAAGTCTGATTGGGCTCCAATACAGATGAAGTGCAAGTAAAGAAAGAGAGCATGGTTTTGGGAATCCACATTTGTTTGAAGTAGTTCTGTTTAGTGGATTTTCCAGATTTCTTTTTATTTTGCTTTTTCTTGTTGACTTTCTTCTTATTTGCACCAACAAAGTTATTCACAGAATTGCTGTTATTGTGCCAATGCTTCGGCCAGGTTGCATTCATAAAGTTTTGGCCATTGTAGTTCCTGAACTGGCTGTGAAAATGTTGGTAATTCCTAGGCATCCGACTACCATACCCATTTTCCCAATTTCTGACATAGGGTCTGTAAAAGTGTGTAGGTTGATGAACATACCCTATATGCATCCCTTGAGTTCTAGTCCATCCACACCCATTAGGACAGATTGGCTGTGTGGGGTAGTAAGACTGAACTCTAGGTGGATTGAATTTGTTGGGCTGACTTCTGAAAATATTTTGTCTTCTGCTGACCTATTCATAGGTTTTGGTTGGGTCCTTTTCTGTGATGATGATGGTGAAGACTTTTTGGCATTGACATGGGGTTTGTTTACCTGAGCAGGCTGACCCCTAACCTTGGGTTGAGCACTAGAGCTAGGTTTGGAAGTCCCAATTCTACTAGGCTCACCTACTTTCTGTTTGCCCTTCTCCTCTGCATTTAGCCTTTTCATATTCAAATTTATCTTTACAGCATTATTAGAATTCATGTTGATCAGAGGTCCTTTCTCCTTTTGTGCAACAAAGGAAATAGTTTTCATTCCAAAGCTTTTAGTTGCACTAGAGTTGAATCCTAGGCCCTCTCTTCTGAAATTTACCTTTGACCCCAATAATGCATCTAAATTTTCAGATCCTTGGGTCATTTTCTCAATTATTTTTAGCTTATCCTCATTATCTTTCTGAACTTCATCAATAGATTTTTTCAACTCATTATTCACATTGAGGACAACTTCATATTTTTCAGAAACAATTTTTATCTCATTTTCATAATTCTGAATTTTCAGTTTCCATGCATCAATTTCATTGTCTAATCTCACATTTTCTTCCTTAGAAATTTTCAGTTCTTTATTAATTTCTTCAAATTCAGAACATGTGAGTTTCAGCTTGCTATTCTCAGTTTCTAAGCAGGCAATTTTATCAGACAATGAAGTATCATTTTGCATGATTTTAATTTTTCTTCGTAGATGCCTGTTTTCTTTTCTGACCTCATCTACTCTATCAGTAAGTTCATCATAAGCAACCATCCAATCAGTAATAGTAAAATTTTCATAGCGAGAGGATACCTCATCAGATTCTTCCTCTCTATCTTCTGAGCTGGTTGCCATGAGACAGATTGGCTTCTCAGCTTCAACTTCACTGTCCGAAGTGTTGCTCAAAGATCCCTCGTCCTCATCACTCCAGGTACTTACCATAGCTTTCCCTTTTGTGTTCTTTTTCTTGGACTTGTCCTTGAGGTTCTGATTTGTCGGACATTCAACTTTAAAGTGACCAGCCTTCCTGCATTGATAGCAAATATTAGTCTCAGCTTTCTTTACAGGGTTTGATTTATACCTTGTGTCTCGGCGACCACTGATGGGATTTCTTTGGCTGAATCTTCTTCCTTCCTTCTTGAGAAATCTCCGGAATTCCCTAGTAATCATGGCAATATCAGCATCTGCCACTTCTTCTTCAGACAAGCTCTCTTCAGTTGATGATCCGTTGGGGCTGGATCGACTGGATCTGCTAGCACCAGCCTTCAGAGCTATAGGCTTCCTCTTTCTATCAGCCTCCTCTATCTTCGGCAGATTCATCTCATAAGCCATTAGAGATCCGATCAGCTCATCTGCCTTAGTATTGTGCAGATCTCTTGACTCTTCCATAACTGTGGCCTTGGTGTGCCAAATTGGAGTCAAGGATCGCAAGATCTTCCTGACTACATCATACTCAGAATATTTTTTCCCGAAGCCTCTGAGACCATTTGTGATAATAGTCAGCCGAGCATACATTTCCTTGATCGTCTCATTAGGCTTCATCTTGAAAGCTTCGTAATCTGAAACCAGTAGATTAGTCTTAGTCTCTCTGACTTGTGAAGTCCCCTCATAGATGACTTCAAGTGCATCCCACATTTCATTCACTGAGGAGCAGGCAGATATTCGTGAGAACTCGGTGGGATGTAGAGAGCACTGGATTGCATTGATTGCACTCCAGTTGAGCGTGGACCTTCTAATTTCCTCCTTGGTCCATACATCTTCATTTGGGGACAGCTCGAATGGTCCCTTGCTAACCACCTTCCAAATTTCATAATCTTTAGCCCTCAAGAATACCTGCATACGGTGCTTCCAGTATGCGTAGTTGGTTCGATCGAAGTACGGGGGCTTGGATGTGGAGTGTTCTTTAGTTATTATCCCTCTTCCGTCCATCTGTGCTTATCCTCTTCGGGCGGTAAGTCCCTGTGGAAGAGTCTAGCTCTGATACCAAGTGTTGAGGTTAGATGGAAGGCTCTATCACCACAGGATGTGGATCTAAAGGGGGGGGGGTGAATAGATCAACTGGCTATTTAAAAATCCGGCCTAGAATCAAATGCGGAATTAGAAGAACACTAAATGAACATAGACAATGCACCGAATGAAACACACAATATCTGCTGAACAAGCAATCAAACACACGAGAGGCACAAGGCTTTTAGGTGGTTCGATCAATCCGATCTACGTCCACCCCACATTCAACTCGAATGTGGATTACTGCTGATACACAGCTTCAATCAGCTGGGCTCTACAGCTTGCCAACAACGGCTGGGGCTTACAGCTTATCCTGACCAGAGGAACACCCTCTGCAACAGCTAAGCTTCACAGCTTGCTCTGCTGGGCACTACAGTTTAGCTGACCAGAGGAACACCTCTGCAACCCGCTGCCTCACAGCTTGAAACCGCTGACTAACAGCTTGATAGAACAAGAGTTTTCAAAGAGAAAATAGCAAGACTGAAAACAAACAAAACACATAATCGAATGGAAGAAAACCAAAACGACTGTAGCTCAAAGTTGAGCAATATCAGCTCTAGTAACTGGACTAACAGACTGATTCACAAGCTCTCACAATAACTCTCTCAACTCATCTCTCTTTTTCTTCTTCTCTCCTTTTCTTCTTCTCTGCTTTTCTTCCTCTCACAGTGGATCTCGATGGCTGCTGCTTCAGACTGGATGTATAGACTTCGCCAACTTCGATCAGCCTTTACAGAAGATGAAGACTGATATATATAACAGCAGCAGGTGGATAAGGGCGTGTGGCTTCCACGTTTTCCTGCCCAAGGAATTCTCCAGATTCGAGGTGCTTCCATCCACGTGGCAGCATCTGGTCACCTCGTCCTCCTGGGATCACGAGCCATGTCAGCAATCTCAGTAGAGAATCCCTGTCAGACAGAGTATCGGATGATCAGATTAAATAACAACTCTGTATAGACTTATCAGAAGAACTACGTTGTATAGACTTCATATAAGTGAAAGCTATGTACAGACTTGCTGTATGAAGCAACCGCTGTATAGACTTAGGTGATATGAAGACTGTCAATGTATAGACTAAGTGAAGATCAATGCAATGTACAGACTTCGCAAATGAAGATGCAATGTGTAGACTTCATGAATGAAGATGCAATGTGTCGACTTCATGAATGAAGATGCAATGTGTAGACTTCAGTGAGAAGATGCAATGTGTAGACTTCAGTGAGACTCAATTGAAGACAGATGATGCATAGACTTCAGAACTGATGCACGATGTACATACTTCATGAGACTCGAATGAAGACAAGCGATGTATAGACTGTTGTGCCTCTTTGGCATTTGGTTTTATTGATAGCAAGATAGTGAGTGCATTTGATATTGTACCTTGATGATAGCAATGTTATTGTGTTTTGATGATTGCAACACAGTCAGTGCATTATGATATTGTGTTTTGAATATGGCTGCTGATATGATTACATAGGACTGTGTCTGATATACAGCATTGAATGCATGAGTTTGCATGCGTATTGCATGATGCGTTGACGCATGGGATCATTGCGTCAACTCACTGGTATGTCCCAGAGCTGGTCTATAAAATGTGTCAACTGGTGCGTCGACGCAGTGGACTCAATGCGTTGACGCATTGGAATTATTTTTGAAAGAGCTCTTGCTTTGCTTCATACATTAGTCTTCAAGTCTATACAACGTTGCCTTGCTTCTTCATGTCTATACATTACATCATTGTCTTCAAAGTATGTACATCGTCAATGTTATTTGAAGTCCATACATTGCATACATTAGACTTGAAGTGTGTACGTTGAGCGTCTCACTTAGCGTCTAAGGCAATGTCTACACATTGGTTTTCTCTTGAAGTCTATACACTCGACTGCCTTGCCTTGATCAAGTATGTACAGAGCTTCTGTGCTCAAGTCTATACAGCCTTTCACTTGGAAAGTCTATACATCGTGAAGTCTTCACACTGGCCTTTGAATGATGTCTGCACAATGGTCTTCACCTGAAGTCTGTACATTGGGTTTTCACATGAAGTATGTACAGCCATTCACTGTTGAAGTCCATACACTGGTCGGTGGAATTTGAAGTCTGTACACAGACTCGTTTCATTTCCTCAGAGTCTATACATCCACAGTGCAATCTAAAGTCTGCACATTGATCTTCGAATCCAATGTCTTCAATGGTCTTCACACTTGAAGTCTATACATTCGCTGCAGAGATCTCTGTCAAGTCTATACATCGACTGTCTTGCTTGAGCTTAAGTCAGTACCGAGTCAGCGTCTCGTTGACCGTCTCTTGTTGCGTCCTCATGTTATTTCTGTGTTTGTGTCTTCGTGTTATTTTTATGTCTTCGTGTTATTTTTATGTTTGAGTCTTCATGTTATTTCTGTGTTTGTGTCTTTGTGTTGTTTTTATGTCTTCGTGTTATTTTTATGTTTGAGTCTTCATGTTATTTCTGTGTTTTTATCTTCGTGTTATTTTTATGTCTTCGTGTTGCTTCTTTCTATCTTCGTCCAGGTTTCCTCTGATCGCGTGTTTTACTACCGTTTTACTTCGTGTCGTTCTCTCTTTACCTCGTGTTGTTCTCATCTGACTTTGTGTCGTTCTCTTTGTAGTGTTAGCTTTGTTACTATGGTACCTCATGCTGTTCTCATCTGACTTCGTGTCATTCTCTTTGTAGTGTTAGCTTTGTTACTGTGGTACCTCGTGTCGTTCTCTCTTTATCTCGTGCTGTAGTCATCTTATGTACCTCGTGTTGTTCTCAGTATAGTGCACCTTTTGTTGTTCCTACACACCTCGTGCAGCTTTAGCATGAGTGTCAACCGACTTATTTCAGGTATATATATATAGAGAGAGAACCCTGAGTATTAATGGTTTTAATCTCTTTGCAGGAGAAGAATGAAAACAAAAAGAAGAAGGTGGTCCGAAGAAGAATATTCCCCAGTGACTGGGCGGCACGTGATCCGAGGCTGGAAGGGCAGACAGGATTGTGACACGTGTGCTGAAGCTGGCTGAGAGACTGACACATGGCCACAAGTTCTGGGCGGGAAATGTGGAAGCCACACGCGCCCAGTGCTGCCCTCCTGCTGGCTGCTGCTTATAAAAGGAAGCCTTCATCCAACAGATGAAGGCTGATCGAAGAAGAAGCCAGGAAAGCAGAAAGCCCTTTGATCCAGAAAAAGAAAAGAAGAAGAAAAAGAGAAGAAGAAGAAAGAGAGCGAGAGCAGAAGAAAGAAAAGAGAGAGATAGTGCTCGTGAGAAGTGAGAAGAAAGAGAGAAGAAAGAGAAGCAGAAAGAAGAGGATGAAAAGAAGAGAAAGGAAGAGAGATAGAGAGAGAGAGAGAGAGTTCGTGGAGAAAAAGGAAGAAGTTACTGAAGATCTGTCTACTGGACCGTGGATCAAATCCAGGCCAGTCAGCTCCATGGGAGCCACATCTGATGTTCCTTCATTTACAGCTTGTGTTTGCTGTGTTATTTTCGTTTCTTAGTTTCCTTTTTATTCGATCTGATTTACTGTGTTCTTCTGATCCTCTGGACTGAGGTCGGGTTCCTCCTGGAGGGATCAGGTGTAGGGAGACGGGGGTGTCTCCGGTTTGTGCTGGTAGCAGATTGCTACTGGTGATAGTTCCCTCCTGTGTGGAGGAAGGGAGGCTGGTTCCTCCGGTTTGCAAGCAGCAGGCGGGGCTGCTTGTGGGTTCCCTCCGGGCTAGGAGGAAGAGAGGCTAGGCCTCTAGTGGATTGCTGGTAGCAGAGTGCTACTGGCTGGTTCACTGGTAGCGGGGTTGCTACTAGTAGGGTTCCCTCTTGGTATAGAGGAAGAGAGACGTGAGTCTCTGGTTTCTAGTAACCGTGGGTTGCTAGAGGTTCCCTCCGGGTAGGAGGAAGAGGGGGAGGTTGTTCCCTTGGGTAAGCTGTGTATCAGCGTTTGTTGGCAAGCTGTGTTGCCCAGCTGTTAGTGAAGCCACACTCGGGTTGTGTGTGGGGTGGATGTAGGTCTGCAGGACCGAACCACCTAAAAACCCCTCTTGCATTGTGGCTTGATTGCTTATGGTTTGCTTCCGCTAGATGTTTGCATAGGGGCGCTCCAAGTGTTTGATCACAGGTTCATTAGATGATTTGATCAGTTTTTGTTCTAAGTGTTTAATCTGTTGAGTGAGCGAAATTCTAATTGAGCGATAGTTTATATTGGGTGAAAGTTTTTATAGGCTATATTCATTCACCCCCCCCCCCTCTGAATACTTGCACCGAACCCAACAATTGATATCAGAGCGGGGTCTGCATACAAGGTCCAGCGACCTGCAGATTCGATCTTACAGTCTTCGGTGCTAATTTGTTTTTAGTGCATAAATATTCATGTTGCTTTGAATTTACTCGCTATTTGTTTTCAATGGCTCTTCCACCCATCTTTAGTGGTTCTGATTTCAGTCAGTGGTACACTACCTTACATGCTTATGTTAATTCTGCTAATCCTGATCTGTGGAAATTAATTTCACAAGGTCCTCACACCTTACCAACGAAAGTGTCCAAATGGACCGACAGACACAGATCAAAAGATGGAGAAAATCAGAAAGCCTTTAACCTGATGAAAGCGGCTACTGACCGAGCATTATGGTCTTGTCTTCATAATTGCAGCTCAGCAAAAGACATCCTGGATAGGCTGAAGCAATTTCACAGGGTAAACAATGACAGCTGCATGATGGCCAACAGAAGAAATCAAAGTGGCAGCGATCAAGGCAGCAATCAAACTGAAGAAGATGATGATGATGAGGTAAATCTCTTCGAGAATTTTTCTCTAGAAGATTGGGAGAATGCATATGCTGAATTATTTGAATCCCATGAACTGTTAAGAAAACAATATAAAAAATTGAAAAAGAATTGTGAGAGAATAAATCTGAAAGATTCTTGTGAAAACTATCCAAATATGAAAAAGTCTTATGATTCTTGCATGCTAGATGTTCAGAATCTTAAGAAACAAAATGATTCTATAAAAATTGAAAAACAAACATGGTTGGATAAAATGTCAGAAATAGAGAATCAGTTGAATGATAAGAAAAAGGAGCATCTAAAAGGCATGCAGGAATTAACTGAAGTTAATTCTGAATTGGATAAACTGAAACTTGAGAATGAAGGATTTCAAAATAAAATTGAAAATCTCATGGGTAGATAAAATGAAATCAATGGGGAGGCTTCACATTCTTCTTCTGCTGAATTAACCTGCCATATGTGCTCAGCTCTAAGAGAACGAAATGAAGATCTTTATAGTGAGAATGAATGGCTGAGTAAACAAATTATCTCACTTAAAGAGGATCACAAAAACTTGGTGGCTGAGAAAATCAGAGTGGAGGAAAGAGAAGAGGAATTAATTGAAAAATCGGAACTAATGACTGGAAGAGAGAGATGTGCTAACAATGAAATTCAGGATAAAAATCTTGAGGAATAAAACACTGAATTAAAAGTTGAAGTTGAAAAATTGAAGTGGTTGAACACTGGCTTGTCTGAAAGACTTCTCACTACAGAAAAAGGAAAGGCTGTCTATGATGAAAATTTAGAAATTTTGAACAGTCTAGAACAAGAAATTGAGAAGTATAAAATTGCAAACCAAGTTCTAAGTGAATGTGTTAATTGCAGTGAATAGGAAATAGCCAGTTATGAACTTCACATAACATCTTTGGAGAATAAGATTCAGGATCTAGAAAATTTGACATCCAACTATGCTAAGAATGAAAGAAAAGTAAAAACTGTTGTGAAAAGGAAGGATGACAAGTTAAGAAAGGGGACAAGCTGTAGCCCTGATGTTAAGGAAATTTCTAAAAACCAGCTATATGCTACTTTTGTGAAAGGCTCTAATGTAGCTGGTACTTCAAGGCAATCCCCAAAATAAAATGAAAATCAGAAATCACCTTCAAAATCTATTTTTCAGTTGAGTCAAATAAAGAAGGTAAAGACTATTCCTGCTCATGAACAGAAATCTACTAGCTCGGTTAAGTCTGATGGTGTACACACTGTTCATGCTTCCTATACTCATTCACATGCATCCAGGAACTCATATGATAGAAACCATGCTCCTAGGAAATCTGATGCCTCTTGCTAATACTGTGGTAGGCATGGTCATTATATGGATGACTGCAGTGTGATGAAAAGTGATGATATGATGCATGATAAAACATTTTCAAATAATTATCACCACCCCAAAAGAAACATGTCTTCTTCAAACCAACATATCATTTGTTATAATTGTAACAAACGTGGTCATAAAGCTGTTGAGTGTTGGGTTAGGCCTTCATGGGGATTTACTAGCTCAAGAGGTAAGCACCCAAGGTGCTTTGAATGTGGTAAGTATGGGCATGCAGTCAAGGACTGCTGGTATGCTCAGGGAAATCATTTTAATTCAAAATTTATTGAATTCCCTTCAAATAGAAATTCTCTTGGCAGAAACAAATCTGTTTTTAAAGGAAAGACACCTGTATGCTTTGAATGTGGAAAACCTGGCCACCGAGCCTCTGAATGCTGGTGGGCAGGTAATGGTAAGTCAAAATTTCATGCATATAACAGAACATTTAATACTTATGGTCATAGGTCTCATGCTCTTGTTGAGAAGCATCATAGGACAAGATAATCTGTTGTCTCATGTCATTATTGTGGAAATTTTGGACATTCCATGTCTGATTGTTCATTAATGGAATGTGATGATAATGCTGTAAAAAGAATGTTTAGAACACCTGATAGGGGTAGTGCAGGACCCAAGACTGCTTGGGTCCCTGCAAGAGCATATTGATTGATATGTTGCAGGTGTGCCTTGGTGAGAGAAATAAAAGGGGTAATTTAGCCAAGGCACGTAAAAAGGAAGCCCCAGGATTCTACATTTCAGGTTAGTTCTGAACTTGTCTTTAAATTTCATCATCTGAAAATGCTGATTTGTCTGTTTTAATTTCATTATCTGAAATTGTTGTTTTGCTTGGTTGATTTTTGATGCTCTTCTCATGCTGTTGTTTACACTAAATAGATGAGATTGCTCTGCACTGCATATGTCATTTGCATGACCATCATGGTATATTAAATGGAACAGTGCCGAAGGGCATATGGAGTATGTCTGGATGCTACTGCCATGTGTGAGGTGGTCCTTGGATTGAGTCCTCCGCCTAGTACCATGGGTCTAGTTTTCATATAGAGCAGTGTATTGCATATCATAAATTTGAAGAAAATAAAATTCGAAAAGAAATGATTCACTGCACATCATGCATCTTATCAGGGGGAGCTTGTTTGCTGTTGATTGATCATCATGCTCTCCTTGTTAGAATTGTTGCATACTGCATATGTAGGATAGTGCATATCATAAAATTTTAAAAAATCTAAAAGGAAATTTATTGCACTTAGACAGGGGGAGCATTCCTATTTCATATCTTCATCACCTCATGAACTCCCTTTGTTTAAGTAACCTGATTCACTCTCTTGACTATGCGCTATTCAACTGAATTCTCTGCTGGTTTCTCTAAAATAGCTGATCAGTCTGTATTCCAGACTCAGCTACTGTCTGATGATAAAATCTCTTCTGATGCTCGTCTCTATTGATGATTTACTCTTGCACCAGCCTATACTCACCTTTCACATTCTTCTCAGCTGGTGTGACTTAATTGGCTCTACTATTGATTTGTTGGTCAGCTAAACTTAATCTTCTGATCTGAGGAACTCAAGCTGCATGTCATGCAATTCAGTCTGAGAACATTGTAGAAATTTCTATCATAGAGGTTTAAGAATTATCACTGAATCAGACTGATATAAGATTAATGTATTTTCAGATTTGGAGTTAAATGAAGTGAAAATATCTGAATGATAAGGATTAATAAACTTTAACCACATGTGTCATGTGAACCTTAGACTCTCTCATCAGATATCTGAAAATTTGAATTCAGGGCTTCTTTGGTTAAGATGCATATAGTGTGTATTGTTGTTAAACATTAATTTGAAAAATATTGACTAAATGAAAAATTATGAATTCAGAGCAATGACTCAGTCACTGAGAAACTGAGTTCTTTATCAATGAAATAAAGTAACTCATGTCATGAGGTGCCATAGTTATCTCTGATAAAAAAGTCAGTGGAACAAAACCTGACAGAGCAATAGCTTATTTGTGTTGAGTAGCTGGGGAGTCTGGCCTCTAATAAAGGTGTCTTCTCATGTAAAAAGACACTCATATTGCTAACTCTGCTCTGAAAGTGAGAGGCAATGACAGTTATCACACTGAGTAACTGGGTCACTTCAACTAAGACTTGTTGTGCCTCATGTAAAAAGGTGTTGATCAACTTAAATTGCTCAAGAAAAAATATAATTTGCTTCAAATAAAATTATCTTGAAAAATATGTCAACTCATGTTCTTGAAAAAAGTGTTTAACTTCAGTACTAACCTGTGTACTTTTTCAAAGGTGCAATTGAGATCATATGTGTAAGATAAAAGATGATTATTTTTGAGTGTTTTCTGACTATTGGTTCACTTTTATTAAAACTTGGATTCAGATATGAGTATTGAGTTTAATTTGGCAAATTTGGTATACATCAAAATTAAATCAGATTGGTTAAGCTGCAAATTCATAACCCCTTATAATAGAAGAGTCTAATCTTCTTAAGACTTATTGTTGTGATGGATGCTTTAAAATCTCTCATGTTCAGATTCTTTCCAGATAGCCTGATCAACATCTTGCTATTGATTGCTTCATTGAGATGTATTGACTAATCTTATATTTTTAGTTGATCCACACTGTTGGAATCTTCCATCCTGCTCCACAATCAGCTCTGGTTCTGTTTCATTCTGTTCATGTAACCAGAATTCAGATTCCTTGTAATGGCAGAATTTAGCTTGAATTATTGATAACCAGGGTTCATTCCTGTGCTTCAGGGGAAGTTATGGGTCATCTGCTTTTAAGGGGAGAATAGCTACTATTGCATGCCGATAGCGGGAGTTTGTTGTTCTAGAGGTATTTGCATGCATAATACACTTTGCACTCTTGTTTTTACTATTTTTCTCTTTTTGATCATGTCAAAGGAGGAGAAAATCTGGTATGTGACTCACTGTCACATTGTGTTGCTATCATCAAAAAGGGGGAGAATGTTGTGCCTCTTTGGCATTTGGTTTTGTTGATAGCAAGACAGTGAGTGCATTTGAGTGCATTTGATATTGTACCTTGATGATAGCAATGTTATTGTGTTTTGATGATTGCAACACAGTCAGTGCATTATGATATTGTGTTTTGAATATGGCTGCTGATATGATTGCATAGGACTGTGTCTGATATACAGCATTGAATGCATGAGTTTGCATGCGTATTGCATGATGCGTTGACGCATGGGATCATTGCGTCAACTCACTGGTATGTCCCAGAGCTGGTCTATAAAATGTGTCAACTGGTGCGTCGACGCAGTGGACTCAATGCGTTGACGCATTGAAATTATTTTTGAAAGAGCTCTTGCTTTGCTTCATACATTAGTCTTCAAGTCTACACAACGTTGCCTTGCCTCTTCATGTCTATACATTACATCATTGTCTTCAAAGTATGTACATCATCAATGTTATTTGAAGTCCATACATTGCATACATTAGACTTGAAGTGTGTAGTTGAGCGTCTCACTTAGCGTCTAAGGCAATGTCTACACATTGGTTTTCTCTTGAAGTCTATACACTCGACTGCCTTGTCTTGATGAAGTCTGTACAGAGCTTCTGTGCTCAAGTCTATACAGCCTTTCACTTGGAAAGTCTATACATCGTGAAGTCTTCACACTGGCCTTTGAATGATGTCGGCACAATGGTCTTCACCTGAAGTCTGTACATTGCGTTTTCACATGAAGTATGTACAGCCGTTCACTGTTGAAGTCCATACACTGGTCGGTGGAATTTGAAGTCTGTACACTGACTCGTTTCATTTCCTCAGAGTCTGTACATCCACAGTGCAATCTAAAGTCTGCACATTGATCTTCGAATCCAATGTCTTCAATGGTCTTCACACTTGAAGTCTATACATTCACTGTAGAGATCTCTGTCAAGTCTATACATCGACTGTCTTGCTTGAGCTTAAGTCTGTACCGAGTCAGCGTCTCGTTGAACGTCTCTTATTGCGTCCTCATTTTATTTCTATGTTTGTGTCTTCGTGTTGTTTTTATGTCTTCGTGTTATTTTTGTGTTTGAGTCTTCATGTTATTTCTGTGTTTTTGTCTTCGTGTTGTTTTTATGTCTTCGTGTTGCTTCTTTCTATCTTTGTCCAGGTTTCCTCTGATCGCGTGTTTTACTACTGTTTTACTTCGTGTCGTTCTCTCTTTACCTCGTGCTGTTCTCATCTGACTTCGTGTCGTTCTCTTTGTAGTGTTAGCTTTGTTACTGTGGTACCTCGTGCTGTTCTCATCTGACTTCGTGTCGTTCCCTTTGTAGTGTTAGCTTTGTTACTGTGGTACCTCATGTCGTTCTCTCTTTATCTCGTGCTGTAGTCATCTTATGTACCTCGTGTCGTTTTCAGTATAGTGCACCTTTTGTTGTTCCTACACACCTCGTGCAGCTTTAGCTTGAGTGTCAACCGACTTATTTCAGGTATATATATATAGAGAGAGAACCCTGAGTATTAATGGTTTTAATCTCTTTGCAGGAGAAGAAGAAAAACAAAAAGAAGAAGGTGGTCCGAGGAAGAATATTCCCCAGTGACTGGGCGGCACGTGATCCGAGGCTGGAAGGGCAGACAGGATTGTGACACGTGTGCTGAAGTTGGCTGAGAGACTGACACGTGGCCACAAGTTCTGGGCGGGAAATGTGGAAGCCACACGCGCCCAGTGCTGCCCTCCTGCTGGCTGCTGCTTATAAAAGGAAGCCTTCATCCAACAGATGAAGGCTGATCGAAGAAGAAGCCAGGAAAGCAGAAAGCCCTTCGATCCAGAAAAAGAAAAGAAGAAGAAAAAGAGAAGAAGAAGAAAGAGAGTGAGAGCAGAAGAAAGAAAAGAGAGAGATAGTGCTCGTGAGAAGTGAGAAGAAAGAGAGAAGAAAGAGAAGTAGAAAGAAGAGGATGAAAAGAAGAGAAAGGAAGAGAGAGAGAGAGTGTGTGTGTTCGTGGAGAAAAAGGAAGAAGTTACTGAAGATCTGTCTACTGGACCGTGGATCAAATCCAGGCCAGTCAGTTCCATGGGAGCCACATCTGATGGTCCTTCATTTACAGCTTGTGTTTGCTGTGTTATTTTCGTTTCTTATTTTTCTTTTTATTCTATCTGATTTACAGTGTTCTTCCGATCCTCTGGACTGAGGTCGGGTTCCTCCTGGAGGGATCAGGAGTAGGGAGACGGGGGTGTCTCCGGTTTGTGCTGGTAGCAGATTGCTACTGGTGATAGTTCCCTCCTGTGTGGAGGAAGGGAGGCTGGTTCCTCCAGTTTGCAAGCAGCAGGCGGGGCTGCTTGTGGGTTCCCTCCGGGCTAGGAGGAAGAGAGGCTAGGCCTCTGGTGGATTACTGGTAGCAGAGTGCTACTGGCTGGTTCACTGGTAGCGAGGCTGCTACTAGTGGGGTTCCCTCTTGGTATAGAGGAAGAGAGACGTGAGTCTCTGGTTTCTAGTAACCGTGGGTTGCTAGAGGTTCCCTCCGGGTAGGAGGAAGAGGGGGAGGTTGTTCCCCTGGGTAAACTGTGTATCAGCGTTTGTTGGCAAGCTGTGTTGCCCAGCTGTTAGTGAAGCCACACTCGTGTTGAGTGTGGGGTGGATGTAGGTCTGCAGGACCGAACCACCTAAAAACCCCTCTTGCATTGTGGCTTGATTGCTTATGGTTTGCTTCCGCTAGATGTTTGCATAGGGGCGCTCCAAGTGTTTGATCACAGGTTCATTAGATGATTTGATCAGTTTTTGTTCTAAGTGTTTAATCTGTTGAGTGAGCGAAATTCTAATTGAGCGATAGTTTATATTGGGTGAAAGTTTTTATAGGCTATATTCATTCACCCCCCCTCTGAATACTTGCACCGAACCCAACATAGACTTCACGACTGATGGATGCAATGTACAGACTTTGTAAGATGTGAAGGAGTTGAGTGTATAGACTTCACGATGTGAAGACTTGTCAACAAATGACTGTACAGACTTGAGGTGAAGACCGATGTATAGACTTTCTAAAAGAACATCTGTATAGACTTGAAGCAATGGAAAACATCGACTGTATAGACTTTGAACTGCAACGTAGGCAAAGGCATCGATGTATAGACTTCGAAGCTGAACGTAGGTAAATAACCCAATGTGCAGACTTTGAATCGCAACGAAGGAACAGATGCCAATGTACAGACTTTGGCAAACAACGATGTACAGACTTGGCCGAACAGTCCAATGTATAGACTTGAGGCATGGAGGCCAATGTACAGACTTTACCTCGTGCAAGCTACAGTGACTGAATGTATAGCCTTCGAACTCTTGAGCTCTGCATAGACTTTGCAGTCAACAGACGATGTATAGACTTTGGAGTCTGAGACCAATGTACAGACATTGTAAAACAGAAGCCTGTATAGACTTGGAAGATCAAGACGCTAAGGAAGACGGTCATTGTACAGACTTAGATGCCATTGACAAATGCATGCTACAGTCCAATGTGTGGACTTACATGAGACGCTCATTGAGACGCTCAATGTACAGACTTTGCCTTAGACTCTAAATGAGACGGATAGTGTATAGACTTAGCCCATGCAATGAGTTGACGCAGTCCAATGTACAGACTTTGAAGCCTGAAGGCCAATGTGTGGACTTGCATGAGTCGCTCATTGAGACGCTCAATGTACAGACTTCGCCTTAGACTCTAAATGAGACAGACAGTGTATAGACTGTGCAATGCACTATGGATGTATGGACTTTGCAGTCGACGGGTAATGTGTAAACTATGCACAACCAGATGAGTCGACTCATGAAAATAGGGGGTCGACCCATGACAATGTATACACTTTGCAATCGACAGGCAATGTACACACTTGCTAGGATGCTGCAATAGACACAGACAGTGTACAGACTTACGTTGCTGAAGCAATGTATATACATTGAGACTTTGAGTGTGTGTTCAGTGTGAAAATAAGATAAAATGCATATAACACACAGATAATCTGATAAAGTAATTTCATCAAAACATAAACAGTGTTGCCAATCAATCAAAATAATGTGTTGCCATATGAAGTAAAGTTACATGTCAACACCATCAACACAGAGGAGTCACAACAAGACGTAGTGCTGTACTCTGCAGGGGAAGCTCCATCAGCGCAGCGTGCGGGAATCCCACGCTTCCCTGCTCGCCCTCGTCTCTGGCCGGGGATCGGTGTCTTCACGCCGATCAAGTATACGCTGAAACCCTCCCTGGTACTGTTATGTTCTTTTAGTATTATTTCTGAGCTCTGATGGTGAGGAAGAGAGCGCCCGACCGTGACTAACCACCTTCGTTGAGTGGCCATCGTGGGAGAGAGTGTTAGCATTATCCTCGCCCCCAAGGCGTGTTGTCTGCCCCATTGATACGGGAGCTTCAAATCTAAGGGTGGGTTCCATCTCAGCCCTGCCATTATCCCCAACCTACAAGGGTCTGGTCCCAGGACTCAACCTTCCATCCCCGAGTCACCCCGAGAAGCGAGACACGCGGAGTGAACTAGTCCGCCAAAATCGAGTCCGTGCCCTTGCCAGTGTGCTTGCAACGATAGGTCCGAGGGTCCCCGTGTCATCCCCGCTACTCCCCTTGGTCGTGTCACATCAAATTGGTATCAGAGCAAGTCTTAGACTTGTCTCTACAAGTCTGGTCCTAGGGCACATTTGCATTAGAGTCACCCGTGCATCATCATTTTCTCACCCGTGCATTGTCAATTTGTACACCTTGGCATGTCTACGCGTTTTGGTCCTCCCTCTCGGCCCGGCCCAATCTCTTCAGCTCTAACCATGAACCCCAATCCACAAGCGAGCTTAGCCACTAGGATGGGTGGTCTCCAAGGCCAAGTAAACACCCTCATGGGGATCGTCAGAAACATCCTTGGGAAACTCGATACCATAGCTAGCCAACTTGGCACCCGGAATATGGGAGATGAGCACAAGCCTAGAGCCTATGATCGAAGGGCCTAGCCCCAATGGGCTGATTTTAAGTGGGATGTCTATGACCCGGGACACCATTATGACCAAAAGAGGAACCCCTATTATGGGTGTGATGATAGGAGTCCCCGGGAGAATCCGAACGACCCCCTTTTGGACCTAGTCCATGAGGCCCCTATTTTTGACGGATCCCGCCCTAGTGCATACCTAGAGTGGGAGAATGCCATGGACAAACACTTTAAGAGGTCTCCCATGTCTGATCCCATGAAAGTCCATTTTGCCAAGAATAGGCTTTTGCGTCAGGCTAGGGATGTTTGGCGACACATTGAAGACTTAAGGGAGGTTAGGAGGAAAGAGCCCATCGACACACGGGATGAAATAAAGGGCCAACTTAGGAAGTCCTACCGACCCCGTCCTTTCACCTCCTACCAAAGAGGCCATGCCAGTGGAACTCAATACCCTCTCCACCTCCACTCCTCACTCATAGCCCTCCCATAGTCCAAACGCTCATTGTAGAGTCAACCCCGGACCAGTCCACTCACACCCCCATAGGGCATCATCATATACCCCCATCGTCCCGGCCTCTCTCCAAATCCACCCCTGATGAGGGCATGAACATGAGAATAGAGAGTGTTATCAATGTGCATGAGGCCTCCCCCGACTGGAAAGATGAATATGAGGCACAATGCCATGAGTCGGGCCAAGAAATTCCCATCCAACCCATCGACCCGCAGTTAGGTATGGTTGAGTGTCTCCACGTTCAAACCAAAGAAGATGATTGGCCTAGGATCCTTACCCTACCCGCCTTCACCGAAGTAAGAGATATAACCATAGGGGAATCCCTAGCTCATTGGCTAAGGAGATGTCCAATCTTGGGAAGCCCAAGCCCATTTTGCCCGCTCATGGAGCACCATTCCCAAATATTGCCCATCAACTCCTTTCACACCACCTTCCAATCCTACTATATTGTAGAGACCATGGAAGATCTTAATTTGGGTCTAGGATGGCAATTGGAGTTGACTGGAATGTTGACCCTAGGAACCGACCGACCAAAATATATTGGTTTCATCCTCCACTCTTTTGGCTCCATTACCTCTGTCTGCACCATGGGTTGTTACACCAGTGAAATCCTCTTGTTCCTCCCCACACCTGACGAGCCTATCCCGATCCAAACCCAAGCCATTGATGTCCCACATGAGGAGTCTAGTCATCCAAATGAAGTCAATCTCCCATCTACCTTTATGGTAGAAGGGGACCCATTGCGCATTGAAGAACACATAACATGGGCAAATATAGAGGAGGAATTTACCACTCCAAGTCACACTTTATTTGATCCCTTTGACCCCACCGACTGGGAACCATGGCACCAACCTATCTCTTTCCCCTCCTACTCCACTATCGACCACTCATCACCTCCCGAACCCACCCCCACATGTCTATTGGGCCCAGAAACCCATCTTTGGGATCGAACCATACACCTCCCTATGCTTAGCCCTAATCAAAGGACCCACCATGTCATTGGTTCTGCCAGTTGGCAAGGACCCAACCCGCCTTGGAGAGCTTGTAGAATGGGTATTCATATGTCAAGTGTTGGAAGGGACACACTTCCCCAAAGACCCACCCCTCCTTGATCCTTTTGATCCATTCTTTTGGGAACTCTTAAAACCTCCATCTCCACTCCAACCCATCAAAGGTGTTAGTCCCCTCACTCCTACACAAGTTGGTCACACAAGGGTTGCACGAATCCCTTCCCTACATACATCCACGCTTAGGAGCATGAATCCCATCATGTGGATAACAATACATATAGTAATGAGTCCAAATGGTAAGGAAGTCAATAAGTTCGAATGTCCAGGTCCTCCTATATCAATCAAGTCTCTACATGATAGGTTCATGCATGGATGTCCTGGTCCACCCCTGTCGGTTCAAGTTGGTAGAAACCACATGCACGATAGGACTACATTTGGATGCCTCAGCCCTCCAACCTTCACCAATCTTAAGAGGGAGTATAGGCATGCTAGGTCCACTTTTGGGCGCCCAGGACCCCCGATATCCACTAGAGAGTCAACATCCACCAAGTCCTTTGTCCCACATGTCAGGAAGTTGTATGCTTGCAAGCACATTAATAAGGTCAACAAAAACTCAAAAAGGCAGGCCAATTCACTTGAGCACCCCAGAGAGTTCCATGAAGATGACTCTGGGATGATGAGGATTAAGAGGTCCTTCCCCGGGGTTTTCTCAACATCAAGAGCCTGAGGTAACAAACCCTTCAAGGTCTTGAGGCGTAATGGCAACCACGAGTGGGGCCTTCCCATGGATCATGAAGTTATCCCCGTTGGCAACGTGGTAGACCTCATGCCCCATAAGGGCCCCGCGATGGTACCTAGTGAGGAAATCAGGCTTATTCCCCACTTTGTGAGTGAACCTAATCTCGAGGGAGCCCATTCATCCTTGAGTGCCCGGCGTAAGCAACATGAGATGATATTGGATGAATAGGATACCATTACCAGGAACAGGGCACATGAGCGCTACCTTGTTGGGTGGAAGGACCGACCTCCATTGGAGATGCTAGCAGACCTGCTCCAAGGCGGTGTAACTCTACTCGATAGAGTCGAGTTCTTTGCACCCCGGGGGATTGATGGAGACATCTGCCCAAATTCCCTCTCATTTGTGACTCGGATGATCATCGGCAACAAGAATTTGAGTTCCTGGTCACATTATGTATTTTTCTTCATTTTTTTGGAATCATATCCATGTAATTTTTGCTTTTATTAAGTCAAGTACCTAGGTTAGGGAGTTATTTAGGTAAGTTCTATGTCAATTGGGCCTTAGTCCATTAGTTAGGCCCATAGTCTACTCTATAGGATAGGTTTGGTCTTTTGTTTAAATGTCAGGGGCAGTTTGGTCATGTAAAGAGTTGAGCTCCTATAAATAGGACCCAACTCCCCCCATTTGAAACTAATGTTGAATGAATGCAAAAATTGAGAGTTCTTATTGGTGGATGCCAATAGCCTAGGGTGGATTCCCTAGTGGGAGTGGATTCTCCCTTGAGAGTGGATTCTCCCACTTATCTCACTTCCTCTCTCGACTTCCTCTATCTAGCCCACCCCCACTCTCTCTCTAACCCATCCTCCCCATTCCCAACACCTCCACAGCCCCTCCATATCAGCCCGAGCCCGCCACCTCACCCGCCATGTCACCCATTTGACTGCCACCTCATCGTGACTCTTCGGATCCACCAACACCCATTCAATTCCCCTTAAGACACCACAACCCCCTAGACACCGCTCCACTCCCCAACCCACCCCTTCCCCTTCCCAAGCCAACTTTTCACTATCCTAGGCACCCCCTCCCCTTCCCTAGACACCCCTTGGCATACCCAAGACCCCCACCTTCAATTCCTACCAAACCACCACTAACTTGGCTACCACCACCTCTCTCTCCCTACCCCTCCACCAAGCTACGACCCTTACACCCATTCCTCTCCACCCTAGCCTAATCTCCCTCTCCCGAGCTCTCCTAGACCACATCACACTCACCCCTCCCTCATAGCCACCCCCCTCTATAGTCCTAGTAGCAACTGCCCACTCCTTCCTCCCTCTATTCTCCCTTCTTCTCTACCCATTTCCCACTGGCTGTCTAGATAGTAGCAGCAGTACAGAGCCATCCTACCAGTTTCATCCCCGCCCTGACATCCTCTGTGAAGCTTCTGATGACCATCCCAATCCTGGTGGATTCCTCTCCAAACTAGCTTCTCAACGAGAGTTCAAGTGCCCTCATCCGACGTCGGAGCTGTTCGGGAGAGTTGATTCTGTCCGACTGCGCAGACTGACTCCGACGAGCGACCAGAGACAAGTTGCAGAAACCCCCACGACCTCCACACCGAGCTTCTGGACGCGCCCTTCGACCGAGGTGTTTCCCTACGAGTCCTCTTCCAGAACCTGAAAGAAGGGGTCCATTTGGCTACCGGAGCACCCCAGATCGATCATTTTTCACGGCATGCGCAGACTGCTCGCACCCTGCTTAGGTTGGACCACTCCCTGCCTTTAGGTCTTTTGCTGTAAGCTCCATCCCTAAACTGGACCGTCCCTCCTACCATGCGTAGTAGACACGTCCATGATCAGTTCTATCCCGGTCCCACCCCTTTCTTCGATCGGAGGAGTGGATAGCTACCCTGACATCACCTTGCAGTCCTACAGACCCAGACATCACACCCACCATAGAACAACGATAGGAGCACCAGTAGCAGTCCCGCCAGATCATAGAGGGTCCTGCCCTTCCTTCAGCACACCTTGGCCACGTCCACGGACAAGTCCACATCAACCCCGCCCCTAATAGCAACTGGAGGAGTGGACGGCTACCCCCACATCGCCTTGTTATCCTGCAGATCAAAACTGGACAGAATCGGACCGGTTCGTTGCTCCAGACCCACAGTGACCTAGGCCACCCCCCGAACGGCCTACGAATCCTACAACAAGGTTCAGAGATGTCCCCAATCAGTTCTGCACTGACCCCGCCTCCTGCAGTGATTGGAGAAGCCCGTGGCACCCCCGACACCAGCTTGCTGGCAATCAGGACTAGACCGGACAGAACCGGTTCTCCGACACCTTCCCCTCTCCTAGCCTGGTCGGCTGAAATCCCCTCCCTGTATGGAGGTCAATTTTGATTGTATTAATTTAATTCCCCCACCCCTGAGTCAACCCTCCTGCATGAAGCGTAGTGCTGTACTCAAAGTTATTGCAGAGGAAGCTCCATCGGCGCAGCGTGCGGGAATCTGACGCTTCCCCACTCGCCCTCATCTCCGGCCCGAGATCGGTGTCTTCAAGCCTATCAGGTATACGCTGAAACCCTCCCTGGTACTGTTATGTTCTTTTAGTACCATTTCTGAGCTTCACTGGTGAGGAAGAGAGTGCCCGGCCCCGGCTAACCACCTTCGTTTTATGTCCATCACGGGAGAGAGTGTTAGCGTTATCCCGCCTCTGAGGCGTGTGGCCTTCCGTGTTGATACGGGAGCTTCAAATCTAAGGGTGGGTTTCATCTCAGCCCTGCCATTATCCCCAACCTACAAGGGTCTATTCCCCGGACTCGACCTTCCATCCTCGAGAAGCGGGACAAGCCGAGTGAACTAGTCCGTCAAAATCGAGTCCGTGCCCTCGCTAGTGTCTTTGCAACGATAGGTCTGATGGTACCCGTCTCATCCCTGTTGCTCCCCTTGGTCGTGTCACGTCATGGGAATCTCAGGCTCACGGAGTCTTATGGAGGCCATGAAATAATATAACCTAGTGCGGTAGAAGGAATATCTGATGGAGAGACTCTCAAGTCCCAGAAAAGTTTCTTATCAAGTGTGGTGAACTAATAGCGTCGTACCAGAGTACGGGCTATGTGTGCAGTAACCAAAACAAAAATAAGATGAGAAGGGAACATGTTAAAACATAAACCTTCATGTAATTAATGTGAAAATTCCTTTATGTACAAACTATATAAGGTTTGGCATGAAATTAACATGAAGAGGGGCGATCTCGCACTGGTCCTGAGCAGGGCAGATGATCACTGATCGGTGAACTGCAAGGAAGGGAAACGGATCAAGGGGGCTAGGGGTGGTTCCCTGGGGTAAACCCTCCGATGCCTAAGTCAGTAGAGCAGTGGTGGAAGCTATGAAACGAGGAGTGGGGAGATGCACGAGATCCCTCTCCACCAAGGTGGTGAAGTGGTTCCTGCTCAGGGAGTTTTAGGCGTGTGTAGGCCTTACCATTTGCTGGAGGGAGTCCCCGGTTTAAATAGTGCGCTAGCCTCATGAGTCACGTAAGCTGAGGAGTTTCAGGCGGGAGTTATGTCCTCAACGTGGGCTCTTTACGTCCTTATCGTGAGATCTTTATAGCCTTGAGGAGTCGTGGGTCCCTTATCTTTGTGAACTCCTACTCATAAAGGGCTCTCAACGGCAGCATGGATAAGTAATCGTAGCTCAACCCAAGCATGAAGAGTGCCAACCCTATCCGGACGATATGTATAGCTCGGATGAGGCTCGGCAGGAGTGGGCGCGGAGCGCTAGCCTTTATCCCGGCGAGGGGGGTAGGTTGGGCTTGGGTCTTCCTCCGACCGGACCGACGCTCGGGCCTTCCGAGCCTAATGGCTGCCGAGGAAGGGCTTGATCCCGAGTGATTTTATTGGGCTTTGATGCTAAGTGGGCCATGTCACTTAGATGAGCTGGGCCTCGTTTGGTCCTGGTGGACCTAGTTCGGTCGCTCTTATATGGGCTACAGAAATCCCCCTCTCCACTTGTCCCCCTCCTACTCCCGAACTGTCCCTCGATAAAGACTTAGATAAGTTTGAAGCTAAAAGCTCCCCTGGAATATTCTTAGGATACTCTGAAGTGTCAAGGGCATATAGGGTCTTTAATATAACAGACCAGAAAGTTGAAGAGTCTCCACACATTCTTTTTAGTGATAAGAAAGGTGTTGATAACATTGAAAATAAAGACAGGGATTCCAATCATGATGGGGACTTCCTAGAAGACCAAAAAGGAGAGATAACTCAGCTATGTGGTACAACAAATCCTCCCAATCAGGAAGGGGCAAGAGAAACAAGTGAGTCTTCAATAAACATTAGATTCCTCAAAGATCACCCAATAGATAAAGTCATAGGCAACCCTGAAGATCCTCTTCGGACTAGGTCTCATTTTAGATATGTTAATAATCAAGACCTAATTGCTTTAGTCTCACAAATTGAACCCAAATCAGTAGAAGAGGCCTTGGCTGATCAAGCTTGGGTTAATGCTATGTGTGAGGAATTAGGTCAGTTCGAAAGAAATAATGTCTGGAAGCTTGTTCCAAGACCAGATAGTGTTAATATCATAGGAACTAAGTGGGTGTTTAAAAATAAAATGAATGAATATGGAATCATTTCTAGGAATAAGGCCAGACTAGTAGCCAAGGGCTACTATCAGGAATTTGGAGTTGATTTTGATGAATCCTATGCACCTGTTGCTAGGATGGAAGCAATAAGAATTTTGCTAGCTTTTGCATGTTCCAAGAATATAAAACTCCAACAAATGGATGTTAAAAGTACCTTCTTAAATGTAGTTATTAAGGAAGAGGTTTTTGTTGAATAACCCCCTGGATTTCAATTCTCTCCTCAACCTAACCAAGTTTTCTGGTTAAACAAAGCCATGTATGGTCTAAAGCAAGCTCCTCGAGCATGGTATGAAAGATTGACTGAACAAGGGCTACAACAGAGGTAAGGTTGATCAAACTATATGTACCAAGGGTACAAATAAAGATCTCATCATAGTTCAGGTATATGTAGATGACATTGTGTTTGGATCAACTAGCTATGAACTATGTAATGAATTCTCTAAAATAATGTCTGCTAAATTTGAGATGAGTTTGGTTGGTGAACTAAAGTACTTTCTTGGCTTACAGGTACAACAGTCAGAGGATGGATGCTTCATCAACCAGACCAAATACACAATGGAACTATTCAAGAGGTTTGTTATGAATAACCTGAAGCACATTACAACACCCATGAGTACCAATACCTCACTGGATGCAGATGAGACAGGTAAAGAGGTAGATGCCAAGCTCTATCGAGGTATGATTGGATCTCTACTTTACTTGACAGCCTCTAGACCAGATATACAGTTCATTGTAGGAATGTGTGCTAGATATCAGTCTAGACCCACTAAGATACATTTAGCTGCAGTGAAAAGAATTTTCAGATATTTGTCAGCTACACACTCTCTTGGTCTATGGTTTCCTGCATCACACACACTTGATTTAGTTGCATACATAGATGCAGATTATGCAAGGTGTAAACTAGACAGAAAAAGCACTAGTGGTCACTGTGAATTTTTGGGTGGGTGTTTAGTGTCTTGGGGCTCCAAAAAACAACATTATGTGGCCCTCTCCACTGCAGAGGTTGAATATGTAGCTGCAGGGAGTTGTGGTACACAAGTCATTTGGATTAAGCACCAGCTTCAGGACTACCAAGTAAACCTGGGGTGCACACCTATATATTGTGATAATACCAGTGCCATCAATCTTGCCAAGAACCCTGTGTTGCATTCCCGAACCAAACACATTGAGATAAGGCATCATTTCTTAAGAGATGAGCTGTCTAAGAATAATTTTGAACTGATTCATGTAGGCACTGCTAATCAGATTACTGACATCTTCACCAAACCTCTGGACAGTGAAAAATTTTCTACTCTAACAAGAGAATTAGGTTTATTCAAGCTGTCTTAAGAGTGAAGGGTGTTCTTGTTGTGAGGGGGAGTTCTGTGTGTCAACTGGCTAGCCTTCAGTAATGCTTTGATTAAGGGGGAGCTGGTTGAGCTGTGAAAGAGGGGGAGTTCTTTGACTGGATCAAAAGATTAACTACATATGTGTCATTGCTGGTTCTCATGACTGAAAAAGTGCGGTTCTCTCAGACAGTAGAATCTCACTCATCTCTTAAGTCTATAAGTCAGCCTTACTAAATTCCAGCTAGAATCTTCCCTCTGGTAGTCTATCAAAGATCTGGATTAATTGTTTAAAGTATATCTTCCTACATTGTCAGTGATTCCTGTTCAGGCCAAAACTTGTATGACTTGATATCTGACCAAAACAACTTGAAATCTAAACTTCGAGAGTCACTTCAAGAGATAGTTCCTCTGATACTGTTTTCAATCATTCCAAACAAAAATCTTGATTTGATCACTGAGAAACTAGGAGCCTCATCAGTGAAGTGAAGTGTTTCCTATGTCATGAGGTGTCAAATGAGTAACAAAAAATTGAAAAGAAATGACATTCATATTTTGACCATCACAGAGCAATGGTGGCTAACTAGTGAGTAACTGAGGACTCTGACCTCTAATCAAGGTGTTTCCCTAATGTCAAAAGCCATAGTTACTAACTCTGTTCCTTAAAAAAAGGGGGGGAGGTAATGAGGTACTCACACTGAGTAACTAGGGATTCAGGCCTCTAATCAAGGTGTCTCCTTAATGTCAAAAGTGTGAATTACCAATTTACTCATTGGTCTTCTTGAAAAACTCAACAAAATCCCTTGTCTTTATCAAATAAAATGGATTGGTTGTCTTCAATTCATGAGAATATCTTCCTTGACTTGATATCTTGTTGGTTTCTGGGATAATTGCAAGTTCAGCTTTGTCCTGCCATACTTGGTAACTCCTGCTCTAAATCATACACTCTGTATGTTGATAAACTTTACTATCATTCAAGCTCTCTATAGTTTACACGAGTTCAAGAATCTACACTTGAGTTTAGCACTCCACTTATTCTCTTAAGACTTGCTCATGGCTTTCTACACTAACAAGTTACTGTACTTCTTCCTCATGTCTCCAGCACTTTCATATATCCTTCTTTTTCTTTTGATGATGTCAAAGGGGGAGAGAGTTTATGCAATGCAATTTCTGACAGTAGGTCATCTGGCATTTTCAAAAAGAGGTTATGCAAAGCAATATCTGAAAGTAGGTCATCTGGCTCATGGGAATTTCTGAGAGTGAGTTGTGGGGGAGTGGCTTTAGTGAGAGATGTGTTTCAAAATGCGTGCTAGGTCATCTGGCTCAAGGGAATTTCTGAGAGTGAGTTGTGGGGGAGTGGCTTTAGTGAGAGATGTGTTTCAAAATGTGTGCTCAGTTTGTCTGCATGATGCGCTTAACATTGCATATTTTAATGCTCTCATATTGTTTGATTCATAGTGTTGCCATCATCAAAAAGGGGGAGATTGTTGCATTCCTACGTTTTGATGATGTCTCACACTATAAATCAAACTCCTTTTTATCTCTAGATTAACTCATGCATTTTCTCTCATGTCTATACATCTCCATCTGTTCATGCACTTGTACTAGTCTACACATCCTGTTTGGTCGCACTTCAAAGTCTGCACATTGCACAGCTGCAGGCTCTTCAAAGTCTGCACATTGCACAACTGCAGGCTCTTCAAAGTCTATACACTACACAGCACGCAAGACTTCAGAGTCTATACATCGCACAACATGCAGTCCTCGAAGTCTATACATTGCATAGTATGCAGGCGTTCAAAGTGTGTACATTGCATAGAATGCAGGCGCCACTAAGTCTGTACATCGCAGACATAGAGCCACCAAGTCTGTACATCGCACGCATAGCATGCACACTGTAAAGTCTATACATTGCTGATCGAATGTAAGTCTATACATTCCAACCTTTTCCTACGTTCGCTGTTTTAGCTACACACTAAGTCTACACATTACAATCATTACCTACGTCCAAGTCTGTACAGTGTCTGGCAGCGTCTTATGCATTGTCTCGACCAAGTCTGTACAGCGTCTGCCTTGTCTCACATACACGACCAAGTCTGTACAGCCTTCAATTGCAAGAGTTCAAGTCTGTACATGCCTCATTTCATCAAGTCTGCACATTCATAGCAAAGCCTTGCTGCTGGGAAGTCTATACATCGCATGGCACAGCATGCATCCAAGTCTATACATTGCATAATGCATGTGTTCAAGTCTATACACTGCTGAATGTAAGTCTGTACATTCTCACCTGTACCTACGTTGTGTGAACGCAAGTCTATACATTGCGGTCTACACCTACGTTCAAGTCTGTACAGCGTTCGCTTAGAGTCCATACAGCAGTGTCTATACATTGGCTTGCTTCTTCATGCATTTGCTAGTCTATACAACAACTAAGTCTATACATTGGGTTGCATTGCATGCATTACCTAAAGTCTATACATCTGGTTTACCTTTTGTCATGCACGCATTTACAGCTAGTCTGAACATTGCTTTCTTAAGCACGCTGCTTACATCAAGTCTATACATAGTCTTCTCGCGTGCACACTTGATCCATAGTCATTGTGCATACTTCTCTATGTGCTAGTATTCATCTCTCTGAATCAAGTCTGTACATCCTTATTGCTACAAACTAAACTCTATACATTCACTGCTGAATCATGTCTGTACACCTGAACTAACTCTATACATTCATTGCTGAATCATGTATGTATACCTGAACTAACTCGATACATCCTCTTGTCCCCCTGCAGAATGTTTCAAGCTGATGATTGGACACGTCATCCGAGGTGGTACCTGGCACGTGATCCGAGGTGCTCTCTGGGCGGGAACTTGAAGGACACATGCCCAACATCTGCTATAAATATGGAGCATCTTCTTTTAGTAGAAGCTTGATCGTGAAAGAAAGAGTAGAAGGCATTCTTGTGAGGCTGTACGATCCAGAAAAGAGAGAGAGCAGAGAATTCCATTTCATCCAGATCTGAGAGAAATATATTTGAGAGAGAGAGAGCAGTGTCTGTGGCTTGAAGATTTGCTTCTTCGGAAGCTACATTGTTTCTTGTTTTCAGAGAGGATTTTTGTGCTTTGATTTTCGTGTTTTCATTTTTCATTTCATCTTCCTTATCGAATATTGTTACCCTCTAGTGATCGGAGGAAGGGAGGATCGATCCTCCAGTTTGCAAGTGACAGGGAGTTGCTTGTGGGTTCCCTCCTGGGTGGAGGAAGAGAGACCTCGGTCTCTAGTTTGCTAGTGACTGTTGTCACTGGTTGTATCCCTCCGGTGTGGAGGAAGAGGGGAGGCTGTTCCCCTGGTCAAGCTGTGTGGCAGCAATTGTTTGCAGACTGAGTCTGCTGTTCTAGCATTAGCTAGTGGAATCCTCACTCTGGTTTGGAGTGAGGGGTGGATGTAGATTGCGGACTGCAATCGAACCACCTAAAAACTGCCTGCCTCTTCTGTGGTTTGCATGTCATTGTTGTGTTGCTCTCCTTCTGCTTGGTATTTTGTTTCACTGTGAACAGATCTCGGTCTTTCTTCTATCTTCTGTCTTGGTTATTGATTGTCTTAGCTGTCCCTCTCGCTATATCTGAAGGGTTGGGAATTCGAATTATTGAATTAATTTTGAATTAGTATTTTTAGGGAGTAATCTATTCATCCCCCCCTTCTATATCACTCTTTGCTACGCTAACAGAGATGTCTAGGGCGAACAGTGCACTGACTCTTAAAAAAAATACGTAACACAGTAGATGCACCGAGTTGGATTTGCGGTCCAGACACGAGTTGCACCGAGATGATGGAGAAGAGTATACGAACAAAGGAAAATGCAAGACAGAACTTGCACCGAGATGGTGGAGAAGAAAGCACTGACACTAAATGACAAGACTAAACAATGCGTGATGTGCAAGTATTGCACGGACCTAAAGACTTGCACCAACCTTGAAAGGTGAGATGCAAAGACAAGGAATGCACGAGCCTAAATGCGCATGCTACATTGAAATACACTAACCCCTTATGTGTATGAGACAAGTAATGCACCGAGATGAAAACGGAACGACAGTGTTTGTGTGTGAACATAGACTTGCACTGAGGCAAGGTTTGCACCGAGGCAAGCACTTACACGTGAAATGTTGAACTAAGCTAGACTAGCACCGAGCTAGATCTCTAGCAGGACAGCACATGCAATGACTATGATTTCTTTTATGAGATAACATGCAGCAAGTGAACCACACAAAACAAATAGAGTCGAAGAAGTTTAAGCACTTTAATCTAAACATGATTCATAGAAAGTCATTATCAAAACTAGGGTTCCAACAGTCTCCCCCTTTTTGATTATGACAACTATGAGTCATGTATGATTAAACCATGACAATATTCAGAACTCAGCATTCAAACAACTGTGTAAATGAGCAAGATGCAAATATGCAACATGTAATAGTAATGCTTCTGTGAGTGTTAAGAAAACAAACATTAGTGTTTGAATGTACATCTCTTTTCACACAAAAAAATATTAGAAGCAGCACATTTTCCTTCTTGACAGCTCATCATTCCACTTGACAATATCTTTGCAGAGTTTTTTGAAGAGTTTCTTTGCAGCATATACCCAGTAGAATCCATGAGGTCTTTTTCATACATGAGATTCTCTTCTCCCCCTTTGTTATTATCAAAAATGGGGAATTTGGAGAGATTAATGACCTCGGTAGCTCCCCATGTCTCTTGCAGAATATGCTGTGTTCAATAAAGAAGTACGAAGATCTCTAATTGAGTCTGCCAGTCTATCAAGTTTCTGATGCATAGTGTTCCCCAGCCTTTCCACAAGAGAGGTAACTGACTCTCGTTTGTTGAGAGCTTGTTTAACTGTCTCTGACAATGTTGCCAAATTAGACTCAATAGCTTTAAACTTTGTGATGATTTCTGGCTGAGTGGTTGCTAACTTGGTTAATGTGCTCTTTAACAGTTCAAACTCAATTTTTAGATCAAAGGTGTGGTCAAGAAGTTTACCCATATTGGTGAATATGGAGACTTGGGTATCTTGAAGTTTACTGACCATGTCACCTATTCGTGTGCTGATACCCATAAAAGATTCTAAAATTTCTTTTACAGTTTCATCTGTCTTTCGCTTAGCAGTTAAAAATTCTATCCCTTGGCGTTTCACAACTTTTCCCAAATGTTTCATTCGGCTCTCTATTCTATCTATTTGAACAGTTTGGAACAGGAACTGTTTGTTCATCAAGTCATTCTGATCTAGAACAATCTCTGTCAGCTTAGATAACATCTGAGCAAGATTGGGTTCAGTATTTTTTCCATGTGTACTAGAAGTAGAGGCACTAGAATCTGGCAGCTCAGTGAAGTATTCATGATGCTGTTCAGGGAGTGGAGGAGGTGGTATGCCAAGACTAATTA
The DNA here is from genome assembly GCA_022559845.1 of Amorphophallus konjac. Lineage (NCBI taxonomy): Eukaryota > Viridiplantae > Streptophyta > Magnoliopsida > Alismatales > Araceae > Amorphophallus > Amorphophallus konjac. The sequence goes on along the minus strand of CM040121.1, from coordinate 295,238,820 downwards.
GTTCTCCAAGGTATGGACCATACTCAGGAGCCTGAGAGAAAGACATCTTGGGATACATCCTATGGTGAGGGGAAGGTCCCATGACATAGTCTTGTGATACTTCTTCAGTTGCCCCTGGAGCTAAACCAGTTGGTTGCTCATGTTGAGCTTCTTCAGTAGGTGGTTGAGCTCCTTGTTGATCATTTTCTTGTTCATTGACTACATAATCAGTACTTCCTTCATAAATTATTTCAGCAGCTTCTTTCATAACCTTGTCAACCAATTTAGATATTTCCTCTTCATCTACAATGATTTCCTCTTCTCTGTCATTAGGTAGTTCTTCTGTTAGAGCCTCTTCCTGCGCCAGCTCAGCTTGATTAGTAACTAATCTTTTCTGTGATTGCTGTCCAAAAGCATCAAATATCTCATGAATATTATGGTCTAATTCCTGAATGATGTCCTCATCCTGAACATTCTGTTCAACTATTTCATGAATTTGAGGTGCCTCAGTTGCTGTAGCTGCAATTGGGTCTAGTTGAAGTTCTTGCTCATCAGAACCTTCGGTTTCTTGAACTTGAGCTGGTGGTTGATCCTTCTCCTGACAAATTGGTTCCATGGGTGACTGAGCTGATTGACTCTTACTTTGAATCGACTCAAGAATGAGAGTTTCTTTGAATGAGGCTTGTGTGGGTTGTTCAGACACTGACTCATCCTGGGTTTCTGTATCCTTTTCCAATGGAGTATCCTTTGTAGAAGGAGTACCCGTTCGTTTGGTTCCCTTCTTTTTCATGAATGTATTAATGAAACCCATGTTATAAATGATTATCCTGAGGATTGTTGACACAACTTCACCATCCAGTGAGATGTTTTCCCCTTTGAAAAATGTAGTCAACTGAGCAGCATAAGGAAAATATCTTCTTGACTCTTTGCACGTTCCCATAATCTGAATCATTACGTGCGGCAAACAGATTCTAATTTTCTTTAGCAAGCAGTAGAGAATGAACCACTGAGAATCTGTCAGTCTACCCCTTCCTCCTACTTGTGGAGTAATCATGGAGGTGAGAATGTAATGGAGTAGTCTCTTGGGTGCAGAAAGTTTGTTGGTGTTATAATAACCGAGCTTAGTCTGCCGCTTGTCATGAATATTTCTAGGCAGGTCAGTGATGAGGGAAAACACATCATATAGGTTAAAAGTAAACCCTCCTTCGACCTCTCCATCTACAGGGACTCTTAGAATCCTGTGAAGAGACTACTCAGATAGCTCTATCACTTTTCCTTTGACCAGAGAGAAGATTACGAACTTAGCATTATCGTACCTCAAGTTGCTGTAGAATTCTGCTACCAGATTAGGGCAATACACCCTATGCAAGCTTATGAAATCTTTTCATTGCTGGAATTCAAACAGCTCAAGTACCTCAGGGAACTCGGAAGCCATCTCTTGATCAGCAAAATCAATATACCGAGGGGGTATAATCTTCCCGGCTTCCAACACTAGTAGAGGTTTCTCTGTAGACGTTGTAAACATATCTCCCTTCCTCATGGTAGAAGCTGCTTTCTTTTGTCTTTTCATCCCTTGAAGTTGTCCTACAGCCACCGTGGACATAGCATCTTCTGGGTGCGGCTGCTTCATTGACTTCCTCTTCCCTTTGCTCACAACTGATGAAGTAGACATGGCGGCAGCAGGGATGGAGGAGAGAAGAAACGTGGAGATAGAGAAAGTGCACTGGGAGGAGAGACGGGTTGGAGAAGCGAAAGGTTGCAGGTTGTGCACGCGCAAAGGAGACACGGAGCAGGAGGATGCTTCAGCTTCGAAAGAAAAGGTAAAATGGTAAAGTAGATAGGGTTTCGTATATAGAGGAATATTACCAACTTTACCAATCTTCAGTAGACAATACCCAAAATACCCTTTCCTTAAAAATAAGGTGCCTTTCTTCGTAGAGAAGCAATTTACGGAATATGAGATTATATCTCACAGAGTAATTCTTTACAAGACATCTTATGAATTGAAGTCAATGAAGGTAAAACAGCTTATTCAGGGAAACAACTAAGTCATTAAAGTCATTAATCTTACCGATCCTTTTCGTTAGCCAAAATCTGATTGAAGAATCCAGTTTTACATTTTTCTTAAGTCTGTAGAGATTAACTGAAAGAACCCTTGGGTCAACCATATAAATATATATCATTACTCCTTTTTCCCTCCATTTTTTTTTATTAGGAAAAACTTCTGATGAGTATTCCAGTATAACTGCACCTTTTTTTTACATAAGGACACATGTCTATCAAACACCAGAATCCCTGGTTACTCAGTGCAATTTACTTTCGTACTTCATATGTTGAACAGAGTTAGCATTAATTATCATGACATAACCTCTGAATTTCTTTGAAACAGATGGTCAGTTTCTCAAATGTCATGCCATTGCTCTGCCAAAGTTTCTTTCATCATTTTATATCATGGCGTATTCCCAGTTCTTTTATCAGAAAAATATCTTTATCAAAATGTAACAAACATATAAACCTTAGGTTTCCAGCAGATTGGCTGATTACTAAAGATTTTCAAATATCAGACCTTCTATAGAGAAGCTTCCAATTTGGACTGTTTCAAAATCATTGAGAAATCATTCACTATTATTTGTGAGAACTATTCGGATTAGATTTAATGTTCATACACTATAAATTATATCTCAATTTAGATCAGCAAGATGTTTTTTAGTTCAGAGTGATCTCGGCATTTAATTATTGAAGAGGGTAAAGGTGACAGTATTTATCTATATACTACTCCCCCTGACTTGAACAACCAGAAACATTTAGAAGACAGAGAATGATAGGAGAGATAGACCAATGACAAGGTAAGGAGGATGAATGCCATACGTGAGCAGGGTAAGAGCATTTCCAAAGACCACAGCTTGAACGGCCATCAACCCACTAGCACTTCTCTCAATAAATAAATCATCATCCAGCCTTCAGACAGTCTTCTCAAACAAACTTCAGCTTACACCAGTGACATAACCGGTAACAGTATTTCCAAATTCATCAGACACCACAAAATGACTCTTACTAGAGCAAAGCACAGCCTCTCAAGATTTTAAACATTCACACGGTAGCATCTAGCTCACTGAACCAATACCAGTTACACTCCACAAAAAGAGTTATCAGCTCACAGCAGACCAGATACTTAAAGCTCACCAGCAAAAGAGATACCAAATCTCATGTTCTCCTTTTCAGACGGGTATACCTCTAATGACCAGCTGCCTTAGATAGACTAAGCATCCCCTTTGAGTGAGCAGAGATTTCCATCAAACATTATTGTTTTTGTTTTTCTTAAAGTTTACAGAAGTGTATCAACAAAATATGCATTCTGCAGGAAGTTTGCATGGATTTCATTTTCAATATGTATTACTCATAAGAGAATGTCATCAATCATCAGAATTGTTTCAATTAATCATGCATCATTCCATAGAGATTATTATGCAAACAAAAATTTAACAAGGAAACTAAAAGGTGGAATTTGACTGACCTTAGTCCTCTGAATTTATTTAGCTCCCTTTTTTTATTTTATCTTCAGGAGCACACCTGCAGCCAAAGAGTTATTTGAAAGTCCTTGGACTCCAAGGATTCTTGAGTCCAGCTGGATGAATAGCACCGCACACTGATGGTTTCCAGCTTTTCCAAGAACAATTAAAAGCAGTATGACCTAATCTGCCACACTTATTGCAAATGGGAGGTTTATGCATGAATACATGATTCTGAATTCTCCTATATGCAACATGGTTCGTGTGAGCATGATATATTTTTCTGTCTCTTAAAAACCAGCATTCAGATTTAACATGCCCAAATCTTCCACAGTTAAGGCAACTAACACTCTGATTTTGGAATTTCTTCACATGTTTCTTTGCATAACCACTTTTGTAGTTTCGATCTTCCAGTTTCTTTAAATAACAATTATGTAGGTAATGACCCTTTTTTCCACAATAATAACATGCATCGGAAACAACTCTATCAGGCATTTTCACAGACTTATTTCGAACTATGTGGGTATGCTTGCATGCATTTAACTCATCATTTTTCAATACAATACAATCATCCATGACATGTCCTTTCTGTCCACAGTAGTGACATGAAAAGGGTTTTGTGTTTGCATGTGACTGGATGGGGAAGCTTTTTCTATAATGCACTTGTTCAGGATGATTTTCAGAAACAAGAGAAACTTTAACAGCATTAGATGAAATTTTGGGTCTATGTTTGTTTTCACTCTTCTTCTGTTTTCTTCCGTTTTTTAAATTTTTACTTTGTTCTTCACTTCTCTTCGCCGTGAACTGAAATACAGATGAAGTGTAAGGTTTACCTTATTCTAAACTTTGAACAAAGACAGTTTTCAATTTATTTCCATCAACCTTCTTCATTACTGGACTGTAACCCAGTCCCTCTCTCTGAAAATTCACATTAACTCTAAGGAGCTTATTCAAATTGTCTTTTCCCTTAACAAACTTTGCCAGAGAATTCTTTATATCTTGAATTTCAGTTTGCAAGGAAACAATGTAGTCTTCACAGGAAATGACTTGATTATGCAAACCATCATGTAGACTTTTTAGAGTCTCATTCTCCTGTGTTAATTTCAATTCTATATTCACTTCTTTTTCTTCCAAGATTGATTTTCCTCTTTCATGAGCTAGCCATTTTTCAGAAAGGACCGTATTCAGAACCATCAGCTTTTTATTTTGTTCCTTCAAATGGCTATTTTCTTCAATCAATTTATCTTAAGATTCATTTGTTTCCTTTTTCTGTTTCACCAATGACTCATTTTCTTCTTTCAGGGATCTAATCAGATTCTTCTGCATATTGTCATCAGAATCTAAGTCTTCAATCAATTCCTTTAAGAATGCACATTCATTGCACAAATCCTCATTTCGAATTGAATTATTTTTCAGGTTCTTATTCTCAGATTTTAATATATCCAGCTCTCTCTTCAACTTCCTTTTCTCAGATTTAATTCTATCATACTTGATCAAGAGATGTTCATTCAACTCTACCAAATCTTCAAATGTAAAGTTGACAATGTCAGAGTTTACCTGTGAGGAAGTTTCTTCAGGTTGAATCAGATCTTCATCTGAAGCCATGAGACATTTCACTTCGTCCCGGCTCCTGCTGGATGCTAACATGTCAAGCACTTCAGAGGCACTACAACAATTGGCAATGCAAGAGAATTTATCAGTATTTATCGCCCCTTTTATTAGGTCCAGGGCTCTCTGATTATCAGAGGATTTCAGTCTGTCTGAAGCTTTCCATAAGGATCTATACTTTGGAACTTCATAAGGGCTGTGTGCAATGATTATCCACAGATTTGGATTAAACTGCATCACATGTTCCCTAAACTGGTTTAGCCAGTTATAAAAATTCAAACCCTCATATTTCAGGAGATCAACAAACGAAGACATCCTTAGATTAAATCACTGAACTAAATGCAGGACAAATCGAAGGCAAAGATAAGAGACACAGATCAAGCAAAAACGCACCGAAACCAAATCCGGGAACTGATCTGCAGGTCGTGGGACCCTTTGTGCGGACAACCGCTCTGATATCAATTGATGGGATCTAGCAATGGTGCGTGTAGGATTCAAAGGGGGGGTGAATGAATCCCTCTATCAATAAAAACTTTGACCAACTGAAAGCCAATTAATCCAAATGCAAAGGGCTGATTAAATCAGATCAAGACTCGAATAACTGATGTGCACCAGTAAATTTTGAAAGCCAAGCTAAACTACTCGAGCCTAGTCATGCATCTATCTATTCATAAAAGACAAGCAAGCCACATAGAGCACAAGGAGATTTTAGATGGTTCAATCTGCTGCCTGCAGACCTACGTCCATCCCTCACTCAAATCCGAGTGAGGCTTCCTGCTGCCTTACAGCTTGAAAACGTTGCGCAACACAGCTTGCGTCCGCTGAGCCTCACAGCTTGCATACAAACGGCTGAGTAACACAGCTTGCTATCCAGAGGATCCTTCCTATGACTGCTGAGGATTATAGCTTGACCTCTGCTGCCACACAGCTTGAACAGATGAGTAAGATAAAGAAAAGAAAAGAGTAGAAAACAGCTACTGAAGGCTGACAATGAAATCCGATGAAATGGCTCACGCAGGAGCAGACTGGTCTGGATTTGATCCAAGTACCAGTGGACAGACTCTTAGATATTCTTTTCATAATCTCCCTCTTTCTCTACCTCTTTTTTTTCTCCCACAAGCTCTCTCTTAATTTCTTCTTCTTTTCTGGATTGGGCTCGCTGCTAATCTTTTTACCTTCTCTCTGCAACCTCGTATTATCTCAGTTCTCTCTCAATTGTTCATTCACACACCTTCTTCTTCTCAGGACTTCAGAAAGGATATATATATATATATATATCTTCTGTCTCTGAATCCCGTGCTCACGCCCTGGGCGTGTAGAAGGGTGAACTCCCGCACAAACGGCTTCCAGAAGGCTCTCAGCCACGTGTCACCATCTAAGCATTGTAGCCTTCTACGTGGCACTCTTTCGGAGGTCGATCTACCTTGGATTACGTGCCCCTCCTCGGAGAGAAACTCTATCAGAAAATGCAAGGCACTTAGTCAAGCACTTAGCATAGTTTGCACCGGGGTAATGAGAGAGTAAACATAGCATGCACTGAGTTGATAAAACCAGACGTGGGAAATGTATTGACTTACAAATATGCATGACACCATATTGACTTACAAATATGCATGACACCATATGACTTACAAATCTTAGTGACCACCCGTGCAGCTGATGTGCACGGACATGAATCCAAGAGGCACAAGAAGAAGACTATGCACCGAGTCAAAGAAAAAAAAAACCAAAGATATGCAATGACTCTAGAGATGTCTAGGGCGGGCAGTGCACTGACTCTTAAAAAAAATACGTAACACAGTAGATGCACTGAGTTGGATTTGCGGTCCAGACACGAGTTGCACTGAGATGATGGATAAGAGTATACGGACAAAGGAAAATGCAAGACAGAACTTGCACCGAGATGGTGGAGAAGAAAGCACTGACACTAAATGACAAGACTAAACAGTGCGTGCTTTGCAAGTATTGCACGGACCTAAAGACTTGCACCGACCTTGAAAGGTGAGATGCAAAGACAAGGAATGCACGAGCCTAAATGCGCATGCTGCATTGAAATACACTGACCCTTATGTGTATGAGACAAGTAATGCACTGAGATGAAAACAGAACGACAGTGTTTGTGTGTGAACATAGACTTACACCGAGGCAAGGTTTGCACCGAGGCAAGCACTTACACGTGAAATGCAGAACTAAGCTAGACTAGCACCGAGCTAGATCTCTAGCAGGACAACACATGCAATGACTATGATTTCTTTTATGAGATAACATGCAGCAAGTGAACCACACAAAAAAATAGAGTCAAAGAAGTTTAAGCACTTTAATCTAAACATGATTCATAGAAAGTCATTATCAAAACTAGGGTTCCAACACTTATATTGCTGAGAAGGCAGCTCTTTCGTTCTTCCGTGGAAGTCGACTCCACTTGAGCTTGGAGTCGACTCCTTCTTAATGTTGGATAAGATTCTACTGGAAACCAAATGCCATGTTGACTCTTCAATGGATAGAGTCGACTCCTTCAATGCTGTGGCTGCATGGTTTGCTATGCTACTGCTTAGCCCTCATGCTTCTATTGGCATGTATATTACTAGGCTACTGAAAATAGATCAACAAACTGGCCTAGGCTCATGCTGCTGCAAAATTGCATATCTACTGAACTGAGCTTGAGTTTTCTAAGAAGTCTCTAGATCACTGAAATTGAAACTGGGCTATGACATTTTTGAGATCTAGACTTCTGACTTTTCTAAATTGAGCTATATTAAGAAAGCAATCTGAACTTCTAGTTTTCTGAACCCTAATATTAAGACCTGAACTTCCACAGAGTTAAGAAGATATTTACATGACATCATCAAAAGCATAAAGAGTCATGAATGAGTCATAGCTTGTCATCATCAAAACCACAGGGACATACAACAGCATGTAATGCCTCATCTTCTTGATCGTAAAGATCAATTCGAGGTAAATCTTTTCAATCGAGGTGTATTTTGATTCTACCCCCACTAATCTTCAACTGAGGTAGTAAAGCACTTGCTTTTTCCCTTGGTCGTTATTCTTGGCCAGCATTGCCCCTAGGGAATATTCAGTGGCAGCTATGTACAGAATCAACGGCCGCCCTTTAATAGGTGCCCCCAGCACTGGTGGGGTCTTCAGATATTCCTTCAGCTAGTCAAAAGCCATTTGGCACTCTTGGCTCCAGCAGAATGGTGTATCTTTCATCATTAGCTTGTGGAGAGGCTGGCATCATCTGAACAGATTGGAAATAAATCTGCGGATGTAAGCTAATCGGCCTTATAATGACCACAATTCTATCAAACTCTTGGGGGGGCAGCTCTTGGATAGCTTTGATCTTGGAGGGGTCTATTTCAATTCCCTGATATCTGACGATAAAGCCGAGGAATTTCCCACTTGAAACGCCAAAGATGCATTTCATCGGGTTTATCTTTAGCTCGAACTGCCCCAACCTTTCAAATATGATACTGAGATCATTCAAGTGGTCTTCTCTTCTCTTTGTCTTAACGACCAAGTCATCAATGTAGCATTCGACCTTGTCATAGAGTAACTTATCAAATATCTTCGTCATCGCCCTTTGGTAAGTGGCGCTAACATTTTTGAGGCCGAAGGACATTCTCTTCTAGTGAAATATCCCCTTGGGTGATCGGAAAGCAGTGTGAACTCTTTCATGCTAGGCAATCCATATCTGGTAATATCCGGATGAGAGTCGTCCATGAATGACAGTGCCTTGTGGCTAGTTGTAGCATCGATCATGACTTCAGTGATTGGCACTGGGAAATCATCTTTCGGGCATGCTTTGTTCAGGTCCCAAAAGTCCACACATATCTAGATCTTGCCGTTCTTTTTCTTGACAGGCACAATGTTGGCCAGCCATGTGGTATATTGATTTTTTTGCTACAAAGCCGACCTCTATAAGCTTATCGACTTCTTTGCAAATCTAGTTTATCAGCTCCACCCTCATCCACCGGGGTGGCTGCTTCACCGGCTCGGCTTTTGGGTCGATAGCCAACATGAGTTAAGCAATTTCAGGGCTGAGTCCTAGCATTTCTTTGTAGTTCCAGTAAAACCAGTCCCAAAACCCTTGAAGCAGCTATATATATCACTCTCTCTCTTATGGGAGAAGGAGAGTGTTGAGGAAGGTTGGCCTAGGCTCATTTTTTGTGCCAAGGTTCACCTCGACCAGCTCGTCAAAGGTGGCCTGGCCGCCATCTTCTATCTCTAGGGGAGCCAGCTACATGTCAATGAAGCCTTCATCATCTTCTTTGGCTTCGAGGACATCGTAGATTCTTCCTTGCCTCATTTCACCTAGTGGTGGGACATCGCCAGCTTCCTTCTCTGGCTTTTGAGTTCGTTCGGGAATCAACGGTGAAGCTGTCAATGCGACTTCTGGGTAGCTTCTTCGTTGACCCGTAGATAAATCGCCCTTGGAATTTCCTAACTTCTTGTCCCTACGGGGCTTCATTAGAGGTCATGGCTACCTCTACAACAATAGATTCCTAGCATTTGCAGGGGACATCGGCTTCTTGCCTTTCCTGTATTACTGTTTGGGACTTCGGGATATCTCCTGGCCTTGAGAGCCATAGGACTTCTTCATGATCATCTAGGTAGTCATCATACACTACCTTCAAAGGACCTTCACTCACCAGGGTGGAGAGGGAGGTCACATCTGCTTCGCAGCATTCTACATCAGCAGAACCGGTTGCGTCCACGGTTAGAGAGGTGGAGGTACATGCCCCTACCGTGGGACAAGGGTGACTATTCTTCTTTTTCTTCATGGGTGACATTGGCCGGTTGGTCAGCTCCTTTCAGATTTGAGGCATGCCTTGCTCCGTTTCTGATGCCTCTTCGGGGGTCCGGTTGTGGATGGAGACCATATGAAATCACCTTCTGTAAGCTCCCATTTCATGCGGGCGAGGTGGGTCTACTGTGTATTCCACCATCTAAAGTTTGCCCTTCCTGATTAGACTCTGGGCAATATCTTTGAAAATGTAACAGTCCTCGATAGGATGCCCCAACATTCGATGATAAGGGTAGAATCGAGGGCCGCTACTTATTCTAGCATCCTCCAGCTTCTTGAGCTCTGGCAGAGTAATCTTGTCATAATGACAAGCCCATTCAAAAATCACCCATGTCTTCTTTCTCGGGAAGGAGTAGGGCTTCTTCATCTTCTCCCGCAATGAGGAAATTTGCTTTGCAGGTTTGCTGGTCGGAGATCCCGCCATCTCCTAGGTTTTCATCCTCATTTTCTCGAAAGCATCAAGGTTAACACTTTCAGATCTATTCTCCTACCTCACCGCAGCGGTAGTGGGGCAATATTTCGTCAGAAAGGCTTCAACATCGGCTACTACCGTATTGAGTTGGTTAAAGGATTGGACTTTGATGCCAATTATCCTTCACTGAATTTCTTTCTTCAAACCTTGTTTGCTGATCTGGATAGCAGCCTCATGGCTCAGTGGAGGCTCGCACCTTGTACAAGAGCCCCTCCAGCTTTGGATGTAATCTAGGACATGTTCATCATCTTCCTGCCTATACATAAACAGGTCCGCTTTGGTTATGGGAGAATGCTTCAGCGCTGTAGGACTGCATTTCCGGGGAAGAATGCCCCTTGTTAATTGGGGTAGACGTCTAGTCACTTCAGCCAGTTGCTTCTTTAGCCTTCTAATCTCCTATTGCTGCTCATATAGTAATGCGAGCATGGAAGGGTTATATTTACAGAAATCCAGAGTGTGGCTCAGGCCACTGTCCTCCGTTCTAGCATCGGGCAGGGATAGCAGCACCATATCACCATGAATAGTCAGGACCGGTCCTTCAGAAGTGGACGCGCCCACATCCCTATATGGAGATGGACTCCAAAGGTGTACTTCTTCATCTTGTACTTCACCGTTCGAAGACATGTGCTACCCTGGCGCTTAGCTTCTTGCATAGCTGGATCTTCTGGACGGTCACCACCGACTAGGGAAAAAATGGATATCATATCTACTTCGTAGAATTCTTCTACCGGGAAACCAAGGCCAGGGTGCTGGGTAATCTACAGCAATTCTTTGTCCAAGTTAGGTGGGTACCACAACTTTTTGAACAGCTGGTTTTGTCTTGTAGTTTAGTAGAAGGGGATATGTTGCCTTCTAGCCATTTTTATCACCATGCCAGATATATCGGGCAGCCCCATGATCAGGACGACCAGATCATGAATTTCTTCGGGGAGTTTACAATTGTAACGCCGTAAATTTTTGGATCGTGTCTCCGTGGGTTGCGGATTGTGTCAGAATGAGCTTCGGACATTTCTACTAAATTGTCAGACCCTTTCACGGTGTGTTCGTGAATTATCATGGGTCCGTGGCGTTGTGAGGAACGCACTGGTATTTTTCTGGTTTTTTTCGGAGTCCGGTTGCATTTTTGAGGTCTTTTCGGAGTTATTATATTTTCAAAAAAAATAAAATTTATTTTTTTTATAAAACCCTCCCCACCCCTCTCTCTCTCCTCACTCTCGCATCTCACTCTCTCCCTCCCGTTCTCTCCCTCTCTCACTCCCACACTCTCCCTCTCACCCTCCTTTTCTCCTGCGACCGACGGAGGAGATCGACGGCGAGGTGGTGTGTGGCTCGGAGCGAGGCTCGGCATGGATCGGAGCGCGGATCGAGAGACGAGGCGTGGCATGCAGTTTCCTATGGTTTCATGAGGTTTACGACGTTTCAAGCTCGGAATGGCGTCGGATCGCTGTGGTTCCTTCGTCAAAGGTAGGGTGACGGATCCTTACCTTCCCTGCGTTATCTTCCCCGTATTTCACGTTGAATGGCGTGAGAACGAGCGGGTTTCCTACATGTTGGGGTTTTGAGCATGTTCTGGGACGAGCAACGGTTTCGCCGATTTAGGCGACGATTCTTAGCGTAGCGGTAGATTGGATGTCGGGGAGTGTTTCCCCCTTGCTTTCCCTCGTTTCCCCCACATTTTTGGGCCGAGGAGAGGCCGAGATGGCCGTTGCTCTTGTTTTAGTGGAAAATGGGTTTAATTTGGGATGACTGTCTGATTCGAGGTTTCGATCGCCATTTTAGGCCCCGTTTGGCCATATCAACTATGTTTTGGGTTGGGGAATGGTTCCCCCTTGCTTTAGAGGCGAGTCGGGCGTGAATCAGACCCCGGAGGGGTTCCCCATGTGTGGGCCGCCGTAATCGGTCGACCGGTTCTGGCAGCAGGGTTCGATCGATCGAACCCCTGGTTTGATCGACCGGCCAGCCGCTGCGTCGACACCCTATGAGGGTGCATCGACGTAGGGGCATGGGTTTTTCCCCTGGGTGGTTCGATCGACTGACCAGCCTTGGCTGGTTGACCGAACTCCCCTAGGGTTGGGTTTTTAATGGCGTTTTAGCCCCTGTCGTATGGTTTCTCACCCCAGTTTCATGCCTTGGCATGTTGACCATTTAAACCCATGGGAATGAGGCCGAATGGGCCTCGTGAGGGCGATGGTCGCCTGCGGATTAATTCTCATGGTTCAAGGATTCATGGGTTCTCCATATTGGGTTTTAACCGTGGATTCGTGGCATGGTTCCCACGTGGCTTGTGCACTCATGGCGAGGCTTTCACCATGTGAGTTTGTGGGTTGGTGTCCACTTGTGTGGCTAGGTGGTGTGAGGGTGGTTTGTCACGAGGGTGGTTCCTCGGTACACCTTAATGTCATGTCATGGATCACGGTGGATCGGGTGTGTGTATACGCCTTTCTCGGGCTTTCAGTTGATTGCCACTAATGTGGCCATGTGGTGTGAGGGTGGTCCCTCATGAGGGAGGTTCCTCAACACTCCTTAGGGTCGTATAGTGGATCGCGGAGGCTTGCTTGGCTGAATACGCCTTCTCGAGTCCCCCGTGAGATTATGTTTGACCATGCTTTGAGGTAGCCATCCGTGAGGTTGCGGTTGTGAGAGCTCGGCAGGACTCCATGTGGATGTGGAGCATCCCAGTGGCCAATTGTGTTGGACCATGCGGGACCGCCCAGTGTGTACGGCCCTCCCTTTCGGGGAATGACCACCAGGAGCATGTTAGCGTACCGTGGTTGGGATAGAGTACGTTGCTGACGGACACAGTGGCGCGTACCCCGTGTCAGGTAGCTAGACATGGCCAAGCTGTTGGGCACAGAGGCATGGGCCCTAGCTAGTCCGAGGTTGTGGTGTGTGTGAGTGTCTCCTCTACTCCTCCTGGGATCGGGTGTGAGTAGTGTGCACGCATAAGAGGCCTTGGCGCAGTATAAGATGCTAGTGGACGCATCTAGCCATGTTGTGTTTATTTGAGTGGCGGAGCCCACACCGGTGAAGGTTGAGTTACTAATAGCGTTGTGCTGGCCCTTCCGACGGTTGGGTGAGTGTGATGCCCTGTGTGTGGGCTATTTTCCCTGACTAGCCTTAGAATGGGGTTGAGGTGGCAAGTGTGCTGTTGTCCTCCCGCGAGGCGGAGGTTGTGTGCATGCTGCCGTGTGGCCCCTCCAGGTTTTCCGTCGGGTTATTACTACGGTGCCGTGGTAGGTTTCCTTCCGGTAGTAGGATCGTGGATTCACTGTGGGTCAGCAATCCCGGTTAGAGGTCGAGGTTCCCTGGTTGGGAACCAGGCTAGTGTAGAGTTCCGGGTTTCCTTAGCTAGCCGTTCTTACCGTCCTGATGCGCTCCGACAAATGTCATTAAAAAATGACGTGCCATAATTTTAAAAATTAACTGGACTCACTCACTAAAAAGATATAAAATCTAAGTAGAGTGGTAAGCACGGGTCGATCCCACGAGGAAGAAAGATTTCATTTTAGGTAAGTTGGAAAAATCTTGTATTTTAGAAAGTGAATTTTTGAGTGAGTTAAAACTAATGAAAACTAAATTGTATGAAATAAAGACTAGAAATAAATCTAACTAAAGAATATGAGAGGGTTGAGAATAGAATTTGGGATGAGATAGAAAGAAAAAAATAATTGCACAAAAATCTATTCTGATTACTAATGAAAATTACAACACCTTATGAAAACTAAAAAAATACAACTTGGAATTAAAAGACAAATAGAAGAAATATAGCCGAGAATTAGAAGATTGATGCCGCCACGTCGTGCCGAGCCTTTGATCGTCGCCCCGCTTTGGTGTAGAACGCCGCCGTGAGAGGATCGAAAGAGAGCAACTTCGCCATAGGGATGTGTTGAGAATATGAAGAGAGGGAGATAGATGGAAGAGAAGAAGGGAAGATTGTGCTAAATAAAACTGAAAATAACAACACAACTGAAATTAAACACGAATTAAAGTAAACTTACAAGTGAATGGAAATTGCAACAATAATAAAACACTAACTAAAGAGAGAGCCTAACTATAGAAATAAGAAGTGAAAGAGAAGAATGCTACATAAGGAAAGGGAAACTACGTAAGAGGGGGAGAGGAGGCACACTCCTAACACTAATGAAAATGAAGGGATACATAATGGAGACTATCTACGTATGTGCATCTTAGGAGGGGGAGAGAGGAACCCCATGAGCCCCTATCTCCCTTCTTTTTATAGGGCCCCAAGACAACCATATACCCTCATGTGAACACCCTCAGCCCACTTCTTCGAAAATCATAGCCCACCATTTGAATTTCTCTCCCCTTTCTCCTCTTTTCTCCACGTTGCCCACCATTCGCCCGCAATCCCTGCCTTAGCCGCCCATGTGATGCCTTTGCTGACCAAGCCTCGTCGACTTCACTGCTGCTGCCTTTGAAGACCGTTGAACACCCAAGCCTTGGCCACTTCGTGCGTTTCCAACGCCAGTGCATTCGCTGTGTGAAGACCGCAGAAGCCGCCCTGGCCGTTCGCCGCGTGTGAAGGCCCCAAAGCCCGCCTAGCGCCATTCGCTCTTCCTCCTCCCGCATGAGCTACCTCCCGCGTGAGAAGCCTTGGGCATTGACCATTGGCCGCCTGAAGCCATGCCAGCCTTAGCCGTGTGAACCCTCCGCGTGGAGCACGCCCATTCACTACTGCGTTTGAAGCCCTGGCGTGAAGAAGCCTCCTTGCCTTGGCCGCTTGAAGCCTTCGCCAGCCCACCATGTCCTGCATGCATGAAGATTCTCCACCAGCACGTGAAGCCTTCATGCATGAACTTTGCATGCAATGTATATATATATATATATATATATTGAATACCATATTGCTTATTTTTTTCTTTTCTTTTCTCTTTCTTCTTTTCTTTTTTTCCTTTTATTGTAAACAAGCCTATGGGCCTTTGGCCCATTGATATTCTTTTTTTTCTTTTTTTTTCTTTTCAACCTTAATGGACTTTGGCTTCTTCTTTGTGCCTGCAAAATGAGCAAATTTATTCATTAAAATTACTTAATTCCATAAAACTAAATATTTTACTCTAGATAATGATTAAGTGTGATAAATGCATAATGCTACATATTAAAGCTCATAAAAGTGTGATATAACATTAATTAACATGTATAAATGCACACTTATCACACCCCCCAACTTACTCATTGCTAGTCCCTTAGCAATGCAAACAATTAAAAATTTAGGACCAACAAGAGTTTGCACAGTTCATACCATCATATTCAACTTTTCCTTCACAGAAATAACCAAAGATTAGGAATCCGAGAGCATTAACGCACACTAGCCTTAGATTTGAAAATTAAGGTACATGATCAAGAATTCAGCTCAAAGTTCAATAGCACTTGTGCATGTGTAAATACTAAATACACAGCGTAGATAATTGCATCCCCCATTTGCTATTCGAAATAAGTGTCTTTCAACCTTACACCTCTTAATCAGAGCATTAAGCATATTAGCTTTTTATCTGCCTTATTATTTTATCCCTTTGGGATTTTTTTTTATTTTTCTACACACATGATGCTGCACTACCCTTCACTGTTTAACACGAATCTCGAAGCATGCCAGGTTTCACAGATCAAGGTTTCCTTTTCCTTTTGACGCGAACCTCAACACGTCTTAGGTGAAGTATGCCCGGTTACTCAGATATGGGATGTTTTTCATGGTGCATTTTTTTCAATTTTTTTTCAATTGTACTTTTGCACTAATTTTGATAGATAACTTGGCAGAAAGCTTATAAAAGATATTTTCTTCAAGAAGTGCTGAATATCAGATAACATATCCAAAATTGCAGAAGACTCCTACTTGTTTCATTAGCGTGCAACGTGATTTTCATTTTTCTAAATTGTACATGAACTTTAAAGAGATTCTTAGATCAGTTTTCCATGGCTAGATTAAATAAATTTTCTATCATCCTTATCCCGGTCTTTTCTATTCCAGAATTACTTTCAATTCAAGCATGAATTATGAAACTCAAAATGGGGTTTATTTTTGTATTGATTTTTTTTTTTGTAGTTTTCAAAAAAAAATGAGGTTGTATATGAATGCAACATGTGTAACATGATTTCCGTCCCCCCAACTTAAATGACATTATCCTCAATGGCATGTGAGGAGGAGGGTAAATCTGGTTTGACCCAGAAACGGCCCACGCACGCCTGGCCCATTAAGGTTAGGACGTGTTGAGCCCAGGCAAGGGGAGAGCACGCATGCTCGGCCCAATAAGAAAGAGGTCGGCCCAGCAGAGCATCGGATTCCACGATGCCGAAAAGGCCGGCCCAAGCACGGTTCTCGCCGGAGGACACTTCGACGACCGACCATTGCGCCCACGATGTCGGCCTTGACCCCATAACGGGGGAGTACACTCTATGAGTACCGTAAGACTCGCCTAGGGACCGGCCGATGCCGGGGCTATCGCCCTCCAACGGGAAACTCCTGCCAACATAGCGGGGAACGTTACTCGAACTAAACATAACCTTCCCTATCAAGGGATGAGGCCCTCACTCCAGGACAACCAATATAAAAGGGACATCGACAGAAGAGAAGAGCACGGTAGTTTCTTCTACTAAACTTCACGCTACTACGCAAGAGGATACTTCTGCCCTAGAGCTGCCTAGAGAGAAGAGAGCGACCCGACTAGCAACGATGACAAGAGGGCCTCCTATGTCTAGAGAGCTTCTTCCTCCTGAGCGGCCTTACCACCCAGCAAGCACTCTCCGAGAGCCCACTGGGAGCGGCGAGCACCCGTACAGAGGATCTACACACCTCCTGGACCGACTACTACGGCCCCTTCTTCTCTCTCACTTTGCTCTTCTCTATTGCTCATTAATCCCTTGCTGACTTAAGCATCGGAGGGTTGTCCCCTAGGGTAACACCCGGGACTCCTCCTGACGCCCTTCTGGTTTCTTGGTGTGTGCAGGCATCCACGGGCGCGAGATGACTTCCCCAACAAATAAATAAAGAAGGTGGTACGTGGCCTAGGAACTATTTTCCTGCCGCTACACTTCTTGGCGCCGTCTGTGGGAATCATGAGCGAAAGACTATGGCGCCCCATGGAAGCCTTCGCAATGCCAGCAACCGGGGGTGGGGTTCCCATCAGGGACCCAACTCTCGCCAAGGATCACAGGAATCTTCCTCTGCTCACCCCCGACAAGAGGTCACCCCGGGTGACCTAGACGAGCTCCGCCAGGAAGTCTGAGCCCGAGCGGAATTTTGCCGAGAGCTCCAGGATTAGCGGCCCCAATACGCCCCGCCCGAGCGACGGGAGGGCGAAGGAGGTCAGGCCGGAGAGAATTTTCGGCAGGCATGAGAGGCATCACGTGCCTCTGTCACCAAAACCCGGTGATCGCACAGCGTACCCGCCTAGGGGACGCAGCCCTCTCCACTCCAATCCGGAGATGGACCGCCGGCTCCAACGGTTCGACGAAATAGAGGACAAGGTCCGGTACCTTGATGACGTCCTCCTGGCCGCCAAGATCCGCGGCCTCATCGACGACGGCCAAGACTTCCACGCTCCCTTTTTCATGGAAATCATGAAAGCCCCCATCCCGTCAAAGCTTCAGTTGCCGTCATTCACTCCTACGACGGCACCACCGACCCGGCTGACCACCTGCATGGCTTCGAGTCCCACCTGGTGTTTCACCGGGCCCCGGACACCGTGAAGTGCCTGGTGTTCATCACGACCCTTCGGGAGAATGCCTGGGCATGGTTCGAGTCCCTACCGGCCGGGACGATATCCTCCTTCCAACAGCTCACGAAGCTGTTCAAGGAGAACTTTGTGGGCTGCCGAAAGGTAGCCAAGTCTGCAGTCACCCTGCTCGCCCTCAGGTAGGGGAAGGAAGAGGGCCTATGGGACTTCGTCTCTCGCTTCCGCGCGGAGGCACTCCGGATCCCCCATCTCAACGTCGGCATCACCACCACGGCACTCACTCAGGGGACGCGAGATCATATCCTCCAGCGCACGCTCGGAGTCGAAGCCCCCACGACCCTTCCAGATCTCCTCGTGCTAGCCTAAAAGCACGCGCATTGCGAGGAGAACATCGCGACCCTGCGTCGCACGGCCGGGGCCGACCAGTCCGACCGCAAAAGAGCCGCCGACCCATCGCGCGAGGGTCGAAGCAAGCGAGAGTGGTGCGACGGAGACCACCATGATCGCTCCGAGAAGGAAAGGGGTGGTGTGGACGTCAAAAAAATGATGATGATCATATAGCATGCACATCTTAGTACTCAAGAGTGAGTCAAAGACGGGAAGGCTGAATAAACCCTATGCTTCCTCCAAGAAGGATGAATACCTGCCCAGTGCTCTGCCACCCAACAAAGAAGCCCCTCGTGCTGAAGAGATGGCCCCCGCTCTCCCGTCGGCATTGCCGAAGGCCGAATCAAAAGAAACTCAAGAATTCGCACACATGTTCGGCACGCGCCGGAGATCACTCAAAGCTCAGAATCGGGATTTAGAGGCCCCGAACTAAACACCCCGGAGGCGGTGCATTATAGCTAAAGCAGCACGGGAGGACAAGCGTCCGTCCGAATAGCCGCGAAGCCAAGATGAATTCTAAACCGGCGTAGCCTGCACTTAAACCGGCGCGCCCTTGCTTGGCCTTAAACCGGCGCGCCCACTTGCTTATGCTTAATCCGGCGCGCCCTTGCTTGGCCTTAAACCGGCGCGCCCACTTGCTTATGCTTATTCCGGCGCGCCCCTTGCTGATGCTAGTCCGGCATGCCCCTTTCTATGTTGTTAATCCGGCGCGCTCAACACCACGCCGGTTTAACTCAAATAACATCCCATCCGCCAGCCGATACCCTATTTTCGCATTAGCCTGGTGCCTAGAGGGCATTCAATGCTCTGAAGCTCTGTCTCCATGGGCATTCAATGCTCTGAAGCCATGTTTCCACATCCATTCGACAGCACAGTGGCGAAGGCATGCATCGACGGTGGCAGCAGTAGCAGCAGATCGCCCGACAAATCTATGAATATCCCATCCTCGGATGAACGACAGCGTATGGCACAAACCGGCAGCGTCCAGCATAGCACGTCGATTTCAGACCTCGACGCGGATGAGGTGAAAGTGGCGGGAACACTCCTGAATGCCCATTCTATAAAATGGCAAGTCTGAAGAAGGAACAGGTTCGGTTGGTTCATTCAGCTGATGGCTGGCCATCGAAGAGAAGAAGAAGAAAAGAGAAAAGAAGAGGCTTCGTCCCCGTGCCCGTGAGGTGAAGAAGAAGAGAGTGAGCGTGAGAGAAGAGAGGTGAGCTCGGAGGGGGAGGAGCTTGTGCTCCGTTCCCCCCTCCCCCGCCAATGTATTTCTTTCCTCTTTCTCTGATGTGTTTTCGTTCCTTCGGGGTAGATCCCCTCCTGTATCTTTTTTTTTTCTTTCCCCTGCGGATGAATAAAAGGAATGATTTTTTTGCAACATATGTGTTCTTCTGCTTCCCTCTCTTTCTCCCTATCTTCTCCTCATCCAAGGCCCTTCGAAGCTTGCTTCTCCATAGCATGGCCTTCGGAGGAGTCCGTCAGGGGATGAACATTCATGGCCCCTTGAGGCACACATTCGTCCCACCTACGAAATCATCACCTGTAAGCTGCTGGAACTCTTGAAGACTGGTCCTCGAGTCTCCACAGGCACTTATGGGTTAACGGAGGCCTCACTCCGAGTTTTGAGGTTCACCCAGGAGCTTTGCTCCATTTGGTGTTCCTCTATTTGTCTCTGGCAAGCCTTAGTCCGGGGGAGATGCTGCCCAAATCTTGCCAGAGGAAGAACACGTAAGAACAGGCAGACGAACAAACTAAGCCCCTGAACAGACTGAACCTTCTGAGTTCCTGCATAACAAACTCGCCTCTAAACCACCCTGCACAGCGAACTCTTCTAATAAAACATTCATATTTTCATGCCAATCCACCTTAATAGACAACTAAAACACTTAAACTTCCTCTCCACAAACTTAATCTATCAATTCGATGAACAAACTAATCAACAAATCAACCCACATGTGAAAGAAACAAGAAACATAGCATAAAAGAATGAAAGAAAACACACAAAAGCTATCCCGGCGTACTCCTAATCCGGCGTGGGTTAATCCGGCGCGGTACCCCCCCGCGCCAGTTTAGCTTTACACTCAAAACCCCTTTCTTTTTTCTTGCCACTAACCGGCGCGCCCCTTGCATAGCCCATTAAACCGGCGCGCTATACTATTCCTCACCCTATTCCGGCGCCCCTTGGCCCTCCTCCTCCATTGGTCATTAACCGGCGCGCCCAAACTTTGCACCACCTATTCCGGTGTGCCCTTTTGGGCTTCCATTAATCGGCGCGCTCCCCTCTTTGCTTCCCTTAAACCGGCATGCCTGAAAGGGAGAAAATGATTAATCAAATGAGAGAAGAGACTTAAAACCACGCAGGTCGATCCGCGTGCGAGGGCACACGATGGCGAGTTCGGGCTCCATACGTAACAATTCACTCCCCCGGACTTGGCGCAAAGAGAAAATCAATGATGCCTTGTGGTATCGGACGTGGACCTCGGAACCCCCGACATGGTCATGATCCGAACACAGTCTGGGCCAATAGTTCGTTAACTCGACCCGCTTCTCCCGGGAGCTAATCCCGCAACGCCACATTAAACTTGTCATGTCTACGGCAGACATTTGTACGGTTTTATCGTCGTCTTCGATGCTTCAAACGTGGACTCGCGTCCGAACAATGAATGGTCCGATCGTGACCGACATGCACGCATACCTTGGAACCTTCGTTTCCCCGGACTGTGCGTGAAGAGAAAAGCAATGACGCCCCATGGCATCGGACTTGGATCTCGGGAGCCCTCGCCCGGACGTGACCATGATCCGAACTTATCACGGGCCGATAGTTCGTTAGCTCGACCTGTCTTTATCGGGATCCGATCTCGCATCCACATTAAACTTGTCGTACCTACGGCAGACATCCGTACGGTTTATCGTCGTCCTTGACGCTACTAATACGGACCTCCGTTCGAATAAGGAATGGTCCGTTAGTGACCGACGTATATACCGGGATCCAATCCCGCACCTATAGGAAATGTGCCGTACCTCCGGTATGTCTTTGTCGTGGTCTTCGATGTTTCGAATATGGGCTTACGTCCGAATACTGAATGGTCCGTTAGTGATCGGCGTATCTCCCGGGATCGAATCCCGTGCTTGCATTAAAGCTTGACGTACTCACGGCAGACATTTGTACGGGTTTATTTCCGTTTACGTCTTCAATACGGACCTTTGTCCGAACATAAAATGGTCCGTGTATGACCGACAAAATCCGAATGGAATGAGACGGCCCTCGTCCTCCCCGAACCCTACGTACGGGAACATCAATAAGACCTTCGTGAGTCACATCTGGACCTCGGGTTCGCCCCAACCATGGTCATCGCCTGACCCACATCCTAGGCCTATAGTCGGCTATCTTTGTACAAATCTTTGTTTCGGAATCTAGTCCCGGGACACTTTCCTGCTGCCCTTCGGCACCGGAAATATTAATGATGCCCATACGAACCTGACTTCGACCGCGGGGGGCCCACCGCAGTATGGTCGTAGCTTGGTCTTGCACCGGGCAAACAAACCTATCGGTTTCCGACCGCTCTAACCGGGATTCAACCGAATGTCTCCTATCACCTTAAACAATAAACTCACCGTACCCCGGCATACATATGCTCCGGTTTTCCCCGTGATGATCACGATTCTCTGAAGACCGGACGCTTGTCCGAATATCAAAATGGTCCCTTGAGTGACCGACATATTTCGAATGCTTGTTTCCCTAGACATAGGGCTTTCCGACTGATTTGAGACCGCTATCGGCTTGTTTCTCTCGATATATTTTCCTGGCCATGAGGCCCCTTTTCCCGGTGATTAATCAAGGGTGTTCCCCTCTCCGAGGGGATGTAAATGACGCCGTGACCTTTATGGCGTGGCGGGTTCCAGTCCCGACACGAACCACACAATCGTCTGATTAGTCAGATCGAGCGCACAATAAGTCGTCACTATGTGACTGGCACGCCCACGCACTTGATAAACCCAATAAACGAATAAACGAAAGATTTGTTAAATAAAAAGTGCGTCCACAAGTCTCTACCGCCACTATACTCCATTGACGGCCCCGCCCGACTAGATCCTGATAGAGATTCGCGAGGAGCCGTTCCTCAAGTGGCCCTCACGGATGAAGTCAGATCCCAACTCGCAGAATAAGAAGAAGTGCTGTCAGTTTCACTGGGACCATGGCCATGACACCGCCGACTGCATCACCCTGAAGGATGCCATCAAGGACCTCGTATGCAGAGGGCTCCTCGATAAGTTCCTCGCTAAGGCCGCTGAGAGACGACAAAAGATGCCTCCCCCGATCGAAAACCGGCCCAACGGAAAGGAGATCATGATGATCTCGGGGGGGCCCGCTGTCGAGGGAGATAGCGCGAGCAGAAGGCGTCGGTACGCGACCGCCCTCAACACGGTGGATCAAGGCGATGGAACCCCAAGGGGACTATCCCCCCCAGGCCACCCAGGGGACCCCATAGTCTTCTCCGAGGATGACCTTGAAGGCGTCACGACACCCCATTCTGATGCTTTGGTGGTTTCTGCCACCATTAATCAATGTACTGTGCGGTGCATCCAGGTGGATAATGGAAGCGGACTTGATGTTATGGCGTATGACTGTCTTGTACTCATGGGTGTGGATGTGTCACGACTCACGCCATTGCACACACTGCTGTATGGATTTTTCGGCACGACTATTCACCCAGAAGGGCGTATCTCGCTCCCAATCACGTTCGGGACGGCACCGAAAGAGGTAACCTTCCTCGCCGACTTTACTGTGGTCCATGCAATGATAGGATACAACGCCATCATCGGCCGAGAAATCCTAGGTACGCTTCAAGGTGTCCCTTCCTACTACCACCAGAAGCTGAAGTTCCCCACCCCCCATGGGGTAGGGGTAGTCCGAGATGACCAACGGGAGTCTAGGAGGTGCTACCTTATCTCCACCCACGACCGACGTCCCGAAGAGGCACCATGCGAAAAGAGGGCAAGGACCGAAGATCCAGGTCCGAGCATGACTACACCAGCAGAGGATTTATACCTCATCCAAGTCGGGGACGACCCAAGCAGATCACTAAAGATCGGTGCTACCTTGTCCGAGCACGATAAACAAGCATATAGAAGCTTCCTCGCGGCCAATCAGGACGTGTTCGCTTGGTCCAAGGATGAGCTCCCCGGAATTCCCCCGGAAGTCATCACACACCAACTAAGGTTGGACCCCAACTGCCACCCGGTACAGCAACGCCGAAGATGATGCAACCCCGTGCGACAAGCCATCATCAGGCAACAAGTGGGCGAGAAATTGCTATAAGGACTGCTCCGGCCTACCTAGTACCCAGACGGGGTGGCTAACGTAGTCCTAGTTTCAAAAAGTAATGGAAAGTGGCAAATGTGCATGGACTACACTGATCTCAATAAAGCCACGCCTAAAGACAGCTTCCCCATGCCACGAATCGACCAGCTGGTCGATGCCACGGCCGGGCACGAAATGCTGAGCTTCCTCGATGCCTATTCAGGGTACCATCAGATCAGCATGCACGAACCCAACCAAGACAAGACCGCGTTCACCACCTACCATGGCTAATACTCCTACACTCGCATGTCGTTCGGGTTGAAGAACGCCGGAGCTACGTATCAACGCCTAGTCAACCATATGTTTGACTCGTAGATCAGCCGCAACATGGAGGTCTACATCGACGACATGCTCGTTAAAAGCCTCCGAGCAGCCGAGCACTTTCGTGACTTGGCGGAAACCTTCACCACCCTCAGAAGATACATCGTGAAACTCAACCTGCTAAGTGTGCGTTCGAGGTGTGGTCAGGCAAATTTCTAGGTTTCCTCGTTACCCACCAAGGGATCGAAGCCAACCTCGACCAGATCAAAGCAGTGTTGGAGATGAAGTGGCCCAAACGGGTGAGGGACGTATAGTGCCTCACCGGGTGCATCGCCGCTCTGTCCCGGTTCTTATCCCGAGCCGCCGAGTGATGTCTACCCGTCTTTCGGCTGATCAAGTAGGCTAAACTAGTGCTAGAAAAGAAGGGATGGATCGATTGGGACAAGGAGTGCGAGCAGGCGTTCGAAGAGTTGAAGCGATACCTGACGACGCCTCCTGTCCTCACCAAACCCCAAGGGGGGGAACAACTGCTCCTGTACCTGTCCATGACACCCGGCACCATGAGTATTGTGCTCGCACGGGAGGAAGCAGGAGTCATGAAGCCTGTATACTACGTCAGCCGAGCACTATAAGGATCAGAATTCCGGTACTCACGGAGTAAAAAGTTCACCCTCGCGTTGATTACAGTTGCTCGCAAGCTACGGCCATACTTCCTGGCCCACCCGATCACCGTCCTCACCGATCAGCCCCTCCGGAAAATCCTTCAGAACCCTGATGCGTCCGGAAGACTGGTCAAGTGGGCCATCGAGTTGGGAGAATTCGACATCATATTCCGACTGAGGACATCGATCAAGGCCCAGGCACTGGCAGATTTCATAGCCGAATACACCCTACCCGCCCAGGATTCACCCGAGCAGACCTCGGGGCCCACCTGGGAGCTATACGTCAACAGATCCTCCTGCGCCGCAGGCAGTGGCGTAGGGTTGGTCTTACTCTCACCGGAAGCAGTGGAGCTACAGTACGCGTTGCGTTTAAATTTCCCGACCACGAATAATGTGGCTGAGTACGAGGCTGATGCGGGACGGACACGCGACCTGGGACTCTAGCTCGCGGACGTCCCTTAGCGAGGGAAATGTGGGACCCGGCACTATTAAGAAATCGGCGGTGAGTCTCGGGTATCGGCCTTCCCGCGTTAACTCGGATCGAGTCACGGGACGGTACACTCAATCTCGCTCTCTCGCAGCGGTGATAATAGAATAACAAGCTAGAAACCTATACTCGTAGCGGCATTCAAAGCTATACAAGATAAGCAAATGCGATAAAGAGTGGGGAGCGAGTGTACCTCCACGCTCCGGGCGTGGGGAAGACGTTCCCGGCCAATTACGGTAACTCCCGGTAACAACAGTTAAAAAATTTTAATTACAGCAGTAATTCCATTGCCCACTCCACGCAGGGAGGTAAAGGGCTACAAGTGGGGCCCGGGAGGACCTACCCTGGGTTGACGGGCAGCAATCTGGAGGCGCTTTAGGGTGAACTTGGCTTGCTGGTCCGACTCGGCACTATTGCAACTCGATGCTGCGCCAACTCGGTTGCTGACTCGATGGGCAGCAAGGTATGGATTTCAAAGGAATGCTGCCTTCCTGGGATCTTCTGAAGGTGCCGCTTGGCTGGGACGGTGGCGGGATGTCCCTGATCGACTCCCTGAAGGGGCGGCTCCTGAAGTTGACTTTGATATTTATTTCTGAATTTTCTCCCGGACTGAGTTGTGCTGCCTGAATTCGGATCTGCTCTGCACACCTTCACAAAAAGAATTCCTACGACTAGATCCAATGTCGGATTGATGCAAAAGAGGTATCAAGGGATTGAGGACTCAGAGATCTACAACCTATATTTTTGGTGGCTCAATCCACAGAACGGATTAAAAATAAAAATGACTGCAAACTGCCTTTTGTTTTTGACCCGGACTGACAGACACACATGGCAGAGATGAACCTGCCTGAAACAGACCTTTGAACGAGGGCTAAATGATTTTTTTTGACTCAACGAAAATTATGGTGGAAGGGGGTATACGTGAGGAACACTAGAGCATTTTTGTGAATTTTTTGAAATTTTATATGTGGGTGCGGAAATTGCAACAAAGAGACTCTGTCCCGTAGATCTGCAAAAGGGCAGATTACTGAGAGGACAAACAAAAATACAGGGAAAATATCAAATGGACTCCAAATGACACAAAATTTTAACTGGAGGTTAGGGGAGATGGACAGAACAAACCCTCAAAATTAGGGCTCAATCAGACAACAAGGACCAGAGATACAATTTCAGAGAAGAGGTTCTGTCCTGATGGAGATAGAACTCCGATGATGGCGGCGGCGGCGGCGGTAGAAATAGAATTCAGAGGGGCTAAGGAGATTATAGAAGGGCATCACACCCAAGATTTAGCAGAAATCCATCTGCAAGAGGGGAGGGAGAGAGGAGGAGGGCATACCCTTCTTTGGTTCCAACCAAATTTCATAATTTTTTTCTCTTCATTAATCTCCAAATAATAGAAATACAAGGCTTATATAATATATGGAAAAGGACCAAGAATACTCTCAGATCTAGGATCTGGAGGGGCAAATAAGGGGCATCACATTTGGTTCAAAAAAAAATAAAAAAAAGAAATTCCTAATTAAATCTAATGGGGGGGCGCCCCCTTGACCAAGGGGGAGGGTAGGTGGGAGAATATGGACTTTTTAGTCCATTTGTCTCCCATGTGCTCTTTTGACATTCAAACCTTCTAGATGGACACCTAGGATGGTTGATCGCCACAGACTACTTCACTAAATGGATCGAAGACGAACCATTGGGAAAGATAACAAGCGAAGCAGCTTGGAAATTCATGCTATGGAGCATCATTTGCCAGTTTGGGATCCCTAGAGTTCTCACCACCGACAACGGCCGACAGTTCGCGAGCACCGCCTTTCAGGAGAAGTGCTCGGAGTTGGGGATCTGGAACCACTACACCTCAGTGGGACATCCCCAAGCCAACGGGTTGGTAGAAAATGCCAACTGAACTCTACTCCATGGCATCAAGACTCGCTTGGATCAAGCAGGAGACGCGTGGATCGATTCAATCCCCAACATCCTATGGGCTCACCGGACCACCGCTAGAGCCGCCACCGGGGAGATGCCCTTCCATCTCGCCTACGGAGCTGAGGCAGTAGTCCCAGTGGAGATATCCAACCCCTCATTACGATTGGGACAGTTTGATGAGGCCAGAAACAACCAGGTGATGCGAGAAAACCTGGACTTGCTCGAGGAAAGAAGAACCAACGCCAAGATAAAGCTTGCGACATATCAGTAGAAGCTGGCGTAGTATTACAATGCCTGAGTTAAGGAGCGACACTTCTTCCCCGGAGATCTGGTTCTACGACGAGCAAGCATGGATGACCCGCGAGGAGCCGCGGGAAAGCTCGCACCTAACTGGGAAGGCCCATACCGGGTAGCAGAAGCACTCGGCAAAGGAGCGTACATGCTAGTGACGCTTGGGGGGAGAGAGGTGCCCGGGACGTGGAACTCCGTCAACCTCAGAAAGTACTTCCAGTAAAATGTCACCAGCCATACACCACTGGGGTAAGTTGCCCACGAACAACAATAAGGTAGTCTAAGGGCTTCCTAGAGGCGAGCACTGCTCCCCTTGAAAACAATGAGGTAACCTACGGGATTCCTAGAGGCGAGCACTACTCCCCTTGAAAACGATAGGAAACCCGTAAGGTAACCTACGGGTTTCCTAGAGGCGAGCACCGCTCCCCTTGAAAACGAGATGGTAACCTAAGAGTTTCCTAGAGACGAGCACTGCTCACCTTGAAAATGAGATGGTAACCTAAGGGTTTCCTAGAGGCGATCACCGCTCCACTTGAAAATGAAAAGAGGTAACCCACGGGTCCCCTAGAGCGAGCACTGCTCCCCTTGAAAATGAGAAGGTGACCTATGGGTCCCCTAGAGGCGAGCACCGCTCCCCTTAAAAACGAGGACGTAACCTAAGGGTCCCCTAGAGGCGAGCACCGCTCCCCTCGAAACCAAAATGGCGACCCAAGGGTCCCTACGGAGGACGCGAGCACTATGCAAGACGAGCACGGAGGATCGCCCAGAGAAGCACACAGAAGAACTCCAGTAAAAGGTACACATCAATATCGGATCAGAATAAAAAAAATTGTATTTCTTTAGTCAAAGTACAAGCTGCCAGAAAATTGGCAAAGTACACTCACACGGGTCAGATATAAGTACATGGAGAGAAAAAACGTGCTCGATGATGGCGACGTATGACTCCAACGACTCGCTTCCCGGACACCATCCTCTGTCGACGATCATGCTAATCTTCAAGCAGGCGTAGGTACCCAGTTTTTGATCTGTGGTAGGGTACCTGGGGAGAAGCCTCCTATGCCAGAGAAGAGGGACAAAGCCCTCAGGCCAACAAAGAGCTTCACCGGTAGAAAGGCCTGCACGAGGAAAACTTGGCCAGTAGCCCTAGCCACCCCCGCTTGAAGGAAGGCCGGTGAGGTCCACCCGTTATAGGGAACAAGCAAGCCAACCCAAGCCGGCAGGAGATAGCGGTACTACGAGGCCAACACATCAGGAAGGCCACTCCAACGAACAAGCCCCCGCCGCCCCGGCTACAACCAGCACCTCCCTTGAAAGGAGAGGTTGTCTTGTGTCTCTCCGCAGACGACGTGCGACAGCAGCGGCGGGGAGAGACGTGCTGGCCATGCCTTCAAACTAAGGAGCCCACCGCCGTCGTCCAAGCCGTAGGGCCAGGCCCATTGAGTGGAAGAATGGAAAATAGATTCAACCCTTCCTTACGATCCTTCCTACTAGAAAGTAGGAAGATGTTCCAGCAACGAGGAGCATCTCACCGAGCACCTGCAAAGAGGAAAACAACGGTCACACACCACGAAGACGAGCGAGAAAAAAATAGCTGAAGTCTGGAAGACAGCATTACCCTGACACGTCTCGTCCCATCAAGGATGAAACTTATCCGGCTCAAGAAGCAGGATTCCCATGCTGGCGTACAAGCGGTTAACCTTCTCCGAGGCCTCCCGCTAGCCGTCCAGGTACCCGAGCCTATACTGCTCAGGAGCCGGGGCACCATCTCCGGGTGCAGGCCACGGCCGCCATGGTGCCAGCTCTGGATTCCCCGGGAGGACCAAAGGTTGACGACAGGCCGGCTGAGATTCATCATCTGACAAGGTACCAGACTCTCCTGAGGACATTCTTTGAGGAGCCTACCTACTACGATTCGTCGGTACAAAGATGATCGCTGGAACGCTGCGAAAGGCCACTATTTATAGTGGAAGCTGGGTCCCCAGAAGTATGAGGACTCCTACCGCCTCAATCAAATCCGTGGAAGTCAAAGCGACGGATCCCGAAAGTCACGCTCCTTCAGAAGCTCTCATTAAGGGCATCCTTTCGTATCCCCAGAGGATCTCGCGACGGTTCAGAAGGAAGGAAATACATGGAAGAAATCTTGAAGATTTTCAGAAAAAAGGAAGGTCTTTCATTTCCAAAAAAAGAGAAATTACAAAAAAGAGAGGCTACTGCCTCGGAAAGCACAAGGAAAAGGAAAAGACAGCTAGGGGCATCCTCTCAAGGACCTGCCCCGGTTACATCATCACATGCCCTGGGTTCAGCAGGCGCACATTGTGGACGTCAAAAAAGAGAGGAGAAAAAGAACGTTCCTACGGCATAGACGTCTCGACACCCCGAGAGCAAGTCGAAGATGGGAAGGCCGGATAAACTCTGTAGCTCCTCCAAGCAAGACGAATATATATCCGATGCTCCGCCACCCAACAAAGAAGCCCCCCAAGTAGAAGAGACAGCCCTGGCTCCCCAGTCGACGGTGCCAAAGGCTGAATCAAAAGAAACTCGAGAATTTGAACACATGTTCGGCACGCGCCGAAGATCACTAAAAGTTTCGAATCGGGATCCAAATGCCCTGAACTAAACACCATGGAGGTGGTGCATTACAACTAAAGAAACACAGGAGGATAAGCGTCTGTTCGAATAGTCACGACTCCGAGACGAAGTCTAAACCGGCGCGGCCTGCACTTAAACCGATGCGCCCTTGCTTGGGCATAAAATCGGCGCGCCCTTTCCAATATCCCCAAAATTGGAGCGCCCCTCCTATTTGTGCTAATCTGGCGTGCTACTCTATTGCTCGTAAACCGGCGCGCTTACCCCCCGCGCCGTTTTAACCAAGGTGGCCATCCCATCGCAAGTCTGATCCCCTGTTTCCGGGTGCAAACAGAAGGAACTTACCTGAAAAGGACGAACGGCCTGCACTTGACCAGCGTGCAACCGCCTAAGCCCTTCCTGCTCCCAGGAATGGAAGGCTTCGAGCTCCGTACCGAACGTCACTTCCCCGCCGGTCACCGTCGGCCAATCTCATGGAGGCATCTTCCCTACTCTATGCCCCCCCTAGCCGCAGGCCACTCGATTGCCTTCGGTTGGAGGGAGAGAGAAGATACCTGTCGCTGGCTTAAGAGGGTTCTCCTCCCAACTCCACTGATATATATGCAACGAACACCCCACTGGAAGCTCTCTCGGCAAGCGGTCTCTCTGGCCGGTTCTCTCTGAAAGGTCTTCAGCAGAAGAGAAGAAGAAACTCTGTTCCCCTGCGCCCGTGAGGTGAAGAAAAAGAGAGAGAGTGAGAGAGAGGAAAGGTGAGTTTGGAAGGGGGGAGCTTGTGCTCTACTCCACTTCCCCCACCAATGTATTTTTTAATTCTTTCTCTGATGTATCCTCCCGCTTCGGGGTAGATGCCCCTTCTGTATTTAGCCTCCTTCCCTTGTGGATGAATGGAAAGAAGAAAAGCCTTGCTGACCACTGTGTTCTACTTCGTTTGCCCTCCTTTCCTCCCTATCTTCTAATCATCTAGGTGTTGCATCTCTGTAGTTTTGATGATGACTAACACTATGAATCAAATTATTCTTATGATAATTATTTTGATGCTCCTTGATGAATGATAAAGATCCTACATTGTCTAAATATTCTTAGGATCTAATGTTGTTGTCTTGCATGCACATCTATGGATCAAATGCCTTTTCATCATGCTTTTTTGATTTAATGCTCCTCTATCATGTTCACCCATGAGCTCATACTTATTTGTCTTGTTTATATGGGTTCTGTGCATTTAGTGCGTTGACGCACTTGGCTGGCTGCGTAGACGCAATAGTGCGTCTTTCGCTTGGTGTTTTGTCCACTGCGTCGACGCTGTCACTGGATGCGTTGACACATTGGCCTGTTGCCAGGGGCGTGAGCATTTCGTTTAAGCAGTTGAGTCGACGCTGCACGATGGAAGAGTTGATGCCTTGGGCTAATGTCCAAAGGTCTTGTGAACCATAACTAAGCGGATGCGTCGACGCTGTCACTGATGCGTTGACGCATTGGTGTGTTCTTGTGAAAAGCCCTGCTCTCCATTTGTAACCATTGCGTTAACACCATCATGCTATGGGGTTGACGCAGTGGCTAGCAAAGTTGGTCTAATTATTTTTTATTGTCTGCTGAGCGTTAACGCCTTGGCCTTCTGCGTTGACGCATTAGTGTGTTTTGTCAAGGGACCTGTTCTCCATTATATCCATTGCGTTAATGCCTTGGCTTTAGTGCGTTGACGCGGTCTTCAGTCCTTTGATAAGTCCCGTGCAATCGATATGAACAAACGTATGACTTGAATATTCATGAAATTAACCGAATGCTCTCTGAAACCTTACAGGGACTAAAAGACAAATTGGAACTTTATTCCAATCAGGTGAGCACGTGATCCGAGGGAATAATCGTCTAACACGTAGCTCGGCTCATCTGGAAGCATCTTCTTCGCGCGTGTCTCCCACACCCTCAGTCTCTCGTGAGTCTGGATATATAGAGGAAGGTTTCTGCCCCTGAAAAGCCGCCGAAGCCACAAGGAAAAGGGTGAGGCCAGAGCGAGAGGAAGGAGAGGAGAAGCCATCCTGATCCATTCGTTGAGCGTACCTGGAAGAGAGAGAGTGATGAAGGAGAGGATGGTTTTCTGCTATATTTTGTTTATGCTTCTCTAAGAAGCTACATTGGTTCTCCGTTTGATTGCTCTTCGATATTTCTTTATGTTTTCAGTTGTTTGTTCTTAAATTTTGATACTCTATTTTATCGTTCCCTCTAGGTGTAGAGGAAGAGAGGTGAATCCTCTGGGTTGCATTGGTTCTCTCTGAATCAGATCAGAGGAAGGGAGGTGGTCTCCGGGGTTGTTGTGTTCAGATAGTGAGGAGGCTATCTGGGTTGTTCCCTCCGGCTGTGGAGGAAGAGAGACAGCGTCTCTGATTTGCAGTGAGTGTGGGTCACTGCTGGGCTCCCTCTTGTCTAAGAGGAAGGGAGAGTTATCTCCGGGTCAGGGTGTGAGACCTGGGTGCAAGCTGTAAGTTCAGCGTCTGTAGGGACTTCGTTCCCCAAGCTGTGGATCAGCGTGTTGTTGGCAGACTGAGTCTGCAGTTCTTTCGTGTGAAAGTGAAGCCTCATTCTGCTTGAGTGAGGGATGGACGTAAGTCTGCAGGTTGCAGACTGAACCATCTAAACCTCCTGTTCTTCATGGTGTGATTGTGTGCATCTTTTCTCTTTATGCTTTTGTCTGGCTTCATGAAGTGAGTGTGTTTGTTGCTGATCGAAACCTTGGTCTGACTGCTCGGTTAGTGTTTGTGCATTTGTGCTAATGGAATTCTGAATGATATATGTTCTGTGCTCGTGATGTGCCTTATCTTGTTTAAGGTTTCTGATCATTCATATTGTCAGTCCTCCTAGCCAATTTCATCTTGTAAGATCTCCTCGGCTGGGATATTTTTTTTTTAAAACGGTGATCTATTCATCCCCTCCCCTTCTAGCTCACCGACCTCTTAGTTAACAGTTGGTATCAGAGCGGGTTTACCCGAGATATGGTCCAACGACCAGGGTAATCCTGGAACCAGTGGTCCTCGCAGCTACATAGCTGAAGGACAGTCAATCTCCCGTCCCCCATATTTTGATGGTTCTAATTATTTCTTTTGGAAAAACAGGATGGAAGTTTTCATCCGATCTCAGAGCCACAAGCTGTGGAGAGTCATTACAACTGGACCTTATGATTTACCTCCGAATGAGGAGATGTGGTCTGAAGAACAAGTCAAATTATCCGGACTGAACTGGTCTGCGCTCAACATCATCTAGTGCACAGTTCACCCTGAAGAATATACCCGAATTTCAGCGTGCAAAACAGCTAAGAAGATGTGGGATGAACTAGCGCTGATTTATGAGGGTACCTGATGGGGGACGGGACTGAAACGGGCTAGGACCTACGAATGCAACAAAGTGCGGCCAGCACTCGCACGCCAAAGGCAAGCCGGGCGGCTGACCTCCGTAGCGGTCCTCCGAGTGGAGGCGTCTCTCAACAAGAAACTCAAGCCCAAAGACCGTCCCTATGAGGGAAGCGCGGGGATCTCAGCGGCTAAGGAACCGCCATACGTCTAAGGGAATCTGGTCCGAGCTCGGCGCTCGACTAGGGCCACGGGACGGGTGCTCTCAACTCACATCCACGCGGTGACTAAAAGACTAGCTAGGAACCTACACACTCACGCGGCATACTAGAAAGCATACTAGTAAAGCAAAATGCCAACAAAGACGAGCGTCGCACGTACCTCCATGCCTAGGCGTGGGGAAGAAACCCCGGCCGAGATCAACAACCCCGATACACAAGATGAATAAAAAATTACAATTCCAACCAAAATGCCCACTCCTCGCAGGGAGATAACAGGATACACATGTCGGATTCGGGGCTGCCGAAGCACGGGCTGACGGGCGGCGCTCGGTGAAGGGATGGCCGCGAGGTGGACCCGAGCGGTGGTCAGCAGGTTCGCAGCAATGCGCGGCTCGGCGGAAGAAGCTCCCACGGCCTGGTCTGGTGTCCGATTGAGGCGCCGTCAGTGAGGGCGCGTAGCTAGGTCACGGGAGGAAGCCTCGGCCAAAGGGGGCTCGCAGATTTTGTCCGTGGAAGCCGGGGGCTAACCTGCAAGTCGTGACAGGGATTCTGCTCACAGAACAGCGCGCTCGAGCGGGAAAAATGATAACTCGTTGCTCCGGTAGGCGAACGAGGCGCCGCTTGAGGGAGAACGTCGGGGACGCAGAGCAGCAGGTCCCAACCAAAGGGCTCGGTCAGATCGGGTCGAGGTTGGCGGGAGAACCTCTGCAAATCGTCACTGATCCTGGGGTCGGACTGCACAGGTTGATCTGCGCGGTCCCACGAGAATTGACACCACGCTCAGCACCGACATCGAAACGAGACGTGGTCAGAGGCGTTGGAAAGAGAACAAAGAGAGGTACGATCCCTGAAGAGACCAGATCCAAAATCGGAGTTGTCCATCCTGTGGAATTTTCTCAAGAGGACGGACAGAACCTGGCTCGCAGAGAGAGAGGGTCCTGCGCGAGCTCACGAAGAAAATCGCCACCGACGATGTAGACCTTGGATCGAGACGAAACCAAAGCCCACGCGTCGCTGACTCGTAGAAGTATCTCCAGAAAAAGGGAGAGGCTCAGATTCGACCAGAACCGGATGGGGGCGCCGCTGCAACTTGGGGTAGAAATCTGGCGAGCAGATCCGTGCACCTGTGAAGGAGATTAGGGGAGAGGGAACCTCGGCGTCGCACCGAGGGATGGGGAGTCGCAGGATCAAAGAGGGAGAAGGAAGGGGGCGAAGCCACCAAGGAGTCTTGCTCACAAAATATTCTTCATTATTGTTCTCCAAAGAAAAATACATGAGGTTTTATATGTGGGGAGGGGAATTAGGGTTCAAAACCCTAGCAAGGGGGGGAAAATTCAAACAAAAAGGGGTGCACTTCTTTCTTTGGGAAGGTGGGGTGCGCTCCTTTCCTTGAATCAAGAAGGGGGGCGCACTCCACTCCTATAAAGTAGGAGTGGGGGCGGCTGCCACCTCCTCCTCTTGGAGGAGATGAAGGGGGCACCCAAAACCCTAGCCCACAAGGGGGGGGGGGGCGCAAATCCCAATGGGCCAACTCATGTGGGAAGGTGGTCAGCCCAAATGGGCCAAGAAGGGTGGATCACAAGGTGGCCCACTCTCCCCTTTGTCTAACTAATAAGCCTAACATCACCCAATGGAAGCCTAATTGGCCCCAATTGGCCTACAAAGGTCCATAATAATAATAAAAGTGTCCACGCAGGGACTAAACCAAGGCCCAGCATGGCCTAAAGTATAAAATAAATGAAGATAACTCCGCTAGTCCGCCAAGTGATTGCCGAGCCACAGGGATGCTGGCGTTCTCCGTGTGCTCCGTCGAGTAATGCGGCGCGTGTCCTCACCAATTCTCCCCGGGTGGGAAGAACTCGACCCTATCGAGTAAGGGTCACGGTCGCTCAAGTGGCGCTCCAGCAAGTCTGGGTCGATCCTCTCTAGCTCTCCTCGTGTGATCCAGGTGTCGTCTGTCGCAGGGCGCCCTCTCCAACGCACTAGGAAGCGTTGGTAGGCTCCGCTCCTTGTAGTGGTCACATGCTCATCCAGTATGCCATCTATATGCTCGCGTTTCTGTAATGGGGCTGGAGGGGGTGGACGCTCAGAAGGTGTAACACTCTCAACAGGAGGGGAGGGCTCAAAAGGCTCACTGGGAATCACCGCGGGGTCCCGATATGCCACTAAATCTGAGACATGGAACGTCGAATAGATCCCATAGCCTTCTGGCAGCTCAATCTCATACGCATTCGACCCAATTCGCTTCAAGACTCGGAAGGGTCCAGCACCGCGGGCCTGGAGTTTCTTCACGGCCCCCGAAGGAAACCGTTCAGGTCTGACCCTGATCATGACATACTCTCCCTTACGGAACTCACGGGCGTGTCGATGCGCGCCAGCTAACTTCTTATAACGTGCATTGCTGGCCTCAAGGTGGTGATGATACAGACTCCGAATAAGATGGGTAGACTCATACCTACGTGAATGCAGGGGTGGTCCTGGACATCCAAATATGGATCTAATATGCCTATGACATCTACCAGACTTGACAACACGGGGAGGACCTGGACAACCAAAGTATGACCTATCATGCACATGTGTCCTACTAAATATGGCAGACTCAGGAGGACGAATAACCCAAAACTCACTCATGACATTACCCCTATATGATGAGGGACATGGAGAAACATGAGAAAGAGACATGTGTCCCTGGCCTCCTAAACTCTGGCGTCTGGGTGTATGCGAGGTGAGATGTTGACTAGCAGGTCTGGATGGGGTGTGATAATAGACCTCCTCGACAAGGTGGGGAAAAGAATACGAGTCGAGAGGCTCACTAGGGAGGGGATCGAATGGGTCAAAGAAATGATGACCCCTCTCGATAGGTCCCTTTACTATACTTGCCCATGTCTGACATTCGCCCAGGTGCAGATGATCACCTTCAGGCGCTCTAATATATGGGGCAAGGGGCTCATGAGGGAGGCAAGGAAAGCTAGGTTCCTCCCTCGGGACCGTGATACCATAAGAGGGGACAAAATCCACCTCCACGGGTATGGGAAAGAATAAAAGGACCTCGGAGGTGATATGTCCTATGATGTAGACCGATGTAATAGACCCCATAGCAGGGAGTGTAAAGTTATGACTATAGGGTTGGTCAGACCCTAAGGTCAACATATATGTCAACCCCCATTGAAAATCTAAACTCCTAAGGAAGTCCTTCACATTTTCAAGAAAGCAGAAGGACCGAAAAGTGGTGTGAAAGGAGTTGAGGGGTACTATTGGGAGGGCTGGTGCCATGGGTGTATAGCAAGGAATGGAGACATCTAGAAGTGGACCCTCCCTTAGCCAGCTAGCTAAAGACTCTCCAATGAACAGTTCACCCTCGGAAGGTAAGAATGGCTCTATATTATAGGGTCTAAGGGTGAAGCATCTCTCTCGGGAATGGAAACGGAGTCCTCTATGATGTGGAGGGGTCCCTGGCCCTCAGTCGAGGGTCTCGAGCCGAGAGTGTCGGCCCTAACCTCCAAAGGTTCTGGCATGACTTCATCCTGGTTCGGGAGTGGGCTAGGGGAAGTCAGAGACTCAATATAAGCATTGCGCTTATCCAACCGATCCAACAAGATTTGCAAGAGTTCGGCCAAGGTGGGACTTGGGGTGGGGGATTCTTGGTGAATTCGCCCAAAATCATTAGGCCTAGTCTTGGACCTAGACTCATGCACAAGTGGAGCCTTTCGCCTCCGACTTAGATCTTCATGGTTGGAGGTAAAAGGGTGGGGTAGGTAGGTCCCCCTAAGCTCATGTTTCATGTCATACCAGGACTCGATGGGCCTTTGTCACCTAATGTCTCTCAAACTCTCAATGTGTCTCCACTTATCCTTGGCTTCATGCATAATCCTCTCCTTGGCAAAAGAGACTTGCATGGCTTCGGACGTGGGATAACAATCAAAATATCTATCCATGGCGGCTTCCCAAGTTTGGTATACACTCGGGTCATGGGAGCCGTCAAATGTAGGGGCTTCGGGCCTAAGGAACGAGAGGGGGTGGTTCCCAAGCCCATGGGTGCTATGCCACCATTCATATGATCGAGGCGATTGGGAACCCATGGGAAACTCAGAGGGGAATCTATGGAATGGACATGCAGGACAACTAAGGCACGAGACTAGACACAACTCAAAATGGTGATGGGAAAGGGGAAGAATGCGGACTCAAATGCACCTAAAACAAATCTAATGAATCAAATGCAACCTATACATCCTAAGGACTCAAATGACCTAAGACCCCAATTTGTTAGAACAAACTGGTTCCCTAAGCTCTGATACCAATTTGATGGGGGACGGGACTGAAACAGGCTAGGACCTACGAATGCAACAAAGTGCGGCCAGCACTCACACGCCAAAGGCAAGCCGAGCGGCTGACCTTCGTAGCGTTCCTCCGGGTGGAGGCGTCTCTCAACAAGAAACTCAAGCCCAACGACCGTCCCTATGAGAGAAGCGCGGGGATCTCAGCGGCTAAGGAACTGCCATACGTCTAAGGGAATCTGGTCCGAGCTCGGTGCTCGACTAGGGCCACGGGACAGGTGCTCTCAACTCACATCCACGCGGTGACTAAAAGACTAGCTAGGAACCTACACACTCACGCGGCATACTATAAAGTATACTAGTAAAGCAAAATGCCAACAAAGAGGAGCGTCGCACGTACCTCCACGCCTAGGCGTGGGGAAGAAACCCCGGTCGAGATCAACAACCCCGATACACAAGATGAATAAAAAATTACAATTCCAACCAAAATGCCCACTCCTTGCAGGGAGATAACAGGCTACACACGTCGGATTCGGGGCTGCCGAAGCACGGGCTGACGGGCGGCGCTCGGTGAAGGGATGGCCGCGAGGTGGACCCGAGCGGTGGTCAGCAGGTTCGCAGCAATGCGCGGCTCAGCGGCGGAAGCTCCCACGGCCTGGTCCGGTGTCCGATTGAGGCTCCGTCAGCAAGGGCGCGTAGCTAGGTCACGGAAGGAAGCCTCGGCCAAAGGGGGCATGCAGATTTTGTCCGTGGAAGCCGGGGGCGAACCTGCAAGTCGTGACATGGATTCTTCTCATAGAACAGCGCGCTCGAGCGAGAAAAATGATAACTCATTGCTCCGGTAGGCGAACGAGGTGCCGCTTGAAGGAGAACGTCGGGGATGCAGAGAAGCAGGTCCCGACCAAAGGGCTCGGTCAGATCTAGTGGAGGTTATCTGGGAGAACCTCTGCAAATCGTCACTGATCCTGGGGTCGGACTGCACAGATTAATCTGCGCGGTCCCATGAGAATTGACTCCACGCTCAGCACCGACATCGAAACGAGGCATGGTCAGCGGCGTTGGAAAGAGGACGAAGAGAGGTACAATCCCTGAAGAGACCAGATCCAAAATCGGAGTTGTCCGTCCTGTGGAATTTTCTCAAGAGGACGGATAGAACTTGGCTCGCAGAGAGAGAGGGTCCTGCACGAGCTCACGAAGAAAATCACCACCGGCGATGTAGACCTTAAATCAAGACGAAACCAAAGCCCACGCGTCGCTGACTCGTAGAAGTATCTCCAGAAAAAGGGAGCGGCTCAAATTCGACCAGAACTGGATGGGGGCACCGCTGCAACTTGGGATAGAAATCTGGCGAGCAGATCCGTGCACCTGTGAAGGAGATAAGGGGAGAGGGAACCTCGGCGTCGCACCGAGGGATGGGGAGTCACACCCCGGGGTTGATCCCGTCGCAGGATCAAAGAGGGAGAAAGAAGGGGGCGCAGCCACCAAGGAATCTTGCTCACAAAATATTCTTCATTATTGTTCTCCAAAGAAAAATACATGAGGTTTTATATGTGGGGAGGGGAATTAGGGTTCAAAACCCTAGCAAGGGGGGGAAAATTCAAACAAAAAGGGGCACACTTCTTTCTTTGGGAAGGTGGGGTGCGCTCCTTTCCTTGAATCAAGGAGGGGGGGCGCACTCCACTCCTATAAAGTAGGAGTGGGGGCGGCTGCCACCTCCTCCTCTTGGAGGAGATGAAGGGGGCGCCCAAAACCCTTGCCCACAAGGGGGGGGGGGGGGCGCAAATCCCAATGGGCCAACTCATGTGGGAAGGTGGTCAGCCCAAATGGGCCAAGAAGGGTGGATCACAAGGTGGCCCACTCTCCCCTTTGCCTAACTAATAAGCCTAACATCACCCAATGGAAGCCTAATTGGCCCCAATTGGCCTATAAAGGTCCATAATAATAATAAAAGTGTCCACGCAGGGACTAAACAAAGGCCCAGCATGGCCTAAAGTATAAAATAAATGAAGATAACTCCGCTAGTCCGCCAAGTGATCGCCGCGCCAAAGGGATGTTGGCGTGCTCCGTGTGCTCCGTCGAGTAATGCGGCACGTGTCCTCACCAGTACCTCTCAGGTCAGAGCTACCAAGGTAAACTACCTAACCTCTGAGTATGAATTATTCAAGATGAAGTCAGAGGAGAGCGTGACTGATATGTACGCTAGGCTGTCATTGATCACAAACAGCCTCAAGGGGTTTGGAAAGGAAATATCTGAAGGGGATATAGTCAGGAAGATCTTGAGATCTTTGACTCCAGCGTGACACACAAAGGCCACTGTGATAGAGGAATCGAAGGATTTAACAACCATGACTGTCACTGAACTCATAGGGTCTCTTATGACCTATGAGATAAATCTCAAGAAAACAGGAGAAGGAAGTGACAGAAAGGGCAAGAATGTTGCTCTTAAAGTTGAACGACATAGCAGTAGCAGCAGCAGCAGTGGAGACTCTGATGGAATTCCAGACCTTGACAGGAGTGAAAAAGCTCTGCTCACACGACAGTTCAGGAAATTTCTGAAAATGAAGGGAAAATCATATGGGAGAAGAAGAAACTACTCATCAGGTAAATATCCGAACAATGGCAATGACAAGGATAAGAATGCTAAAAGTGTGATGTGTTATCATTGCAGGAACTTTGGGCACATGAAGCAAGATTACCCTGAGCTTTAGAAGAAGACACTGGATTACCATAAGAAAGGCTCCAAAGTGTACAAGAAAAAGCCAATAGCTATGGTATGCACTTGGAGCGATGAAGAAGAAGACTCAAAGACTAATTCCTCAGGAAAGGAGACTGAAGGAGTATGTCTGATGGTCGACGAGGAAAATGAGGTAATCAATCCCTTTGTGACTTACTCTATTGATGACTGGGAAGATAAGTATGGTGAACTGCTAGATATGTACAATGCCTTAGCTAAAGAACATAGAGTCACCAAACGTAAACTCAATGTGGTTAATGAAGAACAAGAACTCATCAAGACAGAAAATTCCAAACTGATAGCTGAATTAGCTCAAATGGAAAATGTAAGAAATGAGAACAATCTTGTTAAAAATGAGCTTGAAAAACTTAGAAAATAGCTTGATGAAACCAATCAACATACTGAAGAAAACCTGAGACAAAATGACTTACTCAAGGAAGGGTATGAAGCTGTTAAAAGGGTCAATGATGAATTGCTGGAAAACAATATATGTCTG
Source organism: Amorphophallus konjac (assembly GCA_022559845.1). Lineage (NCBI taxonomy): Eukaryota > Viridiplantae > Streptophyta > Magnoliopsida > Alismatales > Araceae > Amorphophallus > Amorphophallus konjac. The sequence goes on along the minus strand of CM040121.1, from coordinate 295,197,735 downwards.
CGAAAGGAGTTGGAAGATAAGAAGAAAACCCTTGAGAGATTTGTTTTGGGAGAGAGTAATTTGAATGCCTTGTTAGGCACCAAAGTAAACTTTAACAGAGAGGGGTTGGGTTTCAACCCAAGTAAGAAGGAATCATTTGGGGTAAAAACCACTACTTTCTGCACTGAGAAAGGAAAAGAGAAACTGGACATTCCATCCAGTTCCAAAACTACTGAACAACAAAAGAACATCCATAGACAACAGGCTGATTTTGGAAAAAATATCTTCAAGAAATTCAACAAGCCCACGCACCAGAAGCAAGGTGTCTGTCAATTCAACAACTATGACTCTAATAAAAGAATGGGCTATTTTAAAAGAAACATGGGAACGTCTAACTATACACATAATACTGTCAATAAAATGCCTTCATCTAGACAGGTTAAAAATTATGGTCTGGCTGGGACCCAAACCATTATCAACAGAAACTGGACACACCTTGAGAAACAAAAAGAAACAAATGAAATGCACATCAATAACAAAATTGTCAACTCTCAGCACAGAAAGAAAAAGGGGTTAAAACAGATCTGGATTCTCAAGACTGTGCTTAATGAATTGAACGGTATTTTTGGACCCAACTTACCTTGGGTTCCAAAGCACACAACTTAAATTGTTATTGTGCAGGTGAGCCTAGCAGCCGAGAACAACAAGTGGTATCTCGACAGTGGCTGCTCGAGGCACATGACAGTGGATCAAAGAAAGTTTAGCAAGCTTGAATTGAAAGCAGGAGGGTCAGTTAAGTTTGGAGGTAAAAACAAAGGCCAAATCATTGGGACCGGAACCATCGGTAAGAAAACCTCCAACTCTGTTGAGAAAGTCTTGTTGGTTGAAGGTCTGCAGCACAATTTATTGAGTATTAGTCAGTTGTGTGACAAGGGTCACAAGATTCTTTTTGATGAGCATGCTTGCAAAATTTTAGAACCAAACTCCGATAAAATAAAGTTCATTGCAAATAGAGTCAATGATGTCTATATTGTGGATCTTGATGTTGAGTCTAAGTCTAATCGGTGTCTCACTGCTGATTCAGAGAATAACATGTTTGACTGGCATAGGCGACTAGGCCATGCTTGCTTTAACACCTTGCATAAATTAGCTAAATTTGATTTAATTAGAGGCATGCCTAGCTTAAAGTTCAAATCAGTTTCGAAGAATTGCGAGGCATGTGCTCTAGGCAAGCAAACTCGAGCTTCTTTTAAAATTAGGTCTGAGAGCTTGTCAACAAAGATCATGGAACACTTGCACATGGATCTCTTTGGTCCTACCAGAACCCAGAGTCTAAATGGTAAGAGATTTGGTTTTGTCATTGTCGATGACTACTCTAGATTTGCATGGCTATTTTTTTTGGCAAATAAGAGTGATGCTTTTCAAAAATTTGAATATTTTTTCAATAAGCAAAAACATATAGGGCACAAGATCACTGTTATCCAATCAGATCATGGTGGAAAGTTTGAGAACTCCTCATTTTCTAGATTCTGTGAGAAGGAGGGACTGACTCACAAATTTTCTTCTCCCAGGACCCCAGAGCAGAATGGAATTGTGGAGAGAAGGAATCGAACAATAGTGGAAATGGCAAGAACACTACTAATGGAGAGTCAGCTACCTAAGAGCTTTTGGGCAGAAGTGGCAAACACAGCCTGCTACATACTTAATAGAGCTTTGGTAAGACCCATACATAAGAAAACACCATATGAACTCCTGAAAGGTAAGAGGCCTAATGTCTCATATTTCAAAATTTTTGGTTCAAAATGCTTTATTCATAATAACAACAAGAGAGACTTAGATAAATTTGATGCTAGAAGTATTCTAGGAATATTCCTAGGATACTCTGAAACATCTAGGGCCTTCAGGGTCTTTAATAAAACTGATAGAACTGTAGAGGAAACCCCTCATGTTATTTTTGATGAAACAAAAATCTCTAACAGTCTAAATGATGATAACAGGCCTACAAGTCATGATGGAGAGTTCCTGAATCAAATGCAAGAGGAGGAAGTACAACCGGCTGAAGAACCCACTGATCTGAACCCAGTAAGTACAGCCGAACAAGGTGAGTCCTCAACAAATGTCAGAATTTTAAAAGACCACCCTGTAACCAATATTATTCGTAGTCTTAATGATCTCCCTATGACAAGATCTCATTTCAGAAATGTTCAGAATCATGACTTAATTGCTTTAGTTTCTCAAATTGAGCCTAAGACCATTGAAGAAGCCTTAAGTGATGAGAATTGGGTAACTGCCATGTGTGAAGAACTAGGGCAATTTGATAGAAACAATGTCTGGGAACTTGTACCTAGACCTGAAAATTTCAATGTAATAGGAACAAAATGGGTTTTTAAGAACAAACTGAATGAAGAAGGTGTCATCTCTAGGAATAAAGCTAGACTTGTAGCTAAAGGCTACAGTCAGGAGTATGGAGTGGACTTTGATGAATCCTTTGCTCCAGTAGCTAGAATGGAGGCTATCAGAATTCTATTAGCATTTGCTTGTTCAAACAACATAAAACTTCAACAAATGGATGTTAAGAGTGCCTTCTTGAATGGAATTCTAAAAGAAGAAGTTTATGTTGAACAACCTCCTGGTTTTCAGTTTTCGACTAAACCTGATCAAGTTTTCAGGTTAAACAAAGCTCTTTATGGACTAAAGCAGGCTCCTCGGGCCTGGTATGAAAGACTGACCAGTTTCTTACTGAATAAAGGATATAACAGAGGTAAAGTTGACCAAACCTTATTCACTAAGAATTCAAGACAAGATCTCATCATAGTTCAGGTATATGTAGACGACATCATTTTTGGATCAACAAATCCTGAACTGTGTAAAGAATTTTCACAGCTTATGTCAGCTGAATTTGAGATGAGCTTAGATGGAGAACTGACTTATTTCCTTGGCTTGCAGATAAATCAAATGTCAGATGGCTGCTTCTTCCACCAAACCAAGTACACGCTGGAAATCCTAAAGAGGTTTGGGATGACTAACCTGAAGCATATATCCACCCCAATGAGTACAAGCATGACCCTTAATGTGTTGTGGTCGGTGCAGTATTCAGAGGGGGTGTGAATGAATATAGCCCTTTTAAATCTTTCGCCCAATTAAAATATTCGGCTCACTAACTATCTAGAATGCTAACTAGACAGATATATCAAATCTGAAAGACTAATTAGCAGTTGCGGAATAAAACAAACAGACAGTAAGCACTCTAACAAGATAAGTTAGATGAACTATAGCTTAATTAGAATTTCAATCACTTAACAGATTAAGACACTCTAAGCAATTAGACAATTCAAGCAACACACAATCCCAGTGTCAAACAGATAGCGTGCGTAGCTAATCAACTTCGTTGAACTTGAAGCAAACACTTGAAGCGCCCTTATGCAAGCATCTACCGGAAGCAATAAGACAGATGAAGAAATCAAACCACTGCACAATGGGTTTTAGGTGGTTCGGTCCACCAGACCTACATCCACCCCACACTCAACCCGAGTGTGGATTACTGCTGCGCAACACAGCTTGCATCCGCTGGGCAATACAGCTTAGCCTACAACCGCTGGGCCTTGCAGCTTGCCGTCCAGTGGAATCCACCACTGCAACCGCTGGGGATTACAGCTTACCCGTCCAGTGGAAACCTCCACTGCCCGCTGAGCAACACAGCTTGCTGTCCAGAGGTGTCCTCTTCTGCAAACCGCTGGCTAACAGCTTGAAAGAAAGTGTAAAAAGGAAAACGAAAGACAAGATAACAGCAGTCGGAAAGCTTTAAACGTAAAGCACAATGTGGCTCTTAAAGAGCTGACTGGCCTGGATTTGATCCACGGTCCAGTGAAGATAGATCTTCAAACAACCTCTCTCAGTCTCTTCTTCTCACGATCTCTTTCTTTCTTTTTCTTTCTCTTTGCACTTCTCTTCTTCTTTCGCTAATCTCTCACTCTCTGCTCTTCTCTTCTCTCTCTTTTCTTTTCTCTCTTGTGCTGGATCGACAGCTTCTTTTCACTCTGCCTTTTTCTCTATCTCTCTTTTTCTTTTCTTCTACTGGATCGTGGAAGCTCTATCTCCTTTTTCCCTTTTTCTTCTCTCAACTTCTGCTCTCTGGCTTCGATCACGATCTCACTCTCTTTCTTCTTCTTCTTTTCTTTTTCTGGATCAAAGGGCTTTTCTGCTCTCCAGGCTTCTTCTTTGATCAGCCTTCTATAGAGGATGAAGGCTTCCTTTTATAAGCAGCAGCAGCAGGCACACTGGCGCGTGTGGCTTCCACATTTCCTGCCCTAAAAATTCAGACCACGTGGCAGCATCCTGGTATCTCGTCCACCCTTGGATCACGAGCCAGGCACCTCAGATCACGTGCCCTTCATTAGTACGCATTTTGAATTTGTCCCACTGCGTCGACCCTGCTGTGGATAGCGTTGACGCGTTGAAGACAGCCAGAGATAAGTCGCCCCCTTCTTGAACTACTGCGTCGACGCTGCCAGTTGGTGGCGTTGACGCATTGATGTGTTCCAGTGAGCAACCAGCCTATCCATTTTAACTGTTACGTCGACGCTGCTCCACTGCTGCGTTGACGCGTTGGAGTATTTCTGAAAAGGCCTCTGCTTCTTGAGTGGCTGAGTTGACGCAGCCTTTGCGTAGAGTTAACGCTGTGAAGAGTATCCGTGGATGCATCTTCACTAGTGCGTGGACGCCTTAAGCTCCCAGCGTCGACCCTGTTCTCTTCAGCGTTGTCATCATCTGAAGACAGTGTATAGACTTTATCAACAACAGATGAGCAAGTGTGAGCACTGAGTGAGTGTATAGACTTTGTAAGCATTCAGCTCGTGTAATGTATATACTTCATGAAATGTACAGACTTCGTGAGACTTCAATGAAGACAGACGATGTATAGACTTCATGACTGAGGCACGATACAGACTTGTCCAATGTATATACTTGCTCAATGTTCAATCTTCATGAATGATGTACAGACTACCAATGTGTAGACTTGCCAAGACAAATGAACGATGTACAGACTTGAACAAGGCAAGGTCTGTACAGGCTTTGAGGTTCACAATGTATGGACTTGGCAACCCACCGGCTGTACAGACTTCCACTCAACAACGTTGTATAGACTTGGAAATCTGAACGGGAGGATGTATAGACTTGCACAAATCAAAAGTCTGTACAGACTTGAAAAGAAACCCAATGTATAAACTTCGTGAGCACCTGGAGGATGTACAGACTTAGTGACTGTACAGACTTGGAAGGCTCAGCGAAGGCTGTACAGACTTCAACGAAGAGATGCACAATGTACATACATCATTCAAAGGCCAGTGTGAAGACTACACGATGTATAGACTATATGAATTGACTCTGCATGAGACACTCAGATGGACAGTGTTTAGACTAATGCATGAAGCAAAGCAAGAGCTCTTTCAAAACAATTCCAATGCGTCAACGCATTGAATCCACTGCGTCGACGCACCAGTTGACACATTTTATAGACCAGCTCTGGGACAGACCAGAGAGTTGACGCAATGATCCCATGCATCAACGCATTATGCAATACTCATGCAAACTCATGCATTCAATGCTGTATATCAGACACAGTCCTATGCAATCAAATCAACAGCCATATTCAAAACACAATATCATAATGCACTGACTGTGTTGCAATCATCAAAACAAATCAGCATGCTATCATCAAAACACAATGCACATGCTTGTGCCTAAGAGACACAACATTCTCCCCCTTTTTGATGATGGCAACACAATGTGACAGTGAGTCACACACAAGAATTTCTCCCCCTTTGACATGATCAAAAAGAGAAAAACAGTAAAAATAAGAGTGTAAAGTGCATTATGCATGCAAATTCCTCTAGAACATTCTCCCCTTGAATGTAATAGTAGCTATTCTCCCCTTAAAAGCAGATGACCCATAACTCCCCCTGAAGTACAGGAATGAACCCTGGTTATCCAATAACTCAAGCTAAATTCTGCCATTACAAAGAATCTGAATTCTGGTTACATGAACAGAATGAAACAGAACCAGAGCTGATTGTGGAACAGGATGGAAGATTCCAACAGTGTGGATCAACTGAGAATATAAGATTAGCCAATACATCTCAATGAATCAATCAATAGCAAGATGTTGATCAGGCTATCTGGGAAGAATCTGAACATGAGGGATTGTAAAGCATCCATCATAACAATGAGTCTTAAGAAGATTTGACTCTTCTATCATAAGGGGTTATGAATTTGCAGCTTAACCAATCTGATTTAATTTTGCTGTATACCAAATTTGCCAAATTAAACTCAATACTCATATCTGAATCCATGTTTTAATAAAAGTGAACCAAATAGTCATAAAACACTCAAAAACAATCATCTTTTATCTTACACATATGATCTCAATTGCACTTTTGATAAATACACAGGTTAGTACTGAAGTTAAACACTTTTTCAAGAACATGAGTTGACAGATTTTTCAAGATAATTTTATTTGAAGCACATTATATTTTTTCCTGAGCAATTTAAGTTGATCAACACCTTTTTACATGAGGCATAATAAGTCTTAGTTGAAGTGACCCAGTTACTCAGTGTGATAACTGTCATTGCCTCTCACTTTCAGAGCATAGTTAGCAATATGAGTGTCTTTTTACATGAGAAGACACCTTTATCAGAGGCCAGACTCCCCAGCTACTCAACACAAATAAGCTATTGCTCTGTCAGGTTTTGTTCCACTGACTTTTTTATCAGAGATAACTATGGCACCTCATGACATGAGTTACTTTATTTCATTGATAAAGAACTCAGTTTCTCAGTGACTGAGTCATTGCTCTGAATTCATAATTTTTCATTTAGTCAACATTTTTCAAATTAATGTTTAACAACAATACACACTATATGCATCTTAACCAAAGAAGCCCTGAATTCAAATTTTCAGATATCTGATGAGAGAGTCTAAGGTTTACATGACACATGTGGTTAAAGTTTATTAAACCTTATCATTCAGATATTTTCAATTCATTTAACTACAAATCTGAGAATACATTAATCTTATATCAGTCTGATTCAGTGATAATTCTTAAACCTATATGATAGAAGTTTCTACAATGTTCTCAGACTGAATTGCATGACATGCAGCTTAAGTTCCTCAGATCAGAAAAATAAGTTTAGCTGACCAACAAATCAATAGTAGAGCCAATTCAGTCACACCAGCTGAGAAGAATGTGAAAGGTGAGTATAGGCTGGTGCAAGAGTAAATCAGCAATAGAGAAGAGCATCAGAAGAGATTTTATCATCAGACAGTTGCTAAGTCTGGAATACAGACTGATCAGCTATTTTAGAGATACCAGCAGAGAATTCAGTTGAATAGTGCATAGTCAAGAGAGTAAATCAGGTTACTTAAACAAAGGGAGTTCATGAGGTGAAGACGATATGAAATAGGAATGCTCCCCCTGTCTAAGTGCAATGAATTTCCTTTTAGATTTTTCAAAATTTTATGATATGCACTATCCTACATATGCAGTATGCAACAATTCTAACAAGGAGAGCATGATGATCAATCAACAGCAAACAAGCTCCCCCTGACAAAATGCATGATGTGCAATGAATCATTTCTTTTTGAATTTTATTTTCTTCAAATTTATGATATGCAATACACTGCTCTATATGAAAACTAGACCCATGGTACTAGGCGGAGGACTCGATCCAAGGACCACCTCACACATGGCAGTAGCATCCAGACATACTCCATATGCCCTTCAGCACTGTTCCATTTAATATACCATGATGGTCATGCAAATGACATATGCAGTGCAGAGCAATCTCATTTATTTAGTGCAAACAACAGCATGAGAAGAGCATCAAAAATCAACCAAGCAAAACAACAATTTCAGATAACAAACAGACACATCAGCATTTTTAGATGATGAAATTTAAAGCAAATTCAGAACTAACCTGAGATGTAGAATCCTGGGGCTTCCTTTTTGAGTGCCTTGGCTAAATTACCCCTTTTATTTCTCTCACCAAGGCACACCTGCAACATATCAATCAATATGATCTTGTAGGAACCCAAGCTGCCTTGGGTCCTGTATGAGCCCTAACAGGTGTTCTGACTGGTCTCTTAACAGAATTATCATCATAGCCCATCAACTTATAGCTGGACAAGGAATAGCCAAATTGACCAGACTTACCATGATAACTAACAGAATTTGAGTTCCTTTTATGCACCTTATTGTAAGTATTGGATTCATGTGCATGAACGTCAAAATTTCTGTTGTGTGCATGGGCATTTTGTTTTCTGAACTCTGCCACCCAGCACTCAGAGGCTTTGTGGCCAGGTTTTCCACAATTAAGCCAAGAAAATTTCACAAATTATTTTGCATGGAATTTGACAGCATGGGGGTTAATATTATTCTTCTGAACATACCAACAGTTCTTGACTGTGTGGCCATGTTTTCCACATTCAAAACATGAAGAATGCATTCTGTCAAGATTCTTATAGAATGCATGTCTTTTTACAGGGATTATAGCAGTTTTGGAGTTAATTGTTCTTCCCTTAGCATGCCAACAATTTACAGGAATATGGCCCAATTTGTTACAATGAAAGCAATGAAGTTTCTTTTTCAGATATGCATGATTCCTATCATGAAGCTCTTTAGCATTCAAATCATCTTGCTTCTTTAATCTACAATCATGCATAAAGTGGCCAATTCTATGACAGTAAAAGCATTGAATTCTCTTATTTTGATCATGAGAAGGTTTCTTCGATTTAGAATTCCTAGCATGAATTCTATCGAATTTTAGTTCATCCTCTCTCATGACAAAGCAAACATCCATCTCATGGCCAGATTTACCATAGTAGAAACATTTCACATTCTTTCTTTTAACATGAGATAGTTTGGCCTGAGAGATTTCAGCATACAAATTTTTATTCTGTTTTGTTTTCTTTTGTTTTTCTATCTGATTCGCAGGCAGACATGAAGGAGAAGCTGAAGTGCTAGCTAACTCAGAGCTACGCACAAAGGTTGTATACATTCTTTTTCTCTCTTCCTGTTTACTACCTCCATCAGAGACTTTCTTCTTAGAAGCAGCCTTTGAATTTTTTTTGTTTTTAAATGACTCAGATAGAGAATTGTTCAATTCAGTGATTTCATTTTTGAGAGAGGAAATGAGAATTTCAGAATCTGTGATCTTTTCATTAAGTAAGACATTAATGGCTTTGTAGCTATCAATCTCTTCTATTAATGCAGTCACTCTCTCACATTCATTTTCAGTTGAACTTCTCCCTCTTTCAAGCATTAAGAGTCTCTCAGACATAGCAAAATTAAGCAGCTTCAGTTCTTCATTCTCCTTTCTAGTTTGTTCATTCTGAACTAATTCATTAGTTAAGATTAGATCATTTCCTAATGAATTCAGCTTATCTTCAAGTTCAGAAATCTTGTCTGTGAGTTCCTGATTTTTATTTTCCAAAATAGAAATTTGTTCCTTACTCACATTCAGATTAGCTAAGCATATTTCATGAGATTTTCTCAGATCTTGACATTTTTCACAATGAGCATTCGAATTAATCTGATCACATTTCTTTTTCAGCTTTCTATTTTCAGATTTCAAATATTTACATTTCTTAGAACGTTCCTCATACATATCCCATAATTCATCAATTGAAATCTCTTCGGATTCAGATTCAGAATTTACCTTGGATGAGGAATCTTCATTATCCCAGTTGGCCATTAAACAACTATCACTCTGTTGGTTATGCGCAGAGATAACTTTGTCATATATCTCTTTTCCAGAATTGCACCTGAGAGCAAAAGAATATACATCAGTATTAACAGCAGCTCTCAAGATATTAAGAATTATGACATTATCACGGTTCTTAAAGGTGTCCTCACTAGACCACTTGGTCTGATCTTTGGGTAATCGATGTGGGCCTTTGGATAGCAAACTCCATAATTTGGGATCTATGGAATCTACATACACAGCTAGGCCTCCTAGCCAACTTTCAAAGTAAGAACCATCATAAATTGGAGGACGATCCATTTGGACAGATGGCAGACAGATTCAACTCACTAAAACAAATGACAGGAAATGCAGCAAGACCAGATGGGCAAGGTAAAGCACTAAACCGGTGAAACAAAACAACGAGCATAATACACCCACTCTGACATGCACTCAACAGTTAGCAGGATCCTCTACAGATTGTTAGATCTGTTAAGTCAGAAACCTGGCTCTGATACAAATTGTTGTGGTCGGTGCAGTATTCAGAGGGGGGGGGTGAATGAATATAGCCCTTTTAAATCTTTCGCCCAATTAAAATATTCGGCTCACTAACTATATAGAATGCTAACTAGACAGATTTATCAAATCTGAAAGACTAATTAGCAGTTGCGGAATAAAACAAATAGACAGTAAGCACTCTAACAAGACAAGTTAGACGAACTATAGCTCAATTAGAATTTCAATCACTTAACAGATTAAGACACTCTAAGCAATTAGACAATTCAAGCAACACACAATCCCAGTGTCAAACAGATAGCATGTGCAGCTAATCAACTTCGTTGAACTTGAAGCAAACACTTGAAGCGCCCTTATGCAAGCATCTAGCAGAAGTAATAACACAGATGAAGAAATCAAACCACTGCACAATGGGTTTTAGGTGGTTCGGTCCACCAGACCTACATCCACCCCACACTCAACCCGAGTGTGGATTACTGCTGCGCAACACAGCTTGCGTCCGCTGGGCAATACAGCTTAGCCTACAACCGCTGGGCCTCACAGCTTGCCGTCCAGTGGAATCCACCACTGCAACCGCTGGGGATTACAGCTTACCCATCCAGTGGAAACCTCCACTGCCCGCTGAGCAACACAGCTTGCTGTCCAGAGGAGTCCTCCTCTGCAAACCGCTGGCTAACAGCTTGAAAGAAAGTGTAAAAAGGAAAACGAAAGACAAGATAACAGCAGTCGGAAAGCTGTAAACGTAAAGCACAATGTGGCTCTTAAAGAGCTGACTGGCCTGGATTTGATCCACGGTCCAGTGAAGACAGATCTTCAAACAACCTCTCTCAGTCTCTTCTTCTCACGAACTCTTTCTTTCTTTTTCTTTCTCTCTGCACTTCTCTTCTTCATTCGCTAATCTCTCACTCTCTGCTCTTCTCTTCTCTCTCTTTTCTTTTCTCTCTTGTGCTGGATCGACAGCTTCTTTTCACTCTGCCTTTTTCTCTGTCTCTCTTTTTCTTTTTTCTACTGGATCATGGAAGCTCTCTCTCCTTTTTCCCTTTTTATTCTCTCAGCTTCTGCTCTCTGGCTTCGATCACGATCTCACTCTCTTTCTTCTTCTTCTTTTCTTTTTCTGGATCGAAGGGCTTTTCTGCTCTCCAGGCTTCTTCTTCGATCAGCCTTCTACAGAGGATGAAGGCTTCCTTTTATAAGCAGCAGCAGCTGGCACACTGGCGCGTGTGGCTTCCACATTTCCTGCCCTAAAAATTCGGACCACGTGGCAGCATCCTGGTATCTCGTCCACCCTTGGATCACGATCCAAGCACCTCGGATCACGTGCCCTTCATTAGTACGCATTTTGAATTTGTCCCACTGTGTCGACCCTGCTGTGGATAGCGTTGACGCGTTGAAGACAGCCAGAGATAAATCGCCCCCTTCTTGAACTGCTGCGTCGACGCTGCCAGTTGGTGGCGTTGACGCATTGATGCGTTCCAGTGAGCAACCAGCCTATCCTTTTTAACTGTTGCGTCGACGCTGCTCCACTGCTGCGTTGACGCGTTGGAGTATTTCTGAAATGGCCTCTGCTTCTTGAGTGGCTGAGTTGACGCAGCCTTTGCGTAGAGTTAACGTTGTGAAGAGTATCCGTGGATGCATCTTCACTGGTGCGTGGACGCCTTAAGCTCCCAACGTCGACCCTGTTCCCTTCAGCGTTGTCATCATCTGAAGACAGTGTATAGACTTTATCAACAGCAGATGAGCAAGTGTGAGCACTGAGTGAGTGTATAGACTTTGTAAGCATTCAGCTCGTGTAATGTATATACTTCATGCAATGTACAGACTTCGTGAGACTTCAATGAAGACAGACGATATATAGACTTCATGACTGAGGCACGATACAGACTCGTGCAATGTATATACTTGCTCAATGTTCAATCTTCATGAATGATGTACAGACTACCAATGTGTAGACTTGCCAAGACAAATGAACGATGTACAGACTTGAACAAGGCAAGGTCTGTACAGGCTTTGAGGTTCACAATGTATGGACTTGGCAACCCACCGGCTGTACAGACTTCCACTCAACAACGTTGTATAGACTTGGAAATCTGAACGGGAGGATGTATAGACTTGCACAAATCAAAAGTCTGTACAGACTTGAAAAGAAACCCAATGTATAGACTTCATGAGCGCCTGGAGGATGTACAGACTTAGTGACTGTACAGACTTGGAAGGCTCAGCGAAGGCTGTACAGACTTCAACGAAGAGATGCACAATGTACAGACATCATTCAAAGGCCAGTGTGAAGACTACACGATGTATAGACTATATGAATTGACTCTGCATGAGACACTCAGATGGACAGTGTTTAGACTAATGCATGAAGCAAAGCAAGAGCTCTTTCAAAACAATTCCAATGCGTCAACGCATTGAATCCACTGCGTCGACGCACCAGTTGACACATTTTATAGACCAGCTCTGGGACAGACCAGAGAGTTGACGCAATGATCCCATTCATCAACGCATTATGCAATACTCATGCAAACTCATGCATTCAATGCTGTATATCAGACACAGTCCTATGCAATCAAATCAACAGCCATATTCAAAACACAATATCATAATGCACTGACTGTGTTGCAATCATCAAAACAAATCAGCATGCTATCATCAAAACACAATGCACATGCTTGTGCCTAAGAGACACAACATAATGCAGATGAGTCAGGTAAACAAGTGGATGATAAACTCTACAGAGGTATGATCGGATCCCTCTTGTACTTAACAACCTCTAGGCTAGACATTCAATTCAGTGCAGGTTTATGTGCAAGATATCAGTCTAGGCCTACTGAACTACATTTGTCTGCTGTAAAAAGAATCTTTAGATATCTGTCTGCCACACATATATTAGGCTTATGGTATCCTGCTTCACGCACATTAGATTTAGTTGCATACACTGATGCAGACTTTGCTGGTTGTAAACTACATAGGAAGAGCACCAGTGGCCACTGTAAATTCTTAGGAGGATGCCTAGTTTCTTGGAGTTCAAAGAAACAACATTCAGTGGCTCTTTCCACTGCTAAGGCTGAATACGTGGCTGCAAGCAGCTGTGGCACTCAGGTTATCAGGATCAAGCATCAGCTTCAGGATTACCAAGTAGAGACATGTTGCACTCCCATCTTTTGTGATAACACTAGTGCCATAAACATAGCAAAGAATCCTGTTTTACACTCACGAACAAAACACATTGAAATCAGGCACCACTTTATCAGAAATGAAATTGCAAATAAAACATTTGAATTAATTCATGTTGGGACTGCAGATCAAATTGCTGATATTTTTACAAAACCTCTAGATACTGAAAAATTCACTTCTTTGAGAAGAGAACTTGGTATTTACAAACTCTGACTGATTTGAGGCAATGAATTCTGGTTCATGTATTTCCATAAATTTAGTGGTAGTTTTGTCATACTTTTTCTGGTGGGGGTCCCTTTGTGAGGGGGAGCGGGTGTGTGCTTTGAGTAAAGGCAATTCTGCTTCTCTACTATTTTCTGGGTAGAATGGAAGATAGAGCTACTAGAGAGGGGGAGCTTGACTAATTAGAAACGCTTGAAAGATGGTTGTTGTTGCTGGATTAAATGTTAGAATTGATCTTGAATATTCCCTTTAATAGAACCTCATTCATTTCCTACATTCTTAAGTATGTGCAATTATAGTCCAGCTAGAATCCTCTTCTAGTAAGTCTTAAGAGGCTAAGATTAACCTTCACAAGTATATCCTCTTACTTTGTTGCATGACTCATGAACAAGCTAGACTTGTAAGAAATGGTTTATGTTTATGAGTTTCTCATTGGACATCTTGATAAGACCTCTAATATTTGCCCTGGGTTTTGTCTTCAAACAACCCTTTGTTGAGCTAGTTAAACTGATCTGTGCTTAAAACTGCATACTGAGAAACTAGGAATCCCATCAATGAAATGAGAATTTCCTATGTCATGAGGTATCAGTTCTCATAAACAAAATCAAAAGAAAGAAATACAATTCAAAATTATGCTTGGCAGAGCAATGATGACAATATGGTGAGTAACTGGGGATTCTGGCCTCTGATCAAGGTGTCTCCTCATGTAACAACCAATGGTCACTATCTCTGCTCTCTAATTGAGAAGTGATGAGGCTCTCACGCTGAGTAACTGAGGATGCTGGCCTCTGACCAAGGTGCATACTTAATGTCAAAAGTGTAACTGGCCAAATACACTCTATAACTGTGCTTTCTCTGCCTGGACTGTTTGTCCTCAATGCCTACAGGCTGTCTTAGTGGTTCAAACTCTTATTGTCTCTTTGACAAGCCTTAACAGCTACCTTAGTCATACTTGTTGCCACTTGCTCTTCTCTCATAATCATAGTAAGTTGATAAACTTCAAGTTTATTCTAAATTTCTTTCTCTTACCAGAACTCCAAGATTCTTCACTGGACCTTACAGCCCCACTTAAGCATCTAAGATTTGACAATGAGTGTCTACTGTTGGAATCCTCTCCATCTTTTCTCATCTGTCCACCGTCAACATCTCTCTTTCTCCTTGTTTTGATGATGTCAAAGGGGGAGAAGGTTGAAAAGTCTGAAAAGGGGAGAAGGTTGAAAGGGGGAGTAAAGAGGTGATCTTGTAGCTAGCTAGTGGAAGGAAGGTTTTGGAATGGTTTTTGGTAAAAGATGATGAGTGCTGTGAGTTCAGGCCTGTTCAGGCCTTGAGAGGTCACCATTGCTACCTTTATTGAGAATGTTTTAAGTTGGTGTTTCTTCTTTCATGGAGTGCTGTGAGTTCAGGCCTGTTCAGGCCTTGAGAGGTCACCATTGCTGCCTTTATTGAGAATGTTTTAAGTTGGTGTTTCTTCTTTCACTGAATTTGACTCATGGTGTTGCCATCATCAAAAAAGGGGAGATTGTTGCATCTCTGTAGTTTTGATGATGACTAACACTATGAATCAAATTATTCTTATGATAATTATTTTGATGCTCCTTGATGAATGATAAAGATCCTGTATTGTCTAAATATTCTTAGGATCTAATGTTGTTGTCTTGCATGCACATCCATGGATCAAATGCTTTTTCATCATGCTTTTTTGATTTAATGCTCCTCTATCATGTTCACCCATGAGCTCATACTTATTTGTCTTGTTTATATGGGTTCTGTGCATTTAGTGCATTGACGCACTTGGCTGGCTGCGTAGACGCAATAGTGCGTCTTTCGCTTGGTGTTTTGTCCACTACGTCGACGCTGTCACTGGATGCGTTGACACATTGGCCTGTTGCCAGGGGCGTGAGCATTTCATTTAAGCAGTTGAGTCGACGCTGCACGATGGAAGAGTTGACGCCTTGGGCTAATGTCCAAAGGTCTTGTGAACCACAACCAAGTGGATGCGTCGACGCTGTCACTGATGCGTTGACGCATTGGTGTGTTCTTGTGAAAAGCCCTGCTCTCCATTTGTAACCATTGCGTTAACACCATCATGCTATGGGGTTGACGCAGTGGTGTGGAACGCGCTTTCTCGTTCTCTTCTTTTTTGATATATGTATATATATATGTGTGTGGATTATCTATTGATTTATTGGCGTACCAGTCACCGGGGTGACAATTTTATTATGCGCTCGATCTGACTTTTAATCAGTCGATTGTGAAGTTCGAGTCAGGACCCGAAGTCCGTCATACCATAAAGGCTATGACGTTAATTACGCCCTTCCTAAGAAGGACAACCCTTGATTAAACGCCAAAAATAGGAGGAAGGTAGCGGTAAAAATAAGACTCAAACGAGAGAGACGGTTGGTTCATCAGCAGGGCGTTAAATGGCCTGAGTGAAGCAAGGATACATCAAATGCGGAGCAAATCCAGCGGCATGTCCCCATTACCTTGGACTATGCCAGATGGGGATAGAAAACCACCCATGCAGCGGCAGGGTGGGATCCATAAAAGATCGGGTATATCTAACCGGAATCTGGATAAGGACCGGTGCGACGTGGCACACCCTGTGCAGGCGTGATGTCTTATTGATATCCCCCTTCGGAAGACCATCGGAGAACATGCAAGGGCAGAACTCCATGGGCCAGCGGGGTTAAGAGAGAATACCATGATCACTCAAGGTGATACGAATGAATTTTGGCAGCATATCCCCTTTATCTTGGATTATGCCAAGAGGAGATAAGCCATCATCCACGGGATGCCGGGATGAAAGCCGGAAAAGAAGGGGGCACCAGGCCCGGGGCCATCACCCACATCCATAGCACCGATTTATGTTCCTTCGGAACCCGTCGGAGCACATGTAGTGACATAGCCCGTTAGGTCCATAAGGTTATAAAGAAATCCAGATCGGAACAGAACAATGTAGGGGAGGTCCTCCCCATTGATTTATTTCCTGAGGGATGCCAAGTGTTCTCCGTATATCCCTTGGATGGGTACAATATGGGGATCAAGGTTTAGGCCAAGAAGAAAGAGGTTCTCGGCGTAAGGATCAGGAGTATGGCCCTGGCTTCTCGGCGTGGGCTGAAGGGAGCTCCCGGCGCGCCATGAAGGGGGTTATCGGCCTAGGCCAAAGGGAGGAAGAAGAGGATCTCGGCGCGGGAGTTCCCGGCGCGCGCCGCGCCGGGAACTATTCACGCCGAGAAGGTGCTGGGCTTGAGCGCCGTGAGGGCTATGGGGTTTTACGGTACCCTGTTTTGGGGGTTTTTCACGGGATTCAGACATGGCCTGGAGAATGGATTCAGGAGGCAAGTGAGGAAAGAGCCAGGGGCCTACCAGGTTGACAGCAGAGGGTCACAGATGAAAGGGGTTCGAGGGATCAGAGTCACCGGGCCTTCGAGCTCTCAGGAACAGGCTTCACGCCATCAGTATTGCCGACCATCCAGGAGATCGAGAGACGACAAACTCTGATCCCTGCAATGGCCCTAGTGGCTTGAGAAATTTGAGAAGAAAATCACGGACTCCGCGACGTTTAAATCATCGATGACATCAGGGAGAGAGGGGGGAAACAAGGCCCAGAAATCCACAGTGAGGATTGGGGCTTTGTTGGCTCTGTCCCATCCTAAACAGGCATGCATATAAGGGGAGCCGGCAGACGATTAACGTGTCAAGCTTGGATGAATTGAATTGGGCGGCATATCCCCCGGGCTTATAGACATGCCAAATAGGGATAGGAAGCCATCCACGTAGCGACGGGATGGAATCCAGATAAACAGCGGGGGATCTTCCCCTTTGAACTCCCTGCTCGGTTGGAGGGTCTATGATATTCATTTTCCCGATGGATAGAGTCAAGCGGGGTGCGTATCGATCACACTCCCTTGGCCTTCCGGGGTTCACCCTATCGGATAGAATTTCGGCAGCGTTTCCCCTTCTTTCGGGTCATGCCAAAGGAAATAGGCCGTCATCCACGGGTACGGGATGATAACCGAAAAGAAGGCTTGGGCTCCCTGATGATGCAGGTGCCCATGGCAATGCTTGCTATCCCCTCAAGAACCGTCGGGGCTTATACAGTGGTATGGCCCCTTAGGTTATAGGGTTATGAATGGATTTGATCTAAGATGATGTAGGGGGGGTTTCCTCCCGTTAATCTCATCCCTGAGGTACATATGGCGACCATGAATATCCCCTTCAGCCGATATAACAGGTTGGACAAGGGTTGAAAGGCAGATGAAGAGACAGGCTCCTGGTATGAGTGTATTGGCCTGAAAGGAGGATCTCGGCGCGGATTGATTAGCCAAAGAGGGGCTCTCGGCATAGGAAGATGAACAGGCAAGGGGGTTCTCGGCGCGCTGGTTCCCGGCGTGCTCACCATTGCGCCGAGGGCTGTTGCTGCCGAGAAGCTCCGACAGCCCTGTTTTGGAATTCAGATTTGATTGGGACCGTATCTGGGGATCAAATCAGTCTGGCACTGTGGACTTCGATGCCATGGCATTAGGGTTTTGCTGAGGGACCGAAGGGTCAAGGTCATCACTTATCAGAACCTCCTGGGATCGCATTCGTCTACAGACGGGACACATCTTCTATAGCCAGCAATTCAGGAAATCAAGAGATTGATGTCTCCGATTCCTAAACGGCTTGGGGGCCTCGCAAGAAACTCAGATGCCTGCGAAGAATCTGCCATCGAGACAGGAGGGGAGAGGGAAACAGGACCCAATAACCCATTAGATAAGGATTGGGGCCCTGACTTCCTTCCTCTTTGAAGCACAGACTCACGGGGATGACTCTGAAAACCGAAACGTCTAGAATATTGGACGTTCAGATGAAAGATACATTCATAGAAGACAGAGGGCAAAACTTTGATTGCCTAATATCAAGCACGGCAACCACTAAATTTCATTTCATCTCATTATCACCACTTACATCGACTGCAAGGCTAAAGCCGAGAAACGGGTAAGGGGAGGAACAGAGGCAGGGAAGAAAAGAACTCTCGACCTCATCTGAATAGCTAAAGCATGAAGGCATATACCATTACATACAGAGGAAATCAAAATAAAAGCAAACATGGGGGGGGGGAGGGTGGAGCATTGACTCCTCTCCCTCCCCCGAGCAGCCCACCTGGAGCTTCTTCTTCTTCTTCTCTTCTTCTTCTTTTCAGTAGGGTCTCTTCTCTCTTTTCTATCTGTTTTCTGGATGAGGTTTTCTTTTCTCTCCTCCGTCCTCCTCTCTCTTTTCGTCTCGAGAGAAAGGGGGTTTTATAGGCATAGCACCCCCTCCCTATCGGCATGATCATCTCGGCGCCCGGTTGATGAGCTCCCGGCGCGCCTTGTTCGGGCATAGCTTCGGAGGCAATAGGCTTCCCGGCGCCCCTTCCTCATATGGGTCTTGTTGGGCTCTCGGCGCCACACGGCTGGGCCCGTTTAGATCTTTTAGTCTTTTATGCTTCCTCATCGGTAAGCTTGAGCTGTTAAGGCCGCTTAATCTGTCCCTTCATTTGTCGGTCCCTCGAGTCCGTCAGGCTAGGCGAAGGCCCATCAATTGGTGAGTTAGCATAGCTTCATCAGAATATTTCTGGGGATTTTCATCAGTCAGTGGACTGCAGTTCTTCATCAGTACTGCCGTCTGAGCGACGACAATACCGGACATCAGCTTGGCCGGGGAGGGCTTCAGCCGGGTGGTAGCTTCAGTGATAAATCTTCCGTAATCCTGGTCTTGCAGGGACTTCCGGGATCTTCATCTTTCACTCAATCTTTCATTATGTCTCGTTTCTATTGTCTGTTATATTTCAGGTGTCAACAAATGCCCCCCACTTGCAGGTAGCGAGAGTGCAGAATAAATGACACGGTGCCTGCAGGTGCATAATTCAGCATCTGAACCCATTTCTCAGTTTGGGACTGCTAATCATCTTTCATTTTGCAGCTTGGAAGCTTCTTTGCATTGACTTTTCTTGTAATTTCTTTCAATTACTTTTGATCTCTTTGTTTTGAATACTCTCGTCACGGCTCTCTCGGCCTGTAGCTTCTCGGCGCAATCACCGGTAGGGACTCTCGGCGGAGAGCTTCTCGGCGCGCCCGGCAAGGGGCCTCTCGGCAGCACTTCTCGGCATGCCTTTTGGCCGAATGGGGGCTCTCGGCCTGGGGTTCTCGGCGGCCCTTTCTCGGCGCGCCTTTCGGCTGAAGGGGGGCTCTCGGCCTGGGGGTTCTCGGCGCGCATTTGACCGCGCCGAGAACCTCTTTGCTTAGGGTTCTATTTAAGGCGCCGAAAGCCTCCTTCCTTCTCATTCGATACGGCCTCTTCTCTCTCTTCAGTTTCTTTTCCTTCTCGGCGGTGGTGGCGAGTTCCTCCCCTCCGGCCGTCCATCTTTCTTCCCGTCTCATTAGACTTCGCCAGGGTAGGACGTTCTTTGGGGATTTAATCCCTTTTGCTTCCGGGATCGCCCCCTCTTGGTTGGCGACTCCCTATTCTCCTTGGGCAGACCCCGAATAAGAGGAGATGCTGCTGAAATTTTCAAGGGCTTCATATATAATAATCCTTACGAAACTGCCTCTTATCTTAGGTCTTTTACTTAACATTTCTTTTTCCTGACTGCAGATATTGCAATGGCTTCCGGCTCTGCTGCTGCATCCTCTGGAGCTGTCGGGGCCAGTTCGTCAGCCCAGCCAGATATATCACGGGCCACAGTAAACTGGCTGAATGTGCACAGTCTAGACTTCGGATACGACAAAATCGCTTCCGTTGATGAATCGTCTGATTCTGAAACCGACACGGTGTCAACATCCCGGGTATACTCCACTGGCATGGAAACATGCTTCAGACGGGGCACTGATTATCGTCCGGATTTCCCGAAGGACAAGCACTTGATGCCGTTTATCCGGACTTTCACCGTGGGTGGAATGCGGGACTATCGAATAGCTCGTGCAGTTGAAGCCGCAATTCTGGTCGAGAGAGACAGCCTGAAAGATTCAGTGTATCGTGGGAAGGCTATATATCTTCCCGGGGAGAAGCGTGACTGGGATGCAGTCCTTGGCATATCGGAGCTGGAGCCGGAAAAGAAAATGCTGACCCGGGCCCCGGAGTTCACACCTGCTCGGTGGGATAATGCCAGTGGCCGAGTTCATAGGGAGAAGCCCGGCTACGGTCTCTTCCTGGCACCAGTAAAGTGGGGGTACCGCGAAGAGCCTTTTGTGCTGAATTGTTCGGCCGTTCAGTTCAAGTATCATTTGGCCGCTGGTTGGTTTGGGGATACCAAGATCACTGACGCCCACCTATTTCGAGTAGGAGCAGTGGAGTTTACTGAGTTTGTTCTGAAGGAATATGCCCCTCTGCTGATCAGAGCCGGGGTATATCATAGTGTCTTTGCTTCCAGATTTCGATATCCCATATCCCGAGGGTTATGCTGTGGAATGTTTGAAGTGTTCTGCCCTTTATTCAACATATTTTATACAGCAGAGGGTGAGACATCTCTTGACCTCTGGAGTCTATCACAGCTTTCCGGACTGCCTATTGATGGCGAGCCGTATGAAGAAGTCTGCTTGGCAGATTCTGAGAAGGATAGTTCCGATGGTGAAGGCAAGTATTCCCTTGGCTTCTCATACCGGTATCTAATGAAGGCATATCGCTCCATCTGTCTGGCGTACAGTAGAGGGTCCTCCCAAGGCTATCATCCCCGAGAGAAAGGCAGCAAGCTGAGGGTCCGGATAGGGCAGTGGATTCAGTATTTCTTTGACGGCCCCTTGAAATATGCAGACTTCCCTTCCATGGGTCCGACGGCCAGCAAGCAGATAAGGACTCCTCGCTATAAGTCAGAGCTGCCATCTTCATTGCGCCGTGCAGGCAGAGGTGGTCCCAACCCAGCAGGTGTAGACCCCATCACACATTGCGCGGCTTACTTCACATTCTGGTTGTGCACTTTCGCTCTCCCTCAAGGGGACGAGACAATCATCCGGCCAGAAGCTATATACCCGGCCTGTCAGATGGCCTGGGGAATGAGGCTGTCGCTCTGCCCGGTGGCCTTGTGTTTAATCTACAAATCTTTGGGAGATTTGTACAAGCATCGGACTCCCCGTTCTTTGAGGACTGTGGGTCCTTTTCATTTTTTCAATGCCTGGGTCTGCAGTTTATTTCCTGAATTGGCTCCCAGAACTTTGCAGGCAGATACGGTATTGCCCAGAATGATTGAGTTTGCCAGTGCTGAACCTGGTCCTTTCTATGATCAGCTGTTCAAAATAAGGGGCCGACTGATAAAGGTGCCGGTGGATGCCCCTGGCAGCATTCATTTCTGGAGCTTGGCGGCAGGTTCAGCTCCTTTGATTCATTCTCAGAGAGAGTGCAAGCTGGAAGAGGTAGAGACCTATGTCCATCCTGTCTCAGGGCTTAATACTGCTCGCTCTATTCTGGAGCCGGAGCTGGTCAGATGGGCCATGGCCATTCGGCCTAGTGTCTTAGTTTTCAGAAAGGGTGGTCTGCTTCTTCTGGAACCATACTATCCATTCCGCTTTGGGCGGAACTTTGGTTATGACCAGCATATCCCTACATCAGTCGCTCAATTTCCCCTGGATAGCCGGGCTAAGCATGGGTCCGCCATTGTCGGCGATGGCCGGTTGTGGTGGGATTTCTATCATCGCCAGGATGGCGCAGTTTTCAGAGTTCCCACCGTTTCCAACCGTGTACCCCGGGTAACATCAGAATACATCAAATGGTGGAACATTCGAACCAGCTTTTACAGGGATAGTAGAGGTGCATTCTGGGACGTGGCCGAGCGTTCCTTTTTGAAACAACAGCCCGGACCAGTGTTTGACATCCCCGAGGCCCACCTGAAGAGGCTTTATTCACAGCACCAGAGGGAGGCGGAGAAATATCTGGCCCAGCGTCGGGCTTTGAAGGAAAAAGATTCCGACCCGCCTGCTCCTGTCTTTGCTGCTATCAACGAGGACACTTTCATGCAGAGCTTGAAACATCTGTGCCGTGTGGGGGGCGCTCGTTTGGAGGCGCAACAATACCCATTTCCTGTCGAAGAGCCGCTCCCGGCAGTAGTCCCTTGGAGGGGTCCGACAGATAGATTCATCCATATAGGACGTTTGTGCGTAGGGAGGACAGGACTCAGACGTACTACAAGCAAACGTCTTGGCTGTTCATTCTGCTGAACTTACATGGGTTGTCTGCGGAAAGCCCGCTAGCCGGCATCTTGAATAAGCCACTGTTCATCTCCTTTCATTATGTCGACGGTTGGGGCATGGACCACCTCGACTTATTTCGATGCCTTGACTCACGTGGTCATAGTGATCTAGCAGCTTTAGTGGAGAAATGCCAGATATTTGGTGATGTCTGCTGGCTTATCAAGGAGGCTGCTTCCGCTCCAAGGAGGTAGCTTATCTGTACTGGCCGCTCTCTGTCTTTTATGATGGCCCAGCAGGTATGATCTTTTCTTTTCTGACTGTAGTACTTTCTGATAAATATTTAAGCTCTGCATTCACTGACCTCATTGCTTCTCTGCCGTCTTCAACAGACAGGCCGGATATAAAGCGCCAGGGGCTATACAGAAAGATCATTGCGCAGGCTGAGAAGCCTACTTATTTTGAAGTCCCTGCAGCAGCACCGACTACCACTCCCCTGCCTCCTGGCAAGAAGAGAAAGGTTTCTGCGGTCAAGGCTGCAGTCGGGAAGGCCAGGAAGGCCAAGAAGGCTCATGCTCAGCAGTCGGCTTCGGTAGCGATGGACACTGGGACCCCTCTCCCTGATATTCCCTCATTTGATGAGTTCGAATCTCAAAGGGAGGCTGCTCAGACATCGGTTCAGGGTAACATCAATAGCCTGCAGTTGCATTCTTCATCCTCTTTTGCTGGATTTCAAAGAAGTCCTTGAATCTGACCCCTCCCTTTTGCACAGCCCAAGAGCCAGTTGTGGCATCTTCTGTGGTGGAGACCAGGCTGCCTTCTCCCACGCCGGCTAGTGAGGCGGAGGGTAAGCATGCCTTTTTCATCTTTTTCTGCATATTTCAATTACTTTTCATTGTCCCTCTCACAAGCTTTTCCCTATAGTGACGGTCGGGGAGGAGACTGAAATTACGGGAGAGGCTGGCGATATCACTCAGCCACAGGAGGGTCATAAGACCCAGACGAAACGGGGCCTCGTCCCTGTGAGGCGTATAGTTACCCGGTCTTCTTCCAGGCAGACGTTAGAAATGGCGGTCCCACCCGTGGATAGTGTAGAAATCTCTTCTAGTAGCTCCGCGACCGCTTCTGAGGCAGATGGAGAGGAAGCAGGTTTCAGCGAGAGCGAGACGGAGGGTGTTTCCAAATCAGAGGCCCCATCCGCATGCACCGCCATTGTTCCATTATTCACCCCCTCCAAGTTGCTGGTGCCATCTCCTGAGGAGGAATTACAAGAAGAGTTCGCCGGCTTGGATACCGAGGCAGATATAACTCCTCCTTTTGTTGCTTCAGCAGCGGGACTTTCTCCTCCTCTGCACTCCTTTGAGGACATTGACATTATATTAGAAGTGAGTCTCTTTTCTTCTCCTCATTGTTTCCCATTTTTATCTGCTGCTTGATGCTGTATTGATCTGTTCACAGGAATCCCCTGTTGCTAGCCCGGTGATGACTGCAGCCTTTGAAGCCACTCTGTCTGACGCCTTGGCCATTGTTCCTGCTTCGACAGTAGCCTGGGCAGGCGTTCCTGAGATAATCCGCCCTGTGCCGGTGAGGGTGCAGTCCTCTACGGACTTAGCATTGTTGGACTTGAGGACTTCGGGGGAAAGCCCGGCTCTCATCAAGGTCCTGGATTTCAGAGCTGAGATGGACCCAATTAGGGGTTCCGCCTTTATACCGGCCGCAGTGCTGACCATTGCGCCTGAATCGGCAATTCCCATAACATCAATCATGGAGAGTGAACCCTTGCCTCTCCGGGCTGTGACCCCTGCAGCCTTGACATTGAAGGAACTGGCTGTTGCAGCGGGGGTGGAAGAAGGAGAGATAGCCGTTACAGAAATTGGAGTATTGTCTATAACTGCCCCGGAATCTATCTCCATACTTTCGGAATCTGAGGAGGAGGTACCCTGCGAAGAGGATGTTGAAGGTGCGGGTATTGCATTAGAGACCCAGGAAGCAACCATTCCGGCACTTACTGGAGTTACCCCCGCGAGCATCCAAACGGTGACCCTCGAGGAGATGGAGGTGGAAGGTCCCTCGGCTTCGTCAGAGGTTGTGGAGAGAGCTCAGTTGGCGCCTTCGGCAGACCTCCCGTCTTCTTCTTCTCAGCCAGATATCACCCTATGGGCAGACATTGACAGTGAAGTAACCTTTGAAGTGGCTCCACTTCCCTTGCCTGGCTTTGCTTCACCTGAGAGTTTTGTCTGGCAACATCTGGACATGTTGCGCCAGCTAGTGGAATCCCAGCCCGGACTAACTTATCCGCAGTTGAAGGAGATAGCCGAGCGTTTCACCGCCGGTTTACAGGCAATGGGTTGTCCTCTAGAGATATGGACCCAGCGGGTTCTGTTGCTGTTAAAATTTGTACATCGCCGGGATTTCTTGGCGCACATTATGTCTGACAGACTGGCGGCTTTGAAGTTGCAAAGGATGGAGTGCAAATCTGAGCTAGAAAAAATGAACTTTATTCTTCAAGAGCGACAGTGCCAACTGCAGTCTCTGGCGCAGCGGGAGCAGTTCGTGCGCGACCGAATAGCCATTCTGGAGGCTGAACTGTCTGGTCTCCGAGCTGAGCTGCCGCAGATAACAACTTCCCGGCCGCAGCTCGAGGAAGAAGCAGCTCTATTGGAGGGGCAGGTGGCATCCTTTCGGGACGAGTCTGTTCGACTGCAGGAGGAGGAAGCTCGACTTCATGAACTAGGGGCCGCCCCCTATGTGGGTCTTCTGGCCTTCGAAGACATCTTCCGGCGGCCATGAATCATTTCTTTTCTTTTTTCTTTTGTCTTCTATTGTGATACAATGTCTCTTCGGGGACCCTCTATGTACTCCCTTTTTCAATGAAAAGGACTCTTTGGCTCTATATGTATCCATCCCCTTTTTTCTTCTTTTGCATGTGGTTTTATCACTGTGGGAAGTGGGGTAGTGGTTTTAGCAGTCCTTCATGCGAATGACTCGTACTAGGCAGGAGAGCGTCCACCCCTTCATAGAAAGGATGGGGGACTCGCTCCACCGCGTGACGGCATCCGAGGAGGTGCTTAAACCGAATTCTGTTGGTAGCAGCAAACGTCCTTCTTGGCCATATGTGCTGCGGGGGAGACAACTTGCAGGAATATGAATAAAGAAGTTCCATCAGAGTAGACGTAAGGTCTAGACTGGGCAGAGGTTATAGCAGGCGGGACATTAAAGGGTGTATAGTTTTCATCAGGACAGACGTAGGGTCTGAACTGGATAGGATTTCATCATTGATCGGGCGAGGTGCCGGTCGATCAATAGCTGGTTCCATCATCGATATTGGGATCATATCGATGCAAGGGAGCTTCATAGGTTTCATCAGAATAGACGAAAGGTCCAAACTGGCAGGATTTCATCATTGATCGGGCGAGGTGCCGATCGATCAATAGTTGGTTTCATCATCGATATTGGGTTTATATCGACGCAAAGAAAGTGTTATAAGTTTCATCAGAATAGACGAAAGGTCTAAACTGGCAGGGTTTCATCATTGATCGGGCGAGGTGCCGGTCGATCAACAGTTGGTTTCATCATCGATATTGGGTTTATATCGATGCAAAGAGTCTCATAGGTTTCATCAGTATAGACGTAAGGTCTAAACCGGATAGAGGATTTCATCATTGATCGGGCGAGGTGCCGGTCGATCAACGGTGGGACGTATGTAAGGGTGTAGGTCTCGTCAGGACAGACGTAAGGTCTATTCCAGCAGGTTTTATGGCGGGTGGGACTTTTCCAAGAAATACGTAGGTTTCATCAGGACAGACGTGAGGTCTGAGCTGGACAGGCTTTATCAGAATGGTGATGGGTTTCATTGTCGGTGGGACATTTGAAAGAGGGTATGTAGATTTCATCAGAGTGAACGTAAGGTCTACCCCGGAAAGGCTTTATCATCGGTGGGGCATAGAGCCAGATGACAGATGGAAGGCTTCATCAGTGAAGGGGAGGTGAAAGCAGCGTGCCGGTCGGCGTGGGACTTTTGAATTACCACATTACTGACCCAAGTGCCCTTTCGGGTTTTCACCGGAGCCAGCCCCCTCTTGCTTTTGCCCACGCGCCCTTTCGGTTTTCACGTGGCGGGGTACCCGATTTTGCCTGTAGTGCCCTTTCAGGTTTTCACCACAACTGGGTTTTGGGCCATTTTTGCACTTGTCCAAAATGCCTGAACAAGTCTGGCGGGGTATCTCTATTTTCAACCCCATTTTTATATATATACTTTTTTTGTTGGTTTCTTTCTCTTTTCCTTTTTCATTGTCTTTTCTGGGACCAGAACTTTCATCATATGGATCATGGCGCCATATGTTTATTGTGGACACGATCATTGATGTGGGTGTCAACATCAATGCAAAGGGAAGTAAGGTTTCATGATCTATTCAGGCGAAAGGTCCGAATTGATTTAGAGGATATAAATAGCAGCTCGGGCACGGGGCCGTTTGCTGAGAATGTGAGTTTCATTGTTAATGTGGGGTCGACATTAACGCAAAGGAATAAAGTTTTATGGTCTATCCAGATGGAAGGTCTGAACTGATTTGAAGGGTTGTGTAGTGTTTTGTCAGAGCGGACGGAAGGTCCCCCCTGGATGGATTTTAGCGTCGATCAGGCAGCGCACCAGCCGCCCGATAGCAGGTTTCATCATTGGTGTTGGGTTCATATCAATGCAAGGATTTCATAGGTTTCATCGGGATAGACATAGGGTCTAGCCCGGACGGGTTTCATCGCTGATCGGGCAGTGTGCCAGTCGATCGGCAGT
The DNA here is from genome assembly GCA_022559845.1 of Amorphophallus konjac. Lineage (NCBI taxonomy): Eukaryota > Viridiplantae > Streptophyta > Magnoliopsida > Alismatales > Araceae > Amorphophallus > Amorphophallus konjac. Next base: position 295,170,177 of record CM040121.1, on the reverse strand, counting down.
GAGTTTCATCATCGGTATTGGGTTTATACCAATGCAAGGATTTCATAGGCTTCATCGGGATAGACGTAGGGTCTAGCCCGGACAGGTTTCATCGCTGATCGGGCAGTGTGCCAGTCGATCGGCAGCGAGTTTCATCATCGGTATTGGGTTTATACCAATGCAAGGATTTCATAGGCTTCATCGGGATAGACGTAGGGTCTAGCCCGGACCGGTTTCATCGCTGATCGGGCAGTGTGCCAGTCGATCAGCAGCGAATTTCATCATCGGTATTGGGTTTATACCAATGCAAGGATTTCATAGGTTCCATCGGGATAGACGTAGGGTCTAGCCCGGACAGGTTTCATCGCCGATCGGGCAGTGTGCCAATCAACCAGCAGCAGGTTTCATCACGGCGGGACGTAAAGAGATATGCAGATCTAGTCGGAACAGACGTAAGGTCTAAACCGGACCGGTTTCTTTGCCGATCGGGCGGCGAGCCCGTCGACCAAAGGTGGGTTTCATCATCGGTATTGGGTTTATACCAATGCAAAGGAATTCATAGGTTTCATCAGGATAGACGTAAGGTCTAAACTGGACATGTCTTATCATTGATCGGGTGGGGTGCCGGTCGATCAACGGTGAGTTTCACCATGGTGGGACTTTGGATAGGGTGAATGAGGGTCTCATCAGGATAGACGTAGGGTCTATACTGAGTGGGTTTAATCGTTGATCGGACAAGGTGCCGGCCGATCGATGAGGAGTTTATGGTGGGAGACGAGGCTTTCTTTGGGGTTACCACATTACTGACCCAAGTGCCCTTTCGGATTTTCACCGGAGCCAGCCCCCTCTTGCTTTTGCCCACGCGCCCTTTCGGGTTTTTACGTGGCGGGGTACCCGATTTTGCCTGCAGTGCCCTTTCGGGTTTTCACCATAGCTGGGTTTTGGCCATTTTTGCCCTTGTCCAGAATGCCTGAACAAGCCTGGCGGGGTATCTCTATTTTTAACCCCATTTTGTCTCTTCTTTTTCTTCTTCCCTTTTTCATTTTTTCTTTTCTTCTCTCTCTCTCTCTTTTTTTTAGAGAGTGACAGGTCAGAATGTTATTATATCACGATAAGGGGTGACTTGGCTAGGGTTGAGTGCCGCTAGATCAAGGAAGGGTAGCTCGGCTAGGGCGGAGTGCCGTTAAACCAAGAAAAAGGTAGCTTGGCCAGGGCGGTGTGCAGCCAGACCAAGAAAAGAGGGTAGCTCGGTTAGGGCGGAGTGTCGCTAAACCAAGAAAAAGGTAGCTTGGCCAGGGCGGCGTGCTGCCAGACCAAGAAAGAGGGTAGCTTGGCTAGGGCGGAGTGCCGCTAAACCAAGGAAGAGTAGCTCGGCTAGGGCGGAGTGCCGTTAAACCAAGAAAAAGGTAGCTTGGCCAGGGCGGTGTGCCGCTGGACCAAGGAAGAGTAGCTCGGTTAGGGCGGAGTGCCGCTAGACTGAGGAAGAGGGTAGCTTGGTTAGGGCGGAATGCCGCTAAACCAAAGAAGGTAGCTCGGTTAGGGCGGAGTGCCGCTAAACTGAGGAAGAGGGCAGCTTGGTTAGGGCGGAATGCCGCTAAACCAAGGAAAAGGGTAGCTTGGCTAGGGCGGGGTGCCGCTAAACCAAGGAAGGTAGCTCGGTTAGGGCGGAGTGCCGTTAAACCAAGAAAAAGGTAGCTTGGCCAGGGCAGTGTGCCGCTAGACCAAGGAAAGAAGGTAGCTCGGCTAGGGCGGAGTGCCGCTAAACTGAGGAAGAGGGCAGCTCGGTTAGGGCGGAGTGCCGCTAAACCAAGGAGGAGTAGCTTTTGTTCGATTACTCGGGGAATGTTGGTTATGCAGCATGATACAGCTTTAGGTGTCTACCATTGAGTGGCGAGGATCAGATTTCCCCTCGATGGTTAACAACCATGTAGGCCCCTCCTTCGTAGACCCTCTGTATCACATAAGGGCCCTCCCAATTAGCATTTAGCTTTCCTTTTGGGTTGGACGCCATGACTTCTTTTTTCTTGACCATGACGAGGTCACCTTTCTTAAATTCTCGTCCTTTTACGAGTTTGTTGAATGCAGTGGCCATGCGGGCCTGATACATTTGGATATTCTTCTGAGCTTGGGGGCGCTTCCCTTCCAATTCAGCCAATTCTTCTAACCTTCTTTCAACATTGGTTTGTTCGCCACAGGCCAGGTCATATTAGACTGCCACTCTGAGTGACGGGACTTCCAGCTCTAGCGGAACCACTGCCTCTGAGCCGTATACCAATGAGTATGGTGAGCACCCTGTAGGTGTCTTGAAGACGGTGTGGTATGCCCACAGAGCTTCATACATTTTCTCTTCCCAGTCCTTTTTGTTAGAACCAACGACCTTGGCCAGCAAGGTGCAGAGAGTCTTGTTAAAAGCTTCTGCCAATCCGTTTGCCTGCGGATTGTAAGGAGTGGAAGTCCTCCATTCGATATTATACTTTTCGACAAGCCGATAGACTTTCTGATTTCTAAAATGACTTCCATTGTCAGATATTATTCGACTGGGGATCCCGAACCGGAAGATGATGTTCTGCTTGATGAATCTGGCGACCAGTTCACCAGTCACTTCTCTTAATGCTATAGCCTCCGCCCATCTGGAGAAGTAATCTATTATGGCTAGTATGTACTTATGTCCGGCCGAGGAAGTCGGCAGTGGACCGACTACATCAGTTCCCCATTGCGCAAACGGCCAACTGGGAACTGTAGGATGCAGAGTCGTAGGAGGCCTTCGAGGCACAGTAGCATGCTCCTGGCATTTCTGGCATGATTTTGCAAATTTACAGCAGTCTTCGAACATGGTGGGCCAATAGTAGCCCAGCTTCTTGATTTCTATCTTCATCTTGGGACCAGCCTGGTGGGCACCTGCTGTCCCAGCATGTACTTCTTTCATCGCTTGCCAAGCTTCCTCAGTGGACAGGCAGCGGAGTAGAATCTTCTTGCGCGCATCTGCCATTATTCGGAACAGAGTCCCATTTCTGAATTCATAAGAATCTTTGATTCTCAGAAGTTTCATCTTCTCTTCTCTTTTCTGCGGTAGCTGTTGGTGCAGGAACCACTGTAGCAAGTGCTGTCTCCAGTCAGATGCCTGTTCTGTGCTAACAGTAGCGACTTCTTCTTCTTCGGGGCACCCTTCTAGCATACTGGGGACTTGCCGCCGGTTCATAACAACAATGTTCAGTGTCTCATTTGGCGGGACTGCTAGTGAGCTGGCTAGCTTTGCCAGTGCATCAGCCTGGGCATTATGTCCACGGCCCACATGCCTGAGCTCAATATGATAGAATTTCGTCATGAGGCTCACAGCCTTTTGGTGATAGGGATTCAATTCTGGCTTTCGCACTTCGAACTCCCCTTGGATTTGCTTTATCACCAACATCGAATCCCCGAATACCTAAAGCATTTGGATACCCATGTTGAGGCTGATATGGAGTCCGATTATCAGAGCTTCATATTCGGCTTCATTATTGGTGCATGGCTTGTTTATAGAACAGGAAGTATGCACAACCTCCCCTTCCGGTGATCTCAGCACAATACCGGCTCCGGCCAGCATTCTGGTCTTTCCATCGGAGTCCGCCTCTGTTCTGGATGCTCCATCAAAGAATAACTGCCACATAGCTGACTGAGCCTGGCAGGCTTCGAGCGTCTCATCATCGGGTAATTCAGTCCCTAGCATATCATTTTCTGGCACAGGATGTTCTGCGAAGAAATCAGCCACGGCCTGTCCTTTTATCGCCCTCTGGGTGTATAGGTAATATCAAATTCCATCAGAATTACTGCCCATTTGCCCAACTGGCCCTTCAGTACTGGCTGAGTCAATATATATTTGAGCGGATCTGCTGCAGATATCAATCTGACTTCATGTGACAACATATAGTGTCGGAGCTTTTTGACAGCAAAGACCAGTGCCAAGCAGGTCTTTTCTATGTAGCTATAACTTTCTTCAGTTCTAATCAGCCTCCTACTTAGGTAGTACAAGGCCTGTTCTCTGCCTTCTTCATTTATCTGTGCCAGCATTGCCCCCAGGGAACAGTGTGTGGCTGCAATGTACAGTATTAAAGGTCTGCCTTTAATAGGTGCCCCCAGCACTGGAGGGGTCTTGAGATATTCTTTCAGCTTCTCAAAAGCTTCCTGACAGCCATCGTCCCAGAGGAACGGTACATCTTTCATCATGAGCTTGTGAAAGGGGTGGCATCTTCCCGATAGATTAGATATAAATCGTCGGATGTAGGCCAGACGCCCTTGCAGGGATCTCAACTCGTGCAGATTCCTTGGTGGAGGGAGCTCCTGGATAGCTTTAATCTTGGACGGGTCGATTTCAATGCCCCTATGACGGACAATAAACCCGAGGAATTTTCCACTGGACACGCCGAAGGCGCATTTCATAGGGTTCATTTTGAGCTCATATTTGCGCAACCTCTGGAACACCATCCTCAGGTCTTGCAAATGGTCTTCTCTTCTGCTGGTTTTCACCACCAGATCGTCAATGTAGCACTCTACTTTCTTGAAGAGCAAATCATCAAAGATCTTTGTCATGGCTCTTTGGTAGGTAGCGCCGGCATTCTTGAGGCCGAACGACATCCTTTTGTAGTGGAATATCCCCTTCGGGGTGCGGAATGCAGTGTGCACTCTGTCTTCTTCAGCAATCCAGATCTGGTTGTATCCGGATGACCCATCCATAAATGATAGGGCCTCATGGCCAGTAGTTGCATCGATCATCACCTCAGTGATTGGCACCGGGAAATCATCTTTCGGGCAAGCCTTATTAAGGTCCCGGAAATCAACACATATTCTGATCTGCCCATTCTTCTTCTTTACGGGCACTATATTGGCCAGCCATGTAGTATACTGGTTTTCTTCGACAAAGCCTACATCAATCAGCTTGTCAACCTCTTTGTTAATCTGATTTATCAGTTCAGGACGCATTCTCCTGGAAGGCTGCTTTACAGGGTTAGCCTCTGGGTTTATTGCCAATCGATGCTGCGCCACATCAGAACTCAGTCCCGGCATTTCATCATATGTCCATGCAAAGCAGTCTCGGAATTCCTTCAAAAACTGTATATACTGTTCCCTGGTAGCTGGCTCTAGCAGTGTACTGAGGAATGTCGACCTTGGCTCATCTGCGGTTCCCAGATTTATTTCCACAAGCTCATCGACGGTGGCTTGACCTCCGTCTTCGACCTCGGGCGGGGCTTCTTGCAAGTCAATGAAGCCTCCTGGGATATAATCTTCTTCAGTTTCATGATTTTCTGTTTCATCATATTGGTCATCAGTGGGTGCTGGCTCATCATATACGGCCAAAATTGTTGTATTCTGTTCAGTGTGCCCCGAGGACATAACTGGATCAGCAGGAAACTCAAAGACGGATTCTTCCGCCCTTAGAGGCTCTTCTGACGCAGACTCCCTTGAGAGATCATCATTCTGTAAAGCCCGGACTTCTTCCAGGATGCGCTCAAACTCCAAGCATTCCCTTAGCTCTTTGGATGCTTGGTCTTCATCCGGGGTTCCCGTGTCAAACTTTGCTTCAGCATGGAACAGATCTTCTTTAGAAGGTAGGTCTTCCCAGCACCAATCTTTCTTTGTTTCATCAGACGTTCCCGTCCCTGGTTGATTGTCTGGGGCTTCATTGTCTGTTATGGACTGATAAATGATTTCTTCATCTTCCGAAGGGTACGGGTCGTATCCCACCCCAGGGGAATCTTCATGCTGGTAGAAGGTAGAGATGACATCCACCTCGGCCTCATAGTATTCTTGTAAAGTATAGCCCAGTCCCGGGTGCTGTGTGATCTTCCTCAATTCTTTATTATCTCGAGGCGGATCCCATAACTCCTTGAATGCTTTCTTCTGGGCGGCAGACTGTAGTGATGGCATTTTCATCTTAGAGAACATCTGCGAAACCCGATGGGTAGTACAATCCAAGCCTGTAATCGGCACCATCCAATTCGCAGCTTCTTTAGGGACCATGCAGTCTTGATCATCTTCCTCGACTGACTCCCCGGTGTAGAATATAATGGGAGGCTCGCAGATGCGAGGGACTTCCATAGTCCTCAGTGGTAGCACCGTCTGGTACTCAAGGCTGACGATGGGTTTAAATAAACCCTGTGGAACCTTCACCTGTATGTACCTATCTTTCATTTCTTCATCGGTGTCCTCTGGACGGATGCTAGGAGGGGTGATCCGAGCAAAGTCACCAGCGTAAGAGATGTGAGATACTTCATGCTTTTTAATATAGCCCTGGGTGGCGGTGGAGACCAATTTTTTGCCTTCGTCGTCGGCTTCTTCTGGCTGGCCACAGCCTCTTTCTTTTCACCCTTCTGTGGCACCTCGGTGTAGTAGGATGCATCGAGCATATGACACTCGAATACTTCGAAGGGATGCAGATCTGCAAACACCCTTTCTTCTTTTCCTTCATGGCAGTATTTGATGCACTGATGTAGCGTGGATTGCACTATCTGATATTCATGCAGCCATGGTCTCCCCAGTAGGGCCTTATACGTGGTGTTGGAATCGATCACATAAAATCGTACCACGGTAGTGAGGTCGCCTAATGTGAGGTTGAAATCAGCCACCCCAAGAGGTGTTTCACATTTCTGGTTGAACCCTGCAATTTTTATATCTCTGACCTTGGTAAACTGTAGATCAAAGTAATATTTCTGATAGATGCGGTATGGGAGGATGTTCACAGCAGCCCTGGGATCTATCAGTATCCTGCTCAGCGGCTGACAGTTCAGGGAACCCTTCATATACAGCGGCCTATTATGACCGAAATTCGAGATTAGCATATCATCTTCTGTGAATGTGATCGATGGCCCAGAATTCACTTCTGTTAAGAGTGCTTTATATTGTGCCGGCGACTGCAAGGCATCCACAATTGCTTGGCGGGCTTCTTCACTTAGAGAGAGGATTTCCCAGATGGAGAACCTGGTAGGGAGCTTCTTCAACATCTTCATGATTCGAATGCCTACCCGGACATTAGACAGTCTCATTTCTTCTGCCCATCGGGGTCTTGGAGGTTCATGTGGTGCCTGTGGCCTTTGCTGCCCAGTCCCAGTTTCATTTTCTTCCCCTGTTTCCCGGGAGGCTTCTTCTGTAGCAACAGCTCCTGGCTTTGCTAGAGGGTCACTTCCTTCATTTTCTTCATGCTGCTTCTGCTTCCTAACCACAGTCTGCTGGCATTTATTGCTTTTAGCTGGAGCAGTGTGAGCCAATTGCTCATTCTCCAAACTGGACAAGAATTCCAGGAATGAAGGAGCTTCTTCTTTCTCTTGGTACAAGTTGGCAGGGGGAGGAACCTGGACACCTCATACCTCTGGTTCTGGGATCTGGTAGGGTTGCTCCCCTCTGAATATAATATTATGATTAGCTGGTGGTGGGCGCCCCCATCTTTTCCCAGAACGTGTTGCATGGGCTGAGGTAGAGGCCTCAGCATGGTTGGCTTCTAGCGGGGCATTTGATGCTTCAGCCTCATCATCCTCCCCGGGCAAGGAAAAGAGCACTGACAGGGTGTTACATTGTACTATCGTGACTTTCTTTCCCTTTTTGGACTTGGGCCGTCTCTTCTTCTTCTGGGAATTTGGCTTTGCCAGCTCCTGCCCCCAGAAGGGCTCAGTCACATCTTTTCTTTGTTCTGTCTCTGGCTGCTCTTCAATTTTCAATTCTTCGAGCTGCTCCCAGAGTATACAGTCTTTTACCAGCAGGTGTTTGGGCTTTTTCTGCTCATATTCATCGAGCTCATTGATATATTGATGTAGACGCCTGGCTGCAGGACTTACTTCTTTATGTGCGGGTAGGGGAGTTTGTCTCCTCCGGTTGTGAGTAGGGATCCGGATGACTGGCCCGGTCTCAGCTGTGCGCCATACTAGCTTTACTGGAGGCAGTTCAGGCCTTGGTGTGACACCTCGAATAATTACCCCGCTGGTACTGGCTGCGGGAGTTTTCCTTCTATTCTTTATGGGTTTCGTCTGCCATCCCTCCTGATCCTTCAGTGGGGTGAGGAAACAAGCTTCATAGGTATGCCTGGTACATTCCTCAACGGCTTTCTTAGGCAGCTGCTGGTAAACTGAGATCATATTGGCGGCCATTCTCCAGGGCGGAAGCTCATGTGGATGAGGCGGCTTTACCTGATAATCTCCCAGCTACAGCTCACCCTTTTTAACCATTCCTTCCATGATATCTTTGAAGACATAATAGTCCTCAATTGCGTGCCCCAGCGCACAGTGAAATGGACAAAACAGCGGATCATCTTTCTTTGCCTCATCCTCGGGTCTCTTCGGTTCAGGCAATGTTACCTTGTTGAACTTATATGCCCAGTTAAATAGTGCTGTCGTCTTCTCCTTGGGAAAAGAATAAGCCTTCTTCATCTTGTCTCTTAGAGAGACCTTGTCTTTTCTTTCTGCTGCACCCTCAGGCGGGGGAGCTTCATCTGCCCCCTTCTTCCCTTTCTACTGCTCGAAGGTTCTGAAATCGACGGTGTTGGCCTCAGAATGTGATGGTCGTCGATCATTAGATTTACCTTTCAGCACATTGGCGGTTGGACGTTTGGATAAGAACGTCTCAACCTACGCCACTATATTGTTTAATCGGTCAAATGTTCTGACATCTGCACCGATCATCTTTTCTAGCACCTCTCTCCTGAGGCTCTATTTACATATCTGCACTGCATCTTCTTGATGGGGCGGTCTTCTGCATCTCATGGCTAAGTTCCTCCATCTTTTGATGTAGTCCAGTGCAGTTTCATCTTGCTTCTGCCTGGTTGCATATAGCTCTGCTATTGTGATTTCTCTTTCAGTGACATGAAATCTATCGCGGAATTTTCTCTGCATATCAGGCCAATCAACCACCGATCCAGCTGGCAGGCTTGAATACCATTCAAAGGCTAACCCAGTAAGGGATGAGCCAAAGAACTTAAGCAGATAAGCTTCGTCGACTGCCAGGTCGCCCATGATTGTGGTGTAGTAAGCTATGTGCTCTCTGGGGGAGCCCTGGCCATTAAATTTTTTGAACTTAGGCGGCTTACTGACGCCTAGAGGTAGTCTCTTAGCAGCATATTGGGGAGGATATGGCACCTTGTATACATCGTAGGTACTAACATCATCGCCAGTCTTCTCAAACAGCTTCATCTCCACAATTCTTTCAATCATCAGCTTGTGGGCTACGGCTGGATCTATGTCTTCTAGGAAGAAGTGAGCTTGTTGCTGACTATGAGGAGTTGTCATCACAGTGGCGCGCAAGGTGGGCGCGGTAGGCTGTGTCTGAGACACAGAGGGCTGAGCTACTGTTTGCTGTGGAACAGGTTGGCTCGGTGCTTTGCCCTTATCAGCCAGGAGAGGACTAGCTGGGATAGCCGTCTCTGTTGAGCTGGAAGTATGCCCGACAGGCTCGGCTTGCTTGGAGACCGGTGTAGCTTCATGTCTCTCATTGAGCTGTCTTCTGAGAGCATTGATCTCCTGCTGGTATCTTCTGAACATCATCTGGATCATGGGATCCAGGGTGGACGGGATCTGTATATCTTCTGAAGTCCCTTCAGCATCATCAATGAAGGGATTATCTCCCTCTTTCGCTGTCCCCACATTAACCGTCATAGTGGTGATCTTGCAGGCTTCACCATTAGTCTTCATTTTATCTTTTGCCGCCTGGCCTCTTCTTGTGACAGGCCCGGGTCTAGTTGCCAGCCTGAGTAGCTCGTCCGGTTGAGTTGGTAGCATGTCTTGCCTCCTGACAAGTCCAGCCATGTTACAGGTGAAGATCTGCATCTTTCCCTTCTTCCTGTAGACTTTTCTTTTTGCCTGGTCGGGATATTTGAGTTGGTCAAAGACCGATATTCTTTCTTCAGGTTCTTCCCCACACAGGTCTTCTTTCCCATATCCGGCCCTGCGGCCTTCCCCATAATCATTGGAATCAGAGGAGGAGACTTCGAGCATCACTTCTTGAAGGGTTTCTTCCTCTTCTTCATCCACGGTGCCCAGGGCACGGGATAATCTTTGCTGACCGAGGGCAGAATTCCCCAGGTAGTGGAAGTAGTCTTGAGCCACTTGCTTCATCTCTTCTTGATTGTGCCTTTGTGGCTCTGGTTGGAGCATCAGTCTTTCCTGGCCTCTTTGCTGATGAGCCAGTCTTGCCACCTGAGCATTCAGATGCTCGGCTTTGGAATATCTAAATATATCAGCCTGTCTGGCACAGGCTCTTGGTCTTCTTGGAATGGCAGCAGCGACTGGTTCGCTTGTTCTCATTCTTTCTTCTTTCTCAAATCTTCTGTCGCCATCCTGGCAGTAGTTGGCAGTAGCATCATAGTTCTTCCTTTGCCATCTTCTGCCCCAAGCCCTGGGATGGGGGACCGAGAGGTCTTGCTTCCGCTCATATTTTCTGCCCCTCATCCTGGCGCAAACAGTGGTCAGATTTCTTTCTTCATTTTCTTTCTCATCTTTCTTACCCCAAGCCCTGGGGTAAACAGCAGCATCATCTCTTATGTCTTTTCTTTCTCTTCTTCTGCTTCCTGCCCTGAAGCGGGCAACAGCATCCTCGGTAGCTTTCCCCTCATCTCGAGTTGGGGCCCAGCTCTGAATCTTCTTCGGTCGCCAGACCTGTTTATATCTTGCTGGCTTGGGCGCCAGCGGCTTCCTCTCATCAGTCTCCCAGTTGGCCCTCCTGGTGGCCAGAACTTGAAACTTGTTGTCGATCTGGACGGTCGGGACAATCCTGTCCGGCCGGACTTCTCTCGAGCGACCGTTGAGGTTCACCCTAACATCACCCATCATCATCGTCCTCCCAGAATTTGAAAGACGACGGTTGGCAGCAGCGTACCGGCTCCTCCGGTTAGTTCTTTTCTTCATCTAGGCAACAGCGGGGACCGTGTCCCTCCTTTGAACATGATGAACATAGCAGGCGACGGCTGTCGAGGTCGTCCTCTCTGGTAAGCCACCCTTGTTATCAGCAGTCTTCATCGGGGCACTTGCAGCAGTGCCTTGCTCGTTGTTGTCGACCCGCAGAAGGTCGGTGAAGACGAGGCCCAGGCAGTTGGGCAGCCCGACAGCAGGGGGCATCGACCCGAATGACAGCGGTACCGCCAGGTAACCCTCTCGGACATGCACATCGATCAGTTGTTGGTCGAAGCATACGGACATGAGTCCAGTAGTCATTGTAGCTTCCTGAAAATAAGGAAAGCGCACAGAATCAGAAATTTGAGGGGGGCCTGCTGGGCCTCCTATTTTTGGCGTAGAGATGAAGGGAGACTCTGTCCCACTGGGCGTGCCAGACTTGTGGAATGCGCTTTCTCGTTCTCTTCTTTTTTGATATATATATATATATATGTGTGTGTGGATTATCTATTGATTTATTGGCGTGCCAGTCACCGGGGTGACAATTTTATTATGCGCTCGATCTGACTTTTAATCAGTCGATTGTGAAGTTCGAGTCGGGACCCGAAGTCCGTCATACCATAAAGGCTATGACATTAATTACGCCCTTCCTAAGAAGGACAACCCTTGATTAAATGCCAAAAATAGGAGGAAGGTAGCGGCAAAAATAAGACTCAAACGAGAGAGACGGTTGGCTCATCAGCAGGGCGTTAAATGGCCTGAGTGAAGTGAGGATACATCAAATGCGGAGCAAATCCAGCGGCATGTCCCCATTACCTTGGACTATGCCAGATGGGGATAGGAAACCACCCATGCAGTGGCAGGGTGGGATCCATAAAAGATCGGGTATATCTAACCCGGAATCCGGATAAGGACCGGTGCGACGTGGCACACCCTGTGCAGGCGTGATGTCTTATTGATATCCCCCTTCGGAAGACCATCGGAGAACATGCAAGGGAAGAACTCCGTGGGCCAGCGGGGTTAGGAGAGAATACCATGATCACTCAAGGTGATACGAATGAATTTTGGCAGCATATCCCCTTTATCCTGGATTATGCCAAGAGGAGATAAGCCATCATCCACGGGATGCCGGGATGAAAGTCGGAAAAGAAGGGGGCACCAGGCCCGGGGCCATCACCCACATCCATAGCACCGATTTATGTTCCTTCGGAACCCGTCGGAGCACATGTAGTGACATAGCCCGTTAGGTCCATAAGGTTATAAAGAAACCCGGATCGGAACAGAACAATGTAGGGGAGGTCCTCCCCATTGATTTATTTCCTGAGGGATGCCAAGTGTTCTCCGTATATCCCTTGGATGGGTACAATATGGGGATCAAGGTTTAGGCCAAGAAGAAAGAGGTTCTCGGCGTAAGGATTAGGAGTATAGCCCGGCTTCTCGGCCTGGGCTGAAGGGAGCTCTCGGCGCGCAATGAAGGGGGTTATCGGCCTAGGCCAAAGGGAGGAAGAAGAGGATCTCGGCGCGGGAGTTCCCGGCGCGCGCCGCGCCGGGAACTATTCACGCCGAGAAGGTGCTGGGCTTGAGCGCCGTGAGGGCTCATGGGGTTTTACGGTACCCTGTTTTGGGGGTTTTTCACGGGATTCAGACATGGCCTGGGGAATGGATTCAGGAGGCAAGTGAGGAAAGAGCCAGGGGCCTACCAGGTTGACAGCAGAGGGTCACAGATGAAAGGGGTTCGAGGGATCAGAGTCACCGGGCCTTCGAGCTCTCAGGAACAGGCTTCACGCCATCAGTATTGCCGACCATCCAGGAGATTGAGAGACGACAAACTCTGATCCCTGCAATGGCCCTAGTGGCTTGAGAAATTTGAGAAGAAAATCACGGACTCCGTGACGTTTAAATCATCGATGACATCCAGGGAGAGAAGGGGGAAACAAGGCCCAGAAATCCACAGTGAGGATTGGGGCTTTGTTGGCTCTGTCCCATCCTAAACATGCATGCATATAAAGGGGAGCCGACAGACGATTAACGTGTCGAGCTTGGATGAATTGAATTGGGCGGCATATCCCCCGGGCTTATAGACATGCCAAATGGGGATAGGAAGCCATCCACGTAGCGACGGGATGGAATCCAGATAAACAGCGGGGGATCTTCCCCTTTAAACTCCCTGCTCGGTTGGAGGGTCTATGATATTCATTTTCCTGATGGATAGAGTCAAGTGGGGTGCGTATCGATTACACTCCCTTGGCCTTCCGGGGTTCACCCTATCGGATAGAATTTCGGCAGCGTTTCCCCTTCTTTCGGGTCATGCCAAAGGAAATAGGCCGTCATCCACGGGTACGGGATGATAACCGAAAAGAAGGCTTGGGCTCCCTAATGATGCAGGTGCCCATGGCAATGCTTGCTATCCCCTCAAGAACTGTCGGGGCTTATACAGTGGTATGGCCCCTTAGGTTATAGGGTTATGAATGGATTTGATCTAAGATGATGTAGGGGGGGTTTCCTCCCGTTAATCTCATCCCTGAGGTACATATGGCGACCATGAATATCCCCTTCAGCCGATATAACAGGTTGGACAAGGGTTGAAAGGCAGATGAAGAGACAGGCTCCTGGTATGAGTGTATTGGCCTGAAAGGAGGATCTCGACGCGGATTGATTAGCCAAAGAGGGGCTCTCGGCATAGGAAGATGAACAGGCAAGGGGGTTCTCGGCGCGCTGGTTCCCGGCGTGCTCACCATTGCGCCGAGGGCTGTTGCTGCCGAGAAGCTCCGACAGCCCTGTTTTGGAATTTAGATTTGATTGGGACCGTATCTGGGGATCAAATCAGTCTGGCACTGTGGACTTCGATGCCATGGCATTAGGGTTTTGCTGAGGGACCGAAGGGTCAAGGTCATCACTTATCAGAACCTCCTGGGATCGCATTCGTCTACAGACGGGACACATCTTCTATAGCCAGCAATTCAGGAAATCAAGAGATTGATGTCTCCGATTCCTAAACGGCTTGGGGGCCTCGCAAGAAACTCAGATGCCTGCGAAGAATCTGCCATCGAGACAGGAGGGGAGAGGGAAACAGGACCCAATAACCCATTAGATAAGGATTGGGGCCTAACTTCCTTCCTCTTTGAAGCACAGACTCATGGGGATGACTCTGGAAACCGAAACGTCTAGAATATTGGACGTTCAGATGAAAGATACATTCATAGGAAGACAGAGGGCAAAACTTTGATTGCCTAATATCAAGCACGGCAACCACTAAATTTCATTTCATCTCATTATCACCACTTACATCGACTGCAAGGCTAAAGCTGAGAAACGGGAAAGGGGAGGAACAGAGGCAGGGAAGAAAAGAACTCTCGACCTCATCTGAATAGCTAAAGCATGAAGGCATATACCATTACATACAGAGGAAATCAAAATAAAAGCAAACATTGGGGGGGGGGAGGGTGGAGCATTGACTCCTCTCCCTCCCCCGAGCAGCCCACCTGGAGCTTCTTCTTCTTCTTCTCTTCTTCTTTCTTTTCAGTAGGGTCTCTTCTCTCTTTTCTATCTGTTTTCTGGATGAGGTTTTCTTTTCTCTCTTCCGTCCTCTCTTCTCTTCGTCTCGAGAGAAAGGGGGTTTTATAGGCATAGCACCCCCTCCCTATCGGCATGATCATCTCGGCGCCCGGTTGATGAGCTCCCGGCGCGCCTTATTCGGAGGCAGTAGGCTTCCCGGCGCCCCTTCCTCATATGGGTCTTGTTGGGCTCTCGGCGCCACACGGCTGGGCCCGTTTAGATCTTTTAGTCTTTTATGCTTCCTCATCAGTAAGCTTGAGCTGTTAAAGCCGCTTAATCTGTCCCTTCATTTGTCGGTCCCTCGAGTCCGTCAGGCTAGGCGAAGGCCCATCAATTGGTGAGTTAGCATAGCTTCATCAGAATGTTTCTGGGGATTTTCATCAGTCAGTGGACTACAGTTCTTCATCAGTACTGCCGTCTGAGCGACGACAACACCGGACATCAGCTTGGCCGGGGAGGGCTTCAGCCGGGTGGTAGCTTCAGTGATAAATCTTCCGTAATCCTGGTCTTGCAGGGACTTCCGAGATCTTCATATTTCACTCAATCTTTCATTATGTCTCGTTTCTATTGTCTGTTATATTTTAGGTGTCAACAAGTGGCTAGCAAAGTTGGTCTAATTATTTTTTATTGTCTGCTGAGCGTTAACGCCTTAGCCTTCTGCGTTGACGCATTAGTGTGTTTTGTCAAGGGACCTGTTCTCCATTATATCCATTGCGTTAACGCCTTGGCTTTAGTGCGTTGACGCGGTCTTCAGTCCTTTGATACGTCCCGTGCAATCGGTATGAACAAACGTATGACTTGAATATTCATGAAATTAACCGAATGCTCTCTGAAACCTTACAGGGACTAAAAGATAAATTGGAACTTTATTCCAATCTGGTGAGCACGTGATCCGAGGGAATAATCGTCTAACACGTGGCTTGGCTCATCTGGAAGCATCTTCTTCGCGCGTGTCTCCCACACCCTCAGTCTCTCGTGAGTCTGGATATATAGAGGAAGGTTTCTGCCCCTGAAAAGCCGCCGAAGCCACAAGGAAAAGGGTGAGGCCAGAGCGAGAGGAAGGAGAGGAGAAGCCATCCTGATCCATTCGTTGAACGTACCTGGAAGAGAGAGAGTGATGAAGGAGAGGATTGTTTTCTGCTATGTTTTGTTTATGCTTCTCTAAGAAGATACATTGGTTCTCTGTTTGATTGCTCTTCGATATTTCTTTATGTTTTCAGTTGTTTATTCTTAAATTTCGATACTCTATTTTATCGTTCCCTCTAGGTGTAGAGGAAGAGAGGTGAATCCTCTGGGTTGCATTGTGGTTCTCTCTGAATTAAATCAGAGGAAGGGAGGTGGTCTCCGGGGTTGTTGTGTTCAGATAGTGAGGAGGCTATCTGGGTTGTTCCCTCCGGCTGTGGAGGAAGAGAGACAGCGTCTCTGATTTGCAGTGAGTGTGGGTCACTGCTGGGCTCCCTCTTGTCTAAGAGGAAGGGAGAGTTATCTCCTGGTCAAGTCTTGGGGTGTGAGACCTGGGTGCAAGCTGTAAGTTCAGCGTCTGTAGGGACTTCGTTCCCCAAGCTGTGGATCAGCGTGTTGTTGGCAGACTGAGTCTACAGTTCTTTCGTGTTAAAGTGAAGCCTCATTCTGCTTGAGTGAGGGATGGACGTAAGTCTACAGGTTGCAGACTGAACTATCTAAACCTCCTGTTCTTCGTGGTGTGATTGTGCACATCTTTTCTCTTTATGCTTTTTTCTGGCTTCATGAAGTGAGTGTGTTTGTTGCTGATCGAAACCTTGGTCTGACTGCTCGGTTAGTGTTTGCGCATTTGTGCTAATGGAATTCTGAATGATATATGTTCTGTGCTCGTGATGTGCCTTATCTTGTTTAAGGTTTCTGATCATTCATATTGTCAGTCCTCCTAGCCAATTTCATCTTGTAAGATCTCCTCGGCTGGGATAATTTTTTTTTAAAATGGTGATCTATTCATCCCCTCCCCTTCTAGCTCGCCGACCTCTTACTTAACACTAGGGCCCTTTGAAGCTTGCCCCTCCGTGGCATGGTCTTTGAAGGAACTCGTGCAAAAGGATGAATATTCATGGCATTCCATGGCGGACATCCATCCCACTGGAGCTACCACAAAGTTACTGTCCATGAACTGCTAGAACCCCTTGAAGGCTGGTCCTCGGGGCTTCTGCGTTCAACCATGGGACACCGGATCGTCGTTAGGCCACTCTGAGTTTTTGGGATCATCCCGGTCCTCCGTTTGATGATCCCTTATTTCGCCCCAACAAACCTCAGTCCGGGGGAGGTGCTGCCCAATTTTTTCCAAGAATATGAACAACAAGAACGAACTAAGCTCCCTGAGAGCATGAACTGAACTTTGGAATTCTTGAACCCCTTTGAACAAACCATTCAAACTTTGATCTTAACAGATGAACAAAGCACTTTGAAACCTTCAAATCTACCTATTTTTGCTAAGTGAACAAACAGCCTAACCAACTGCTAGCCTACAAGCCTTTGAAAAGAACAAAACGGCCTAATCCGGCATGCTCCTAATCCGACGTGCACTTATCCGACACGCTACCACCCCGCGCCGCTTTAGCCCCACACTCATAAACCGTTTTACCCCACTTGGCTTTAAACTGGCGTGCCCCCTGCGCGCCGAATTAAACCCTCTTACCAAAACACCTCTCTATCGCTTGCTCACATATGAAACTGGCGCGCCCCTGCTATTGTGGCTAAACCGGCGCGCCCCTTTCTTTGCACCAAAACCAGCGCACCCCTGCTATGCCATCTAAATCGGTGCGCCCATTCCTTGTGGCTAAATCGATGCGCCCCTTTGTTCCACCTAAATCGACGTGCCTTCCAAAAAAAATATGATTAACCAAACAATGAAATAAAATATAATTTTCTTCCGGGGGCTCCCCCCCAGAAACGACCGCAAGGGGCACCGCCCCCTTGACCCCCGCGACCTGACCGCACAGGTCGATCTGTGTAGCAACCCTGATAAATGAATATTGAAATAAAATTAAAAACATACATATTACAGAAGTAATACAGACAAAATAAAACAAATTAAAGATAACGCCTCTGGGTAAGGCGTTAATTTAAAAAGAAACGCCTCTACATACGGCGTGACTAAAGAAAGGACGCCCACGAATGTGGTCGTCAACTCTCACGCGACCAAATAGGTAAGTGAAAGAAACGCCCATATATTAGGCGTGTTTTAAAAATAAAGAACGCCCTTATACAAGACGTTTCTTAAGAAACGACATGAACTAGGTCGTTAATTTAAGAATCGACGCCCTGACCAAAGGCGTTAATTCAGTTCGTGACCCGTTCGACCCAGATCTTATCCAAGGAAAGATTAACCTAATCTAGTAAGTGTCTGTTAGAGTAAGGACTCTATTAGGGATGTATTACCCTCAATCAAACACTTCTTTTGTTAGGACTCCTAAATCCTATAAATATACCCGATCCATCCAACCCTAAACCATTTGATCGATCTATTGCTACACAGTAAGTGAAGAACATACATTCTTCTTGTTTTCTTTTGCCCGTCTGTTTACAGTCGCATGAAGAATATTGATTATTCTTCCTCTCCTTTAATGCAGGTTAAGGATCAGGTGCTTGCGTAAAGAACGAGGTTATGATTCCTCGTTATTTGTCCTAGCTTCCGGTATGTCTGTGAAGATTATTAATCTTCCTTCGTTTCCTCTCCAGGTTGACGGAAGAACGATTGTTCTTCTTCTATTAAGTTGCAATTGAAGCTTCAAAGCCCTTTCGTCTCCTTCATCCAGATCATAAGGTAGGATTTTCTCAAGTCTCGTAGCCCAGACTAAAAATAAATATAAGAAGCACCATGCATGATATATTTATACAGTTTGCATGTAGTTTTAATACGTTTTCTGTAAATTTTTCAAGAAACGCCCTTGAATAGGGCGCTACTTTAAAAGAAACGACCATCACAGTGGTCGTTAATTAAAAGTATACGCCTTGTATACAGGCGTTAATTTCATGAACAATCGCATGTAATCAATAATTGATCCTGTTTAAAATTCAATAAATATTAAATATCGATTCTAATATCTTGCATGACTCTACCTGTAAATTCCTGCTAATTTTCTTGTCATGATCATGTCTCCTGTCTTGGAAATTTATTTGTTGAAATATTGTAAATTCCTTGAATTCACGACCTTGACAACGTCGTTTTACACCTGTTAACGCCCCATCACAGGGCGTAAATTGAAAAGAAACGCCCCTTTCTAGGGCGCATTTTCTGTAAATTCCTGAACTATGTATATCCTGTAAAATAAAATTAAACAGTAACGCCCCTTTCCAGGGCGTGTTTTAAATAAATCCTGAAAATTATTTATATTCTGTCAAATATTTAAATAATGAGACGCCTGCTTATATAGTCGTCAACTCTGAAGAAACGCCCCTGTCCAGGGCGCGTTTTATATAAATTATTGAAATAATGAAATTCTGCAAAACGGAACATATGTAAACGCCCTTATGTTAGGCGTTACTTACCTGACAAACGCCCCTGACTAGGGCGTGTTTTTTATGAATTAATAAAATTATTGAAAATTCTGTAAAATAGAAATATGTAAACGCCCTTTCTGTTAGGCGTTAATTACTTGAGAAACGACTTGACCTAAGTCGTTATTTTACAGTAAAACTGATTTTTCCCTGTTTTTGTTAACCGATGATTTCATATGTTATATAATATATATATCGGTACTATTCTCCACTCCGTGAGTATAGTCCCACGTTTCACGTTGTTTCATCGATCACACTCAACTCTCATTGACATACAAGCTCTCCATTGGACATTCCGTTCCTTTGGACTAGCGAGTTAGTCATAGAGACCTCCGTAAGACTCCTCGTAGCCTTGGATTCCCTCAAGGCCGACTGAGCTGGTTGTACCCTAAAAACCCATTACACGATCCTTGCCATGTCAATCTAAAGAAACATGGTATACCGGCCCTTATGATTATACAAAGAGTATATCATAAGAAATTCTTAATGGGATGATGATATCATGCCATATCATGTCATTCTTGTAAACCTCAATTCTATGATAAGAATGAGGGTATCTTGCTTGATCTAATGTTTATGTGGACCTCAATTCTATATAAAGAATGTCCATATTGATTTGTCATGGGACCTAAGTTAAGGGAACCATATTCTACCTAGTTTTATTGATATCGTGATTTTACCGTTATTATCGCCAATCTATGTCCTTTGTCATATTTTTGGACTCTATTCTGTCAAAGTTGTCATACATGTCTACAAGCTTGAATATTGAAACTCTATATTGGCTATATAAACAAGAGTGGATGTCAAAAATACATGATAAATGCCTGTGCATATAGGGCCCGATCTGGTCCTGGGAGGAGCACCCGAAAGTACTTGTGCCCATGGGAGTTAAAATAATAAGGTATCTGGCATTATACCGAGTACTTGACTTGCTTGATTGGACATTCCACACACATCTTGTACTTGAATCGTACTTGACTTTACATGAAATGCGTGGCCCGAAAAAGGGTAATTTACTTGCTTGATACATGATAGCCAAAGTTCTTGACATGACTTGTTAAACGTGCTTGCTTGAATACCTTGAATACACTTGTCATCTTGTTGGAAGTTCATGATTAAGTTCATCTTACTTCTTGATATTACATTCTCTCTATCTTGTCGTTTTATGCGAGCATGCATAGCTTTATTGTATTTATGAAAGATGTAATTACTTAAACCCCTTGCTAGTACTTGAGATATAATTTCCTACTGAGCGTTCGCTCATTCCGTTTGTCCCTTTGTACTTTTCAGGTAAGTCCGATGACGATGGAAGTCAATCGGATGGGAATGTTCAAGAGTGAAAGTGATAGAGCTGCTCAAGTGTCGTCTAGTCTTTCCTATAGTTTCTTGAGTCAAATATGTATTCTTTTCCTTTTTATTAAACAGAGTATTGGATTTGTAATAGTCTATCCATTATGAAATAAAGGATTGGGTTCTCTTGCTATTTTGCGCATCTCTGTCTTTGCGTCGAATACACGACCACTCTGATTGATATGATTGATATAGACACGTCGCGCATCTCCGGGTATCTTCCGCGCTCGGGGCGTGACAATCTGCGTGCGAGGGTGCACGTTGGCGAGTTCGGGCTTCACACTTAATAACTCGCTTCCCCGGACTGTGCATGAAGAGAAAAGCAACGATGCCCTACGATATCAGATGTGGACCTCGGAATCCCCGACATGGCCATAGTGTGAAACCGTCTCGGGCCAATAGTCCATCAGCTTGACCCACTTCTATCGGGATCCAATCCCGCAATCCCATAAACTTGCCGCACTTGCGGCAGACATTCGTACGATATGTCGTCATCTTCGATGCTTCAAATGCGGACTCTCGTCTGAACAATGAATGGTCCGTTAGTGATCGACATATATGTCGGGATCTAATCCCGCACTTGTATTAAAGTTGTTGTACTCGCGGCAGACATTCGTACGGTTTATTGTCATCTTCGATGCTTCAAATGCGGACTCTCATCCGAACAATGAATGGTCCCTTAGTGACCGACATATATATATACCGGGATCTAATCCCGATATCCAATTAAACTTGCCGTACCTACGGAAGACATTCATACGGTTTTGTCATCATCTTCGATGTTTCAAATACGGACTCTCGTCCGAATAATGAATGGTCGGTTAGTGACCGACATATATATATCGGGATCTAATCCCACACTTGCATTAAACTTGCCGTACTCATGGCAGACATTTGTACAGTTTGTCACCATCTCTTATGCTATAAACGCGGACTTCCATCTGATTGTGTGTGAAGAGAAAATCAATGACGCCCCATGGCATTGGATGTGGACCTTGGGAACCATCCCGATATGGCCGTAATCCGACATTGCTCTGGCCGATAATTCGTCAAACCAGGCTCGTTCCCATTGGGATTCGTTTCCGCTCTTTTATTAAAATCGCCGTAAACTCTGGCATACATTTGTATGGGTTTATTTCCATTTACGTCGTGCCTTCAATACGGATCTTTGTCCGAACATAAAGTGGTCCATGAATGACCAACAAAATCTGAATGGAACGAGACGGCTCTCATCTTCCCCGAACCCTACGTGTGGGAATATCAATAAGACCTTCGTGAGTCACGTTTGGACCTCGGGTTAGCCCCAACCATGGCCATTGCTAGACCCACATCCTAGGCCTATAGCCAGCTGTCTCTGTACACGTCTTTGTTTTGGAATCTAGTCCCAGGACACTTTCCCGCTGCCCTTCGGCACCGAAAATATTAACGATGCCCACGCAAGCCTCGTTTGGACCGCGGGAGGCGCCCCCGGAATGGTCCTGATTCTATCTCGCACTAGGCCAACAAACTCACTTATCCCTGACCACTCTAACCGGGATTCAACCGAATGTCTCCTATCCCTTTGAACAATAAATTTTCCCTACCCCGGCATACATATGCTCCGATTTTCCCCGTGACGATCACGATTTTCCGAAGCCAGACGCTCGTCTGAATATCAAAATGGTCCCTTGAGTGACCGACATATTTCGAATGCTTGCTTCCCTAGACATCGGGCTTTCCGACTGATCCGAGACTGCTATCGGCTTGTTTCTCTCGATATAGTTTCCTCCCCATGAGGCCCTGATTCCCGACGGTTAATCAAGGGTGTTCCCCTCTCCGAGGGGATGTAAATGACGCCATGACCTTTATGGCGCGGTGGCTTTTGATCTCGACTCGAACTACACAATCGTCTGATTAGTCAGATCGAGCACACAATAAATCGTCACCTAGGTGACTGGCACGCCCACGCACTTAATAAACCCAATATGCAAATAAACAACGATCTTAAATAAAAAGTGTGTCCATAAGTCTGGCACGCCCGGTGGGACTCAAACCACCCTTCATCTCTTCACCGGGATTCGAGGCCTCATGGCCTCCTAATAAATGATGTTTGCCTGCTTTGATGAATTACATGTGTTGTCTTCGCCAGCCCTATGGGGAGAAAAGCCGGACTAGACGCAATTGTCTTTGCGGCCTCGGGGACGCTACTCCGAGGCATATGCAGCTTCCAGGAATCATGAAGGCCGCTAAAAAAGGGAAGAGGAAAAGAGGTGAGGGAGGGGAAATCAAATCCCCTTTCCACAAAAAAAGAAAAAGAAGAAAAGAAGAAAGAAACAAAAAAGGGAAGAGAAAGAATCGACGAGAGAGGGTTGTACGGCCATATCCGTCGAGACCCGTGTTGAACAAAGATTACCACTGTGGGAGTGATGCGGTGGAGCGAACCACTCATCCCCTCCCTGAGGGGGTGAGCGCTCTCCTTCACACCCACCTTGGTCTATTACACAAAAAAAAAGAGAAGAAGAAGAGAAGAAAAGAAAGGATAAAAATTAGCAAGCGTGGCCGACCAAGAGAATGAGAAGAAGGCCGGCATCCCGCCCGACTCTAGGAGGGTCCAAGTCCATGGTGTGTTGCCCCAGTCCGTTACACCTTCCTACTGCCTCTATCCAGCATAAGATGGTCCCTCAAGTGGCTATTAGAAGATCCAACAAGCCCCAACAGTAGCTTGATGAATTTTCACCCTCTTTGGGGACGCTTTATAGCAATGAGGCCAAGCACGGCCACCACTCCCAAAGAGAGCATGCATATGCCCCGCCATGGGGATAAGAAAAAGAAATATACCCCGCCATGGGGATAAGAGGCAAGAAAGAATACATCCCTCTCTTGGGGGCACATGAAGAGAATACACCCCGACTCTGGGGGCACGTGAGAAGAATCTACCCCGCCATGGAGGCATAAGAGGAAACAGATTTGCCCCCCGGCTTTAGGGCATCTGAAGAAGAAATGTACCCCGCCATGGGGGAATATGAAGAGAAATATGCCTCACCTTGAGGGGTAGAAGAAGAAGAATTCACCCCGACCTGGGGGCATAAGAAGTAAAAGACACACCCTGTGCCGGGGGATATGAAGAGAAATACACCCCGCCTCTAGGGGCATCAGAAGCGGTAATACACCCCACCTTGGGGGCACCAAGAAGCAAAATACACCCCTCTTGTGGGCACGTGAAATAAAGCTACCCTCCCCCTTCAGGGGCATAAGAAGTAAAAGATACACCCCGTGCCGTATGAAGAGAAAGATACCTCCCTCTATAGGCATAGGAAGCAAGAGATGCACCCCAACATAGGGGCATTTGAAGTGATGTGACACAAGCTAGGACCTAAATTGCAAGCAACGCAACGACTTGGCAATGTCACACAAGCGGACTCACTCACGTTTGACACACTCGGGTCCGTAGGTGGACCGGTAATGGGGTGAGGGTCTGAGGTTGGACCGGAGGTTTCCAAGGGTATGGTTGGCTTGGGGAGGACCCCTAAGGGCCAGGGGTTTCCCAAATTCACGGGCGGTCAGCACGTCGAAGGCCTGGGTTGAAGGGTCACTCTCACAACTCACCCGCGGTAGCCACTCAAATATAAGCAAATTCGGAACGAGCGCTCACTCACCGTCCGACAGAGTTAAGAAGCAATACTAATTAAGCAAGGGAATCCAGCAAAGAGAAGTGTTCGGTGGCTCACCTGATCGGTGTGAAGACACCGATCCCGACCGGAGACGAGGGCGAGCGAGGAAGTGTGGGCTTACCCGCACGCCGCGCCGGAGAAGCTTCAACCTGAAATTTCAGATTACATGCACTACGCCGCATGCAAGGGGGGGATCTTGGGGAAGGGAATCTAATGACTACACCCAAACACTACCTCGACACAGGGAGGGGCCTTCAGCCGGCCAAGCGGGGAGGGGTGAAACCGAGCTAGAAGCTAGAAAGGAAGCCGATGCCGGTTCTGCCCGCTTCCTGAGCTTCAAGATAGACAGTTGGATATCTTGATGCTGCGGTCACTCCAGATTTTTGTTGATGACGAGACTAGTTGGAAATTCTTGGTAGCTGGGTCGGGATGACGCCTAAATTTTTTTGATTTCTTTGGTCACCGGTGCTGGTCGGGGTGGAGGCTCGAACAGGGTGGCAGGTCTTCAGTTCTGACTGCTTCAGGTTCACAACAGCAGGAAGAAGAGGTTGCCACAAGCGCTCCAGAGCTCAGAATCAGGCACCGCCAAAGTCGTTGGAACCGTTGATGAGTCCTCTTCGAAGAGAGACCAACAGGGATGCCAAACATTGTCGGAGTAGACTAGTAGAACTCGAACAATGAGGGGGGGGTCGGAGCAGACTGATAGGAAGCAGAACCGCACACCCGGAGGAAGAAATTGAGAACTCTTGATTCTGGGCGCAAAACAAAGCTCTGCTTCTTGATTCTAGAAGTAGACTTGTCGAAGAAGCTCCCGGCCAAGCCTCGCCTCCAGATCTTCGAGAGAGTGGTCGTGGTAGCTTCAGTAGTCAGCTTCAGGTTACTCTTCAGGGAGGAAGTGCGCAGTCGGGGAAGATCGACTGCTCAGGACGGCCCCGAACTCAGAATGTGATGAGACCACCGCCGTTGCGAAGTCGACTGGCAGAAGCTTCCAACGGTGCCTCTTGAGATTTTAAGAATGTCCGGAAGAAGCCGTGGTTGCCTCTGCAAGCTGCTATTCTTCTGCAGGTCTTCAGCTATGAACAGATTCATCGATGTAGCTCCCAAATGACAACCAAATGATAAGAAGAAGTGGTTGAATGGTGAAGGGGATATGAAGAATGGTGGGAGGGGAGTGTGGGGAAGGTATGGAGGGTGGCTAGGGGGTGGTAGAGGAGCTGGGGAAGGGGGAGGGCGTAGGGACTTGCATGTTTCAGCCAAGGTGGAGAGGGGGTGGAGGGTGGTAGATGTTCTTGGTAGAATGGAATGGGGGGGGGAGGAAAGGAGGGGAGGGGCAACCAGACCTAAGAGGGGGTGCTTGGAGGCGCCCTAAGGCTTGGGGGATGGAGGGAAATTTTCAAAATAATTCTCTTGGGAGCTGGAGGGTTGCATGGGGGAGGGGGAAGGGTGCTTGGGAAAGGGTAGTGAGGTGGTTGGGGGGTGGAGGTTGGCTTGGTGATTGGGGGTTCTTCTTTGGGACTAGGGTGGAGTAATGAGGAGGGTGTGGGGAAGGGGAGAGGCCTTAATGGGGGTAGGTGGGAGATAGAAGTGGTTGGGAAGGGAGGAGAGAGAGGGTAGGGTGCAGCCCCCTTGTGGTGAGAGAGAGAGAGAGAGAGAGAGAGAGAGAGAGAGATGGGGATTCTCTCCCCTAGGGCTTCTCAGCCACTATTGGATTCACTCCACTGGTAATCTGAATTTTGAATTCTCAAATGGCAAACTTTTCATTCATTGATTGATTCCAAATGGAGAGAGTGGGGTCCTATTTATAGGGATCCCACAACTTACAATAAGACCCTGACTTTTGGAGCATTGACAAATAACCAAGGGGAAGGGGGGGCGCCCTTGGGCCTAGCCCAATGAATTGGGCCCATTAACTAATCTAATCAACCCTATGACACTTAACTTCGGTAGATGACTCATTAACCTAGGTACTAGACTCAAATAAAAGGAAAATTATAATGATATGACTCAAATAAAATATGAAAATTAAATGACTTGACTCAAAAAAATATGATGGACACAATGGAGCTATGTTGGCGAGCAATCGAAGCTGTAAAAAATGTGAAGGGCGAGAGATGCCCCCATCATACCCCCGGGGTGCAAAGAACTCGACACTGTCGAGCATGGGTCCGCCGGGGAAGAGGTTCTCCAATGCAGCTCCGGGCGAGCCACAACCTCCAAACTCAACCTCGCGTCCTTAGCTGGGGGCTGCTCTTCATCTTCTCAAGGTGGCTCGGGCACACCCTCTTGCCGGTGATAGTACCTTGCTTGCCCAGTATTGCCTCTGTGTGCGCACGTCGGACTCTCAAGCTGATATGTAGAAGCTCTCCGAGGGTGCCACTCACAAAGATGGGGGTAGGCTGTAGGTGCTCACTGGGATCCACCGCGGTGCCCTTATAGGGTGCTAGATCCGCCACGTGAAAAGTGGGGTATATCCCAAAATCCCATTGGTAAATCCAACCTGTAAGCCAGGTTGCCAAAACCACTCAGAACATGGAAGGTCCAAGTCCTCGTGCCCTCGATTTGGAGGTGACCCTAAGATAGAGCCATTCCAAAGCCACCGTCGTTGGGTTGCCTACTTGGAATGCAAAGTGGCACTCGTGAGTTTTTGCCCGCTCATTATGAACCTCACCGCTCGTTGCTGAATGCTTGCTTGGATGCACATGACATGCATTACGGGACGGTGGGTGTGTGAAAATGTGTGTCGATAAAGGTGGACCAGGACATCCATAGATGGACCTATCATGCCATGATGCCATATGGACCTTGATGAGCCTTGGTGGGCCGGGGCAACCAAATGTGGCCCTATCATGCATGGACTCTCTAGCAAAGGTTGGAGGGCCGGGGCATCCGTAGGTGATCTGGTCATGCATGGGGGTGACAAATGCCGGGGGACCCGGACATCCACGAATGCTCCTATCATGCTTAAGACTCATGATGAGTGAAGGTGGACCATTACATCCGAATTTGGACCACTCATGCTTTCTACTTGATATGTGGGTGATATGAATGAATGGACCCAACATACTGTTCGTGCCAAGTGGTGTGGTAAGCCTAGACACATGCATACTTTTCCCAAACGTGACTTCCATGTGTATAGGTGTGGGACAACCTTTGAACTCCCATTGGAAAGGATCGAATGGATCTAAGAAGGTGGTCATCATGGGGTGGGGCACAACCTTATTACCTAGGGATATGTGGCCCAAGGTCATGGCTCCCAAGGTGTAACCCGGGTCTAGGATAGGATGGATTGGGTCAAACATGGTGGGTTGGGATAGGGAAAGGTGGGTGGTGGATAAGGTGGTTGGGTCCCATGGGTTCTTTGACCCCCATTGGAAGGGATCAAAGGGATCAGAAAAAGGGTTATCGAGGGGGAGGGGCCCTATGATCTCAAGATCCTCAAATGGTGGTGGGTCATCCTCCTCTAATGAGACAATTGGGCCGAAGTTCTTTGTGGGTGGGTCGGCCATGAGGGGAGGGCTTGACTTTCCACCCAATATAAGAAGCTCCAAATTGAGGAGAAGGTCGGGCTCATCGAGTGTGGGGAGGAATAGAAGGAGGTCGCTAGTGTAGCAACCAATGGTACAAACCGAGGTGATAGACCCAACACAAAGGTGTAGGAGGTCAAGGCTCCTAGATTGGTGGGCCATGGGAGTCAACAAGCCAGTCAACTCAATTGCCAAGCTAACCCATTGAGAAGGTCCTCTAAGGTTTCCACTTGGTAGGATGTTTGGATTATGGTATGATAGGAGGAGATGTGCACTATGGGAAGGTTTTCCTTTATGGGAGGGAAATCGTGGGCCGTGATATCTCTTATTGGGCTCTTCTTTAGCCAACTAATAAGGGGTTCCCCTAAGATGAGTTTGGCCCTAATAAGAGAGGGTGGTGTAAGGTGAAGGTCACCATGTGATGTTTCTTCTTCTATTTGGTCATGGGTGGTCTCTGTGGTCGGGATAGGGTCCGGAGTGTTCACCACTATGGGGTCAGGTATGGGTTCCTCCTCTAAGGAGGTGAGAGGGTCTTTTGGTGGTATGGTGATGAGGGTTGGTGCATGGCGCACCCGGGGTGGATGGTAAAGGGAAACTTGGTTTGGGATAGGGAGGGGAAGTAGTGGGGGACTAGGACATGGGAGTTTTGGGGGAGGGAGTGGGAGATGGGATGGTTGGGGTGGTTTGGGTTGGTCGGTCTTGGGGGGAGTGTCCCTTATAGAGAAAAATGGAGGGGTAGTGGTGGTCCTTATTGGGGAAACCGGGTCAGTTAGGGGTCTCTTCCCCTTAGGATCGGCCGGTTGTGGAGGGGTGGAAGTGGGGGCTAATTGGGTTTGGATAGTGAGGTTTGTGGAATGGGGTTTTGGTTGGGGTGCGGGGACCCTCATGGGGCTAGGTGGGGAGGTGGATGCTTGGATTATTTGGGTCCTAAGGGATAGGATTTGGTGGCGGAGTGTAGCGGTGAT
Source organism: Amorphophallus konjac (assembly GCA_022559845.1). NCBI lineage: Eukaryota > Viridiplantae > Streptophyta > Magnoliopsida > Alismatales > Araceae > Amorphophallus > Amorphophallus konjac. The sequence goes on along the minus strand of CM040121.1, from coordinate 295,141,783 downwards.
GGTTGAGAGGGGATTTGTTAGGAGTGGTGGGGGTGGAGGCCTAAAGGTGGTCTCAAGTTGGCCGGGTGGGGATGGAGGAGTGGTAGTGCTCCTCGGGCTAGGGGTGTTTGAGTAGGAGGGGTGGGAATATTTGGGGATGTAGATCTTCCTAAGTTCTTCCTTCACATCATCCCATGAAGTAATGGGCTCTTGCCTCCTAACCCTTCTTAATCCCTCTATGTGTTCCCACTTACTCTTGGCATGACCCCGAAATCGTCCCTTGGCCTTGCGGACTCTTGCGGGTCCATATACCCAAGTCTTTTCAAAATATCTTTCCATGGTAGCCTCCCACCTATCATAATCACTAGAATGTGATCCGTCAAAGGTAATATCATCATCTAGAATGAAGTCCAAGGGTGGCGAGTAGGTTAAGTAGGAAGTGGCCATGAAGATCGGGGGGGAGATAAATGCAATGGTCGGACTGATGATGACTCCAATGCAAGCATGCCCTAGGACTTGACTTTTAGAGACAAGTCAATGACTTGCTCTGATACCAATTGATGTGACATAAGCTAGGACCTAAATTGTAAGCAACGCAACGACTTGGCAATGTCACACAAGCGGACTCACTCGCATTTGACACACTCGGGTCCGTAGGTGGACCGGTAATGGGGTGAGAGTCCGAGGTTGGACCGGAGGTTTCCAAGGGTATGGCTGGCTTGGGGAGGACCCCTAAGGGCCAGGGGTTTCCCAAATTCACGGGCGGTCAGCACGTCGAAGGCCTGGGTTGAAGGGTCACTCTCACAACTCACCCGCGGTAGCCACTCAAATATAAGCAAATTCGGAACGAGCGCTCACTCACCGTCCGACGGAGTTAAGAAGCAATACTAATTAAGCAAGGGAATCCAGCAAAGAGAAGTGTTCGGTGGCTCACCTGATCGGTGTGAAGACACCGATCCCGACCGGAGACGAGGGCGAGCGAGGAAGCGTGGGCTTACCCGCACGCCGCGCCGGAGAAGCTTCAACCTGAAATTTCAGATTACATGCACTACGCCCCATGCAAGGGGGGGGGGGATCTTGGGGAAGGGAATTCAATGACTACACCAAAACACTACCTCCACACAGGGAGGGGCCTTCAGTCGGCCAAGCGGGGAGGGGTGAAACCGAGCTAGAAAGAAAGCCGATGCCGGTTCTGTCCGCTTCCCGAGCTTCAGGACAGACAGTTGGATATCTTGACGCTGCGGTCACTCCAGATTTTTGTTGATGACGAAACCAGTTGGAAATTTTTCGTAGCTGGGTTGGGATGACGCCTGAATTTTTTTGATTTCTTTGGTCACCGGTGCTGGTCGGGGTAGAGGCTCGAACAGGGTGACAGGTCTTCAGTTCTGACTGCTTCATGTTCACAATAGCAGGAAGAAGATGTTGCCACAAGTGCTCCAGAGCTCAAAATCAGGCACCGCTGGAGTCGTTGGAAGCGTTGATGAGTCCTCTTCGAAGATAGACCGATGGGGATGCCAAACGTTGTTGGAGTAGACCGGTAGAACTCGAACAATGAGGGGGGGGTCGGAGCAGACTGATAGGAAGTAGAACAGCACACCCGGAGGAAGAAAATGAGAACTCTTGATTCCGGGTGCAAAATAGAGCTCCGCTTCTTGATTCTGGAAGTAGACTTGTCGATGAAGCTCTCGGACAAGCCTCGCCTCCAGATCTTCGAGAGAGTTGTCGTGGTATCTTCAGGAGTCAGCTTCTGGTTGCTCTTCAGGGAGGAAATGCGCAGTCGGGGAAGATCGACTGCTCAGGACGGCCCCGAACTCAGAATGTGATGAGACCACCGCCGTTGTGAAGTCGACTGGGAGATGCTTCCAACGGTTCCTCTTGAGCCTTTAAGAACATCAGGAGGAAGCCGTGGTCACCTCTGCAAGCTGTTGTTCTTCTGCAGATCTTCAGCTGTGAACAGGTTCGTCGATATAGCTCCCAAATGACAACCAAATGATAAGAAGAAGTGGTTGAATGGTGAAGGGGATATGAAGAGTGGTGGGAGGGGAGTGTGGGGGAGGTAAGGAGGGTGGCTAGGGGGTGGTAGAGGAGCTGGGGAAGGGGGAGGGTGCCGGGACTTGCATGTTTCAGCCAAGGTGGAGAGGGGGTGGAGGGTGGTAGATGTTCTAGGTAGAATGGAATGGGGGGGGGGAGGAAAGGAGGGAAGGGGCGACCAGACCTAAGAGGGGGTGCTTGGGGTGCCCTAAGGCTTGGGGGATGGAGGGAAATTTTCAAAATAATTCTCTTGGGAGCTGGAGGGTTGCATGGGGGAGGGGGGAGGGTGCTTGGGAAAGGGTAGTGGGGTGGTTGGGGGGTGGAGGTTGGCTTGGTGATTGGGGGTTCTTCTTTGGGACTAGGGTGGAGTAATGAGGAGGGTGTGGGGAAGGGGAGAGGCCTTAATGGGGGTAGGTGGGAGATAGAAGTGGTTGGGAGGGGAGGAGAGAGAGGGTAGGGCACAGCCCGCTTGCGGTGAAAGAGAGAGAGAGAGAGATGGGTGGGGATTCTCTCCCCTAGGGCTTCTCACCCACTATTGGATTCACTCCACTAGTAATCTGAATTTTGAAATCTCAAAGGGCAAACTTTTCATTCATTGATTGATTCCAAATGGAGAGAGTGGGGTCCTATTTATAGGGATCCCACAACTTACAATAAGACCTTGACTTTTGGAGTATTGACAAATAACCAAGGGGAAGGGGGGCGCCCTTGGGCCTAGCCCAATGAATTGGGCCCATTAACTAATCTAATCAACCCTATGACACTTAACTTAGGTAGATGACTCATTAACTTAGGTACTAGACTCAAATAAAAGGAAAATTACAATGATATGACTCAAATAAAACATGAAAATTACATGACTTGACTCAGAAAAATATGATGGACATAATGGAGCTATGTTGGCGAGCAATCGAAGCTGTGGAAAATGTGAAGGGCGAGAGATGCCCCCATCATGAAGGAGAAACGTACCCTGCCATGGGAGCATATGAAGAGAGGTATACCCCGCCTTAGGGGTATTTGAAGAAGCAACATACCCCGCCACTGGGGCATGGAAGCCGTAAAGAATATACCCCGACTTATGGGGATCTGAAGAAGAAACATACACCCCGCCTGGGGGCATAGAGGCCGTAAAGAAGATACCCCTCCATGGGGGCATAAGAAGCATAAGAATTCACCCCCGCTCAGGGGCACCAGAAGCAAAGACGCTACCCCACTCCGGGGCACCATAAGCAAAGACTATACCCCGTAGTGGGGCATACGAAGCAAAAGACTCTACCCCGCCTGGGGGCACAAAAGCTATAAAGAATACACCCCGGCCTAGGGGCACGTGAAGAAGAAACACACCCTACCTAGGGGCATAGAAGCCAGAAAGAATACACCCCGACCTAGAGGCTCGTGAAGAAGAAACACACCCTGCCTAGGGGCATGAAGCCAGAAAGAATACACCCCGGCCTGGGGGCACATGAAGAGAAATATACCCGCCACGGGGGCACAGAAGCGAAAAAGAATCCACCCCTGCTTGGGGGCACAAAAGCAAAGAGGCCTACCCCCTGACCTAGGGGGCAGATGAAGAAATGCTACACTCCAATCTGGGGGCATATTAAGAGAAATGCAACCCAGTACGGGGGCATTAATGAGAAAGGAATAACAGAACAAAAAGAATAGTCATGAGGTGGACGTGGTCTCTGCACCCGCCTATTCACAGTAAAAAGAAGAGCAGAAAAGAAAGAATAGCCGTCAGGCAGACGTGACCTTTCCACTCGCCTCTCCACACAAAAGAAGAAGGGAAGAAAAGAAAGTGAGCCATGAGGCAGACGTGGTCTTTGCACCAGCCTCTTCACAATAAACAAAGTAAGAAGAAGAGCATAGGAGAAAGAACAGTCATCAGGCAGACGTGGTCTTTCCACCAGCCTCTCCACACAAAAGAAGAAGAGAAGAAAAGAAAGTGAGACTTGAGGTAGACATGGTCTTTCACCCTTTACCTTCAGCCATCCAACAAATAGACCCCTCTTGAAGTTGGCATCATGGCATTTTGTCCAAACTGAAACCTTCCGCTGACGGGGCGTTAAACCTACTAAACCTTCCGTCGACGGGGCGTTAAACTGACTAATCCTTTCACCGACGGGGTGTTAAACCGACTAAACCTTCCGCCGACGGGGCGTTAAACCGACAAAACCTTCCGCCGACGGGGCGTTAAACTGACCAAACCTTCCGCCCACGGGGCGTTAAACCGACCAAACATTCTGCCGATGGGGCGTTAAATCGACTAAACCATTTTACCGATGGGGCGTTAAACCTACTAAACCTTTCACTGACGGGGCGTTAAACCGACTAAACCCTTCGCCGATGGGGTGTTAAACCGACTAAACCTTCCACCGATGGGGCATTAAATCGACTAAACCTTTCACCGACAAGGCGTTAAATCGGCTAAACCTTCCACCGACAAAGCGTTAAATCGGCTAAACCTTCCGCCGACGGGGCGTTAAACCGACTAAACCATTCTGTCGATGGGGCGTTAAACCGACTAAACTTTCCGCCAATGGGGCATTAAACTGACTAAACCTTTCACCGACGGGGCGTTAAACCTACAAAACCTTCATCACCGACCATGGCTTATACTGCTACACTCGCATGCCGTTCGGGTTGAAGAACGCCGGAGCTACGTATCAACGCCTAGTCAACCATATGTTTGACTCGTAGATCAGCCGCAACATGGAGGTCTACATCGACGACATGCTCGTTAAAAGCTTCCGAGCAGCTGAGCACTTTCGTGACTTGGCGGAAACCTTCACCACCCTCAGAAGGTACAACGTGAAACTCAACCCTACTAAGTGTGCGTTCGGGGTGCGGTCAGGCAAATTCCTAGGTTTCCTCGTTACCCACCGAGGGATCGAAGCCAACCCCGACCAGATCAAAGCAATGTTGGAGATGGAGTGGTCCAAACGGGTGAGGGACGTATATTGCCTCACCGGGCGCGTCGTCGCTCTGGCCCGGTTCTTATCCCGAGCCGTCGAGCGATGTCTACCCGTCTTCCGACTGATCAAGCAGGCTAACCTAGCGCTAGAAAAGAAGGGATGGATCGACTGGAACAAGGAGTGCGAGCAGGCGTTCGAAGAGCTGAAGTGATACCTGACGATGCCTCTTGTCCTCGCCAAACCCCAAGGAGGGGGGGGGACAACTGCTCCTGTACTTGTCTGTGACACCCGACACAATGAGTGTTGTGCTCGCACGGGAGGAAGCAGGAGTCATGAAGCCTGTATGCTACGTCAGTCGAGCACTATAAGGATCAGAATTCCGGTACTCACGGAATGAAAAGTTTTCCCTCGCGTTGATTACAGCTGCTCGCAAGCTACAGCCATACTTCCTGGCCCACCCGATCGCCGTCCTCACCGATTAGCCCCACCAGCAAATCCTTCAGAACCCTGATGCGTCCGGAAGAATGGTCAAGTGGGCCATAGAGTTGGGAGAATTAGACATCATGTTCCGACCAAGGACATCGATCAAGGCCCAGGCACTGGCATATTTCATCGCCGAATGCACCCTACCCTCCCAGGATTCACCCAAGCAGACCTCGGGGCCCGCCTAGGAACTATACGTCGACGGATCCTCCTGCGCCGCAGGCAGTGGCGCAGAGTTGGTCTTACTCTCACTGGAAGGAGTGAAGCTACACTATGCCTTACGTTTAAATTTCCCGACCACGAATAATGTGGCCGAGTACGAGGCGCTCCTTTCCGGGTTACGCATGGCGAAACACCTGGGGTCATCAAGCGTGCGAGCATATAGCGACTCCATGCTCATCGCCAATCAGGTAAGGGGGGACTTCGAGGCCCGAGACCCCTCCATGATAAAATATTTGGAGACGGCCAAGGTAGCGGCGAGCGAGTTCACCCACTTTGAAGTGGTCCACATCCCGCGCGAAGAGAACGTCCGAGCAGACGCCCTCTCCTGCTTGACATCAGCCACTACGATCTCCAGCTCGAGATCAGTCCTGATAGAGAAATTGTCAACTCTGAGCATAGAAGATCCAGCACTCCAGGTAAACGCCATCGATTACGAACCCTCCTGGATGGATCCTCTGCTCGATTTTCTCCTTCGGCAGTAGCTCCCCGGCGACCACGCCGAAGCGCGGTGCACACGAGCAAGAGTGGCCCACTTCACCATGGTGGACGGCCGGCTATATCGCCGGTCCCTCTCAGCTCCTCTACTCAAGTGCCTCTTCCCCACGGAGGCCAACCAGGCCATCCAGGAAGTCCACGAAGGACTCTACGGCAGCCATGTGGGAGGGCAAGCACTCGCGAGGACGCTGATCCGACAATGGTACTGGTGACCCACCTTGTAGCAAGACTACCTCAACTACGTTTGAAGGTGCCCCCAATGCCAGAACTACTCCCACCTGCACAACCAGCCGACAACGCAGCTCCACACCTTGATGGAGGCTCGCCCGTTTACGCGGTGGGGAATCGACATACTGGGGCCCTTCCCTGAAGCACAAGGGAGGAAGAAATTCCTCATAGTCACCATAGACTACTTCACTAAATGGATCGAAGCCGAACCATTGGGAAAGATAACAAGCGAAGCAGCTTGGAAATTCATGCTACGGAGCATCATTTCCCAATTTGGGATCCCTAGAGTTCTCACCACCGACAATGGCCGACAGTTCTGGTCTAGTTTGGTATAGCTTAAGGTGCTTCCTGTTGAGAGGTGGGAATTGAACTTTCCCTCGATGGTTGACGAGGACGTAAGCTCCACCTTCGTCAACGTTATGGACCACATAAGGTCCTGTCCAGTTTCATTTAATTTGCCTTTTGGATTGGCTACCATCACTTCTTTTCTTTTGACCATGACAAGGTATCCTTTCTTGAATTCATGTTCTTTGACAAGTTTGTCGAAGGCGGGCCATACGGGCATGGTAGACCTATATGTTCTGCTGGGCTTTGAGCCATTGCCCTTCTAAATCGGAGAGTTCCTCAAGTCTTCTTTCTATATTTGCTTGGCCATCTTTGACCAGTTAATGTTGGATGGCAACCCTTAGTGAGGGTATCTCCAGCTCTATTAAGATGACTGTTTCTGAGCCGTACACCAGCGAGAATGGTGAGCAACTCGTCAGGGTCTTGTACACAGTGCGGTATGCTCATAGAGCCTCGTACATTCTATCCTCCCAATCTTTCTTGCTAGAGCTGACCGTCTTGGCAAGAAGTGTGCAGAGAGTCTTGTTGAAAGCTTCAGCTAGCCCATTTGCTTGTGGGTTGTACGAAGTGGATGTCCTCCAATCAATCTTAAATTTATCGGCCAGCTTGTAGACCTTCTTGTTTCGGAAATGGCTTTCGTTGTCGGAGATGATTCAATCCGACACACCAAACAGAAATATGATGTTCCAACAGACAAATCTAGCGACGATTTCGCCCGTCACTTCTTTTAGTGCTATAGCCTCTGCCCAGCGGGAGAAGTAATCTATTACTGCAAGAATGTATTTGCATCCTGATGAGGATGAGGGTAGCGGGCCCACGACATCTGTGCCCCATTGAGCAAACAGCTAGCTAGGTGCTGTCGGATGTAGGTGTATCGGGGGTCTTCTTGGGACCATAGCTTGTTCCTAGCACTTATGGCATGACTTGGCATACTTGCAGCAGTCATCGAACATAGTTGGCCAGTAGTATCCCAATTTCTTGATTTCAATCTTCATCTTCGGCCCAGCTTGATGAGGGCCAGCTGATCCAGCATGAACTTCTTTCATGACCCTCAAAGCCTCCTCCATTAACAAACATCGGAGGAGTATCTTTCTTTTGGCATCTGCCATAATCTGGAACAAGGTTGTGTTCATGAATTCATAGGAATCTTTTGTTCTGATCAATCTGATCTTCACTCTCCTTTGCTTGGGAAGTTGCTGGCATTTAAACCACTGTATCAGAGGTTCCCTCCAGTCGGGTGAGCCAACTACTTCTGCTGCTACAGCTTCACATTCTTCTTCACCTGGCTCCTCTATCATGCTAGGAACCTGGCGCCTATTTATCACAGTTATGTTGAGGGATGCATCTCGCGGTACTGCCAGCGAGCTTGCTAGCTTTGCTAGTGCATCTGCTTGAGCATTTTGATTGCGGCCGACATGGCCTATTTCAATGATTTAAAATCATTGCATGAGCTTCTTTTCCTAGGTGCAGTAAGGAAGTAATTCCAGCTTTCAGACATCAAATTGTCCCTATATCTGCTTGACAATCAGCATTGAGTCATCGAATACTTGCAGCATTTGAATCTCCATATGAAGAGCAATCTAAAGTCCGATAATCAAGGCTTCATATTCTGCCTTGTTTTTTATGCAAGGCTTGTTAATTGCCGATGATGTATGCAGTACTTCTCCTTCTGGGGACTTAAGGACGATGCATGCTCTGGCCCTTATCATTGTTTGCCCCGTATAGGATGTTTCTGTTCGGGATGCCCCATCAAAGTAGAGCTATCATATGGCTTGACGGGCTTGGTTCACTTCAAGTGTTTCATCATCTAGAAGCTCCATATTCAACGGAGAATCTTTAGGCACCAGATGTGCTGCGAAGAAATCAGCTATGGCCTGGCCTTTGATGCCCTTTTGCGACACAGAGGTGATATCAAACTCCATCAGGATGACGGCCCATTTGCCTAGTCATCCTTTCAAAGCTGGTTGGGATAGTATGTATTTGATTAGATTAGCCCTTGATATTAGCTGCACTTTGTGGGATATCATGTAGTGTCTCATCTTCTTGACCGCCAAGATCAATGCGAGGTAAATCTTCTCAATCGGGGTGTATTTCAATTCTACCCCCACTAATCTCCGACTAAGGTAGTAAAGCACATGTTCTTTCCCCTCGTCGTTGTTCTGGGCTAGCATTGCCCCTAGTGAGCATTCAGTAGCAGCTATGTACAGAATCATCGGCCGCCCTTTGATAGGGCCCCCAACACTGGTGGAGTATTTAGATATTCTTTTAGCTGGTCGAAGGCTTTTTGGCAGTCTTGGCTCCAGTGAAAAGGTACATCTTTCATCATCAGCTTGTGGAATGGCTGGCATTGTCTAGATAGATTGGAAATAAATCTCCGAATGTAAGCTAATCGGCCTTGCAGCGACCGTAATTATGTCAAATTCTTCGGAGGAGGTAGCTCCTGGATAGCTTTAATCTTGGCAGGGTCTATTTCAATTCCCTGATATCTGACGACAAAGCTAAGGAATTTTCCACTAACGCCAAAGGCGCATTTCATGCGGTTCATCTTTAGCTCGAATTGTCGTAGCCTTTAGAATATGACCCCGAGGTCACTCAAGTGGTCTTCTCTTCTTCTGGTCTTGACGACCAAATCATCAATGTAGCATTCGACTTTGTTGTAGAGTAGCTCGTCGAAAATCTTTGTCATCACCCTTTGGTAAGTGGCGCCAGCATTTTTGAGGCCGAAGGGCATTCTCTTGTAGTGAAATATCCCTTTGGGCAATCGGAAGGCCGTGTAAACTCTTTCATGCTCGGTAATCCATATTTGGTTATATCCGGACAAACCATCCATAAACGACAATGCCTCATGGCCAGTTGTAGCATCGATCATGACTTCAGTGATTGGCACTGGGAAGTCATCTTTCGGGCATGCTTTGTTTAGGTCCCGAAAGTCCACACATATCTGGATCTGGCCGTTCTTCTTCTTGACAAGCACAATGTTAGCCAGCTATGTAGTATATTGATTTTCTGCTACAAAATCGTCGTCTGTGAGCTTGTCGACTTCTTTGCAAATCTTGTTTATTAATTTCGGCCTCATTCGCTGGGGTGGTTGCTTCACTGGTTTGGCCTTTGAGTCGATGGCCAGCATGTGTTGAGTGACTTCAGGGCTGAGACCTGGCATCTCCTTATAGTTCCAAGCGAAGCAGTCCCGGAACTCTTGAAGCAGCTGTATGTATTACTTTTTCTTTTTTGGGAGCAGGAGAGCACTGAGGAAGGTTGGCCTGGGCTTCTCTTCCATGCCGAGGTTTATCTCGACCAGCTCATTGACGGTAGCTTGGCCGCCGTCTTCTATCTCTGGTGGGGCCTACTGCAAGTCAATGAAGCCATCATCACCTTCTTCGGCTTTGAGGATATCATAGATGCTTTCTTGCCTCATTTCACCTAGTGGCGGGACATCACTAGCTTCTTTCTCTGGCTATTGAACTTGTTGGGGAATCAGTGGCGTAGCTGTCAAGGCAACTTCCGGGGAGCTTGGACGTTGGTCTGTAGACAGATCACCCTTGAGGGCTGTAAGGAGCTTCTTAAACTCCTGTTCATGCGAGGCTTCATCAGGGGTCATGACGACCTTTGCAACATCGGCTTCTTGCCTTTCTTGTGTTGTAGCTTGTTTCTTCGGGATATCTCCCATCCTTGAGAGCTGCGGCATTTCTTCTTGATCATGTAGGTAGTCATCACAGATTGCCTTGGAAATCCCTTCATCCACCAGAGTGGAGATGGTGGTCACATCTGCTTCGCAACATTTTTCATTAGCCAAACTGGCCTCCTCCATGGTTGGAGAGGTGGAGCACGCCCCTGCCGTGGGGCAAGAGCGACTATTTTTCTTTTCTTTCATGGGTGAAATTGGCCGCCCGGTCAGCTCCTTTCGGATTTGAGGTCTGTCATGCTTAGCTTCTGATGTCTCTTCGGGGGTGTGATAGTGAACGGAGATCACATGAAGTCTCCTTCTGTAAGCGCCTATTTCATGTAGACATGGCGGGTCTACTGTGTATTCCCCCATCTGAAGTTCGCCCTTCTTGATTAAACTCTGGGTAACATCTTTGAAAACATAGCAATCCTCGATAGAATGTCCCATCATTAGATGATACAGGCAAAATTGAGGGTTGTTACTTCTTTTAGAATCCTCCGGCTACTTGGGCTCTGGGAGAATGATCTGATTACAGTGATAAGCCCATTAAAAAATTGCCCGCATCTTCTCCCTTGGGAAGGAGTAGGGCTTCTTCATCTTCCCTCGCAGTGAGGAACTTTATTTTGAGGGTTTGTTGGTCGAAGGTCGAGCCACTTTTTGAGTCTTCATTTTCATCTGCATAAAAGCATTGAGGCTGACGCCTCCAGAGTAGTTCCCCTGCTTCGCCGTAGAGGTAATGGGGCAATATTTTGCCAGAAATGCTTCAACATCAGCTGCTGCTATATTGAGCTGGTCAAAGGTCTGCATTTTGATGCCAATTATCCTTTGGTGGATTTACTTTTTCATGCCTTGTTTGTAGATCTGGATAGCAGCCTCATGGCTCAGTGGAGACTTGCATCTTGCACATAAGTCTCTCCATCTTCGGATATAATCCAGGGCAGGTTCACCACCTCCCTCCCTGCTCATAAACAGCTCTACTTTGGTTATAAGAGGATGCTTTAGTGGTGTAGAACTGCATTGCCAAGGGAGAATGCCCCTCGTTAATTCAGACATGTGTCTAGTCACTTCGGCCAATTGCTTCTTCAATCTTTCAATCTCCTGATGCTGCTCGTATAGTAATGCGAGCATGGCGGGGTTATATTTGAAGAAATCCGGGGCGTGGCTCGGGCCATTGTCCCCCGTTGTAACATCGGGTAGGGGCAGCAACACCCTATCACCATGAACAGTTGGGACCGGTCCTTTAGAAGTGGACATGCCCATATCCCTTTGTGGAGATGGCCTCCAAAGGTGTATTTCTTCATCTTGTACTTCACCATCTGGAGACATGCATTGCTCCTAGCTTTTAGCTTCTTGTATAGATGGATCTTTTGGAGGGTCATCGCCAGTTGGGGCAAAGATGGATATCATATCTGCTTTATAGAATTCTTCTATGGAAAAGCCTAGTCTAGAGTGCCGGGTAACCTGCAATAATTCCTTATCTAAGTTGGGTGGATACCACAACTTCTTGAACATTTGGTTTTGCCTTTTAGCTTGGTAGAAGGGAATTTGCTACCTTCTAGCCATCTTTATCACCTTGCCAGTTATATAGGGTAACCCCATGATCGGGATGACCGAGTCTTGGATTTCTTTGGGGAGTTTGCAGTCATCATCCCCTTTTACTGGCTGTTGACTAGCCGTGTAAAACATTGTTGGCTGCCCCTCGGGATTAGGAACCTCTAGGGTCGTTAGTTATTCGACTGTTGGACAGTCTATATCTGTGAGTGGTCTTGTGATTCCCAGAGGTACTCTCACATAACCCAGCAAGTCTTCGAGCTCAAGTGCTTTTGGCTCGAGGTAAATATTAGTTGGGATTACCCTGAGCACTCCCTTAACCTCAGCAATGTGTGACACCTCCTGCTGATCCACGTAACCGGGTAGAGGTGGAGGGAATCAATCAGCAGTTTCTGCACCTTTCTTTACTTTATTCTAAACTGGCCGAGAAGTCTGCTTCTGCTTCTCCAAGTAGAGCGAGGCATCGAGTAAATGGCACTCAAACACCTCAAATGGGTGCAAATATGCAAAGATTCTCTCTTCTTTCCCATCCCCGGGGTGCTTGATGCATTGGTGTAAAGTAGAATGTACCACTCGGTTCTGATGTAGCCACCGCTGGCCAAGTAGTGCCTTGTAAGAGGTGTTGGCGTTGATGACATGAAACTACACTTTAGTAGTGAAATCTCCCAAGGAAAGCTTGAATTCTGCCACACCCATGGGTACTTTGAATTTTCGGTTGAAACCAGCAATCTTCATATCCCTGACCTCGATCAGGTGCAAATTGAAGTAATGCTTCTGATAGGCCTGGTAAGGGAGTATATTTACTGCTGCCCCTGGGTCAACTAGAATTATGTTTATGTTCTGGCCATTTAATTGCCCCTTCATGGTAAAAGTGACAGCCACCTGCAAAATTATGGTAATGTGTAGATGTGGGGATGATGGGTTCGAGAGAAGCGAGAGGAGAGAGAAGCTTTGGCGACTCTTCACCCGCCAAGGGCTCTTTGCAGCATGGTTCCTCCATGCAGGAGGCGCTCCTCCACACTCCTCCAATGTTCCACCTTTGCCATCCAATAGCCCTTTCAGGTGTATATCGCGTCCCTCTTCTGATGCGGATGGGAGGAGACAATAGAGTGCTCATGGGCGTTCCAGGTCCCAGTCCAAACCTCCGATTTCTTCTAGGCCGCAGGCATGGACTAGCCTTTTCAAAGCTCAAGAGCCACCTCAAGACCTCAAACTGGAGTTCCTGGAGCCTTCTTCCATTGATTCTACGGTCATTGCTGTCTGCCAGGAGGATGATTCAGCTGAACTCCAGGAGGTATGGTCGATGGCCCTTGTGGGCTATGTTGTTGGTTTATCAACATCCTTTGTTCCTCTACAGTCCTACATCAAAAGCCTGTGGAGTCCCAATGGGTTCCAGCTTTTTATGTTGGACAATGGATTCTTCCTCTGCAAGTTCAATATGGAAGAAGACCTACAGCACATTCAGGAAGGCTTCTGGACCATTAAAGGCCATCCTATGATACTTCGGAGATGGTCTCAGGAGGTCACATTTGAATTAGACAGTCTCAAAAACATTCCTATGTGAGTCTCTGTGCATGGGGTCCCTTTACATTTATGGACTAAAAAGTTCTTTAGCCGCATTTGCAGCCTCATTGGTACTCCTCTATACCTTGACAAGCTCACAGCCTTAAGGCAGCGTCTTGCTTTCGCTAAAGCTTGTGTCATGGTTTCTGTCAATAAAGAGCTCCCTGATGAGGTTTTCTTCAAGGCTTTAGGGGGCAAGAAGCGAAGGATTTTTTGTCTCTTACCCCTGGAAATCCAAATCTTGCACAATTTGTTTATCGTTTGGTCATCTAGAAGCTCAGTGCATTCCAAAGGGTACACCAGTCCGAAAAGATCAGCGGCAGGATAAGTTCCTTCTACAAAATTCATCTCAAGGAGAGAAGGAAGTTCCCAAGCAGCCTATTCATACGCGCAACTCTTTTGCTGCTCTGTCTTCTAATTTGGAGAAAATAGACCAATGGGTCAATTCTGGGCAGGCTATAATATCTATTCTAGGAGAGGTTATTTCTCAGCAAGGTGTTGACTCTCTACAGAGGAAAGCCATTTTCGATCATTGTTCGGGTGGTTGCTCAAACAGAGAAACAAGTCAAAATTTAAATTTTAATTCGAATGGCAATTCAAAATCGTGAGATGATAGGACGGGTCTTCCGCATAGGATGGTTGTTGGTGAGCCAGAGTTGAACCTGCAGAAGGTGGAGGAGGTCTATCCTAAATTATCGATGACTGTTAGGGAGCTCCCTACTATTCAGGACTATGTGGATCAACAACTCAGTCAGCAAGCTTTGGAGCATGGTAGTTGTCATCTGCCTCCCAAATCCAAGGGAAAAGCAACTGACTCTGGTAAACTCAGGCGGTCTCCTCGTCATTTCTAAACCCATCTCCTTTTTCTGATTCACTAATTAATCTGATCATGAAGATTATTAGCTGGAATGTTAGAGGAATTAATAAGAGTTCTCGCCGGAGACAACTTAATCACATTATTAAGGCCTCTGGAGGGGATATTATAGTTTTGCTTGAAACTAAAATTCATCCTAGACATGCGGCAATTTATAAGCAGGATTTATGGCCTGATGCACAATTTTTAAATAATGACTGTTCCTCCAATCAGGGACGCATATGGGTTCTGTGTGAACCAAATAAATTTCATATGACAATGCTAATGGAGTTCGATCAGTTCATTCACATTCAGCTAGAGGATGTAGTCTCTAGACAGCATTTTATTCTTACTGCAATTTATGCATCAAAGTTCCTTTCTCAACGCAGATCTCTTTAAAAGGACATTATCACTCTATCAGCTATGACCGCTGGGACTCCTTGGCTCTTGATAGGAGCTTTCAATTGCACCAGGTCTATTGATGAGAAGATTGGAGGTAACCCAGTGCCTCAGGCCATTCTTACTGAATTTGACAACATGATTCTATCAGCTGACTTATTTGACATGAAGACTATTGGACATCCTATTTCTTGGAGCAATAGATCCAAGCCACCGTTCAGGATCCTTGCTAGACTTGATAGATGCTTGATCAACAATCACTGGTTGTAGATATTCCTAGAGTGCTTCCTAGAGTATGCAGGAGAAGGATTCTCTGATCATTCTATGCTCAAAGTCTGCTATGTGCTATCTATTCCCAATGGTCTTATTCCTTTCAAATTTTACAACATGTGGAGCAAGCACCCAGATTTTATTAACATAGTACAACATATCTGGAGCCTCAGATATGATGGGCATCCGCAATTCATTCTTTGGTCTAAATTGAAAGCTCTGAAGCAATACCTCAAACAATGGAATCGAAATGTTTTTGGTAATGTGCAAGACGCTGTGAAGAAAGCAAAAGATGACCTACTTGGTGTTCAGCAGTAGCTTCATAATGATCCTCTAAATCTGATGTTGATTAACTTAGAGAAAGAACATATAGTAGCTTATGAGTTGGCAATGGACAATGAAGAATCTTTTGCTAAGCAAAAGTCTAGACAAACCTGGCTGTCTCTCGGAGACTCTAACACAAGGTACTTTTATGCCTCTTTCAAGAACAAGAAGTTAAGAAATAGTATCCGGAAATGTAAGCTCAGCGATGGGACTTACACCGAGGACTTCTCTAAAGTCTCTGAACATGCAGTGAAAATTTTCCAACATTTATTGAACCAGCCACAGGTGCAAACTGAATTCAATGTGGAGCCTCATTTTGTGCTTACTTCAGCCGAGATTGCAAAGTTAAATATGCCTCTGTTAGATGAGGAAATTACAAATGTAGTACTTCAGTCTCCCTTAGGCAAAAGCCCAGGTCCAGATGGTTTCCCAGCAGAGTTTTTTAAAGCAGCTTGGAGGGTAATTGGTGATGATGTAATATCTGTTGTCAAACATTGCTTTGCCTCAAAACATATACTAAAATAGTTCAATAGCACTTTTATTTCCCTTGTTCCAAAGTCTGAAGGTGCTGACTCTTTTGATCAATTCAGGCCTATTTCTCTATGTAACTTCTTTTATAAAACTGTGTCCAAGATTATTGCTAACAGAATGCAAGAGGTGATGCCCAATCTTATTAGCAAGAACCAGACTGCTTTTATTAAAGGCAGATCCATCCACCACAACATTTTACTGGCTAATGACATTATCAGGGATCTACAATTTAAATCCAAAGGTAAGATCTTTTGCCTCAAAGTAGATCTCAAGAAAGCCTTTGATTCCCTGAACAGAGATTTTTTATGGGCTATGATGCATAAGATGTGGTTTCCCACTTCTTGGATTCATTGGATTGCCAACTGCATTGACACCCCAATGTTTTCGGTATTACTTAATGGCTCTCCTAATGGTTATTTCAGTAGCATGAATGGGGTGCGACAGGGAGACCCATTATCTCCATACCTTTTCACCATTGCCATGGAGGGGTTCTCCTTACTTATGGATAATGTAGTGCAGAATGGACTAGTTAAAGTCCCAGAAGCTGGTGCAATGAAGATCTCACATATAGCTTTTATAGATGATCTGATTATGTTTTTTAAAGATGATATCCAGTCTGCCCACCACATTGTTTCAGTCCTCGGGGAATTTGCCACTTTGTCTGACCTGTACATCAATCTTCAGAAAAGTAAATTATACATTGGCAGAAATGTACAAAACAAGGAAGTTATCCTTAACATTGTTCAGGTTTCAGAAGGTCTTCTGCCAGTCCCTTACCTTGGACTTTCACTTTTGTCATCTTGTATCAAGAAGGTGAACTGCCTGCCATTGATTGATAAAATCAGAAGACGTATTAACTGATGGAAGAACATATTCCTTTCAAGAGCAGGACGCCTAGAACTCATCAAGTCAGTTCTGTCCTCATACTCCCTCTACTGGTCTGCAGCTTTTTCCTTGCCATCATCCTTCTTTGAAGATATTGAAAGAATGTTTTGCAATTTCTATTGGCATTGTCATACCAACAAGCACACTTGCCATTTGGTTTCTTGGAAGCATCTCTATAAACCGAAGATGGAGGGTGGATTAGGCCTCAAAAATCTTAGGGAATGAAATTTAGCTTGCATGACTAAACTTCTCTGGGACATCCTATAAAATTTTAATTCCCAATGGTGCTCTTGGATTCATGCTAAATACCTTTCAAAGTGTAATATATGGGAAATAAGAATGAAGCCTCATTTCTCTACAGCGTGGAAAGGCATTATGCTTGCTAGGAAATGGCTGAACGATAACAACACTTACAAGATTGGTACTGGCAATCAAACCAACATGTAGGTGGATCCCTGGGTAAAGGGAGAAAGCATCAACAATTTATATGGTGATCAACTTATGCAAGATCTAGAGATGAACAAGGGATGTAAGGTGTCTGCCTTCATATCTAATGGATGTTGGTCCTTACCACAACCTGTTTCTTCTGAAATGTCAGACCTTTGGAATGCAATATCAGGGATCCCAATTGCTTCAGGAGGAAGGGATGAAATCCGATGGAATCACAACAAAGGTCAGTTCTCTACAACCCACTGCTGGGAAGTGATTAGAGAAAAAGCTCCCACTATGGCCAATAGTGAATGGAATTGGAAGGGACCAACAATTCAAAGAGCTTCTCACTGTCTTTGGCAAGTGGCGTTGCACAAACTACCAACTATGGATAACTTACAAAAGAGAGGGTATCATCTCCCTTCTATGTGCTACCTCTGCAAAAATAGCTGTGAAAATTCAGACCACCTATTCTTTGATTGTTCCTACACTAACTAGATCTGGAACGAAATTCTAAACAGGCTAGACTTGCATTGGCCTCCAAAACACCTCAGTTCGGAAATTATAGAGCTTGCTCAAAACTGTCCAAAAAAGGGTCCAATCCTGAAGCTGGTCCGAGTGCTGCTGAGAACCACAGTTTGGCACATCTGGAAGCAAAGGTGTGAAAGAATTTTCCAAGGTACCACTGAGCATAAGGGAAATCTTCTAATCCAAATCTTAGATGATAGTCGGCATTGCCTAGAATTCTATGAAGTGCTAAGAGTATCAAAGAGGCGGGGCTTCACCATATTCAAAAGGTTTAACTTCAAATTTCAAGCTCCATAGAAGAGTGCTCTCAATGGAATTCCATAATGCAGTGAAGGGTGGGAATGCCCAACCAGAGCATTAGATTGTTTTTGCATCTAACTTTTATAATGTTTAAGGCTACTAGTCTACAGCTTGTGTAGTCAGTAGCCAACCACACTTGTTCATTGATTTACATAATACATTTCATTAATTATAAAAAAAAAGTGACATCCGCCTCTGAACATATTTCGTCAAAGTAACTCTCGAAGTACCCACGAGGTTTGCAAGGTTGTAATGATGACCTGTCGAGTTTCTTCATCCAGGGAGAGTATCTCCCAAACATTAAATCTTGTTGGAATTCTTTTTAGTTGTTTCAATATCCGAGCGCCAGCTCTTACATTGAACAATCTTGCTTCTTCGGCTCTATTATGCTTGCTGCAGCCTTGTGTCAGAGCAGTCGACTCGACAGGCAGTCTATCTTGTTCTTCGGGAATTGTCTGCTCCTGACACATTTGATCAACTGGTTCCTTTATTTGGATGGGTTTGGCAACAGGGGCGATGCCTTCACCACTTTCATCTACCAGGAACGGCATACCCGAGGACCGGGCAGAGGTGTTTTTAGCCTTTGAATGGGACTGCTGGCATGGCTGCTTGCCTTTCTTTTTCGCCAGAAATTCAGTGAAAGAGGGAGCTTCCTGGCTACTTGCATCTTCAGGGTAGAGGCCCGGTAGAGGCGGGACTCTTGCGCCCTTTCTCTCAGGTTCAGGAATTTGGTAGTGTTGTTCACCCCTGAACATAATGTTTTGGTTAGCCAGGGGCAAATGTCCCCACTTTCTCCCAGACCTAGTGGCATGCTGGGAGGTAGAAGTTACAGCCTGGTTTTCTTCAGTCAGTGTGAAGCAAATTTCTTCATCTCCTTCTTCGGAGCTCTATGCTAAGCTGAGTAAGGCTGACAAAGTATTATAGGAGACGACTCTACCTTTCTTTTTGTTCTTTGACTTCTTCTTTTTCTTATTCTTCTCAGCAGGCATCTGCTCAGGTGGAGTATCTTTCGGGGCATTTTATCCCCAAAATTCATCTTCAGCTTTTTGCTCTAGCCCAAGGGATTCTAAATGCTCCCAAGGGACATATTCTTTCAATTGTACCGGTTGGAGCTTGGGTTGTTCATATTCATCTAACCCATTTATAATCTTTTGTAGCCGCTTGACGGCCGGGCTGACTTCTTGATCCACCCGCAAGGGGACTTGCTTCTTCGTATTATTGGTTGGCACCCTGATGACCATTCGAGGGGCCGTATCGTGCCAAACCGGGGTAACAACTGGTGGAGCTGGCTGTGGTGTAATGCCACGAATTTGGACTCTCGAAGTGGGGCGGGATGCCGGTCTTCATTTTGCTTTTGTAGGTACCATCTGCCAGTTCTTCTGGTCTTTTGCTGGGGTCATCACAAAAGCTTCATAAGTGTGCTTTGTGCAAGCTTCTGCCACCTCCTCGAGCAATTGCTGATATAGTGATATCATATTAATAGTTTCCCCCAGGTTGGGCTTTTCATTCGGGCGCGGAGGATCCACCTCATGTTCACCCATCTGTAGTTCTCCCTCTTTAATCATGCTTTGAATCACATCCTTGAAGACGTAACAGTCTTCAATGGGGTGCCCGAGCATTTGATGGTACGGGTAGAAGCGAGGATCATCTCTCCTCCTAGCATCACCTAGCCTTTTTGGGTCTGGTAGTGTGATCTTGTTATAGCGGGAGGCCCATTCGAACAAGACCCGGGTCTTCTCCTTGAGGAAGGAGTATAGCTTCTTCATTTTGTTCCGTAGGGAGGGGTCCTCCTGGCGTTCAGCTGGCTTAGCCTGACGTGGATCAGCAGCTCCTTTATCCTTTTCTTTCTCCTACTCAATGGCCTTGAAGTCTACAGTGTGAACTTCCTTAGGCGCAGGCCGTTTATCAGTTGATTTGGCTTTCTCACTGGTGACAGCAAGGGTAGAAGAATATCTTGAGAGGAAAGTATCGATTTCTACGACTACATTATTTAATCGGTCAAAGGATCTAATTTCCATTCCTATTTATTGGAACCTTGGTTTTGATGATGTCACACTATGAATCATGTTGTGACTAAATTGTCCAAAGTCTGGATGACATTTAAGCCTATGAGTCTTCAGACTGGTCATGCATCTTAATAAGTGTCAGGAACACAAGGTCGATGCACATTCAAGTTTGCAATATGTCAGGTCGATGCACATACACGCAGTGAGTCTATTAGGTCGGTGCATGTCAACTCCATCAGTTTATCAGGTTGATGTATCAGAGGCCCTTGTGTTCAACAAGGTCGATGCACATACATGCATTCTGTCTATCAGATCGATGCACATGCAGTAATACGCTATATCAGGTCGATGCACATATAGAGTATAGATCATAACAAGTCGATACACATGCAGCAATACGCTCTATCAGGTCGATGCACATATGTCATTCACTGGTCTCTAGTCCATGAATTCATGTTGGCTTAAGACATCAGGTCGATGCTTAAGCACTAGCTACACTAGCCATCACCTTGACAGGTCAGCGCAACTACACCTATTTTAGCTCGATAGGCCAATCTATGGTTCACACAGGTCGATGCATCCCCATATGTTCTTGTCCTCATCTATTCTCTTTATATATCAGGTCTACCTGTGATTCGTACAGGTCGATGCAGTTGTATTTGAACTACTGCATTCATTCTGTAATGTACACTCACGGGTCGATGCACTGAGTGTATGCATCGAGGCATCTGCATCATCACATAACTTTTTCATCTGGGTGTCTGATCCTTATGAAAATGCCTAAATATGTACTCTCTTAAGCACTTATTATAATATCTCATAAGCCATATGATGATAAGGTTGATAAATGATTTTCACATCTACTCTGGCAGGAATTTCAAGTTAAAGAATATCAAGAAATGATTCAGCAATCTATTTGAACACCTAGAATATAGAATTTATTAAAGACTCAAGTGGCTCACGTGACTTGAACTTAAATCTGAATGTCATGTGGTCCTAGGCGAATGGCTGAGCATATGAAGATAATGTGTGGACACGTGAATCTAAGATTCATATGTCTGGCACGTGATCCAAGGTAGAATGTCCAGTAGAATAATTCGCCATGTGGATTCATCCTTATTCTAATCTAACACGTGGACTTCATCAAGTTACTTTTCCTAAAAAGTTATTGGCGGGAATGTTCCCTCCACACGCCAATGGAATCTCGTGGGGACCACAAGATTTAGCTCGAGGATATAAAAGGGGATCTTCTCTTACTGAAAGTATAGAGAGAGGAGAAGAGACTGGTCAAGAGAGCAATCAGAAAAACATCGAGCTAAGAAGAGTGCAGAGAAGTAAAAGAGTGATCGGAGCTTGTGAGCAGTGAGGATTCTGAAAAGAAGAGTTTGAGAGGAAAGATCAGAGAAGAAAAATAGAAGCTATGAGCGTGAAAGTCCTCGCAGAAGAGTGAAAGAGAGCCACTACAAAACAGAGTATCGGAGAGAGGAGAAAGTCAGAGGAGATAGTTGCTGAAGTTTCAATTTCTATATTAGATCTATAATTGAATGCTCATGAGAGCTACATTGTTTCTCTAGCTTTATCTGTGTCTTATTTTTGTTCTTTCGTGTTTTCTTTTGAATCTATCTTCAAGCTATTAGGCAACGGAGCAAGCTGTGTTGCTCAGCGGCGAGGAGCGATACCTCAGACAGCAAGCTGTGAGGCTCAGCGGGTTTAGCAAGCTGTGAGGCTCAGCCGTCTGGGATTCAATCCCCAATGCTGTGGATCAGCGGTCTGTAGGGATTTGTCCCCGAAGCTATGGATCAGTAGAATTAAGTTGTGTATCAACAGAAAGCCTCACTCTAGTTTAAGTGAGGGGTGGACGTAGGTCTCAAGGCTGAGACCGAACCACCTTAAAATTCCTGTCTCCTTTGTATGACTGCTTATCTCTTTACTACTTCGTTTTGATGTATGCCTATACTTAGTGCTTGATATGTGTTTTTCATGAGGAGTTCATTCAGTGAGAGAGCGCATCGATTTCATTCTTTCACTTTGATTGTAGTTAAACTTTTAATTCCGTAAAAGATTTTTACGGGGATCCATTCACCCCCCTCTGGATCTCAACCGTGCTTACAACAGCTAGCACCTCAATCCTAACACTATCATTTTCTCCTGGACTTCCCGCTTCAGATTTTGCTTACAAATCTGCATAGCATCTTCTTGATGTGGTGGACGCCTGCATCTCATGTTGAGATTCCGCCACCTTTTGATGTACTCCTGGGCTGTTTCCTCAATTTTCTTCCTGGAAGCATATAATTCGGCCACAGTGACCTCCCTTTCAGCAACATGGAAGCGTTCCCGAAACTTCCGCTGCATATCTGGCCAGTCGCTAACGGACCCGACTAGTAGGTTCAAGTACCACTCGTGTCACGTCCCGAGCCCGGAAGATACTCCGTTGCGTGACGCGTCTATATAGATCATGTCATTAGAGCGATAAATTTTTTGATATACATAATTTTGGAGTGCGTAAAAGACTAATAAAATCTAATAACCCCAATAGTCCAAGTGATGTTTATTTGATTAACCAAAGGAAATAAAGATAGTCCATGACAAATTCCAAATTTAAAAAGACAACACTAGGCTAAGTGCCTTAACATGGTTCGGAAAAGTAGACTGACATACTGGAATACAAGTAGGACTCAAATAAAATTCACGGATGCGACTAGCTAATGACAGGTGACTGGCGTTCTAGCACTCTTCACTCGGTCTCAACCCCATTCTTGTCGCTATCCGAATCACCTGAAAATGTTAGGAAGTAACTAGATGAGCGAATCACTCAGTGGGAATTACATCTCAAATTCGAGCAATCTTTACGTGAATTACAA
Organism: Amorphophallus konjac; assembly: GCA_022559845.1. Lineage (NCBI taxonomy): Eukaryota > Viridiplantae > Streptophyta > Magnoliopsida > Alismatales > Araceae > Amorphophallus > Amorphophallus konjac. The sequence goes on along the minus strand of CM040121.1, from coordinate 295,118,921 downwards.
CTTGCATATATTATCAGTATGGCTATGCATGGCGTACGTACAAATGAATCAGATATACAGGTAAATCTAGACATGATGAACAATAAAAGATCAAGAACTGTATAAAGAGAGCATATCAAGATTTCAAGTATTTGACAAGCAATATTTCAAGGATGTATAGATGTAAATGCCACTTCGGGGCAAACATGGAATTCATGTATGATTACGAATTCAAGTGCGAGAATGAACTCATGTACAAGCACATCTCAGGTACGAGCAAGTAAAAATTCAATTCAAGCAAATAAAGTTAAGTACGTATCAGTAGGATTGGCTATTTCAATCAAGCAAGTAATCACCCCCTCTACGGCCATGAGTCAAGTATTGCCCGTTTCGGGCCACGCAAGTCAAGTCAAGCAGGTAAAAAGAGTAAGTGTGGAGTGTCTCAAGTCAAGCAAGTACTCTGGTGCAATGATAAACACCGTGGTCAATAAACTCCCATGGGCACAAGTACCTTCGGGTGCTCCTCCCAGGACCAGACCGGGCCCTATATGCACAGCATTTCATGTATTACCTTTGACATCCACTCTCATTTATAGCCAATATGAAATTTCAAGAATTTAGAAACGTAGTATTATAGATGAGATTAACTAGTCATTTAGTTATGGAGGACTCTAGAGGTGGCCCCTACAGGCTCAAGAGGTGGGTCCCGTCATGTAGCACTTTGCGCCGTACGGCCTCAAGAGGTGGCTCCGATGACGTAGCACTTTACCCTGCATGGTACTTAGCTCCAACACTCCCAAATGGTAGTTTAAGAGGTTCAAGGTTTGACCATGTAGGGTATACACAAGTAGATTTTTCATGGAATGGAATTTCAAGAATTCATCATATGCAGAAGTATGGATTAGGGTTGTGTTTGCATAATTCACGAGACATATCAAGATCAGAAGTTGTAATTACTGAGTTGGAAAATGGGGGTTTGCTAATCCTTCATATATTCATTTTTTAGAATTTTATACAGGGATATATCAAATTGGTGCCCCCCAGGATGTCATCATTTAATTGAAGACATCCTGACCGTCGCTATTTAAGTAATTGACGCCCTGGCTTGGGGCGCCAATTACAGAGGCTATTTTTTTTTTGAATATATATGTATATAAGGAATTGGCGCCCCTGTGAGCAGTCTTCAATTAATTGTAGATTTGATGGCTGCCGTCAATTGAAGAATTGGCGCCTGTGGGTTGCCCAACCTTTCAAAATTTTTATTTTTCAGAATATATATATATATATTGAAATTGGCGCCCCCTCATGAAGTCTTCAATTAATTGAAGACTTGAGGGCCGTCGCTATTTGATGAATTGGCGCCCTAGCTTGGGACGCCAATTACAGTGGGTGATTTTCAACCAGCAGGTACGTTTTCTGACTCAAAGCACTGTTCATTTCGAAAAAGTTTCTCGAAATTCGAAAGTAAGGACATGAATATGTAGTATAATTCACCAGTAGTCCAGAAACATGTTCAGATATAATTACTGAGTTTTATTTTCACAGATATGAATTTTCTAATGTTATAACTTTAATTCCTTAAGAAATGGAATTGACGCCCTTGTGAGCAGCAGTCCTTATTTAATTGAAGACTTCCAAGGTGTCTTCAATTTAAGTTCAGGTTCTACTCGAATTAACGACACACCAATTAAGTTGTCTTCCAAGTGAGTTGTGCTTCACATCAGAACTATAAGTTCTGTGATACAAGTTACTATTCATTTCTCCAAAGTTTCTCGGAATCAGAATCCGAAGACATGGTCAGGTGGAGAAAAATCTCAGGATCATAGAAGTATATTCAGTCAAAATTTTCATAGTTCAATTTATTAGTTATAGATTTTTGAATACGTTGATTTACTGATTTCTGAAAATTCTAGAAAACAGAATTGACGACATGGAACACGTCTTCAATTAATTAAGGCCCCTTCGGGCAGTCTTCAATTATGTAATTGGCGCCCTGGTCAGGGGCGCCATTTATAGAGACTTGTGCACTATTCATCATTATGAAAATGCTCCGAATCAGGAATTAATGGTACGAGTGTGTTGAGATAAATTTCAGGATTCCAGAAACATGTTCATGCAAAAATTTTGTGCTTTAGTTCGATAGTTATGGATTTTTGAATGTGTTGAATTATCGATTACTGGAAATTTCAGAAATTGAATTGACGACATTGGGGGTGTCTTCATTTAATTGACGACTTTGCGCGGAGTCTTCAATTTGGTAATTGGCGCCCTTGTCAGGGGCGCCATTTACCTGACAGCAGGGTTTAAACACATACGTATTTTGTGTAACAGAGGCTATATATTAAGGTTTAAAATATGGTTATTAAGACTGTAAAACTAGTGCGATAAAATACATTCAAAAACTCACGAAATCATGCTAATAAACTAAGTTCAAACTCATAAGATCATGGTAACAGTATGTATAAAATCAGGTGTAACAAGCTATTAACATATGTATAACATGGTATTATTCTTGATCATGGTAAAGTCAGGTAATATATATATAGCTGTGGACGCACTAAAATTCGTGGCAGTGTGTGAGCATATATTAATACCATGCCCCCGTCAGTTATTTTAGTGCTGCTGAACGGCCAGGAGAGCATGCTGCTGAAGGGCTAAATGGGCAATTCTGAGCCCGTTTGTGAGCATGAGTTGTGACCCATTTGATTTTCTTCGAGGCCCATGGATTGTGAGGCTCTTGGTGGTTGATTTCTCTTCACTGTCGTGACTCCGGAGATGGCTTCATGGCAGTGTGCATATTTGGGGAGTCCGGATGACCAGTCTCCCCGGGGCTTCTTCACTCGGTGCCGTTGTTGATGCTGGGCCGAGCAGAATATCTGGGCGTGCAATTTTTGGTGTCCACAATAGCATGGTTGACTAGTTAATCGAACTCTAAGCATGCATCATTTAACCTATTTAGCTACTAGTTAGGCAAGGATTTGAGAACACCTACTTTTTGACGTGTGATTACGAGGAAAGATGACAGGATGAAGCCACGCGTTCCCCGTTGCCGTAGCAAGACGTTGACTTCACGCTTTTTGAGAAACGAAGGGAAACATTCCCTTCTGCAAGCACTGAAAGATGGTAGTAGCCTCTGACAGTGGTTCGTAGGGGATTAGTTATAAGGATTTGCAAGCATTGGTTATTGCCTTGCGGGTCTGATTTTGGAACACGATCCTAGATTAGTGCTTAGCCAGTGAATTGGGATTATTCGTGTCTCAATCTGCTAGAAACATAGGTTTAAATGACGCCCTTGTAAGGGGTCGTTCATTAAACCAAGTGGTACTATTCACATAAATGACGCCCTGCATGAGGACGTCATTAGTTTAGGTGCCATTATTTCATGGGAATGATGCCCTTGCAAGAGGGCGTTAACTTTTAGACAATTCTGCCACATTCACGTGCTAGCATTCAAGATGTACACACATATATTACTATTTTAATGGGATGGGGTCCTATTGAAAATGGCGCCTAGGTGAGGGGTCTTCAATATAAGAATTGGCGCCCAGGTGGAGAGTTTTCAATTTGGATGTTGGAAAGTGTGGATTCCACTTACGTACAACCCATGGCCCATGTGTTAAAGTTTATCTTGTACATTTATAGAATAACCCTCCCATGGTTTTGTTTCTTTGTACAAGACCTCCCATGTAAGATTCTTTACCCGTGTGCATAAAGTTGGATTGCACATTTGTATGCTAGTCCTCCTATAGTTTAGTTCTTTAAACAAAACCTAGAATTCTATTAAGAAGAGTAGGTTACGTATGCATAAAGTGATGACTTGTAATTTTATATACTAGCCCCCCCTAAGGTTTGGCTCTTTACAAAAAGCCCTCAGGATTCTTTATGTTATAAAGTAGAGTTGGCTTGTATATTTTCATTATAGTCCTTGTGAGGTTGGATTCTTTATGTAAGGCCTTCAAGTATGATTTCTTTTAGGAAGAAGTTTTAATTTACTCAAAGGTATTTATCAGGGGTGCTACACCCTCCCCCACTTAAAAGAATTTGGTCCCCAAATTCAACTGTATTATGCGAGAATAGGAAAGGTGCAGTTTACTTACAATTAGAATAACTCCGGAAATCTCCTCTTCATAGATTCTTCAGTTTCCATGTAGCTTCCTGTTCTAAGCATCGATTCCATTGAATTTTCACCATAGGGATCGTCTTGTTCCTTAGAACTCGAACTTCTTGGTCGAGGATCTTCATTGGATTCTGCTCGTAGGTAAGGTCCTTATGTACAACTAAATCGTTGTGGTCAATGACATGGAAAGGATCGTGCACGTATTTCTTCAGCATAGAAACATTAAACACGTTGTGCACTTCTGACAGTTACGGAGGTAGGGCGATGCGATAAGCCACCTCGCCTACTCTTTCCAGCACTTCGAATGGACCAATGAACCTTGGTGTTAGTTTGCCCTTAACACCGAATCTTCTAATGCCTCGACCGGGAGATACCTTAATGAAAACATGATCTCCGACTTGAAATTCCAGGTATCGCCTTCTGTTATCGGCATAAGATTTCTGCCTAGACTGTGCTATCTTTAACCTTTCTCTAATGAGATGTATCTTCTCGGTAGAATCTCGTACCATGTCTGGGCCTACAATTTGTTTTTCACTGACTTCATCCAAGCATATAAGAGATCGGTAACTCTTGCCATATAATGCCTCAAAAGGTGTCATTTGTATACTGGCTTGATAGCTATTGTTATATGCAAATTCGGCTAGTGGTAAGTGGTCATGCCAGCTTCCGCCGAAGTCTATAATGCATGCTCTCAACATATCTTCCACAACTTGATTTCTCCTCTCGGTCTGTCCATCTGTCTGGGGATGGAAAGTAGTACTGTAGTTGAGTTTCGTCCCCAGAGAGTGTTGTAGACTCTTCCAGAAATGAGAAGTGTAGCGCGGGTCCCGGTCAGATACGATCGAGACATGAACTCCATGCAATCTAACAATTTCCCTAATATATAGGGCAGAAAGTACGTCGACTGACCATCAGCTTTTGATGGGTAAGAAATGAGCCGATTTAGTTAGCCGGTCGATAATTACCCAAATACCATCATATTCGCCCCTAGACTTGGGCAAACCAATGATAAAGTCCATGCCAATGTCTTCCCACTTCCACTTGGGAATATCCAGCAGATGTAGCTTTCCAACGGGTTTTTGATTTTTCCGCCTTCACTTGTTGGCATGTGAGGCAACGAGACATAAAATCTGCTACCTCCCTTTTCTTGTTAGGCCACCAGAAAGTTCTTTTCAAGTCTTGGTACATCTTAGTGGCTCTAGGGTGGATCGTGTACCTCGATCTATGCGCTTCTTCAAGAATCTTCTTCTTCAATTCGGTACAGTCGGGCACACATGTCCGTTCATGAAATAGAAATCTGCCATCAGGTGCCAGCTTGAAATCAAGTCTCTCGTCCAGCTTGCTCTTTATCTCCACTAGTAAGGGATCTTCTTCCTATAGCTTCTTGATTTCAGGTAGCAAATTTGGATGTAGGCTCATATGAGATAGAATAATACACATGTTCTTCTCATCTGTGCTAATATCAAGCTCAGAGAATTTCTCCAGCAGCTTCCATTCTTGTATCATACAGTTGGCCAATATTGTTCTCAACTTTCGACTAAGGGCATCAGCTAAGGAATTACCCTTACCTGTATGGTACTGTATAGTGAAGTCGAAATCCTTGAGATACTCGAGCCAATGCCTTTGCCGCATGTTCAGCTCCTTTTGGGAGAATAAGTACTTGAGACTTTTATGACCAGCGTACACAGTGAATTGTTCTCCATAAAGATAGTGCCTCCAGATCTTCAAGGCAAATACTACCGCGGCCAGTTCTAAGTCATGAACCGAGTACTTCTCTTCATGTTTCTTTAATTGTCGGGAAGAGTATGCAATGACTCTTCCATTCTGCATCAATACACATCCGAGGCCAATATCAGAAGCATCGATATATACCTCATATTTTTCTCCTTCAATTGGTAATGATAAGAATGGAGTAGTGGTCAAGAGATCCTTCAAAGTTTTGAAACTCTTTTCACAGTCTTCATTCCACTCACACGGCACTTCCTTGCGGGTTAACCTGGTCAGAGGAACGGCAATTTTGGAGAAGTCCTTGATAAAACATCGGTAGTAACCAGCTAGACTCAAGAAGCTCTGAATCTCCGTTACATTTGTGGGTCGTTCCCAGTTCTTCACAGCTTCGACCTTTGATGGGTCAATAGTAATTCCATTCCTTGAAATAATATGGCCTAACAAAGATACTTCCTCGAGCCAGAACTCGCACTTGCTAAACTTGCCATATAGTTTGTTTTCCCTCAATATCTGTAGTGCCTTCTCGAGATGTTCTTCATGATCCTCTTCGGTCTTGCAGTAGATCAGAATATCATCAATAAAGACCACAATGAATTGATCTAAGTAGGGCCTGAATATGCTGTTCATTAACTGCATAAAAGCTGTGGGGGCATTTGTTAGTCCGAAAGACATAACAGTAAATTTGTAATGCAAATACCTGCTTCGGAATGCAGTTTTATTAATGTCTTCTTCTTTGATCTTCAATTGGTGGTAACCAGAACAAAGATCAATCTTGGAGAAATATGAAGCTCCTGATAACTGATTGAACAGCTCGTCAATCCTCGACAGCGGGTGTTTGTTCTTGATTGTAAGGTGATTTAGCTGTCGATAGTCGATGCATAGTATCATTGATCCGTCCTTCTTCTTGACGAATAGCACGGGTGCTCCCCACGGGGAAGTACTTGGCCTGATGAAACCCTTTTTCAATAACTCCATTAGCTACTCTTTTAGCTCTTTCAGCTCAGTAGGGGACATTCTGTATGGTGCCCTGGAAACAGGACCAGCACCAGGGACAAGGTCAATTGTGAATGACACTTCCCTTTCTGGGGGTAAGCTGGTTAAATCTTCTGGAAAAATATCAGGAAAATCCCGAATTACACGGATGTCTTCAAGTTTAACCTTCTCGGCTTCCGTGGTAGTCACGAATGCTATGAAAGCCACGCATCCCTTATCCATAAGCCTTCTAGCTCGGAGTACTGATATAAGAAGTGATATACTCCGAGGGCTATTGTAAACTAGCTCTGGGAAATCCATGAAAGTTACCTTGCCGTGCCGGCAATCTATAGTTGCTTGGTATGTGGATAACCAATCAGCACCTAGTATGACATCATAACCCTTCATATCTAGGCATATCAGGTCAGCAGGTAAATTGTTTCCTTTAATCAACACCTCGCAGTTTGGATAGTGATAAGTGATATCGGACTCAATCCCAAGAGGTGTAGATATAACCAAATCTAACAGTTCATGTTTCTTAGAAAATGAAGCAGTAAATTTCTTTGAAACGAATGAATGAGTTGCTCCGATATCAAATAAAACTAGAGCAGTTTTTGAACAAATTTTGAGAGTACCTTCCATAATTCCGCCTTCAGTGGGTTCTGTCTCTCAGAGAGCTTACAGACGGCCTTGTTTCTTTACTGGATGCATCTCATCTTTGATGTCTTACTCCTTCATCAGTGGACAGTCTGGGATCCGATGCTCTCGGCTCCCGTATCGAAGACAAGCTCCTAACTTTCTCCAGCATTCCTCGGTCTTATGACCAGCTTTATCACAATACTTGCAAATCTCCTTTGAGGGTGTGGTGGTAGAGAATGGCCTGTCATTCTTCTGGAATTTCTTTTCCTTAGAACCTTTTCTTGTTGAATGATTGTTTGAATTTTCCCGGGCTTGTGACGGGTTTCTTCTTCTCTCTTCCTCGGATTCTCTCGGATAATTCGGTGGCATCCATCGGTGCAAGCTGTGTAACATAATGGGGCCGAAGCCTGTTGAGGACCCTTCTCACCTTCATCTTTTCTGTACACACCAAGTGGGGTGTATACCTAGATAATCTGGAAAACTAGGCCTCATACTCGGCCACTTTCAAGCCCCGTTGTTTTAGAACGGCGAATTCTGCGGCCTTCTTCTTCTGGATATGGTCGGAGAAGTACTTGTTATTGAAATGCTCCATGAATTCATCCCATGTGACATGGTATTCAGACAGTGTTGCTTCTATGGATTCCCACCAGCATCGAGCGTCCTGCTCCAGTTGGAATACGGCCAGTAAAACCTTCTCTCGTCCGCACATCTCATTACATGGAAGATTCGTTCCATCTCCTTTATCCAATTCTCGGCATCCTCGGGGTCGGATGAACCCGTGAACCTCAGTGGGTTCATGTTACGGAAACTCCTGTGGAGATCACCCGCTCCACGGTTTGCTCTACCTTGGGCCACTTGCTGTAGTGCCTGTGTAAGGCCTTGCACGGTGCGCTGCATCTCGCGTCATTGTGCTCTTTCTGCAGCCATAATCCTACAAAAGAGTTTAAGTATGATAAAGATCGGGTTCACTTGTAAGGTCAAAAGTCATTATAGAACTTAACCCATGGCTCTATCCTTCTCATCGGTAAGGTGTATCTATCCTTGGACTCGGGTTTTACCTAGATTTCAATTTCTAACCTTTTATTTCTTCTAGTTCCCTAGGTTTGAAAACCTAGGCTCTGATGCCACGAAGATTGTCACGTCCCGAGCGCGGAAGATACTCGGTTGCGTGACGCGTCTATATAGATCGTGTCATTAGAGCGATACAATTTTTGATATACATAATTTTGGAGTGCACAAAAGACTAATAAAATCTAATAATCCCAATAGTCCAAGTGATGTTTATTTGATTAACCAAAGGAAATAAAGATAGTCCATGAAAATTTTCAAATTTAAAAAGACAACACTAGGCTAAGTGCCTTAACATGGATCGGACAAGTAGACTGACATACTGGAATACAAGTAGGACTCAAATAAAATTCAGGGACGCGACTAGCTAATGATAGGTGACTGACGTTCTAGCACTCTTCACTCTGACTCAACCCCATTCTTGTCGCTATCCGAATAACCTGAAAATGTTAGGAAGCAACTAGATGAGCGAATCACTCAGTAGGAATTACATCTCAAATTCGAGCAATCTTTACATGAATTATAACTTGCATATATTATCAGTATGGCTATGCATGACGTACGTACAAAAGAATCAGATATACAGGTAAATTTAGACATGATGAACAATAAAAGATCAAGAACTGTATAAAGAGACTATATCAAGATTTCATGTATTTGAAAAGCAGTATTTCAAGGATGTATAAATGTAAATGCCACTTCGGGGCAAATATGGAATTCATGTATGATTACGCATTCAAGTGCGAGAATGAACTCATGTACAAGCACATCTCAGGTACGAGCAAGTAAAAATTCAATTCAAGCAAGTAAAGTTAAGTATGTATCAGTAGGATTGGCTATTTCAATCAAGCAAGTAATCACCCTCTCTACGGCCACGAGTCAAGTATTGCCCGTTCCGGGCCACGCAAGTGAAGTCAAGCAGGTAAAAACAGTAAGTGTGGAGTGTCTCAAGTCAAGCAAGTACTCTGGTGCAATGATAAACACCGTGGTCAATAAACTCCCATGGATACAAGTACCTTCGGGTGCTCCTCCCAGGACCAGACCGGGCCCTATATGTACAGCATTTCATGTATTACCTTTGACATCCACTCTCACTTATAGCCAATATGGAATTTCAAGAATTTAGAAACGTAGTATTACAGACGAGATTAACTAGTCATTTGGTTATGGAGGACTCTAGAGGTGGCCACTGTAGGCTCAAGAGGTGGCTCCCGTCGTGTAGCACTTTGCGTCATACGGCCTCAAGAGGTGGCTCCCACGACGTAGCACTTTGCCCTGCATGGCACTTAGCTCCAACACTCCCAAATGGTATTTTAAGAGGTTGAAGGTTTGACCATGTAGGGTATACACAAGTAGATTTTTTATGGAATGGAATTTCAAGAATTCATCATATGCAAGAGTATGGATTAGGGTTGTGTTTGCACAATTCACGAAACAGATCAAGATCAGAAGTTGGAAATACTGAGTTGGCATCTGGGGGTTTACTAATCCTTCATATATTCAATTTTTAGAATTTTATACAGGGATATATCAAATTGGTGACCCCAGGATGTCTTCATTTAATTGAAGACGTCCTGGCCGTCGCTATTTAAGTAATTGGTGCCCAGGCTTGGGGCGCCAATTATAGGGGCTAATTTTTTTTGAATATATATGTATATAAGGAATTGGCGCCCCTGTGAGCAGTCTTCAATTAATTGAAGACTTGATGGGTGCCATCAATTGAAGAATTGGCGCCTGTGGGTTGCCCAACCTTTGAAATTTTTGATTTTTCAGAATATATATATACATATTGAAATTGGCACGCCCTCATGCAGTCTTCAATTAATTGAAGACTTGAGGGCCGTCGCTATTTGATGAATTGGTGCCCTGGCTTGGGGCGCCAATTACAGTGGGTGATTTTCACCCAGTAGGTACGTTTTGTGACTCAAAGCACTGTTCATTTCAAAAAAGTTTCTCAAAATTCGAAAGTAAGGACATGAATATGTAGTATAATTCCTCGGTAGTCCAGAAATATGTTCAGATATAATTACTGAGTTTTGGTTTCACATATATGAATTTTCTAATGTTATAACTTTAATTCCTTAAGAAATGGAATTGACGCCCTTGTGAGCAGCAGTCCTTATTTAATTGAAGACTTCCAGGGTGTCTTCAATTTAAGTTCAGGTTCTACTCGAATTAACGACACGCCAATTAAGTTGTCTTCCAAGTGAGTTGTGCTTCACATCAGAACTGTAAGTTCTGTGATACAAGTTACTATTCATTTCTCCAAAGTTTCTCGGAATCAGAATCCGAAGACATGGTCAGGTGGAGAAAAATCTCAGGGTCATATAAGTATAATCAGTCAAAATTTTCATAGTTCAATTTATTAGTTATAGATTTTTGAATATGTTGATTTACTGATTTTTGAAAATTCCAGAAAATAGAATTGACGACATGGAACACGTCTTCAATTAATTAAGGCCCCTTCGGGCAGTCTTCAATTATGTAATTGGCGCCCTGGTCAGGGGCGCCATTTATAGAGACTTGTGCACTATTCATCATTATGAAAATGCTCCGAATCAGGAATTAATGGTACGAGTGTTTTGAGATAAATTTCAGGATTCCAGAAACATGTTCATGTAAAAATTTTGGGCTTTAGTTCGATAGTTATGGATTTTTGAATGTGTTGAATTATCGATTATTAAAAATTTTAGAAATTGAATTGACGACATTGGGGGTGTCTTCATTTAATTGACGACTTCGCGTGGAGTCTTCAATTTGGTAATTGGCGCCCTTGTCAGGGGTGCCATTTACCAGACATCAAGGATTAAACACGTATGTATTTTGTGTAATAGAGGCTATATATTAAGGTTTAAAAAATGGTTATTAAGACTATAAAACTAGTGTGATAAAATACGTTCAAAAACTCATGAAATCATGTTAATAAACTAAATTCAAACTCATAAGATCATGGTAACAATATGTATAGAATTAGGTGTAACAAGCTATTAACATATGTATAACATGGTATTATTCTTGATCATGGTAAAGTCAGGTAATATATATATAGCTGTGGACGCACTAAAATTCGCTTATTCAGGTGGTTCGTTTATTAAGTGCGTGGGCGTGCCAGTCACCGAAGTGACAATTTGTTCGGGCTCCGAAGAGCCCATGGTGCGCTCGATCTAACTCGGTCAAACGATTGTGTGGTCTGTGTCGGGACAAAAACCCGCTGCGCCATAAAGGTCACGGCGTCATTTACATCCCCCATACGAGGGAACACCCTTGATTAATCGCCGAGATTTAGGGCCTCATGGCCAAGAAATTATTTGCACGAAAGGTCTATTAGTAAGCATCGAAACCCCCGTATGAGGGTAAGAAGAAAACATTCACGATCATGTTGGTAGTGTACTGACCATTTAATGTTCGGACGAATGCCCGGCTCGAGAAAATCGCGGTTGTCGCGGGAAAATAAGAACGCATGTGTGCCGAGGTACGGTAAATTTATTGTTCAGAAGAGCGGAAAACGTTCGGCTGAGCCTCGGTTGGAGAGGTCAAAAACCAATAAATCTGTTGGCTCGGTGCAAGAGCAAGCTGCGACCATACTGCGGTGGGCCCCCCGCGGTCTAAACAAGACTTGCATGAGCGTCATTAATATTTTCGGTGCCAAGGGGCAACGAGGGAATATCCCTTGAATCGGCTGAAAAGCCTTGTGTCTAGGGAAGCGGACGTTCGAAACATGTTGGTCATTCGGGAGGCCGTTTAATATTCGGACGGGTGTCCGGCTTGAGAGTATCATAATCGTCGCAGGAGGACCTGGAACATATGTATGCTGTGATACGGCAAATACATTATTCTGAGACACTGAAAACATTCGGTTAAATCTCGATTAGTGCAGCAGAAAACTAGTGAATTTATTGGCCCGGTGTGAGATCGAGTCGGGACCATACCGGGGCCCCCTCCCGCGGTCAAAACGGGGATTGCGTGGGCATCATTAATGTTCCCGATGCCGGAGGGCAACGGGGAAGAGTCCCGGGACTAGATTCCAAAACCAAAACATGTTCGAAGGAAGCGAGCTATAGGCCGATGGTGTGGGTCAGACAATGACCATAATCAGGACGGACCCAAGGTCCAAGCATAGCCCACAAAGGCCTTATTGATATTCTCGTATATAGGGTCCAAGGATGATAGGAGCCATCTCGTTCTATTCAGATTTCTGTCGGTCACTTGCGGACCACTTGACATTTGGACAAGGGTCCATATTGAAGGTGCGACGTGGATAGGAACAACCCCGTACAAATGTATGCCGAGTTTACGGCAATTTCAATGAAAGGGCGGGAACGAATCCCGATAGAGTGAATCCGATTTGACGAGCTATCGGCCCGGGGCAATACTGGGTCACGACCACGTCGGGGTGGGAGCCGTCAGCCATGTTAGTTGCTCACGGGTCTTTTCATGTTCAAGCACAGGTCCGTGATAGAAACGCCGTGAAAACCGAGGTGAACCCATTCAAATGTTTGCCGAACGTGCGGCAATTTTAGCAGTGGCTCAGAAGGGATCCGACCTGAGGAACGAGTCCGGTTTAATCGGGATGTCAGCCCGAGGCGAGGTCAGGCGATGGCCATTTCGGGATAATTTTAAAAATTGCCAAGACTCGGGCCCAACCTGGAAGGGCGACATTGTTGTTCCTTCAGCATCGGGTCATGGGGGAGACGGGGCTGCAACATAGATTTTACCATTTTCTTTATCTGGGCTTTAAATTATGTGCAGATATATTTTATTGCTTGTTCTGGATGATTTCTCCGTTTTCGTTTATTATTATTATTATTTTTTCTCTTTTCTTACTATTATTATTACTATTTCACACTTTTATTTATTTCTTGTGTATATTCAGATTTATTTATTTATCATAATTTTTATTAATTTATTATTATTATTATCATTATTATTATCATTATATATATTTTTGGAGAGAGAGTGGGCCGCTAGAGGGCAAAAAAAGGTGTACCGCTGAAGGGCTGAGGGAGTGTGCCGCTGAGGGGCTAAAAGGGTGTACCGCTGAAGGGCTGAGGAGTGTACCGCTGAAGGGCTAAAAGGGTGTACTGCTGAAGGGCTGAGGAGTGTGCCGCTGAAGGGCTAAAAGGGTGTACCGCTGAAGGGCTAGGTTGGAAATACCGATGAGGGCCCACTCTCTCTCTAGTTCTTTTAAGGCTTTTCTTTTCTTCTTTTCTGATTTTTTTATCAAGTTTGCATGGGTTTCTCCTTTTCTCCTTTTGATCAATTTCCATCCTTTTCTCCCATGAGGACGAATGTTCAAGTTATTTAGTTGTCGTTCGATTTGGCTCTCTTTATGTTGATTACGGTTCCCTTGCCTTGGTTAAAGCGTTTTACCGTTGTTCTCTTTTTTTTATTTGTTTGTTGCTTTCTTTTAGTCCTTTTTAACGTGTGGTCGTTCCATTTGTTGGTTGCTTCCTTTTATCTTTTTAATATGTTATCATTTCTAACAAAAATTTGGAAGCATCTCCCCTTGACCCGAGTGTAAGGGAGATACAGGGAACGAGCCCACATGGAGTGGCGGAACCCGACAACTGGAGGTGGGCGCCCGAGAGCGGCAAAACCTTTGATGAAACTTCGGAAAACCTCGGAGAAATCAACGAGCGGGAGACTCGACTAAGACAGACTGGGAGTGCACTTGGTAGGAGGAGATAGCAACCGTGCCGAGCAAGGGGGATTCAAGAAGGTGTGCCGGGCTGGCTAACACTGGGGGGGTGTACCAGGATAGGCTCAAGTGAGGGCTGTGCCGGACTGGGCTCGGCCAGGGATTGCACCGGGTTAAGAGTGTGTCGGGCAGGAGTGATTGGGGTGTGCTGGGTAAGGATTGCTGAGGCTGTGCCGGGCAAGGGATCAGGGAGCGTGGATGCAATATTAGTAAGGTTCATGGGTTGGTAAACCAACGAGGAGAGGGTGCTGGCACACCGGGCTGGGTCTGAGCTAAAAGAGTGTGCCCAAAAGAAGGAGAAAGAGATCTAAGGGCACCATGGAGGAAGTATTGGCCCTGGGCACTCGAGGAGAGGGAAGGGTGAATCCTTCAGACCAAAAGACGGATTTGGGGTTAAACCCGCGAAGAAACCATAAGAGGAAAGAGACCATGCACGAGGATCCTCCGGGAGTAGACCACTCGGGGCGGTATTGCGCTGAGGCAGTGCTCATTGAGTTAGATATGCCAGTATTGCGGAAGGAGACCATCAGGAGGGGCCAAACCGCCGGTAAAGAGGAAGAAACAAGCAACTTAAAAAAATTGAGAAAAGGGAACGCCATGAGCATCTAACAAGCTTCCTTCTTTTATTCTCACCAGAAGAGCAACCCAAATGAGGTAATACATTGAGAGGAAAGAAAAGAAAAGAAAAAAAAAGACAGAGAGGGCAAAAAAGCCAAGATGAACACGGTGGGGGGGGGGGGGGGACGGAGCACCAGCTCCTCCCCTCCCATAGCTCACTCTCTTCTCTCTTATTTCTTTACTCCTTCGCACAGGCAGTGGCGGGCGGGATAGCAGCAAGGGGACGGGGGCCTCTTCTCCCTTCTTCTCTTCTTCTCTTTTCCTTCTCCGATCGAACCCCAGCCTCTGTTGGGGGGGCTCCCCTGTGTCCATTTTTTCATCGGAGTGAGGGCTTCTTATAACCCTGGTCAGGCCGACGACTGCCGAGGATGGGAGTAGGTGGGACGAGGACAGCCCAGCAAGGTCCAGGCATGGGCCTGCCATGCTTTCGCTACGCGCCGAGGGCTACGAGCCTTGACCGGCGTGGACGAGCCTTGACAGGCGTGCCGCTGAAGGCCTTCGCAAGTGTGCCGCTGAAGAGCCCAGAGGGCGTGCCCGCGGAGGAGGCTCCGCCTGTGTGTCGCTGACGGGGGCACGGGGTGTGCCGCTGAGGGGGCTGGCAATGTGTGCCGGTGAAGGGGCTGGCAACATGTGCCGGTGAAGACACATGTGGGTGTGCCGCTGGAGGGCACGAGAGGGTGTGCCGTTGGAGGGCACTTGAGGGTGTGCCGTTGGGGCTTTCAGGGTGTGCCGTTGGGGCTTTCAGGGGTGTGCCGTGGAAGGACCAACGGCTGTGCCGGGCAGAGCCTCCACAGAGTGTGCCGCTAGAGGTTCAACAACGTGTGCTGGGGAAGGGCCTCGTAGGGTGTGCCCTCGGGAGGCTGTGCCGCTGAGAGGGCTTTGAGGGCATGCCAGATGGAGGCACGGGGGGTGTGCCGCTGGGGCTTGTTTGGTGTGCCGTGGAAGGCATTTCGAAGTGTGCCGCAAGGGCTTTCTTTTCTTCTTTCCTTCTTCTCATCTTCTCTTCTCTTTTTCTTTCTCTTCTTCTTCTTCTTCTCTTCACTCTGGATCGTGCAGACTCTGTCTCTGCTTCTTCTTCAGGACTTCTGCCTATTCGATCAGTCTTCTTCAGACAAAGGAGTCCTCCTTATATAGCAGTTCCAGCAGGAGCAGCACTGGGCGCATGTCTTCCATAGTTCTCGCCCAATTGTTTTGGCCACGTGTCATCATCCTGTCAGCCCTTCCAGCCTCGGATCACGTGCCATTCTTAAGCTTCACAAACAGTCCTATCAGACAGAGAGAAACTTATCAGTTTAATGTCGACACCTTGTACAGACTTTGTAATGTGCAGACTTGGTATAGACTTGCTGACATGTAATGCAATGTGCAGACTCTGCTTTGAACAATGCACAATGTATAGACTTAGTCATGCGCGCAGCAAAGACAATGTACATACTTATGCCATGCTCACAGCTAATGTATGTTCAGACTTGTATGAGGAACAGGCTGTACATACTTAGACGAATGAACTACAAGCTGTAATGTGTAGACTTGAAGAGCGTTCAGCAGCCAATGTATAGACTTACACACTTGTGCAGACTAGCCAGTATATGGACTTGATGAGCATGCAGCACACAA
This sequence comes from Amorphophallus konjac, assembly GCA_022559845.1. Taxonomy (NCBI): domain Eukaryota; kingdom Viridiplantae; phylum Streptophyta; class Magnoliopsida; order Alismatales; family Araceae; genus Amorphophallus; species Amorphophallus konjac. The sequence goes on along the minus strand of CM040121.1, from coordinate 295,102,485 downwards.
TGTGCAGACTTTGTGCAATGCATGAAGAAGCAATGTATAGACTTAGACAGACTTCGCTAGCGTAGAATGTGCAGACTTCATGCAATGCAACGTACAGACTTTAGAGAGGAATGTGCAAACTTGGTGCATGAAGCAAGCCAATGAGGAATGTATAGACTTTCATAATGTATGGACTTGCCAAAGGAGTGATGCATGAGCAGGCAATCAATGTATAGACTTAGCCAAGACAACTAGATGATGTACAAACTTGAGCAAAGCGAGGTCTGTACAGACTTGAGAGTTTACAATGTATAGACTTATGAGTGCAACGTAGGTAAAGCTACCAATGTATAGACTTATAAGTGTGTGCGACCAGACAGTGTGCAGACTTCATGCATAGGCTATACAGACTTCAACTCAGCTGCGATGTATAAACTTAGCATATGCATGAGACGCTAAGTGAGACGGACGATGTATAGACTTAGCTGATGTAGACTTAGTCCAATGTACAGACTTTCCTGGCCGATGCATAGACTTTAAGGTATGCAGAGAGATGATGCATGAGACGATGCGATGTACAGACTTCATGAATGTGCAGACTTGTCAGCGAGATGCATAATGTATAGACCTGATGCAATCCATGAACAAGAAGACGATGTACAGACTTTCTATATGCTCAAGCCCAATGTATAGACTTGCTGAGATGATGCACCTGAAGAATGTGCAGACTTCAAATGGATAATGTAGTGATGTATAGACTAGCCAGCAACAAGTGTATGGACTTAACAAAGGAGGTGATGCAGACTATGCAGCAACGAATGTGATGTGCAGACTTAAAATGAACGAGCATGCATTGTATAGACTTGAGTGTGCACAAACATATGCAATGTATAGACTTGTGCATTGAGTATAGAACATTGCATGACTTGGCATACTCATGCATTATCCACAGAACAGATCATACATATGCGATCATGTGAGCAAAACAATATGGTGACTCATTCATGCTGCAATCATTAAAACACCACATTATCATCAAAGCACAAGGGGCACAACACCCTTCTTTATTCCCCTGTACGTGAACATGGGGTGAGAAATGTTTAGTGTCTACAACACCCAAACTGGGTGTGCCGGTGGAGCGCCCTGGCCGAGTGTGCCGGCGGAGCGCCAGGGGAGCGTGCCGCTGAATGGACGCGGGAGCGTGCCGCTGAGCGGGAGGCCGGGGTGTGCCGTTGAAGGGCCACCAGGGTGTGCCGCTGGGGCTTCGAGGGCTGTGCCGCTGAGGGCACCCAGGACGGGGTGTGCCGTTGAGGGCCTCAGGATGTGCCGTTGAACGGCCAGGAGAGCATGCCGCTGAAGGGCTAAATGGGCAATTCTGAGCCCGTTTGTGAGCATGAGTTGTGACCCATTTGATTTTCTTCGAGGCCCATGGATTGTGGGACTCTTGGTGGTTGATTTCTCTTCACTGTCGTGACCCCGGAGACGGCTTCACGGCAGTGTGCATTTTTGGGGAGTCCGGATGACCAGTCTCCCCGGGGCTTCTTCACTCGGTGCTGTTGTTGATGCTGGGCCGAGCAGGATATCTGGGCGTGTAATTTTTGGTGTCCACAAATGCCCCACACCCACAGTTAGCACAGGCGAAGGATGAGCCGGGCGGTGCCCGCGGGTGTACTGGTTTCTTTTTCTCTTCGTCGGTGTCAACGGGGTGCCGGGAGCTGACATGGTTTATTGGTCTCTTCTTCTCTTCGTCAGTGCCGACAGGGTGTCGGGAGCTGACATGGTTTATTGGTCTCTTCTTCTCTTCGTCAGTGCCGACGGGGTGTCGAAAGCTGACGTGGCATGCTTGTCTCTTCTTCTCTTCATTAGTGCCGACAGGGTGCTGGGGACTGACGTGGTTTATTAGTCTCTTCTTCTCTTCGTCAGTGCCGACAGGGTGTCGGGAGCTGACATGGTTTATTGGTCTCTTCTTCTCTTCGTCAGTGCCGACGGGGTGTCGGAAGCTGACGTGGCATGCTTGTCTCTTCTTCTCTTCATTAGTGCCGATAGGGTGCCGGGGACTGATGTAGCATGTTGGTCTCTTTGTCTCTTCATCAGTGCCGACGGGGTGCCGGGGACTGATGTAGCATGTTGGTCTCTTTGTCTCTTCGTCAGTGCCAATAGGGCGTCGGGAGCTGACATGGCTTGTTGGTCTCTTTGTCTCTTCGTCGGTGCCGACAAGGTGTCGGGAACTGACATGGTTTGTTGGTCTCTTTGTCTCTTATTCTCTTCATCAGTGCCGACAGGGCATCGGGAGCTGACCTAGTCTATTTATCTTTTATTATCTTCATCAGTACCGACGGGGTGTCGGGAGTTGACGTGGTATGGTTGTCTCTTCTTCTCTTCGCCAGTGCCGACGGGGTGTCGGGAACTGACGTGGTTTATTTGTCTCTTCGTCAGTGCCGACAGGGTGTCGGGAACTGACATGCTTTGTTGGTCTTTTCTTCTCTTCATCAGTGCCGACAGGGCGTCAGGAACTGACCAGGTTTGTTGGTCTCTTTGTCTCTTCATCAGTGCCTACAGGGTGCCGGGAGCTGACATGATATGTTGGCCTCTTTGTCTCTTCGTCAGCGCCGACAGGGTGCCGGGGGCTGACCTGGTTTGTTGATCTCTTGGTCTCTTCTTCAGCGCCGACAGGGTGCCGGGGGCTGACCTGGCTTGTTGGTCTCTTTGTCTCTTCGTCAGCGCCGACGGGGTGTCGGGAGCTGACCTGGTTTGTTGGTCTCTTTGTCTCTTCGTCAGCGCCGACAGGGTGTCGGGAGCTGACCTGGTTTGTTGGTCTCTTTGTCTTTTCGTCAGTGCCGACATGGTGTCGGGAGCTGACATGGTTTGTTTGTCTTTTCTTCTCTTCATCTTCTTTTCTCTTCTCTTTTTTTTTCTTTTTTGTTATCTTTCTCTTTTTTTTCTATTTTATTCTCTTTTTTCTTTTCTCTTCTCTGTTTCCTTCTTCTTCTCTTCTTCCCTTCTCTTTTTTTGGAGAACTCCGGGCGGCTGCTGGCGTGGATGCCAGTGATATAAGAGCTGCCGGCACAGCGGCCGATAATTGGAAGCTATTGACATGGGAGCCAATAATTGAAAAGCTGTCGACCCGAAGGCCGATGATTGAAAGTTGTCGGCTCAGGGGCCGATAATTGAAAGCTGTCGGCTCACGGGCCGATGATTGAAAAGTTGTCGACCCGAAGGCCGATGGTTAGAAAGCTGTCGGCTCAGGGGCCGATGATTGAAAAGCTGTCAGCTCAGGAGCGGATAAGGGAGGTCAAAACAGCCAAGGCTGGGAGCGGGCTTAAAGAGCCGAAGTTGGGGATTAACGAGCCACAAGGGCAAGAGGTAAGCCATGGGGGCCAAGATTGGGCTCTACGAGCCGGAGCTAGGAAAGTAGGCTTCGATGGCCGAAATTGAGTTTATTGCATACGCACATTCTTGTTATTTTATTGTTATTATATATTTTTTTATTATTTTTATGTTATTTTTTTTATCATTTTTTCCTCTTCTCTTTTTTTAAAGCATGCAAGCATTCATTAGCAGGCATAACATAAACATAAGTAAGTTAGCTCCCTCTATAGGGGATAGGATAGGGACGTCGCCCGTAATTCACAGATGCGGTGCGGGCCGCGAGGCACTATTGAGGGGTGGTGCACCCGTCAAGAGGATATCGCACGTCTTGCATGCATAGCCTAAATTCACGCATTTCACCTGAGGTAATTCTCTGTGGCGTGGCAGTGCAAATGTGTGAACAAAGAGCCCTAACCATAGGGATATGCAAGTTTTCCTAGTGACACTCGAGGATCACTCTAGCACCTACACATATGTTTCAGGCTCTTGATTTTGGTAGCTTCGCATAGCCCCCCGTCTGTTTATTTTGGTAGTGGGTTTCACCGTTCGGCGTGAGTCTCCTCATGTGTCTCAATGGGGATTCCCGGCTACTAGGATTCATCCCTATTGTAATTCTATTACGGATTCCACCGTTTGACGCGAGTCTCCTCATGTATCTCAATGGGGATTCCCGGCTAATAGGTTTCATCCTTATTATAATTCGCTTCACCATTTCACGCGAGTCTCCTCATGTGTCTCAATGGGGATTCCCAGCTACTCGGATTCACGTGTCTCTCTCTTTTTTTTTCTCCTTTTTTTTTACAGTGGGGGTAGGCAGCTTTTTCCTCACGATTACCTTTCACGCGAGTGCAGGAATTCAAGTCTCCGTAGAGTGCTAAGAAGAAATTTGGGCAATCCCTATAGTCAAATGCTATCGAACACATAAAGTGCTAAGTGTGGGAGCGTTGCCTCAGGTTTATTTTGTGAGTTGGGTTTAGCGATTCGACCATGACTCTTCCCCTTGACGTGTGCACTCGCCATAATCGGGTTCCCTTCGAGCGTACGCCGTGACGCGCGTGCATCCAGAATCGCGGCGATATTATTTAGCAAGGAAACACGGTCCTAGAAAATTTCAAGGAAGTGTATTATTCTATATTAAGCAACCATGCAAGCAGGGCAATCATGAATTCTCTTTTCTTGTTTCCATTTTTTTTTTTGTGTTTGTTTTGTTTTTTTTTGTTTTGTTGTTTTTTTTTTGTGGTGTTGTTGTTTTTTTTGTTTTTGTTTGTTTGTTTTTGTTTGTTTGTTTTTTTTTACATAAGAAAATATTGTTGTTACGTATAAGTGTAGTGGTAGTAAAGGTATTAGGGAAGCAGACCATGAGTGGCTGAAAGGGTATTAGGGAAGCGGGCTATAGAACCCAAGGGACATTAGGGGAGTGGGCCATAAGGGCTAAAAGATGCTGGGAAGCGGGCTGCGGGAGCCAGAATCGGGAAGCACGGTGGGACAGATGGATTAATCCCGATAGTAGGCCTCGGCCGAAATGGCTGAGCCGAGGGGCGTCGGGTAGCGAGTCGTGAGAGTCGAAGAGAAGGTTCTCTTTTGTTCTCTGGCCAGGGAAGGATCCGAACCAAGGTGAGAGGTCTATATTTATTTTAACTGGGAAGCTGTCGGCTGGGGTGCCAATGATGAGGTAGCTGTCGACTAGGAGCCGATGATGAGATAGCTGTCAGCTGGGAGCCGATGATGAGATAGCTGTCGACTAGGAGCCGATGATGAGATAGCTGTCGGCTAAGAGCCGATGATGAGGTAGCTGTCGGCTAAGAGCCGATGATGAGGTAGCTGTCGTCTAGGAGCCGATGATGAGGTAGCTGTCGGCTAGGAGCCGATGATGAGGTAGCTGTCGACTAGGAGCCGATGATGAGGTAGCTGTCGGCTAGGAGTCGATGATTATATAGCTGTCGACCTGAAGGCCAATGAAGGGGTAGTTGTCGGCTTGAAGCCCCGATGGCTGAATATCTGTCGGATTGAAGCCCGATGGCTGAATATTTTCTGGTTTAATGCCCCGTCGGTGGAATGCTGATTGGTTTCTATTTGTTGGGTGGCTGGAGGTCGGAGGTAAAAGTTTACCTCATGACTCCTCTTTCTCTTCCTCTCTTCTTCTTTTGTGTGGGGAGGCGGGTGCAAAGACCGCGTCAGCCTCGGGACTCTTTCTTTATTTTCTTCTCTTCTTCTTTTGTGTGAGGAGGAGGGTGCAAAGATCATGTTTGTCTCGTGATCATTTCTTTCTTTTCTTCTCTTCTTTTTTTATGGAGAGGCAGATGCAAGGACCATGTTTGTCTCGTGATCACTTCTTTCTTTTCTTCTCTTCTTCTTTTATGGAGAGGCAGGTGCAAGGACCATGTTCGCCTCATGTCTCTTTTTTTTCTCTTCTCTTTTTCTTTTGTAGAGAGGCAGGTGCAGAGACCATGTTCGCCTCGTGACTCTTTCTCCTCTCTTTTTTTTGTGTGGAGAGGCGGGTGCAAAGACCGCGTCTGCCTCAGGACTCTTTCTTTCTTTTCTTCTCTTCTTCTTTTGTGTGAAGAGGCAGGTTCAAGGACCATGTTCGCCTCGTGACTGCTCTTTCTCTTCTTCTCTTCTTCTTTTATAGAGAGATAGGTTCAAGGACCATGTTTGCCTCATGTGTCTTTTCTTCCTTTTCTTCTCTTCTTTTGTGTGATGAGGCGGGCTCGAAGACCACGTCTGCCCCATGTCTCTTTTATTTCTTTTCTTCTCTTTTTTTGTGGAGAGGCAGGTGCAAAGACCATGTTCGCCTCATGACTGCTCTTTCTTTTCTTCTTTTCTTTTGTGTGATGAGGTGGGCTCGAAGACCACGTCTGCCTCATGCGTGTCTTTTTCTTTATTCTGCTCTTCTTTTCTCATTAATGCTTCCACGCTGGAGTGAATTTGTCTTAATGTGCCCCCAGGTTGGGGTATAGCTTCATTTGGTATGCATCCCCCTGAGGGGTGTGTTTTGCCTCTTTGTCTCTGTGCCCCCAGGCGGGGCGTATTTTTCAAGACTTCTATGCCCCCAAACCGGGGCGCGTTTTTTTTTTAAATGCCCCTAAGGCGGGGTGTAGCTCTCTTCAAATGCCCCCAAGCCGGGGTATACTCTTCACGGCTTCTATGCCCCCGGGCGGGGTATGTTTCTTCTTCATATGCCCCAAGCACGGGGCGTGTATCTTTTGCTTCATATGCCCCTCCCTGAGGCGGGGGTGTATCTCTTTACGGCTTCTGTGTCCCCGAAGTAGGGTATGTTGTTTCTTCAAATGCGGCTTGGGCGGAGTATATCTTTCTTCTTATGCTCCCAGATCGGGATGTATGTCTCTTTGCTTCTGTGCCCCGGGTCGGGGTAGATGCTTCTGCTTCTTATGTGCCAAGGGCGGAGTGTATTTTTTGTGCCCCCAGGCTGGGGTAGGTGCTTCTGCTTCTTATGCGCCAAGGGCGGACTGTGTCTCTTCCTGTGCCCCCAGAGCGGGGTGTATTGCTGCTTCCGATGCCCCCAAGACGGGGTGTAATTCTTGCTTCTTATGCCCCCGAGGCGGGGTGAACTCTTCTTCTTTGCTTATGTGCTCCCATCACTACAAGAAAAATCGCGGATAGCGACCGACCTAGCGGTCGCTATTCAGTCGTAGATCGGTCGCAAATATGCATTGCGACCGAACAGATACTATCTAGCGACCGAATATGTCGGTCGCTATATAATAGTCGCTATATAGCGACCGACATAATTCGGTCGCAGTATCAGTCGTTACTAGAGACCGATTATAATCGGTCGCCTGACCGGTCGCTAATAATTCGGTCGCCATTCAGTCTCTATTCGGTCTCGCATTATGTTGTATTTTTAAAAATGAAATTAACCTATCGGATTTATTCGGTCTCAATTAGGTCGCCAGTCGGTCGCTAAATTTGTTGTATTTTTAAAAATAAAATTAACCTATCGGATTGATTCGGTGGCTAGTCGGTCGCCAGTCGGTCGCCAAGTATAATTATTTAATAAAAGAAATATAACGTATAGTCGCTATTCGGTCGCAATTCAGTCTCCATGCGGTCGCTAATTTTGCATTATTTTTTTTTTAAAAATTTATTTAAACTGATAAATAAATTACCTGATAAATAACAAATTCATAACATAAATATAAAATCAACTACACAGACAACAATATCGACAAATCTCAAATTCATCACATACAAACACCTGATAAATAACAATTTCATAAAACAATAATAAATCAACTACACGGATCACAATCTCCACGAACCTCAAATTACACACAATTAAAATAAAATCACAAATTAATCATACATCCATAATAATAAAATGACAACATACACAACTAAAATAAAATCACAAATCCTCCACATATGTCTCATCCTGGTCGTCGTCTCGTCCAACATCATCCTGGTCGTCGTCTCGTCCAACATCTCGCGACGGATGATCCTGTATATCATTTAAAAAAATTATAATCAAATCCTTAATAAAGAAATCAAGCATTAACAAGACTTAATAAAGAAATCAAGCATTAACAAGAGTATGCCAATAGTTTAAGCCAGCTCATTTTCATATATATAAATACACACACACAATATAAGTTCAAATTTCATCTTGTATTTTAAAAATGAAGTTTGAGCGCCGAGCTCAAACCGGGCATCCGATTTGGATTCCGTCAGTTCTGACAAGTCACTTTCATCTCCCCGGTCGTATTGGAATGATCGGCACGGCCATCCGACTGGTATTTCGAATTTTAGACCCCCGGACCCGTCCTAACAGTTCATTTGAACTAAGTGTATTTTAAAAATGAAGTTTGAGCGCCGAGCTCAAACCGGGCATCCGATTTGGATTCCGTCAGTTCTGACAAGTCACTTTCATCTCCCCGGTCGTATTGGAATGATCGGCACGGCCATCCGACCGGTATTTCAGATTTTAGAACCAAATGCCCCGTCCTAACAGTTCATTTGAACTAAGTGTATTTTAAAAATGAAGTTTGAGCGCCGAGCTCAAACCGGGCATCCGATTTGGATTCCGTCAGTTCTGACAAGTCACTTTCATCTCCCCGGTCGTATTGGAATGACCGGCACGGCCATCCGACCGGTATTTCAGATTTTAGACCCCCGGACCCGTCCTAACAGTTCATTTGAAATAAGTGTATTTTAAAAATGAAGTTTGAGCGCCGAGCTCAAACCGGGCATCCGATTTGGATTCCGTCAGTTCTGACAAGTCACTTTCATCTCCCCGGTCGTATTGGAATGACCGGCACGGCCATCCGACCGGTATTTCAGATTTTAGAACCAAATGCATAAGTTGCTGCTTCTCGCTGCCTCCATTCAGGTTTGTTAATGTTTTCTTCTATGAATGGCATAACAAGAGGCACAATGTCATCTCCCACGGTCCGTGCAACCAAACCCAAGCATGTTCCTCCAGCCATTGCAAGATTCCAAACTCCTTCATCCTGATCTTGGTCGTCTTCTTGCTTAAGGAGTGTCTCCAACAGCATAGGGACAAGCGCAGGTAGTGCCTGCTTGATAAAATAAAAGCAAGGGGTGTCAGAATCAGCAGAAAAATCCCCTCCATATTCATCTAAGATGTCAATCTCTTCATCGCATATTGAGCTCCAGAATTCAATAGCTTGTAGAGCAACAGGTTCCTCATCTTCCCTCACAGCTTTTGCAGTGATGTTAAATATGTCCTGCATATACGATGCAAGCTTCTCATAATACATGGAGGATATGGAGACCAAGCATTCGAATGCAGCCTGCCGTATCTTCACCTCAGGGGACAGAGTAGCTTCACAAATGACTCTCATGATATAATCCCTCTCCATATCATTCCCGAAGTTTGCCTGAGCAAATCCCAAAGAATTATGCAGAGCTCGAGTTGCAGCCAGCCTAACATCAATGTTTCCCTCAGAAGCACTCATGCCTTGAACAACCGCTGTCAATATCTTATTGACTTGCTCTTGATCAACTTCATCAGGGGAGACTTCTTCACACATGTAACCTAGGGTGTCCAAAGTTGCTTGCTTAACATCTGGCTGAAGTTGGTGAATATTTGACAAGAGAGAACTGATAAGTTCAGGCCATTGATTTTGAGGCAACTCAATACCAGCAATCTTTGCAACAACTTGAGATGCAGTAGATCTTGCATCAATCACCGGTGAAGAGAGAGTCTGTAGTAAACATCCTTTGACCTGGGCCCTAACAGCTACATCCAATGATAACCATCTCTGCACATGCTCAAATTTTCTGTGTTGCTCCTTTGCATCCAGGGCATTTTTGAGAATCAAGCCTGCCAATTTACGGCTAACAACAGGCTTGTCATTATTTGCTAATTCACTCGAAAGAGATAGCAAGAACCCAGTAACATTTTGATCCTGAAATTGTTTTAAACTTTCCTCAGCATGCTTGCGAACCGCTGAATCTATTGACTGTGCATTCAAAAGAACTTGGGTAACTTCCATAGCCATTTCTGTATGGTATCTTCTCCGCCTTTCCCTTGCAGGGATACGCCCCAATGGCGGCCGCCGCCGACTATATATAATATCCTTCACTTCTTGTAACTTATGACCTATGCTCCTTTGTATGAACTGCCCTTCCTTTGCTTAGAGGTGCTGTTCCTGGCTTCCCAAGGATGTGAGCATCTGGGAGACGGTCTGAGCGACGATGGTTGAGATATTCTGAGAGATATTCTGAGAGACGGTCTCGTTGACGATCTGCCTAAACATATCTGGAGTCATGGTCGGGGCGGCACTGGAAGAACCATCTGGGGCTGCTGGTGTGGTAAATGGAGAGGTCGCATGTGAGACCGAACTCGAGCATGATGATAACACCCTAGTCGTGCCCAAGCTATGTCCAAAACCATAAACATGTCCTTTCTTGGGTGCCCCAGATGCTGCAACCCAAATGGCAGGATCCAACTCTGGACGCTGACTGTCATCCCCGTACCTCTCATCCATTCGTCTACTATATGAGTCCTGCAAAAACCAAAAAAAAACAAAACCAAATTATTCTACAATTTAATCTTAAATGAAAACATTGCTTGACCAACTATAAGACAAGCTTATCCTATTCGCATGAAGAGCATTCTGCACTTCTGGAAGGTTGAAATAGAAATGCCTTTCATAGGTCATACAAACATCTACTCCATTACTCTTCTTAGTAGCCTTCAACACAAAAGATGAAATTACATAAAACCTTTCAAGATGAAAATCACATGCTAAAAATTTCATTCATGACTTGAAATTAAACTATTTTTTATGAGAAGAAATACATACATATTTTCTCAATCTTAGCTCCTGCTGCATGATTGATGGGTAACCGACATCTAGGATTACATCATATGGACTGATCTAATCACCAACCACATCATTTGCATCTTTGATAGCATTGTTGCATTCTTTGAAATCAAGAAATTAAATGCCTTTCATATTTTTTATGACAGGAAATTTATCTATTCAAATCAAGAAATCTATATATGAAAGCCACATCCAAATGCATAGTTAACACATGAATCTACCTCGAGAAGTGAAGGCCATGTATCTGAGCCAGCTAACTCCTGAACTGGACAGGTTGACTAAGGGGTCACCATTTTAAAAGGCAGCAACCTATGTGCCTTGTGCCTTGGCGGCCAGCCTTTGAGGAAATCTGGTCCTATCAGCAAGCAGTTCAAATGCATTATGATTGGAAAAGCCTTCAACCTAATAATGATTAATGAAAACAATCTAAGAACAGACACATTTATAGACTCAAATGCAATGTTTAAGTGAGGCAATTAATCAACGCAGAAACCTACCTGGACAAGGACGTTCCCTTTGTATTTCTGCTTCACAGCAGTCATGAATTCATGCAAAGTTTGACAAACTCCTATATTGAGTCCCAAGACCAAACATCAGTACATAGCATAATTTTAGCAAAAAGATTTAAAAATAATTTTCCACTATCTTGGTGTATATACCAACCTGTGCGGTTGCTGGGCTTTGCCTAAGCCCGATGAGGATCTTACCAATACCTTTCACTAACAATAGGAAAATGCTAAGATTCTAATTCATTGTATGCCACTTTAGCATCACTAAAATTAGCCTGCCATGATACTCTTCTTGCAAACAGAAATCATCAAGGAGATAAGATAAAACTTAGCAAAAACAAGAAAGCTTTGGAATTCTTTCACTAAAAGGGAAGTTTAGTACAAAATGGCGTATTCCTCGAAGAGCTATATACAAAGCAAGTTTTCCAAAGGGAACTCCCATCCCCTAGACTTTATACTTGATCAAGTCAATAAAAAATGGAAAAAACAAATGTGCATGATCAATCTTTCAATTTCCAACTCTCATTTCCCTAGCTAGGCTGCCCAACAAACGTCCACGGTCTCCAAGCCCTAAGATGCATTCACCATCAGTGACCGCAATAACTTGGATGCTTCCCTCGGGCCAATTTTTCAATACCTCAAGAATCTTCCCTCTGCATGCAGAACACCCAAAATGTAGCAAACATGAACACCTTTGTAAAATGTTGATTATTATGATCAAATGCATGTTAGAAATAAGCTGAGTAATGTTAGAAATAAATGCATACTTTTGCTTCAAACTGATATAAAGACCCTGTGGGTGCCTGAAGATGGTATCATATTTCTGCATGCCTCACCAACAGTTGGTGTGTAGATGATGGGAAGCAACTACTCAGCATTATAGATAAGAAGTCTGTAGAAGAGTCTCATTTCTCCCATGAGAATAGATGTATATGGATAATTTACACACAGTTAGAATTCATACTTACCATCCCAAGCAAATGAAACAAAATACACTATAAGGATAAATGATCAAGACATCCAATGCTAGGAGTTCCATCATCGCAATGTAACACTGAAGAGGATATTGATACTGGCGGAGACTGCACATGAGCTTCTTCTTCTGGGAGATGGTAGATTTCAGTAGTAAGAGGAAGATATCCAGAGAGGGAAACATGCTTGCTAATGCACTGGTGATTGCTATAAGTGACCTGAAGCTTCTTAGAGATGCATGTAGGAGGCAAGAGTGCACAAAGGTATTGAGCGCCCCGTTCTTTCTCGGTGAAGACATGCCCCTTGTTATTGTGGAAATCACTGAAGGTATGCCCTCACTTTTCTTGTTTGTTTGGCAATGGCACTCAACCTACGAAATCACAATGCCTTCAATGTAATATACCCTATGTGCAAATGAGGAATAGATAGCTCATATTTCCATGAATTTACTATTATGGATCTCCATCTTAGTTCAAGGCCTTAAAAATCATGAAAATTATCTAAGGGAGTTGGTGCAATAGTGATGTTCGAAAATGCATTGAAATTTTGTTCATTCATGAGCTTACCCCATCCACCACATTGGATCATTTTAGTTCATGGATAGAGATGTGTACTCTCGCCCTTCACCTTCTTAAATGGTGGCACTATCTTTGAGCTTTGTTATGGTCCCAATGAAGTTGCCCATTGGGGGGAGGGGAGGGGAGGGGAGGGGAGCAAGCCGGCGACGGGGCCGCAGGGGGGAGGGGAGTAGGCCGGCGGGGGAGGGGAGCAGGCCGGTGACGGCGGGGGAAGGGAGAGAGAGAGAGAGAGAGAGAGAGAGAGAGAGAGAGAGAGAGGTACCTGCGGAGGGCGACGACGGCAGGGCGAGCGGCGACGGCGACTCGACGCGAGCGGCGCGGCGACGGGCTCCGGCGGAGGGGGGCTCGGGCGGGAGGCAGCACGGGGAGGGGGGCTCCGGCGGAGGAGGGGGGCTCGGGCGGGAGGGCTCGGGCGGAGGGGGGGCTCCGGCGGAGGGGGCTCGGGCGGGAGCGGGGAGGGGGGCTAGGGCGGAGAGGGGGCCGCAGGGGAAGGGGGCTCGGGAGGGGGGGCTCGGGCGGGAGGGGGGGGGCTCGGGCGGGAGGGCTCGGGCGGGCGGGGGTCGTAGTAGGAAGTATAACGGCATCAGCGACCGACTGGAGACCGAAGTTAATTCGGTCGCAATAATAGCGACCGATTAGCGACCGATATACATGCGGTCTCTGAAACGGTCTCGGTTATGCGACCGATTATTTCGGTCTCCGAATTGGTCTCTATTTGGGACCGACTAGCGACCGATTAAATCGGTCGCTAATTCGGTCGCTATAGCCACTTTTTCTTGTAGTGCATATCGGGGTGCGTTCCTTTCTTCATATGCTCCCCTAAGCCGGGGAATGTTGTTTGTTCTGCTTCGGATGCCCCTCGGGGGGGGGGGGGGGATATATGTTGCTTCACGGACCCCGGGGTCAGGATGTATTCCTTCTTCAAATGCCCCTAAGTCGGGGTGTATTCTTCTCTCCTTACGCTCCCAAGACGGGATGTAGCTTCTTCAAATGCCCCTAAGCCGGGGTGTATTCTTTATGGCTTTTATGCCCCCAGGTGGGGTATGTTTCTTTTTCAATTGTCCCTAGGACAGGGTGTGCTCTTCTCTTTCTTATGCTCCCGAAGCGGGATGTAGCTTCTTCAAATGCCCCTAAGTCGGGGTGTATTCTTCTCTCCTTACGCTCCCAAGATGGGATGTAGCTTCTTCAAATGCCCCTAAGCCGGGGCGTATTCTTTATGGCTTTTATGCCCCCAGGCGCAGTATGTTTCTTTTTCAATTGTCCCTAGGACAAGGTGTACTCTTCTCTTTCTTATGCTCCCGAAGCGGGATGTAGCTTCTTCAAATGCCCCTAAGCTGGGGCGTGTTCTTTATAGCTTCTAGGCCCTCAAGGCGAGGTATACTTTTTCTTCAAATACCCCTAAGACGGGGGTGTGATTCTCCCGCTTCCTCTGCCCCAGAGTGGGGTATACTTCTCTTTGTATTCCCCTAAGCCAGGGTGTATTCTTTTCACTTCATATGCCCCCAGGGTGGGATGTGCCTTCTGCTTCTCACGACCCCGGGATGGAGTGTATTCTCTTCATGTGCCCCCGGCACGAGGGTGTATCTTTGCTTTTCATGCCCCCGAGGGGGATTCCTCTTCTTTTGCCCCGACACGCTCGGGAATGTTTGATTCTTGTGCCCTAAAAGTGGGGTGTGGTTTGCTTCCTATGCGCCCTAGCAGGGTGTATCACTGCTTGTAATGTCCCCCGAGGTGGGGTATCCTTCTTCTTCAAATACCCCTAAGCCAGGGCGTATTCTTTATGACCTCTATGCCCCCATAGCGGGGTGTGTTTCTTCTTCAAATACCCCTAAGATGGGGTGGGCTCTTTTCTTCTTATACTCCCAAGGCAGGATGTAGCTTCTTCAAATGCCCCTGAGCTGAGGCGTGTTCTTTACGGCTTCTATGCCCCCAGGCGGGGTATATTTCTTCTTCAAATACCCCTAGGCCAGGGTGTATTCTTGATGCTTCTCATGCTCCTGAGGCGGGATGTGACTTATTCAAATGCCCTTAAGCCGGGGCATATTCTTCATGACTTCTATGCCCCCTGGCGGGGTATGTTTCTTCTTAAAATGCCCCTAAGCCAGGGTGTGTTCTTATACTTTTTGCGCCCCTAAGGGTGAGGTGCATTCCTCTCCATATGCCCTTAGCGTGGGGTGTGCTTTTATTTTTTATGCCCCCAGGCCGGGGTACGTTCCTTCTTCATATACCCCTAAGCCAGGGTGAGTTTCGCTTTTTGTGTGTCCTCAGGCCGGGGTGAATTCTTTTCTTCTTATGCCCCCATGGCGGGGTATGTCTTTCCCTTCAGGTGCCCCCATATCGGGATGTATTTTCCCTTCAAATGCCTCTAAGCTGGGGTGCAGCTCTATTTCTTCTTACGTCCCCAGGTCGGGGCGGATTCTTCTTCAAATGCCCCGAAGCCGGGGGTGTAGCTTTTGCTTTGTGTGCCCCTCAGTCGGGGCAGATTCTCTTCATGTGCCCCTGGGAATGGGGTGTATTTCTTTTTTTGCCTCCTATGCCCCTGTAGCAGGGTATATATCTTCTTCTCATCCCCCATGACGGGGTATGTGCATGCTCTCTTCGGGAGTGGTGGCCGTGCTTGGCCTCATTGCTATAAAGCATTCCCCACAGCGGGCAACCATTCACCAAGCTACAATTGTGGCTGGTTGGGTCTTTTAACAACCACTCGGGGGCCGTTTTGTGCCGGATGGAGGCAACAGGAAGGAGGAACGAGCGGGGTCATTACACCGTGGACTCGGGACCTCCTAGAGTCGGGCGGGATGCCGAGTTTCTTCTTGCTCTTTCAGTCGGCGATGCCGGCCAACTTTTCTTCCTTTCTTCTTTATTTCTCCCCTTTTTTGTATGATTGACCAGGGTGGAGGTGCAGGAGAGCGCTCACCCCCTCAGGGAGGGGATGAGTGGTTTGCTCCACCGCATCAACCCCACAGTGGTAATCTTTGTTCAGCACGGGTCTCGACGGACGTGGCCGTACAACCCTCTCTTGCCAATTCTTTCTCTTCTTTTTTTTTTGCTTCTTTCTTTTCTCTTTTTCTTCTCTTCTTCTTTTCTTCTCTTTTTCTCTTCTTCTTTTCTTCTTTTCTTCTCTTTCTTTTTGAGGAAAAAGGGGGGTTTGATTTCCCCTCCCTTCTCTTCTCTTTCTCTTCTCCCTTTTTTTATAACAGCCTCCATGATTCTTAGAAGCTGCATATGCTTCGAAGCAGCGTCCTCGAGGCCACGAAGGCAGCTGCATCGAGTCTGGATTTTCTCCCCATAGGGCTGGCGAAGACAGCACCTGCAACTCATCAAAGCAGGCAAACATCATTTATTAGGGGGCCATGAGGCCCTGAATCCCGGCGAAGAGATGAAGGGTAGTTTCGGTCCCACCGGGCGTGCCAGACTTGTGGACGCACTAAAATTCGCTTATTCAGGTGGTTCGTCTATTAAGTGCGTGGGCGTGCCAGTTACCGAAGTGATAATTTGTTCGGGCTCCGAAGAGCCCATGGTGCGCTCGATCTAACTCGGTCAGATGATTTTGTGGTCCGTGTCGGGACAAAAACCCGCCGCGCCATAAAGGTCACGGCGTCATTTACATCCCCCATATGAGGGAACACCCTTGATTAATCGCCGAGATTCAGGGCCTCATGGCCAAGAAATTAATTGCACGAAAGGTCTATTAGTAAGCATCGAAACCCCCGTATGAGGGTAAGAAGAAAACATTCGCGATCATGTCGGTCGTGTACTGACCATTTAATGTTCGGACGAATGCTCGGCTCGAGAAAATCACGGTTGTCGCGGGAAAATCGGAACGCATGTATGCCGAGGTACGGCAAATTTATTGTTCGGAAGAGCGGAAAACGTTCGACTGAGCCTCGGTTGGAGCGGTCAAAAACCAGTAAATCTGTTGGCCCGGTGCAAGAGCAAGCTGCGACCATACTGCGGTGGGTCCCCCGCGGTTGAAACAAGACTTGCATGAGCGTCATTAATATTTTCGGTGCCAAGGGGCAACAAGGGGAATATCCCTTGAATCGTTTGAAAAGCCCTGTGTCTAGGGAAGTGGACGTTTGAAACGTGTCAGTCATTCGGGAGGCCATTTAATATTCGGACGGGTGTCCGACTTGAGAGTATCATAATCATCGCAGGAGGACCTGGAACATATGTATGCTGTGATATGGCAAATACATTATTCTGAGACACTGAAAACATTCGGTTAAATCTCGATTAGTGTAGCAGGAAACTAGCGAATTTATTGGCCCGGTGCAAGATCGAGTCGGGACCATACCAGGGGCGCCTCCCGCGGTCCAAAGGGGATTGCGTGGGCATCATTAATGTTCCCGGTGTCGGAGGGCAACGGGGAAGAGTCCCGGGACTGGATTCCAAAACCAAAACATGTTCGAAGGAAGCGAGC
The DNA here is from genome assembly GCA_022559845.1 of Amorphophallus konjac. Lineage (NCBI taxonomy): Eukaryota > Viridiplantae > Streptophyta > Magnoliopsida > Alismatales > Araceae > Amorphophallus > Amorphophallus konjac. Next base: position 295,085,345 of record CM040121.1, on the reverse strand, counting down.
TATAGGCCGACAGTGTGGGTCAGACAATGACTATAATTGGGATGGACCCAAGGTCCAAGCACAGCCCACAAAGGCCTTATTGATATTCCCATATATAGGGTCCAGGGATGACAGGAGCCATCTCGTTCTATTCAGATTTCTGTCGGTCACTTGCGGACCACTTGACATTCGGACAAGGGTCTATATTGAAGGTGCGACGTGGATAGGAACAACCCCGTACAAATGTATGCCGAGTTTACGGCAATTTCAATGAAAGGGCGGGAACGAATCCCGATAGAGTGAATCCAGTTTGACGAGCTATCGGCCCGGAGCAATACTGGGTCATGACCACGTCGGGGTAGGAGCTGTCGGCCATGTTAGTTGCTCATGGGTCTTTTCATGTTCAGACACAGGTCTGTGATAGAAACGCGGCAAAAACCGAGGTGAACCCATTCAAATGGTTACCGAACGTGCGGCAATTTTAGCAGTGACTCGGAAGGGATCCGGCCTGAGGAACGAGTCCGGTTTAATCGGGATGTCAGCCCGAGGCGAGGTCAGGCGATGGCCATTTCGGGATAATTCCCAAGACTCGGGCCCAACCTGGAAGGGCGACATTATTGTTCCTTCAGCATCGGGTCACGGGGGAGACGGGGCTGCAACATAGATTTTACCATCTTCTTTATCTGGGCTTTAAATTATGTGCATATATATTTTATTGTTTGTTCTGGATGATTTCTCCGTTTTCGTTTATTATTATTATTATTTTTTCTCTTTTCTTACTATTAGTAATACTATTTCACACTTTTGTTTATTTCTTATGTATATTCAGATTTATTTATTTATCATAATATTTATTAATTTATTATTATCATTATCATTATTATTATCATTATATATATTTTTGGAGAGAGAGTGGGCCGCTAGAGGGCAAAAAAAGGTGTACCGCTGAAGGGCTGAGGGAGTGTGCCGCTGAGGGGCTAAAAGGGTGTACCACTGAAGGGCTGAGGAGTGTGCCGCTGAAGGGCTAAAAGGGTGTACCGCTGAAGGGCTAGGTTGGAAATACCGATGAGGGCCCACTCTCCCTCTAGTTCTTTTAAGACTTTTCTTTTCTTCTTTTCTGATTTTTTTATCAAGTTTGCATGGGTTTCTCCTTTTATCCTTTTGATCAATTTCCATCCTTTTCTCCCATAAGGATGAATGTTCAAGTTGTTTAGTTGTCGTTCGATTTGGCTCTCTTTATGTTGATTACGGTTCCCTTGCCTTGGTTAAAGCGTTTTACCGTTGTTCTCTTTTTTTTAAATTTGTTTGTTGCTTTCTTTTAGTCCTTTTTAACGTGTGGTCGTTCCATTTGTTGGTTGCTTCCTTTTATCTTTTTAATATGTTATCGTTTCTAACGAAAATTCGGCAGCATCTCCCCTTGACCCGAGCGTAAGGGAGATACAGGGAACGCGCCCACATGGAGTGGTGGAACCCGACAACTGGAGGTGGGCGCCCGAGAGCGGCAATACCTTTGATGAAACTTCAAAAAACCTCGAAGAAATCAACGAGCGGGAGACCCGACTAAGACAGACTGGGAGTGCACTGGGTAGGAGGAGATAGCAACCGTGCCGAGCAAGAGGGGTTCAAGAAGGTGTGCCGGGCTGGCTAACACTGGGGGGGTGTACCGGGATAGGCTCGAGTGAGGGTAGTGCTGGACTGGGCTCGGCCAGGGATTGCACCGGGTTAAGAGTGTGCCGGGTAGGAGTGATTGGGGTGTGCCGGGTAAGGATTGCTGAGGCTGTGCCAGGCAAGGGATCAGGGAGCGTGGATGCAATATTAGTAAGGTTCATGGGTTGGCAAACCAACTAAAAGAGGGTGTTAGCACACCGGGCTGGGTCTGAGCTAAAAGAGTGTGCCCAAAAGAAGGAGAAAGAGATCTAAGGGCACCACGGAGGAAGTATTGGCCCTGGGCACTCGAGGAGAGGGAAGGGTGAATCCTTCAGACCAAAAGATGGATTTGGGGTTAAACCCCGCGAAGAAACCATAAGAGGAAAGAGACCATGCATGAGGATCCTCCGGGAGTAGACCACTCGGGGCAGTATTGCGCTGAGGCAGTGCTCATTGAGTTAGATATGACAGTATTGCGGAAGGAGACCATCAAGACGGGCCAAACCGCCGGTAAAAAGGAAGAAACAAGCAACTTAAAAAAAATGAGAAAAGGGAACGCCATGAGCATCTAACAAGCTTCCTTCTTTTATTCTCACCAGAAGAGCAACCTAAATGAGCTAATACATTGAGAGGAAAGAAAAGAAAAGAAAAAAAAAGACAGAGAGGGCAAAAAAGCCAAGATGAACACGGTGGGGGGGGGGGGGATGGAGCACCAGCTCCTCCCCTCCCATAGCTCACTCTCTTCTCTCGTATTTCTTTACTCCTTCGCACAGGCGGTGGCCGACGGGATAGCAGCAAGGGGACGGAGGCCTCTTCTCCCTTCTTCTCTTCTTCTCTTTTCCTTCTCCGATCGAACCCCAGCCTCTGTTGGGGGGGCTCCCCTGTGTCCATTTTTTCGTCGAAGTGAGGGGTTCTTATACCCCTGGTCAGGCCGACGACTGCCGAAGACGGGAGTAGGTGGGGCGAGGATAGCCCAGCAAGGTCTAGGCATGGGCCTGCCATGCTTTCGCTGCGCACCGAGGGCTACGATCCGTGACCAGCGTGGATGGACCGAACGCTGTGCCGCTGGGGGCTGAGGAAGGCGTGCCGCAGGGGAGCCTCGCAGGCGTGCTGCTGAAGGCCTTTGCAAGCGTGCCACTAAAGAGTCCAGAGGGCGTGCCGACGGAGGAGGCTCTGCCTGTGTGTCACTGACGGGGGCACGGGGTGTGCCGCCGATGGGGCTGGCAATGTGTGCCAGTGAAGGGGCTGGCAACGTGTGCCGGTGAAGACACTTGTGGGTGTGCCGCTTGAGGGCACGAGAGGGTGTGCCGTTGGAGGGCACTTGAGGGTGTGCCGTTGGGGCTTTCAGGGTGTGCCGCTGGGGCTTTCAGGGCTGTGCCGTGGAAGGACCAATGGCTGTGCCGGGCAGAGGCTCCATAGAGCGTGCCGCTAGAGGTTCAACAAGGTGTGCTGGGGAAGGGCCTCGCAGGGTGTGCCGTCGGGAGGCTGTGCCGCTGAGAGGGCTTTGAGGGCGTGCCAGATGGAGGCACGGGGGGTGTGCCGCTGGGGCTTGTTTGGTGTGCCGTGGAAGGCATTTCGAAGTGTGCCGCAGGGGCTTTCTTTTCTTCTTTCCTTCTTATCATCTTCTCTTCTCTTTTTCTTTCTCTTCTTCTTCTTCTTCTCTTCACTCTTGATCGTTCAGACTCTGTCTCTGCTTCTTCTTCAGGACTTCTGCCTATTCGATCAGTCTTCTTCAGACAAAAGAGTCCTCCTTATATAGTAGTTCCAGCAGGAGCAGCACTGGGCGCGTGTCTTACACAGTTCTCGCCCAATTATTTTGGCCACGTGTCATCATCCTGTCAGCCCTTCCAGCCTCGGATCACGTGCCATTCTTAAGGTTCACGAACAGTCCTGTCAGACAGAGAGAAACTTATCAGTTTAATGACGACACCTTGTACAGACTTTGTAATGTGCAGACTTGGTATAGACTTGCTGACATGTAATATAGTGTGCAGACTCTGCTTTGAACAATGCACAATGTGTAGACTTAGTCATGCGCGCAGCAAAGACAATGTACATACTTATGCCATGCTCGCAGCTAATGCATGTTCAGACTTGTATGAGGAACAGGCTGTACATACTTAGACGAATGAACTACGAGCTGCAATGTGTAGACTTGAAGAGCGTTCAGCAGCCAATGTATAGACTTACACACTTGTGTAGACTAGCCAGTATATGGACTTGATGAGCATGTAGCACACAATGTGCAGACTTCGTGCAATGCATGAAGAAGCAATGTATAGACTTAGACAGACTTCGCTAGCGTGGAATGTGCAGACTTCATGCAATGCAACGTACAGACTTTAGAGAGGAATGTGCAGACTTGGTGCATGAAGCAAGCCAATGAGGAATGTATAGACTTTCACAATGTATGGACTTGCCAAAGGAGTGATGCATGAGCAGGCAATCAATGTATAGACTTAGCCAAGACAACTAGACGATGTGCAGACTTGAGCAAAGCGAGGTCTGTATAGACTTGAGAGTTCACAATGTATAGACTTATGAGTGCAACGTAGGTAAAGCTACCAATGTATAGACTTATAAGTGTGTGCGACCAGACAGTGTGCAGACTTCATGCACAGGCTGTACAGACTTCCACTCAGCTGCGATGTATAGACTTAGCATATGCATGAGACGCTAAGTAAGACGGATGATGTATAGACTTAGCTGATGCAGACTTAGTACAATGTACAGACTTTCCTGGCCGATGCATAGACTTTAAGGTATGCAGAGAGACGATGCATGAGACGATGCGATGTACAGACTTCATGAATGTGCAGACTTGTCAGCGAGATGCACAATGTATAGACTTGATGCAATCCATGAACAAGAAGACGATGTACATACTTTCTATATGCTCAAGTCCAATGTATAGACTTGCTGAGATGATGCACCTGAAGAATGTATAGACTTCAAACGGATGATGCAGTGATGTATAGAATAGCCAGCAACAAGTGTATGGACTTAACAAAGGGGGTGATGCAGACTATGTAGCAACGAATGTGATGTGTAGACTTTAAATGAACGAGCATGCATTGTATAGACTTGAGTGTGCACAAACATATGCAATGTATAGACTTGTGCATTGAGTATAGAACATTGCATGACCTGGCATACTCATGCATTATCCACAGAACAGATCATACATATGCGATCATGTGAGCAAAATAATATGGTGACTCATTCGTGCTACTATCATTAAAACACCACATTATCATCAAAGCACAAGGGGCACAACACCCTTCTTTATTCCCCTGTACGTGAACATGGGGTGAGAAATTTTTAGTGTCCACAACACCCAAACTGGGTGTGCCGGTGGAGCGCCCTGGCCGAGTGTGCCGGCGGAGCGCCAGTGGAGCGTGCCGTGAACGGACGCGGGACCGTGCCGCTGAGCGGGAGGCCGGGGTGTGCCGCTGAAGGGCCACTAGGGTGTGCCGCTGGGGCTTCGAGGGCTATGCCGCTGAGGGCACCCAGGACGGGGTGTGCCGTTGAGGGCCTCAGGACGTGCCGCTGAACGGCCAGGAGAGCATGCTGCTGAAGGGCTAAATGGGCAATTCTGAGCCCGTTTGTGAGCATGAGTTGTGACCCATTTGATTTTCTTCGAGGCCCATGGATTGTGAGGCTCTTGGTGGTTGATTTCTCTTCACTGTCGTGACTCCGGAGATGGCTTCATGGCAGTGTGCATATTTGGGGAGTCCGGATGACCAGTCTCCCCGGGGCTTCTTCACTCGGTGCCGTTGTTGATGCTGGGCCGAGCAGAATATCTGGGCGTGCAATTTTTGGTGTCCACAATAGCATGGTTGACTAGTTAATCGAACTCTAAGCATGCATCATTTAACCAATTTAGCTTTAGGCAAGGATTTTAGAACACCTACCTTTTTGATGTGTGATTACGAGGAAAGATGATAGGATGAAGCCACACATTCCCCGCCGCCGTAGCAGGACGTAGACTTCACGCTTTTCGAGGAACAGAGGGAAACATTCCCTTCTACAAGTACTGAAAGATGGCAGTAGCCTCTGACAGTGGTTCGTAGGGGATTAGTTATAGGGATTTGCAAGCATTGGTTATTGCCTTGCTGGTCCAGTTTGGGAACACGATCCTTGATTAGTGCTTAGCCAGCAAATTGGGGTTGTTCGTGTCTCAATCTTCTAGAAACATAGGTTTAAATGACGCCCTTGTAAGGGGTCGTTCATTAAACCAAGTGGTACTATTCACATAAATGACGCCTTGCATGAGGACGTCATTAGTTTAGGTGGCATTATATCATGGGAATGACGGCCTTGCAAGAGGGCATTAATTTTTAGACAATTCTGCCACATTCACGTGCTAGCATTCAAGATGTACCCACATATATTACAATTTTAATGGGATGGGCTCCTATTGAAAATGGCGCCTAGGTGAGGGGTATTCAATATAAGAATTAGCGCCCAGGTGGAGAGTCTTCAATTTGGAAGTTGGAAAGTGTGGATTCCACTTACGTACAACCCATGGCTCATGTGTTAAAGTTTGTCTTGTACATTTATAGAATAACCCTCCCATGGTTTTGTTTCTTTGTACAAGACCTCCCATGTAAGATTCTTTACCCATGTGCATAATGTTGGATTGCACATTTGTATGCTAGTCCTCCTATAGTTTAGTTCTTTAAACAAAACCTAGAATTCTATTAAGAAGAGTATGTTACGTATGCATAAAGTGATGATTTGTAATTTTATATACTAGCCCCCCCTAAGGTTTGGCTCTTTACACAAAGCTCTCAGGGTTCTTTATGTTATAAAGTAGGGTTGGCTTGTATATTTTCATTATAGTCCTTGTGAGGTTGGGTTCTTTATGTAAGGCCTTCAAGTATGATTTCTTTTAGGAAGAAGTTTTAATTTACTCAAAGGTATTTATCAGGGGTGCTACAACTTGAATGCGAGTCCCATAAGAGACGACCCAAAAAATTTCAGCAGGTAGGATTCATCCGCTGCCAGATCGCCCATCACGTTCATGTAATAAGCTATGTGCTCCTTCGGCGATCCTTGCCCGTTGAACTTGTCAAACTTTGGCGGCTTGTTGATACCAGGAGGAAGTCTTTTAGCAGCATGGTGTGTCGGATACGGCACCTTGTATACATCAAACGAGGCATAATCGTCACTGCCTCGATCTTCTAACTTCATATCTATTATTTATTTAACCATCAGCTTGCTCACCATCGCTAGGTCCATCGGATCTGGATAGAAGTGCGCTTGCTGCATCTGAGGTGTTGCCAACACCGTAGCTTGAGGCATAGCAGTGGTAATCCCTTGAGGTTGAGGAGTTGGTGGTGGTATTGGGGCCATGCCCCCAGTGGGGTTATGTAGTGGCTGAAAAGTCATCATCTAAGGTGAACCCTCAAGCTCATCTGCGCCACGCCGTAATGTTTTAGGAGGAGCTTCCACCTGCTTTAAGGCTGACGCTTGCATGCTCAGCTCGCTCAATTATTTCTTTAGCATCTCAATCTCCTGCTGGTATTTCAAAAGCAGCATCATCATTGTTGGATCGGGGGTGGAAGGGTTAGGTGCCTGACCTCCTCCCTCCCTCGGAGCATTTGAAGCAAGGGCTGGCCTCTCGCCCTCATCTTCGGTGGTGATCACGTTTGCAGCCATGGTGAATACATTCGTGCTTGCTTCCCTGAGTAGGGCTTGCACTACATCAACTACAGCTTTCTTTCTTCTGGTGATAGGACCGGTCCTCTCGGCGAGCCTAATCACCTCTTCAAATTCTTCGGGTAGAGACCCATAGCGGCCAGCCACTCTGGCCATGTTACAGCTGAATATCTGGAGGTACTTGTTCCTCCATATCACCCCCTTGGCTGCCTGCCGAAGGAAGGTTAGCCTATTGAACACCGAGCTCCTCGACGTGGCTTGTTCATGGAAAGATGGTCTATAGCAACCAGACCTTCATCAGCAATTTCCTCCAGGTTGACCTTCTCTCCCCGGCCTTCATCTTCTACAGCGTTCATGGCCTTTAAAAGTCGATGCGTCCCTTGTGGGGTGTTCCCAAGGCCCCGAAAATATCCTTGGACGGCCTGGTTGATATCGTCATGCCCATCTGTGGGGCAAAGTATAGGTGGTGATATCACGTATTGAGTTGGTAGCCGGTAAGCAGATTATCGTCGTCTAGCTACCTTGTTACATCTTCGGTCGGAGGCATAGACATTTGCCTACCGGCCATAGCCTTGGAAGGCTGGTCTGCGAGGTGTTACAGCTGGCACCTCTGTTCTTTCTTCTTCTTGTTCTTCTTTCCTGTTGAACCTGTCAACCTGGACAGGTTCCAATTGAGCAGTAGCCGGGGCCAGCCTTTGCGTGGGCACCCATACTTGTCTAAGCTTAGTATGCTTCGGGGCCAGACCTCCCCTTGCTTCGGACTTGACACGGTCCGGTTTATCTTGAGCCAGTGCTTGGAATGAGTTTCGCACTGGTATATTGGCGATCACCTGGTCGGGTAAAATGTTGGCCTATCGGCCATTCAGAAAGACGCAAACTCCTCCGATTTGGATGGATTTGCCCGATGTCGAAAGTCAGCCTTGCAGCACACTGTTGACTTATTTTAATTAGATTCCTATCTCACCCCCCTTTAAATACATGCATGCATAAACATGTGAATCAAAGACAATGTGGATGAAAGGATGAGAAATACTAACCGTGATCGCCACCAAGGTTCCAACAACGCCAAATGTGTAAAGAATGGCGCCGTGTACCTTGGAACTTAAAGACTTGATCTCGCTTGAAACGGGGTGCGGGGAACTTGTGGATTCAAATCTCTTCTCCTTCCAGTCGGCTAGAAGAAGAAGGCCTCATGTTGTATTCATGCTCTCCTGCAAAACAAAGCCAAAACAAGGATAAAAAACCCATTAGAACATGCATGTGTAGCATCAATCCCGCAGTGATAAAATAGGGGTAGAAATTAAGGGAGAACGCACCAGGGGGAGGTTTTAACCCCTGTGGAAGGGTGGAAATAATAGGTGTGTGTATTGTACGTGCATGAGAGTTGAAATCACGAGATTTGATTGAGAGAATAGAAAGAAAATGATGATGCAAAACGTGCAAAAGTGCATGTAGTAGAAAAAGTGCAGGAAACTGTGATGATTTGTGATTTTAAGAGGAAGAGAACTAAGAATATAGATCATGAAATCAAGCCTAGAAGGATGTAATAGAAAGCTAATACTTCCCTCTTCAAGTCAAAGTCGAAGTTGTGAGTTGGAATTGCAGCTTGGCTTCGCCCCGAACCAAGAAAGAGCCCCCCCGTCGCGACTGTGAACTGGGCAGTTTTTATAGAGTTTTACAAGAAAGCCCCATCTTCTTATCACGATTCCCGGAGATATAGTCCAAGATAAATCAAGTTCTCTGGATCAAACTCGAGATAATACTAAGGACAAGAGATAGGAACAAATGGGGATCAATTCGGAGGAGGATTCTAGAAGATATGGCTCTTGGAAGGTAGCCCCGTCGTATTGGAAATCAGAGTTTTAGTTGTACTAGGATGCTTAAATCCTGATCTTGCAACCCAGATCCCGAGAGATATAGCCAATGAAAATTTGATTTCTATGAACCAAATTCAAGATAATACAAAGGGCTAGATGTAGGAAAAAATGGGGATCAATTTGGATAAGAATTGAAGAAGTTATGGGTTGTGCAAGATAGGCTCGCCGCGCAGTTTTCGAGGTAGAGTCCAACACAAATTGGACTCTCAGTTGTGTGTAACCATCTATCGTAGGACCGTCAGAGTAATGTAACGACCTAGGGTTGGTCTGTCACACTCTGGGGGTCGAACGGGACGATTTCGGACAAGTTTGACTGTGACGGTCTAGTATAGGACCGTCACAGTGCTCTGACGCATCTATACTAGACCGTCACATGTGCTCTGACGCACTACACTAGACCTTCACACTGATGAAGGAAAATTCTGGGCAGACTGCGCATGACTTTAGAAATTGAAGCGTATCTCTCAAACGGGAGAACTAGCAAAAGTGGTAGAAGAAGAAATTATAGATAACTGAGAGAGGAACAACATTCATGAAGAAAGCAAGATGAGAGAATGATCAGAAGAGGGAGAAAATGGTGATAGAAGAGAGAGAAAGAATTCTGAACAGCACAGCATGCCGGAAAAATGTGAATAGCTCACAAACGGGGTAGAACTGGCCAATGGCATAGTAGAAGAAATTGTAGATCGTTGAAAGAGAAACAACTTTCGTGAAGATAACTTTTTGAATAGAGGAACAGAAGAAGATGAAAAAGAACCACTTTCAGGACTGTGCAGCGGGAGAGAGCCGATTACTTGATGGAAGTCGACCTAAATGGGTCGTAAGTTGACTTGGAAGCCAGAATTTGATAAGATAAGCTCCAGGGCTCTATAAAATCATGATCTACAAGACTCAAAGGATATGGAACAATGAAAATTGACTCGAAATCTATCCAAGGAAGGCTCCAAAATAATGGGTAATTCGAGACATCAAAAATGATGAATAAGAGAAATGACGCAACTTGTGGGCTAAAAACGGGTGTCAACAGATGTCCCTCCTTGATATCCGCTTTGCAAGGGAACGAGCAAAAGCGACGCGGAGGCGGAATGGAAAGGAAATGAAGCGAAAGTGACAGCTACGTGAAATGGAGATGAAGTGGAGATGAAGTGGAGAGAACTGAAAAACGGACATCAAGGTAAAAAGACACCCATCACAACCAACAAGCGACAGGAATTCTCCCGAAAACACCGAACTAACCACCTTGAATGGATGACAAGGATGAGACATGTCTAGAGAACTAACTAAGAAAGGAAAGGAAACATGACCAGCCTCATCGGGGACACAATCCACGGACAATGAGTGGGTCGGAAGGAACACAGCATAAGAGCTGGAAAAGGTGAGATAAGACTGAGCTAAAATCCAGACAGGAATCACACTGGCCAACCAAACCAAGCAGCAAGATTAGAGAAATCGTTTGAATTCAGAGTGGAATGAAGAATCTCTTACCCAAGAGAACTGAGGTGCAATTAACCATTGCTGAGGAGAAATCATTGAATGGATCACGAGGCATGAATGCTCAAAATGACATGATGCATGTTGGGCTAAAATAAATAAATCATTAAAACGAATGGAAAGAAAGATAAAATAGAAAGTACTCAAGGATAATATTGCTAGACTAAGCAAGACGAGGTCAAGAGTCTTCTTGCAACCACAGCGTGTGAGACAGAGTCTATCGTCCCCCACCCGACTCAACCGAACGGCCTATCTAACGATTAACCGTATGCTCCTAGATCATCATCATTTTTGTTAAAGGGGAACATCCGATCCCAGAACACACAGCCAACCAGCTGGTCTTTGAGAGGTTATAATAATGTAGATACCATATAGTAATGCAACAATGAGAAGGGATCGAGAGCCATACCTGACTTACCTGCCAAGCGAAACGGCATCTTTTTTTTTGATTTTTTTATTTTTGTGGATTTTCAAATAAGACAACAACAATGTGAATGAACATGATAAACAAGCATGAACATAACGACGATAAGATAACGATTAACTGAACGACACATAACACAACAAAACATAATGATCAAATGAATGGAAAACAACACAACAAGACGAACAAGCACATATGCAATGGCATAAACAGGCAACACGTATGCAAGATGAACGTGGGGGACATGACAACAATGCAGTGAGACAACACACGGTTTGGATAAGACAACACGCAAGCGGTGGGACATCACACGAGATATAAAATGACGATTAACAACATATGCAAGACAACTAACAAGACATGGTGAAGAACAAAATATGTGTGGGACAACACGGTGGGACATAGACACGGTGAGACAAGGACACGGCGGGACAAAGGATATAAACAAATACGCCCTTCAATCAAAACCCAAGATCAGAATGAAGTAGAACCGCCAGGTTCATAATCGTGAGGTAAAGCCCTCTCGTATAGATATAATCATTGCAAACAAAAGTTGAGAAGGACACAAGCTTCAGAATAGATCGAGAGATATGAGTGAAGAAGAGAACAGATCAGAAGATGTGAACATGTGACAGATAGAAAAAATATGGAGCAAGGAAAGCTTGAGTACCTGCAACCTGCACACTTAGCAAACAGATTACGCATCTGTCTCAAAATAAAATGTAAAAGATAAAATCTTTAGATTTTTCAATTTTTGATTTTTTGATTTTGAAATATTGATTTTTAGTTTTTTTTTCATTTTTGGAATCTCATTTTTTTGGATTTTTGACAATATCCATTTTTTTAGATTTTTCACAATATCTCATTTTTTTTGGATTTTTGAAATAGCAATCCGCAGCACCCAAAGACAGGCTCGAACTACAGGCCAGGGATCGTCGTCCCTCCCCTCTCATTAAAGACTTCCCTTGAGCAGGGCGTGCATGTGAGGGTGGCTTACTACAACCAACTGCCTCTAAAGAACGGTGCCCCTACTAAGGCCATGCCCGGGATACAACCTAGCCTAAGAGGGAGAAATAGAAGAAAAATTAGAGACAAGCTTTATGCAGGATGGGAGATATCAAGATTCGACTTCCTTTCAAGGCACCACCCCTCAAAGAGATAGGTCTGTTGCCCCGGGGCTTTCTGTCTTTGATTTTTAGACCCATATTTATCAGGCACGCATGCGACTGGGCTCATGACGTCCCGCGGGGAACTTTACTGCCAGTCTTGCCATGCCTTTGATTCATAATTTTACATATGTATTCATCCATTTATTTTTGACAGCCCTTGTTTGGCTAGATATTGCATGAACGCTCATTTTTGAGGGTCAAGACTACCCCTATTTGAGACCTCTCTCGTATTAGGGAGTGCCATGGTTAGTCATCTTATCCATCAATCTCTTGCCCCTGCACTTGGCCGAGCAGAGAAGAGAAAAAGACCTTTGTGCATGCCCAAAGTATGGCCAAAGCAGCAAGGGTGTTGCTCAAAGGAATCGGCTATGGCTTGCCGTGAAGTGTGTGAAAAATCCATGCTCAAAGGTCACCCTCAGCGATCGGGGAAAGAACTAGACTCCCAGCGCAGAGCTATCACTGGCCTAAGGATGCTGCAGAAGCGAACTCATTTTAAATGAACTAAGCAAAATTTTAAAAGCCACTTAACCATGTTGAAGAATAGCATTATAACCATGTGCAGAAACAATAGAAATAATGGAAATGAAAGCATATTTCTTTGCTCAAAATGAAGATACCTTTGCAAATCCATGGCGTGGAAACCGGCATCCTGAAGCGATCTCGATCATCGAGCTTTGAGGAGCACGAGTAGCTTTGTATTCCTTGCTTGACATGATGAAAGAATGAAAGGAGAGCAAAGGATTAGATTCCTCGACACAGAGGAGTGGCAGACATCATATGGGATGAAGAAGGGATAAAAAGGAAGAGAGACGAGGGCTAGAACTCCCTCGTTAAGGCACTAAGGCCCTGATAACAAGGAACCAGATACAGAATAAACTAGATTAGCTGAGATCAAGGCGGACTAAAGCCTCGAAAATAGCATGAAAAAGGGCAATGACCCTGAAAGGGTGAGGAAGAATGAGAAGAAGAATCATCTGACGTGGTCGGAGAAGAGGGACTAGAATCATCCGACAAGGTCGGAGAAGGAGAATGAGAGACACCCGATAGGGTCGGGGAAAGAGAACTAGAGACGGAACCCGGAGATATTGGAGGAGAAGAACTGGGAGATGTCCCGAGATCGGGATGAAAAGACATAGGCCGAGGCCTAGAATTGTGAGAGGAGGGAAAATCTGGAGGATTCAGAGAAAAGGGAGAGGAATGGGGACGCACGAACCTACAGAAGGTGGAGAAAATGATGGAGATAGGATCAGATGGAGGAAGATACACCACCCAAGGGTGGGAACTGAGTAGAAGGAAGGATGAATGAAAAGAAAGGGAGGAAGAGGTGGACCCCTGAATGCACAACTGACGGCTCTTGAACCTACGTCGCTCTCTTCTTAGCTAAAATTGGCTTGAAATGACCTGCTTGGTGCGGGGTTGGACCTTCAGGCCTCTTATTTTGCAGTGTCTCCTTAAATAACGGGCCCATCTGGCAGAGGACCTGACCCGGTTATGAATATGCAGCTTCATCAGGGCAGTTGCTCCTAGACACCCAGCGCTAACAACAGTAGACGGACATTCTTGAACAACTAACACTTCATAATGCTGAATATCATAAAACCATGGAGTCTTGTTACTTGGCACAAGTAGCATGAGATTTGACAGCTCCACTCGGCAATCAGACTTGAAGCGTAACTCCCTTGCTAGAAGAGACGGGTGAAGCTGAGGGAGAGTAATACACGGTGTTGACATGGCCAGCTTGCTAATAAACTGAGGAAGATTGCATAACAAGTGCAGAATATCCCTGAAAAGTGTAGAAGATACGGCCAATTGCCCCTTGATCATAGAATCCATAATCTGCTTGGCGGCCGTATGCGTTGGCACAACACGGGTAGAGAACGCTTCTTGGCCTGTCATCTGAATGGCAATAGAGCGAAGATAAATAATAGCATCAACGGTGAACTCTCCAGCGAGCAAAGAGATTGCCACCGGCCTTGCTCAGGAAGAAACTGGCATCAACTCAAGGGAACTCTTCTTGTCAACCATCTTCACTAGGAGTGTAGGCTCAACATCCCCAAAATAACGAGGGACTAGGATGCGGATCGGCATCTGGCAAATGAAGTCTTGGATCTTGAAATGCACGGCCGACATCAAATCATCCTGACTTGGCTTATTGTCTCCCTGGGGATGAGACCCAAGGGGCACCATGGGTAATGCACACCCGCTCCGTGGGGTGGAAATAGGTGGAAGAATGGGGATAGGAGTAGGTTCAGAAGACGCGGGGGTTTCAACGGGTATGGTGTGTTTAGGTGGAGGCAAAGGTAAGGGTGGAGGTATGACTTGCTCGGGCGAGGGCGGCAAAGCTGAAATTTGCTCAGGCTTCGTCAAAGGTGATGGCAGGGGTGATAGAGGTTTAGGCAATGGTGAGGGTGGTGGAGATGGTGTGGGTGATTGAGAGGATAGTGGAGATGGTGATGTGGTCGATGGAGGTAGTGGACATGGCAAGGGTGAAGGAGGGGGTTGTGGCACCCATCATCGACATATCGACACAACACGCTGAACGACATTGGGGGTGGAAGTAGTGGTGGAAGAAGTAGAAGAAGGGGAGGTGGCACTAGCCTGAGCAGAAGCTTGGGTTTGTGGAGGTTGCGGAGATTGGATCGGAGATAACGAAGGTAACAGAGTAGGTGAGGTAGTAGGTGATGGAGCGGGTTCAACGCTAGATGAAGAATCACTGGGGTGCCCACGCTCTTGTAGAGATGGAGACGGCTGCTTGGGCGGTGCTTCTTGTTGTTGCTGCTTACTGCGGAGATCTAAAACAACTTTAAGCATGGCGACCCAATCAATCCTTTTTTTATCTTCCAGGTCATAAACATACTCTCGGAACTTGGGACAATCCTCAACCAAATGCCCCTGCTGGCGGTGAAAATCACAATATTGAAGCATATTCCCGACCGCGAGTTGGCAAGGCACAGCCAGAGAGAGCGGCAACGCCTGAGCGGCCATCAAAGCCCTAAAAATGTCGGTAAAGCACTTCGACAACGGAGGACAAGGAGCCCGCTTCGGGCAAGGTGGATGCCGAGGGGTATGAGGTGGTGGAGAAGGTTGTGGAGAGGGAAGCGGAGGTTGCATAGGTAATGGAGTGTGGCTGGCAGAGGTGGGATTTGGTGAAGGCATATGTGGAATGGAGTGGGGAGGTATGTAGACGGCATCCACCTGCTCGGGATGTGGTGTGACCTTGACCGGGGGTGGAGACGGAGACGGGTATGCGGACACAGGAGGCTGACTCATGGAAGGTTGATATGAGGAGGCGTATAGGTATGTAGAGGCGGGGGGTTGGCTCGTGGAGGGATATGTGGTGGAAGGCTGACTCATGGCGGGCTGACTCATGGGAGGGTAGAGTTGGCACGTGGAGGGTGAAGGTTGATATGTGGAGGTGGATGGTGGAGACTCGGGGTCAAGGGAATCTTGGATTTGTTGGTGAATGAAGCGGGCTCAACTGTAAAGTTGTTGCCAGGAGGTGATGTCGTTGAGGGCTACGATAAACCGATACTCGGGCGCGGCATTGGATATCAGCATCTTGATTTGCTCTCCCTCCGGAATGTGTCCCGGGACTTGCGGGGCCAAGCGACGCCAGCGGTCAGCAAAGGTGCAGAACTCCTCGTCGGGCTTCATTATCTCATGGGCCAGATCCGCCATAGAATACTTGGGCCCAACCTGGTCTTGATACTGTTGAATAAACTTTTCTTGAACGGCATGAAAACTCACAACTTGCTCTTGCGGAAGAGAGAAGAACCAATCCTGAGCCGGACCTTCCAACGACAGACCAAATAGATAGGCCATCAAGTGTTGGTCATGCCGAAATTGGGCCGACTCATAAACAAACTCCTTCAAGTGCACATACGGGTCACCGACTCCACTATAACGGCGATATGTGGGAATTTGTGATGGAGGTGGGAGCCGAAGACCTTGGAAAGCAAATGGAACACTTAAAGAGGATTTAGGATCGATCCGACGTTGAAGCTCATCAAGTTGGCGTTGGGTTTGAACAATCATCTCTTGGGTAGGGAGAGATCGAGAAGAACATGGGCCAACTTGAGCAAGAGGATGTGAATTTGGACCAAGATGATATTGGGCCGGATAAGAGGATCCGGGCTGAGAAGAAGAAGGGCCCATTCCGGGAGTAGAAGGATATATGGGCCTGGAAGAAGCATGAGCATAAGGACCCATTGGGCTGGCAGCATAAGGAGAAGAAGAATGAGTCCCATTAGAAAAACAAGGCCCATTAGGAGAATGGGGCCCATTAAGATGATGAGGCCCATTAAAGAGAGAAGAAGGCCCATTAGGAGAAGGAGGCCCATGAAGATGAGATGCAATAAGACGTTGGGCCTGGGCCAGGTCCATTTGGTGAACAAGGCTTGAAAGATGGGCCATGAGATTAGCCTGCTCCTCAGAGGGATCAGAGGGACCACGGGAAGATGGGCCCGCGTGGGAAGAGGATTCCACGCGGGAATGGGAAGAAGATTGGAAAAAAAAATGATACAAGGGGTTAGAATGATACTCCATGAGGGTAAATGGAGACTTAATACAAGGATATCAGGGAGAATACAAGTGGGGAAGCAATGGCTTAATGGGCTTGAGAACAAGGGGGGCTGACCCACTAATGCAAAGATGAATGGACAACGGACCAAGGGACAATGAACTAGATAATAGACATACAAAATAGGGTAACCTAAGTGGGCTTAACAACGACGAAACATGTGGATGCAACACAAAACACCACTAATGGGCTTGGACAAGCCCAAACAACACAAACAATGCAATGTGAGAGTTTTCACCCAAGTCAAACAAGTTGATATGATGGAAAATATTTTAGAGATTTTAATAGACCTTTTAATGATTTGAATTAATAATAATTCCCTCAATATAGAAATCCTATGGGAATAAGGTCTAAACTTTGGGTTGACTAAGGTTAACTCTCTCACACTTATGCAAATGCAAGTTTAAAGGGTGGAAAGGTACAACCGGCCCGGTGTCCGTGTGGGAATCCACGGCTCACGGGGACTTATGGAGGTCCCAGATAAGATCACCTAGTCAACTCCAAAAAATATGGAGGTGATAGGATCACATACCAAGGTAGGAAATACAACTATGATATGCAGTGTATGGCCCTATGTGCACCGGAGTACATGCAAATTCTAGTTTAAAACCAGAAAATCAAGACTAGATTAAACTATGCAAACATGATCCAAATAAGATAAATAGTGTATGGATGGAAAGACAATACAAAGGTCTACACAACGGGCCCAAGAACAGATCAATCTGACCCCGGGAGGTCAATCAAATCACTGAGCAAAGTTACCCTCATGAACCTATGCGCAGACCACATGCAGATTTTATGGATAAAATGCTAAAATGATGATAATTTTTAACTAAGCAAATGAGACCCAAATGATGCAAATAAGCTATGGATGGAAATATAATATAAAGGACTATCCAATGGAATAAAAATCAGTGTAATCAGACACTGGAAAGGTAGTCAAATCACTGAGTAAAGATGTACCTGTGAACATGTCCCTGAGCCTGCCTGCAGAACTTATGCAGAAAACTCAAAAAGTTAGATAATATTAAAATATTCAAATGTTAACCAAATAATGCAAATGATATATGTATGGAAAGACAATAGAAAGGGCTATCCAATGGAAGAAAAATCAGCGCAATCGGACATCGAGATCAAAAGTTATGTCCCGACGAACATGACCCTGTGAGCATGCGCGCAGGACTGCCAGAATCTATAACGGTCTACCAAATGATCGTTACATGACCATGACGGTCTACCATAAGACCGTCACACAACCAGAGCCCGTAAAACACCAAAAATAGTTGGAGAATGGAGGAAATACTACCTAAACATGAACATGCACCCACCCAACCTACAAAAGAGCATGAAAATAAGCGTGATGGGCATTGGTTGTCCCACCGTGATCGCCAAAAAACTGTTGATTTCATTTAATTAGATTCCTATCCCACCCCCTTTAAATACATACATGCATAAACATGTGAATCAAAGACAATATGGATGAAACGATGAGAAATACTAACCGTGATCGCCACCAAGGTTCCAACAACGCCAAACGTGTAAAGAACGGCGCCGTGTACCTTGGAACTTAAAGACTTGATCGCGCTTGAAACGGGGTGCAGGGAACTTTTGGATTCAAACCTCTTCTCCTTCCAACCGGCTAGAAGAAGAAGGCCTCACGTTGTATTCATGCTCTCCTGCAAAACAAAGCCAAAACAAGGATAAAAAACCCATTAGAACATGCATGTGTAGCATCAATCCCGTAGTGATAAAATAGGGATAGAAATTAAGGGAGAACGCACCGGGGGGAGGTTTTTAACCCATGTGGAAGGGTGGAAATAATAGGTGTGTGTATTGTGCATGCATGAGAGTTGAAATCATGAGATTTGATTGAGAGAATAGAGAGAAAACGATGATGTAAAACGTGCAAAAGTGCATGTAGCAGAAAAAGTGTAGGAAACTGTGATGATTTATGATTTTAAGAGGAAGAGAACTAAGAATACAGATCATGAAATCAAGCCCAGAAGGATGCAATGGAAAGCTAATACTTCTCTCTTCAAGTTAAAGTCGAAGTTGTGAGTTGGAATTACAGCATGGCTTCGCCCCAAACCAAGAAAGAGCCCCCCGTCGCGACTGTGAACTGGGCAATTTTTATAGAGTTTTATAAGAAAGCCCCATCTTCTTATCACGATTCTCAGAGATATAGTCCAGGATAAACCAAGTTCTCTAGATCAACCTCGAGATAATACTAAGGACAAGAGATAGGAACAAACGGGGATCAATTCGGAGGAGGATTCTAGAAGATATGGCTCTTGGAAGGTAGCCCCGTCGTATTGGAAATCAGAATTTTAGTTGTACTAGGATGCTTAAATCCTGATCTTGTGACCCAGATCCAGAGAGATATAGCCAATGAAAATTTGATTTCTATGAACCAAATTCAAGATAATACAAAGGACTAGAAGTAGGAAAAAATGGGGAGCAATTTGGATAAGAATTGAAGAAGTTATGGGCTGTGCAAGATAGGCTCGCCGCGTAGTTTTCGGGGCAGAGTCCAGCACAAATTGGACTCTTAGTTGTGTGTAACGGTCTATCGTAGGACCGTCAGAGTTATGTAACGGCCTAGGGTTGGTCTGTAACACTCTAGGGGTCGAACGGGACGATTTCGGACAAGTTTGACTGTGACGGTCTAGTATAGGACCGTCACAGTGCTCTGACGCATCTATACTAGACCGTCACATGTGCTCTGACGCACCTACACTAGACCTTCACACCGATGAAGGAAAATTCTGGGCAGACTGTGCATGACTTTTGACATGGAAGCGTATCTCTCAAACGGGGCAGAACTAGCAAAAGTGGTAGAAGAAGAAATTGTAGATCACTGAGAGAGGAACAACATTCATGAAAAAAGTAAAATGAGAAAATGATTAGAAGAGGGAGAAAATGGTGCTAGAAGAGAGAAAAAGAATTCTAAATAGCACAGCATGCCGGAAAAATGTGAATAGCTCACAAACGGGGCAGAACTGGCCAATGGTGTAGAAGAAGAAATTTTAGATCGTTGAAAGAGAAACAACTTTGCTGAAGAGAACCTTTTGAATAGAGGAACAGAAGAAGATGAAAAAGAACCACTTTAAGGACTGCGCAGCGGGAGAGAGCCGATTACTTGAGGGAAGTCGGCCTAAATGGGTCGTAAGTTGACTTGGAAGCCAGAATTTGATAAGATAAGCTCCAAGGCTCTATAAAATCATGATCTCCAAGACTCAAAGGATATGGAACAATGAAAATTGGCTCGAAATCCATCCAAGGAAGGCTCCAAAATAATGGGTAATTCGAGACATCAAAAATGATGAATAAGAGAAATGACGTAACTTGTGGGCTAAAAATGGGTGTCAACACACACCGGTGTTCTTCTTGGCCACTCTCCTAGCAGCCGGTGAGTGCCTCTTGTTGCTGGAAGCGCGGGAGTGGATGTGGTGGACGAAGCAGCCCACCGCAACAGCATTAATCGTGGTTGCCTTTGCAGCAGTGACCGGCTTCATCTCCTAGACGTCCAGGAGTTCGACGAAGGCCCCGCCCAAAAAGTTGGGGAAGCCAACCACCGGCAGAATGTTTCCAAACTTCGTAGGCACAGCCAGGTAGCCGTACTTGGCATGATCAGCCACCACGAGCGGTCCAAGTGAAATAGCCATCGTATTGATCAAGAGGTAACACCTACAATTTTAGATTTAAAGTGAGTTAGTATTTTAGGAGGAGGCCATTGAGCCCCTAATCCTGGAGAGTAGATGAAAGGAGGCTTAGTCCCACCGGGCGTGCCAACTTGTGGACAACGCACTTGGGATATTCATCTTTTAATTCGTTTGTTCATCTCTTTTTGTCGATATTTTATCTTTTAGCATTTTATTGAGTGCGAGGGCATGCGAATCACCAAAGTGACATTTATTCGAACTTCAAGACTGGGATGGTCTGAAGCTACGAGTGCGCTCCGTCGGACTTTCCAGAAAACTGTGAGTATCGGGTCAGGACGAAGAACCTACTGTGCCATAAAGGTCACGGGATTAATTACATCTCCTCGAAGAGGAGAAAACCCTTGATTAAACGTCAGGAAAAGGGGGGCCCTCGGGTCTTAGATCGATATTAATTAAAGAATGGAATGAGAATTTCGAACTTCAATAAAATAGCCCCTATTGAAGGGTAAACAGCTGAACAAAGTCGGTCATTAATTGACCCATTCATATCTAGATGAGAATCCCAATTTATAAATATATCTGCCAGATATATGGCAAGTTTGATATCCGGGAGTAGATCCCAATAGAAATTCGGTTAAAACATAGCGAGCTATCAGCCAAGAGCGGGGTCAAGCTTTGACCATGATGTGGGATGACCCCAAGGCTTAAACATGGCCCGAAAAGGCCTAATATCCCCCATGCATAGGGTCCAAGGGAGGTGAGAGCTACATCATCTCTTCTTTTCCTTCATTGTAGGTTTATTTATTTCCTTCTATTCTTTAAGCATTATCATATTTTTTTGTAAGGGTTTGTACCATCAATATTATTATTTTATTATCTTATTTATTGTTTATTCTTTTGTTATTATCATTTCTTTCTTTTCTATTATTCCTTCTGAAATGTAGAATGGGCTGAAGGCCACTGCGTCGGCACAGTCTTCTCAGGGCGTCGATGCACAAAGCCAGCCAAGATGTTGGAATAAAAGATGGCGTCGACACGTGACGAGCGCAGCGTTGACGCGGCGGCCACGGCAGGGGCCAAATGCAGGGCGCTACGTCAACGCAGAGCATGGATGCGTCGATGCAGCCCACGTTGGTGAGCATAATCCCCTTTATCTTTCGCTCGTTCGCTAATTCGTTTTGCGAGCTTAGTTTGGGGGTTCAAAGGGGATTAATCCCAGTCCTTTCTTCAGCTTCAAACTTCATTCTTTTGATTCTTTCTTTTATTTAAAACACCATCGCTCTCAAGTCATGGCATTCAAGCATGCATATGCAGATGCATGGGATTTATTTCACACACATGAGACACGTATGATGCATGAAGTAACGACTTAGTCGTGCTTATGGAGGTTGAGCAAATGCTGGTATGAATGCAGATGCATGCGAGGCATACAATTTGTTTTAGCTGGGCTGGTTTCTAGTCAATAGCCAGGCTCACGAGGGTTAGACCCTAGATGGTCAAAGTGAAGCTGCAAAAAGGGCAGTTTAGCAGGACGACAACTGATGAGTCGACCCAGCCCATTCGTGCGTTGACGAATGGAGGAGTTTGGTCGACCAAAATTTGGGATCGGTCGATCGAATTTAGTAAATGGTCGATCGAAATTCAAGGCTAGCCTTGGCAGGGAGTTCAACTTGCAAGCAAATGCATGCATGACTCACAATGAATGCAAATGGATTGTTCTGTGTTGGGGAATGCATGAGAGAGTGGGCTTAATCGTGCTTATGCAGCCCTAGCATGTATGGTGTTTCTATTCTGCTCTTGGACAGGTCAAAGGGGAAGGGTCGACCCATTGTCGACCCAATGGGTCGACCCCTGCTATAGCAAGTTTCAAGCCACCCTATGTTCGGAAAATGCAGAATGCATGTGTGCATGAATGAGCATCAATCAATTTTTTATTATTATTACTTCTTTTATGCGTCTTGATCGTTTCTTTTGATTGAACTTTCTTTTCTTTTATTACTGCATGACATTTTTATTTTTTTAATCATTTCATTCATTTCAGCATCGTTCTGTTCAGATTTGTTCTTGACCAGCTCTACCACATTGTTTGTGCAGAAGTGTATTTGTAGCTTGCTTGATCACTTATTCAGCATGAGTGTATTCATCACTTGTTTGATTGCCTATTCAGAATGAATGCATTCTCTTCAGCCTTCTTCTAGTTCAGCATTGGCCCTTGTGTGTGTTTTTTTATTTGGTGCTTTTAGTTTCAACATTATGTCCATTGTTCAGTCCCTATTTCAACGCTAGCTCAGATTTTGTAAGTCCATAATTCTGAGAAAATTTGGGCAACACCTCCCCTGGACCCAGGTTTTGGGGGTTAAAAATAAGAAATGGATCCACAGAAATTCTGAGATGGCTCTGAAATATAAGGATGTGCATGGAAGCGGCAACATCCGAGGACGCACACGGAAGCGACAACGTCCTTAAAACCTGAATTGGGCATGGACACCCTGAGGGCTAGCCTACAAAGGGCACAACTGACCCAGGAGGGGTTAGCAGCGTTTCCAACTCTGGAATTTGTGTTATTTCTGCTGGCCTCATGGCCATTAATATCCCACTCTTGGTGCAACATTCCCTAGAGAACATACTATAAAGAAGTAGATCCCTGGGGAATATGAGAGGGGTCAAAAAATAGAAATCCGATTGATGTGAAACCACAATGTGCCCCTTCCCCGTGGCAGGACTTTAATCATAATCGGTACCAAACCAGAGAGAGAGCATCTTGTTACTCTATTGCGTGGGAGCATAGACCATGCGGCCAGACTAGCAGGCCTATATTCTCAATGGGGATTAGAGACTATAGCAAATGGTGCTCAACGCTGGACGAAAACACAAAATTTGAAGAAATAATCTCCAGTAGACATTTATGCAAAAGCCAGTGTACCTGTGTGTGATTGGCATGGAAGCCAGAGTGATTAGCAGTAACTCTTTAATGAATTATAATTAAGCGGGGGGGAAACATAGAGGCAGTCAATTTTATCAAATCTGGGACTGAACCAGGACCTCCACAACCCATGAGTGTGGGTGAGGGGGAACATGGTCGTTTCCAAAAACACCGCATAGGCTGATTAGCAGTAAGAGAACATATACATATTGAAGAAGTGAAGATCATGTACACTGGATACATAGGGGAGCTGAGGATCAAGGCAGGCAATATGAATCTATCCGAGGGCATTGGGGAAGGGACTGTGAGATTAATGTTGCCCAGGAGGGCATGGGTCTGCCATAGGGACAGAGGGAAGCACTGGGAATAGCCTCAAAACTAGTAGATCGGAGGGGGATAGAACCCAAACCCAATCCATTATGATCGGATAGGTTGGGCCTGCGCCTCCTTCCTAATACAACACTCTCCTCCAAGTAATGATACAAAGAAGAAGAGAAGCAAACATGAGAGCAAGCTTATAGCGAACTGGGGATTGGGGTTGAAGAGAAATCCA
Source organism: Amorphophallus konjac (assembly GCA_022559845.1). Taxonomy (NCBI): domain Eukaryota; kingdom Viridiplantae; phylum Streptophyta; class Magnoliopsida; order Alismatales; family Araceae; genus Amorphophallus; species Amorphophallus konjac. The sequence continues at coordinate 295,061,377 of CM040121.1, read as the reverse complement.
CCATAGTGAACAGAGAATATTCAAACAGCACAGCATTTATTTCGTTTGCATGGAAACATACATCATCCCAACACCAACTTGTCTGGGAAACATATAAACCCCAAAGAGAAACATATAGCGGAGAGGAGAAAAAGAAAACAAGAAAAAAAGGGGGGAGGGGGGAGCATTGACTCCTCTCCCTCCCCAAGTAGCAGCACCTTCTCTCTCTCTTTCTCTCCTCTCCTTCACACGCCGGAGCACAGTAGAAGAACTCTGGGGAGCACCTCCAAGAAGCTTCGAACAACACTAGCAGGGGGGAAGAAGAACAGAGCTACCGGAGAGACTCTCTCTTGGGCGTTTAGGTCTTTTTTATAGCAGCAGGAGGCCCCTTTCTTCATTTCCAAGGTAAGGTGGGGGAGGAATATCCTCCAATCATTGGGAGTCATTTCCCCACGCTCCCTGTACAGTCTGTACGGCCTTCCAGAAGGCACCTCGATTGGATTTGAGATAGAGCGTGAGCCGTGCGCATGACCCGCTTGTGTACGGTCTTCTTCTGTGCCCAATGGTGCGTCGATGCCGACAGTGAGCTACGTCGACGCGACCTGCTGCCAGGGGCCATTTTTTTGCTTTCTTATCTTCGGTGGCATCGACGTGACTTTTACAGTGCGTCGACGTAGGAAACGAGGAAGGGACCGATGTTGGTCTTCTGTCTTCTATGGCATCGACGCAGTCAATGAGCCAGAAAGGACCATTCTACCAGGTTCTTCAGACGCATTGACGCCGCAGCTGACTGCGTCGACGCGGTCCGTTGTCCAGGGGTCTTTTTCTTCTTCTCTTCAATTCTTCTTGGCCTTCATGTGCCAATTTTTTTAAGCATCCACATGTGCTTATAGTGTGTAGAACAAATTCCCTCCCACCTGCACTCAGTTTGATTTATGTCCTTCTAAAGGTCTTTAGTTCTATAGTTGTGTTTTCATATCTAAATAGATCTGGTTCTTTTAAATTACGGATAATTTCTTACTAGATCTATTCACCCCCCCCCCTTTAGATCCAGTTGCGCACCCAACAATTGGTATGAAAGCGGATCTCTAACATTCTCAGATCCTAAGATCTGCAGAGAAAAGATCCCTGTTCATAATCACTATTTTTATCTCTCCGATTTTTTATGAATTCTCTAATGATATTTGATGGTTCCAATTTCAATAATCAGCTAGGCAGCCTGTGTGGTTTCATAAACTCCATTGACCCAAAATTGTGGAACCTCATTGATCATGGTCCACATGTTTTGCCTCGAGAGGAAATTAAATGGTACAACAAGGACAAACAAAAGAATCATGAGAATATCACAGTTCTGAACATCTTAAAGGCTTCAATAGATGTTAATGTCATTCCTTCTATTTCTACTTGCAGGACTGCAAAGGGGATTTGGGATTCTGTAGTTACATTCCATGAAAGCTAGGAATGTCTTGTGGCAAACAGTAATGGCATGAGCAATGGAGGAGAGGAAGAGGTAAATTCTGAATCTCAATCTGAATTTGATGAAATTCCTTATGATGCCTTGATAGAGATGTATCATAAACTGTTTCAGAAATTTAAGAAATTAAAATTTCAAAATAGAAAACTTAAAATAGAACGTGAAAATACTTTTTCTAATACTTCTGCATGCAATGAGTGCTCATTTGTGAAAGAATTGAATGAAAGTCTCCACTATGATCTTGAATGGCAGAAAAGCTAGTTGATTCTTTGAGAGAAGAAAATGAAAACCTGCTAGCTAAGACATTAGAATTTGAACAAGCAGAAGAGGAAATAAATGAAAATTTAAGCTCAATGCCCAATGTTGAAAAATATGTTGATGAAATTAAAAACTTGAAAGAATTAAATGAAAAACTGAAAGTGCTAAATTTTGCCATGTCTGAGAGACTACTTGCTCTAGAAAAAGGGAAATCTGTATATGTAGATGAATCTAAAAAATTGATGGTTCTGCAAAAGGAAATTGAGGACTACCAATCCATTAATGAAACATTGAAGAGCAGAGTTGCTAAGTGTGAGGAGGAGATCGTCAACTCTGAACTACAAATCACATCCTTGGAAAGTCAGGTTTCTGATTTAAACAACTCCATGTCTAGATTTCTGAGTGGAAAAGAAACATTAGATAAGCTTCTTGGAAGTAAGGTGAACTTCCAAAGAGAGGGATTGGGTTTCAACCCAGTGAATAAAAAGAGTTTTGAAAACAAGCTCTACACATCATTCATATGTAGCACTGGGCCAACCAGCACCTCAAACTCACCCATTCTTCAGTTTACTGCCCAAAAGGATCCTAAACAAGTTTCAAGTCAAAAAACTGAAAAAAAAACTGAAAAATGAAAAAGAGTATTAACTTCAAGAAAAAGCCCAAAAACATTCCTGCTACCACTGTGGATGTTGTACATAGTTCTGAAACACACACACATGCACCCAAACAAAAAATCTCATGTCATTACTGTGGTAGAGTCGATCACCTGATGCATGACTACTGTGTCATGAAACAAGATGAATTAAAAGCATGCAAGAAAATGAATGGATTCAAAAATGCAAAGATGGGTTTAAACAGAAAAGATTCATTTCACAATTCTCATGTGCATGCTAGAAGGAGCCATGTTAAAAATCATGTTGTCTAGAAAAGGACAGTTAGTTATTTTTATTGTGGTAAGTTTGGTCATGCAATGCATGACTGTTTTGCTCTGAAAAATGATGAACTAAAGGCTTATAGGAAAAACACAGTTCCAAGGAGGGCGAAATAGTTTTCAAATAGGAAGACTTACTGTCATGAATATGGGAAGATCGGCCATACAGTGAAGGACTGTTGGCACTTGAGAGGAAATCACAATTTCCATGATAGAAACGTCAGAATTCCTGTCAACCCATAGAAGCTTCATGCATATCCTGTGAAGAAGAATATGAATGCTTTTAGTCACTGTCATTACTGTGAGAAATCAGGACACACTATGGATGAGTGTTTTGTTATGAAGCTTGATGATTTTAATGCCTTGAACTCATGGACAACACTAGTGAGAGGTGCAAGTAACTCTTCAGGACCCAATTGATCTTGGGTACCTATGAATAGAAAATGAGAACTCATTTCTATAGGTGTGCTTTTGAGCAAGGAAAATAAAAGGGGTTCAATAAAAGGGCAAGACACACTAGTTGGTAAAACCCCAAATCCTATCTTTTCAGCACTAGATCTAATAGTCTTTAAATGTTTTCATCTTGAAAATTGCAGCTCGGTTTTCATTCTGTCAGCCAGCTTACTTGTTTCAACTGTGCTTGTTTGTTTTTTCATGCCTTTAGGATAGTTGTAAGACTAACTCATAGGTATATAAAATGGTGTGGGTGGAAGGACAGATCATGTCTGTCTGAAATCCCTCAGTATGCGTGACTTTTCTAACTATGCCAAGTACCATGAGATTGAGTTTACAACTGACATAGAGTTCATCAATTGAAATTTTTGAAGGAAAGCTTAATCTCAGGTTTTAGAGTTAAAATATGTTTTGTATACTGCACACTGTATTTTATTTGATGATGTCATGTCCATGTTTGAACATTGATTTTCCATGATGAATAATTACTTTCAATTTCAAAACATGCTACAGAAATTTCTATACTTGCTTATGTGTGCATATGCATATCATTCTGAGATCTTATGCTGAAAATTTGATAAATCATGTCATATGAAACTGCATTGGACTCATGATGCCTTTAATGCATGACCTCATAGGTATATAAAATAGTGACATGAAGAAGGACAGGTTAGGCCTGTCTGGATGCCTTCACCATGTGTGAAGATATACTTCCGCCCAGTACCATGGGCCAATCCTGCATTTAAGGTCTTACAAACTTTTTGAGTCAAGTTATTCAACTCCCTTGCATGGTTTTCATGTAAAAATCAATCATACAGTGCATTTAGATAAGGGGAGTAAGTGTTTCATACATAAATTTGCATTTCTCTCATGCGTAATTTACATTTAGTTAGGGGGAGCCAATACCAACTTAGCATTATTTGATAGCATGTCATTAATGATAGAAAACTCAAAAAGTTCATGCATTCTTTTAGGGTCAATCTGAATTGAAAAGTGTTTCTGGAAACATTCAAGTCGACTTGAAGACTGCACAAGTCGACTTCCCTGCAGTGTTCTAAAAACACTGCTTTCTATTTTGAATTAAGTCGACTTACAGACTTTCACAAGTTGACTTCATCTGTCTGCCCTAGAATTTTAGAACAGCATTGTCTCTCTAATCTACTATTATCATCTCTCACTCCATGTTTGTATGAATCTAAAATTGGACTATATATTTCAGACACTTCTGATTTCAAATTCCTTGCGTGTGCTGAAAGACTGCATAGCTCCAAAATTCTTGTTGCTGAAATTTTGTTTCCTTCAACTCTTAAAATTCTGATTCTATGCATTTGCTGAAAAAGTGACTTCTCTGAAAATCACCTGATCACTGAAATTATGATCCCTCTTAAGCTTCAACTCTGAAAAGTTTTTGAAAAATCTGAAAACCATGTTCTTAAATTCCAGCAACCTTTGAGGGGGAGCTTCATTCCAGGGTTTTTGCTCTATAGTTCTTCGGGGGGAGTTACTTCCATTTTGTATGAATCTCAAATCTAACATCCATGTCATACTTGGTCTGCATCAATATTTTTGAACATTGTCCTACTTGCTGAAATTGCTTGAATTACATTAAGTTAGAATAGTTTCAATTTGTTCATTCAATTCATTAATGTGAGCAAATTATATTTAGGAATCTTCTCTTATAAGGCTATGTCTAATGAATTCAAGAGTTTAAAGATGAATTCCCTGAAAAAGTTTACGTTCAGAACTTAATAGGTCTAAACCAATTCCCACATGTTGTGTCCTATGCAATCTCCTAGAATCTGAAAGTTTACGGTTTATGGCAACCTTGGTTAAGAAATGTGGATTATGTATTATTTTTAAACATAAAATAATCTAGAAAATTTCAAAGGGCAGCACACGATAAAAATAGTGAATCAATGCTCAAGGCAGAGCAATAGCTAAGGGTTCACTAAGAAACTAAGCTCTTCATCAAAGAAATGAAGTGGACTTAGTCATGAAGTGTCTTTGCTATCTCTGCTCGAAATGAAGTCGAATAGTTAGTCTCACTGAGTGACTAGGTGTGCTGGCGTCTAATCAACGTGCACCCTTATGTCAAAAGGTGTGGACTACACTTGAAAGCTCTTAAAAAATTATTGAGCCAAAAGAAAAATCTGAAAATTTGACCAAAAGGCCATAAAAAGTGTTGTAACCCTGAGGTTAAAACCAGAAACGTTAAATATGTTTAATCTCAATATTAGTCTTTAGTTACTCCCTAAGGGAGTCCTTGATTTTGAATGAGTAAGGTAAAGGGAGGTTAAACAAGGATAAATATGTAGCCTTAGTTTATTTCTACTAAGTCTGAGTGCAAAATGCTTCAAAGAGTGTAGTTGATAAACTCTAAATTTATTATACTTAAACTAAGCAGAAAATAAGGGTTGCATCATAAGAGATCTTATAACAGAAGAATCTGAAAATTGAAAGCTTGGCTAATGAATAATGGTTCAGATTGTGATTTTTCTGATGTAAAGTCTTCTTGAACTCCATGAAACAATTATTTTATTATTATTCATCCATTTTTCATGGCACCTTACTAATGCTATTTGGACAGTGACTGCTGCTGAAACTGTCTTTACAGAATCTTGATGCTAGAATGGTCCTTCACTTCTGCTACAATCCCGTCCTGGCTGTTCTTTTATCTAGTTGTTGATTGCTGCTATTCATATTGAGATTCCTTGACCATACTTTCACTTGCTTACCTTCATATTTTCAGCAAAATTGATTGCATTCCATTGCTGTGCCCATGATTCTGAGCATTTCCAATTGATATTTGACCCTGTTGTTTTTGATGTAATTATATTTAACTCTGAACATTTTTTGTCTAAACTTATTCATCTCAACTTTATCAACTGAGCATCAAACTAATTTTTTTTTGCTGATGTCAAAGGGGGAGAAGAGCTTGATGAGTCATTCATTTAAAGAGATGGTGTGAGTGTATGAGTGTGCTTTCTTTTAAAGAAATTTAAACTTATTCATCAACTCTGAACATTTCTTGTCTGAACATTTCTTGTTCTTCCTCCAGACTCGTTCGAGCTTGTTCTACACTTTCCTCTTGGCTTGGAAGTGTGGGTTCCGCTTGCCTCTCCACCCCTTTGTCATACAATTGCTTCAGTATTACCGACTTGCTCCTGTCCAGTTGGTTTCCAACTCTTATACTTTTATCTTTTCCTTCATCTTTCTTTACCGTTCGTGTGGACTTCACCCCTTGCTGGACCTTTTCCACTCTTTTTTTGAGTTGAAGGAGCAAACCTACGCGAGCAAGGGCTTCTTCTATCTTCATACGAAGAGGGGAAGAGGTTGTGTGTCCCTCTCTACTAGAGATTCTTCTCATAAGGGGTGGAAGACCCAATTTTTTCGGGTGGGCTCATCCAAAGGTGGTGTCTCCTGGGGCTTCCCGACGAAGCCCAACTATCAGCCGTCTCTCCCTCCGAAGCAAGTGGCGGTTTCTCCGGAGCAATAGGAGGAGATCAGGATTCTCCAGGAGAATCGCCAGTCGACCACCGAGTTGATGACAGAGGGGAACATCGAGGATTTTCCCACCCACGCGGTGTCGCCTTAAGGTAAGAACCTTAAGGTCTTGCATTCTACTTCTAGGTCGAGCGGGTAGGCCTCCTTTTGACAATTTGGCTTTCGTTCTTTAGATTCGAGGCAGACGGATGATAGAGGGGAACATCCTTTGGAGTAGGGGATCACCGACCTGGAGGAACCACCCGCTCCGAGTGAACCCCGAGCCTCTGAGGGTCCTTCCTGCACCCGAGATAGGGGCAAGCAGATTGCCCAGGGGGATATCCACGAGTGCCGTGGGGCCAAACGTAAGGACCCTGACGAACGGCTATTGCTGTCTTCAATGAAGGCCTTGACCACTGAGAAGAAGCAGTTAAAGAAGGCGGGGGTCGTCCGCCCAGTTGAGAAGTGGGTCTATCCGGTCAAGGAGGCTTTAGTCGAGGAAATCTGCCGTTTGGATCTCCCATCCATCGAGCTAGAGATGGCTACTGTTCGCAGAAAAATTGTTGTCGAGCCTATCGGATCGCAGGCGGAGGCTGTCGGTTCTGAAGTTCTGACCGATGCTGATGGGGCACAGGGCGAGGCAACAACTCGGCCCGAGCCAAGCATTGCCATCCTGACCATGGGGACGCTTAGGGAGAACACTCCGGTCTTGGCTCCAGAAAGGACTCTTCCTCCCTCGGTCGGTGCCTCTGTGGTTTGGGCTTCTCTATACCAAAGGTGCCGATCTTTGGTGCCCTCATTGGTTCGGGAGGAGTTCAGACGTGGTCCCCCCTCCCTCCTCTTCAAGAAGGTCATGGAGGGTGGCTTGATCGTGGCCCAGCTGGGGGCCAAGATAGTTGACTTCTTCGCGCGACTAGATAGTGAGGAGAGGTCTCTCTCTCGGGTCCACGCTGAGTCTGATCGGAGGATCGGTTAGTTGACTTCTGAGCTCGAAGTTCTTTGGCGGGAGGCAGCCTCGCTTAGAGCTCACACTCAGTCGAGCCAGGAGGAGGTTCAAACATTGGCCGAGCAGCTGGTCTAGGCTCGCTATATGGCCAACCAGAAGGGCAAACTCCTGGAAGGGGAGCGTCAATCTCAGGTCGAGTGCTACGAGTAGTGGAAGGCCGAGCGGGAGGAGCTCAATAGCCAGATCCGAGGGGCCGAGCAAATGCGGAGGGAAGACGAGGTCGCACAGACTGAGGCCGAAGCGAAGCTGTTCAAGGCCTGGCTGAAGTTGTTCGAAGCCAAGTAGAGGGTGGCCGAGCTTGAGAAGGAAATAGAGCAAGCTTGGGCGGACGCGATCAAATGATACATAAGGTCGGAGGCCTATCACGTAGCTCTCCAGACGGCCACCTTCTCGTATTATGAGCCAGGCTATCGTCGGGGGGTGCGGAAGGGATTCTCCCAAGGATTCCACTGGACGATCATCGAGGCCCAACAGTAGGTGCTCGACGAGCTCATCTTTACTTCCAGACATCACTATGACTCGGACGAGGATACTACAGATTCTCCCTCTCCGACGTCGAGTGAAGGGGGGAGCAAGGATGCCTCCGCTTCAATAGTGGGATCGCCAACTCTGGTTACCTCGAGAGGGCACACGGTCAAGGTAGTTCCCACACCAGTGGGGTCAGTGCCTGGACCGGCCATCACCGAGGATACCGGGGGCAGATCACCGGGTGATGAGGATCATTCAACCTTTGAGCCTCAAGAAAGGCCACGGGCCTCTCGGAGTCCCCCCATCTCCATAGATTAGGAGGAAAACGGGCTCGATGTGTTAGCTCTTTTTCTTTTTTGAATGTTACCATATAAGATTTTTCCTCTCTATATATATAATGGCTGAAAATTCAGAATCGGATTGACTGTTCCTTACCGCCTTTGGTGCGATTCATATATGCAGTTACTATAAAAGCGGAGATTTTGTACGTGTTGCAGGTGTCTCGCGTGCTGATTTGCCAGGTGGTTGACATGGTACTGGTGCCTTTTTGCCTTTCCATGCTTTGAATGTATTGCCATTTTGCTCAGTTGATAAAGTGGAGATTAATAAGTTCAGACAAGAAATGTTCAGAGTTGAATAGAATTACATCAAAAATAGCACACTCATACACTCACACCATCTCTTTAAGTTTAAATTTATTTAAAAGAAAACTTAAAGACATTCAAGGGTTATAAAACTCTCATTTAGAGTCACAAACCCTAGCTATCCAAGGGGAATCAAGAGAGATCCAAGGGAGATCAAGAGGGTGTTGTCCAAGGAGGAAGAACAAGGGTACTGTAGCCGTGAACAGTACTCCAGGTAGCAAGTGTTCTTCATCCATTCTCAACCCATTGAAGGCATATGTGAAGCCAACCTCCTCTAATGAAGAGAAGAGAAGCCAAGCAAGCAAGCAAGGATTCCAAGAAGAGTGCCTAAGGGAGAAAGAAGAGAAGCGAAGCAAGCAAGAAAGGAGAAAAGCCAAGCAAGCATGGATTGAAGCTCTGATCAAGTGAAGATTGAAGATACGTTCAAGATCCGCAACATGCATTCAAGGGGAACCCAAAACAAGAGTTTTCTAAACTAAGCCTCCTCATCTTTATGTTTTGGGTGTTGTATTTGTGTTCGTCATAAACTGAAGAACTTTTGTGTGTGTGGATTGTTGTTGGATCAGTGGTCGTGTGTGTGTGTGTCGTATTTGATTCGTGTGTGTGGGTGGATCTTCCTAGATATGCGCTTGTGTGTGTGTGGGTCTATTTAGATCCGTTCTATCTCGTGTGTGCGGATTGCTGCACTTGTGGCAGCGGGTGTTTGTGTTGGTGATCCAGTTGTCGGATCGTGTTGGAGACATCGTCTCCGTGTCTGTATTGGGGCTCGTCCCCGTGTGTGTGTGCAGGCATCGTCCTACGTGTGTGGTTGGAGGGTCATCTCCGTTTGGGGATTTATCCCCGAGTGAAGCCTCACCGGGTTTGGTGAGGGGTGGACATAGGATTTCCGTCGTTGCATCCGAACCACCTTAAAAATCGCCGTGCATTGTGTTTGAATTGTGTAGTTTGTTCCATTTCATCTACCCCCATTCTACGTGAGTGTGAGTGTACATTATAGTTCAGATTTTATCCTCATTCACCTTGCATAATCTATCTCATTACCAAATAAAATTTGATAAATCAAATTGTGAGTGAATAGATTTGATTCTCTTAATTAGTAGTTTATCACATATTTTATAAAAGGCCAAAAGTTTCTTTAAAATTTGTAAACACCCAATTCACCCCCCTCTTGGGTGTCATTGATCGCAGGACTTCAGTTCTGACCGATTTATCCTTCGAAAATGTGGTTGATCAGCCTCTGTTATGTTGCTTTGGCATTGTTCAGCCCGAACGGCATTCGGGTGTAGCAGTATACGCCGAAGTCGGTAATAAAGGTTGTCTTCTCGATGTCTTCGAGATCCATTCGGATCTGATGGTAGCCGAAGAAGGCGTCCAAGAAATTGAGCAACTCGTTACCGGAGGTCGAGTCGACTAGCTGGTCGATGCTCGACAGTGGGTAATAGTCTTTCGGAGTGGCTTTATTGAGGTCGGTGAAGTCTACGCACATTCGCCACTCGCCCAAAGCTTTTGGTACTAAGACCACATTAGCGAGCCACGTTGGGTAAAGGACCGGACGAAATTGGCCGGTTTTCTTCCCCTTAATGATCTGCTCTTTGATGATCGTCTGCTTCTCTATGGCGTGCTTTCTTCTACATTGCTGGACGGGTTTCACCGATGGGTCGAGGTTGAGCTTGTGTACTACCATCTCCCCAGGGATCCCAGGAAGATGTTCATCAGACCACGGGAAGACTTGAATATACTCCGAAAGGAAATCTTTATATTGCTCTTGTACATCAGGTGGTAAATCAGCTCCGATCTTAACTCCTAGGGCCGGGTCGTCTTTAAGGAAGACCGTCAACAATTTGTCACCGAGCTCGGATGTTGTTAGTTCATCCTCGGATTCCCCGACCCTTTTCTTTTTTCCTTCTGGCCTTATTGCTTTGACCGAGATTATGTAGCACCTTCTAGCTATTGCCTGGTTGCCTCGGACTTCCCCGATACCGTATTTGGTGGGAAACTTCATTTTTTGGTGATAGGTGGAGGGCACTGCCTTTGTTCGGCTGAGGATACCTCGGCCGAAGATGGCATTATAGGCTGACATCCCCTTAATCACTATGAAGTCCACCATAATAGTGACAGTTTTAGGAGGGGTACCAATAGTGACCGGCAGGCTTAGGGCTCCCTTGGGATAGGTTGCCTGGCCATTGAACTCGTTGAGGAGGGTTTGAATTGGATGGAGCTTGGACGGGTTTTCACCCATCTTAAGGAAACATTCGTACGAGAGTACATCAGGGGTGCTACCATTGTTAACCAATATCCTATCTATGTTACAATGGTTTATAGTAGTCGATACTACAAGAGCGTCATCATGCGGGGTAGATAACCCTTCCAGGTCTTGGTCAGAGAACACCAGGGCCTGTTGCTCGCTCACCGGCGGGGCTCTAGGGGGCTCGGAGGCCCTGCTCGCCCGTTCAGCGTGACGCTTCCTTCCTCGACTATTGTCTTCTCCTGATACCATGCCGCCAGAAATAACATTGATATGGACTCCGCGGGGGCGATTGTCAATTTCTTCTGGGATGCCACGGTCCTCCTTCTGGCGCTCGGACACGTATTGAGATAAGTGCCCCTGGGGGACGAGACGCTTGATCTCATCCTTGAGCTGGTAACAATCTCCAGTGAGGTGCCCATGGTGGTTGTGAAATTGACAATGCTTGTGGCGGTTGCGGCGCTTGGCCTTCGTAGGCTCGGGTTGGCGAAGGAGGCTCGAGCCCTTGATATCTTCGTATATCTCATAGACGGGGGTGGATAGAGGAGTGTACCGCTCATATTTCCGAGGGGCCTCCCTGTGCTCTCCGTCTTGATTCTGCCTTTTCCCCTGGCCTGAGCCTTGCTCGAATGGTCGATTCTTATCCCCTTCTCGACCTGAGCCCGTTGTGCCGTGGCAAGCGCCGAGGACTTCCTCGCACTCTGCGTGACGCAGGGCTAGGGTCACCAGATTGGCGAGAGAGGTTGGGGGATGGAGGACCAGTTCTTGCTGGAGATTCTCATCGCAGGTGCCTCCGGTCAATGCAGTGATGGCTGAGGCGACATCTAGGCGGGGGATACGCCGGGCTTTTGATTTAAATCGGTTGATATAAGCCCTAAATTTCTCCCCCTGTGCCTGCTTTAGTGTTAACAACCCCGCTACTGACCTTGGAGGGCCGCTACCGGTGAAGCTTTCCTTGAATACTCGCCCGAGCTGCCTGAAGTCATGAATGCTGCCGGGGGCGAATGCTCGGAACTAGGCTTGAGCTCCCTGGACCAAGGTGGTCACAAACGCTCAGCACTTGATAGCATCGGAGTCCCCGTGTAAGGTCATTAGGGCATCGAAGCTGTCGTAGTGATCGGCCGGGTCTCCTTGGCCGTCATATGACTTGAAGGTTGGTAGTGAGAGTCTAGGGGAGATCTCGGCCTTCAGGATTTGGTCGGAGAATGGGGATTACTCCTTGTCCTCCTAGGTAGAAGTCTTTTGTAGGGCGTGGAGGGCACGCTCTTGTTCCGTGAAACGTCGTTCGAAGTCTCGCAGTCAGAGGGATAGCTCCAATTGCCGTTGGGTCGAGGGGCTATAGGGGCATCCTTGCTGGCTACCTCATCGTCCCTCGGGGACTTCAGTCTCCGGGAGCTGTTGGTGCATCCCGGGCCTTTCTCTCCTCGGGGTGGAGGAGGCTTCTTGCTCTGGAAGAGGGGCGTGCGAAGGTCCTCCCGACCTGTTGCGTATAAGTTGCCGCGCCCAGAGGGTGAAGCGGCCTCCGGTCGAGGAAGCTTCTCCACGGGGGGGGGGGGGGGGGGGGGGGGGGGTGGGGCTTTCTCGGGGAAATCATGACTTCTCCTCTCTAGCCGCCTGGGTCCTCATTAATTCTACGAGGATATCTAGTTTTGCATTGATGGTTTGGAGAGCGCCAGAATTCCCGTTGGGGGATTGCTCCCCCGTGGCTGGTGGAGGCAGATCGTCGGCTTGGTTGTTGCCGTCGGAGGGGTGGTTTTCTGTGGGATGAGAAGGCACAGGTTCTCCTTGCTCTGTCACCACGGTCTTTCCTTTGTTCCCGGCGATCCTCCTACCGGAATTTCTTCGTACCATGATGGCTCTTCGCTCGTTTCCCACAAATGGTGCCAGATGAAGAGGGGTAATCTCGCATTGATCCTAAGTCGTGGGATCTTGGGGGGATCCTTGATCACGGCCACCACGCGTATGTAATCTGCAAGATGGGAAATAGATCAGGGGTGCCAAGGGATGAAACCCCGGGGAAAACCCTCCGATGCCTAAGTCAGTGAATATGATAAAGCACTGGTGCGTGAGAAGGTGGTAGGAGAAGATGAGGGCACGAGATTGATCTCCACAAAGAAATATGGTGGTTCTCACTCAGGATTGTTGCTTACCTCTTCGGAGAGCCCCCGTGGGGTTTATATAGCGGTCTGTTTAATGTAGGAGCCCTGGGAGTCGAGGGGATTTAGGGGGGGTTACGTCCTTGTCGTGGACTCTTTATGGCACTAGGACTCTTTGATGTGGGACAGGACGCGACTCGACGCCAATTTGGACTTGAACCTGAGACTCTAGGCGAGCTCGCGACTCGTCCCTAGCAAGGGAAACGTGCGGATGTCTGCGGTTGAGAAACCGACAATGAGTCAATGGTAATTGGCTCTTCTGTGCTCGGATCAAGTCAAGGGACGGGTCTCGCACTCACTCTCGCAGCGGTGATTAAAATTGAACGAGCTAATTTCCTATCACTCTAGCAGCGGCATCTGAATATATATGAGGAAAGCAAATGCCAAAGTGGGGAGCGGACACGATACCTCCACACTCCGGGTGTGGGGAAGACGACCCCGGCCAAGACTCATACTCCCGGTACAGTAATTAAACAATAGTTACAGTAGTGAATTTTATGCCCACTCAACGCAGGGAGGTAAAGGGCTATAGTGGGACCTGGGAGTAGAGAACTCGGGTTGACGGGCAGCAAGCCGGAAGGGCTTTCGGGCCGGAGGAGGGCTGCTGGTCCGACTTGGTACTGTTCAAACTCGCTGGATAGCAAGTGAACTCGGTTGCTGGGACGGTGGCTTTCGGTCACCTTCTGGCCGCGGTGGTTGGCTGGGACGTTGGCGGGAGGTCCCTCTTCGATCCCTGAGGTCGGCGGCGGCCGAATCTGCGCCGACGTATTTTGCAAGAATTAACCAACGGTCTATTCTGCTGGCCTGTTCACGAAACAGATTTGCGCTCTTCCATGAAAATAATTGTTGCACCCAGATTCGGGGGCAAATCAGAGCAAAATTGGCGCCGTTGGAAAGAGGACTCAAAGGGATACTGTAGCACCCCTTATAAAAAAAATGAAAAAAAAATTTATTTTTATTATTAATATTTGCCAAAAAAATATTAAATAAACTCTTTAGGAAGTTTATGTAAGAAGTGGAACACGAAGTTATTATATGTAAATGTAATTCATTTAACAAGTGGCTTCCTAGTGTAGTTGGTTAAGTAAGTTATCTTCTAACCCAATGACCAGGGTTCAAGTCCTAGCATCCACCATTTACGTTTTTTGCCAAATAATTATATGTTATAGACAGATGGGCCATGGATTAGCTGTCCAAACATTATCTCTATCTCTCGTAAAAGCCCCATTATTTCCTAACGTGAATAGTGTCACGAATAGTACCACTTTTTATTTAAAAAGAATTTTTCAACAACAATTATATGTAAAAATAGAGAAAAATATAAGGATCTTATCCATGAAATTTCATAAACTAACTCCATCAATTTTTAAAGATAAAAATCTTTGAAGTTTAACTTGGAATCTTAACTTATGAATAGTGCACCCCAACTTACAGCACTTCGTAAAAGAGACACGAACAGCCTATTTGAGTTGGCATCGCACTATGAGATGCTATTATTTCAGATCTTGTTCCCCTCCTATCTACCAAAAATCCTAAAATCCCTATATTATACCCCTCTATTGAGGCAGAGACTCTTGCCTTCTCTGACATTCGAAGCCTTGCTGCAGAGAACGTGGGAGCATTCTCTGAAGCATTATAGAGGAGGGAAGGAGCTGATCTTCTTCCTTTCTTCTTCCACCTGTACCCTTTATGCCACCACACAGAGGTAGGTGATCTCGAGGTTTAACCAAACCATAGCTAATCTAGGTTATATTAGCATGTAAAATTAGTGATTAGTCTCATCTCCATGCGATATTTAGTGGTTACAGATCATGTTATAGTAGGTGTTCTCAACTTTTAACTAAACTAATCTAGGATGATTAGTCTAGGCATTTAGTCTTAGGCTCATTTCCATGCGATATTTAGTGTTTAATTAGCATGTGTTAATTTAAATCTAGGATGATTAGCATGTATTAGCTTCATACTTAAGCCGATTAGCATGTATTAACCTTATACCCAGAATAATTAGCAAGTATTAGCAAGTATTAGTCTCATACCTAGAATAATTAGCATGTGTTAATTTAAATCTAGGATGATTAGCATGTATTAGCTTCATACCTAAGCCGATTAGCATGCATTAGCTTCATACTTGAGATGATTAGCATGTATTAGCTTTATACCTAAGATAATTAGCATGTATTAGCCTTATACCAAGAATAATTAGCAAGTATTAGCAAGTATTAGTCTCATACCTAGAATAATTAGCATGTGTTAGCTTAAATCTAGGACGATTAGCATGTATTAGCTAATATCTATATTTGATATAGTTCATGCTTTAGTAAAGGGCCTGCCATTATGTCAATTTCTGTGAAACTAAAACCACCATGTTAAAGATGTTATATGAGAGAAACTAAAGCCTGAAAATAGTGAAAGAAGAAATTATAGTCAAGGGGATGAAAAATGTGGAAAAAGACCAAGTTGAAAGCACAATGAAATGATATTTAAAATAGGGGGTTCTAAGAAGGAGAATAATGAAAAATCTAGAGAAAATGAGAATATGTGAAAGAAGAGAAAGTCATAGATTAGAAGGTTAGGAAGAAGTTTTATGAAGAGTGCAGAGAGAGAAAATGAGAGGAATAAGGTGAAAAATGTTAAAAATGAGATCTATAGGCGCAGGTGAACAGTTACTGAGTAAAAAATAGAACCGTAGAAAATTATATAACTTAAAAACTAAGAAGAATTGGAGGATGTGGTAGAAGAAGAAAATCTATATCTACAAGAGAAGAAGAACTTTTGTGAAGAACTCAGAGTGAAAGGAGGATTGGAAGGGCATGAAAACTGGGGAACAAAAGAAAGTATCGACCCTGCCTATTGACAGGGTCGACCCTGCCTGTTGGCAGAGTCGACCCTGCCTATTGACAGGGTCGACGCTGCCTGTTCACTGCGTTGACGCAGTGCACGGCAAAGTCGACCCTGCCTGTTGACAGGGTCGACGCTGCCTGTTCACTGCGTTGAAGCAGTGAACGGCAGAGTCGACCCTGCCTGTCGACGCTGCCTGTTCACTGCGTTGACGCAGTGAACGGCAGAGTCGACCTTGCCTGTTGACAGGGTCGACCCTGCCTGTTCACCGCATTGACGCAAAGAACTGCAGAGTCGACCCTGCCTGTTCACAGGGTCGACCCAGCCTGTTCGCAGGGTTGACGCGATGAACTACAGGGTTGACGCGATGAACTACTGAGTCGACACAGCCGGCTCATTACGTTAACCTGATCGTTAGGCCTTCTCTTTTGCCATCTCCACTGATAGATGGCAGCCTGAGAAGTGATATTTAACTCCTGACAGGGTCCTCTAAACCCTGTATAGTTCCCAGGAAGGGCATCCCACAATGAGGGTGTCGTTTCTAAAAATTGTCAGGTGGCCCATAAGGCACCTCTCTTATCTAGTTTTTTTTCGTGTATCAAACATTACTGGTTTCCACTCCTAGTTCATTTCTACACATAAATGCGCCCTTGGACTCCATTCCATAATTCCACCTTATATATCATACTGGTCAAACCTTGAAATTCCATATTGGCTATAAATAAGAGTGGATGTCAACAAACATGATAAATGCTGTGCATATAGGGCCCGGTCTGGTCCTGGGGGGAGCACCCGAAGGTACTTGTGCCCATGGGAGTTTATTGACCACGGTGTTTGGCATTGCACCGGAGTACTTGCTTGCTAGGCTTTAGACATTCCACTCATTCTCGTGATATTACTTGATTGATTTGACTTGAGACCCGCAGAAGGGTAAAGTTTTGCTTGAATGAAATTGATAAATAGCCAATTCCAATTTTACATGCTTGAATTTATATTACTTTCTATTACTTGCTTGACATGAGTTCTTACTCTCTTGGAAAGATTTCGTTAATTCCAGTTATTACTTGCTTGAATCTCTTGCTATTGCTGCATTAAAGTTGGAATCCTTATACTCTCACTTGTTATTCCTTCACTGCTCTTGTCGATTTTTACAATCCTTGATATCTACTCATCTACATGCATAGTTTTACTGACATTAATTGAACTTGTAAACCACTTAAAGCCTGTTAAATCTTGAGATGTAATTCCTACTGAGCGATTCGCTCATCTAGTTGTTTTCTAATATTTTCAGGTAATTTGGATGCCAACCAACACTCGGAAGGGAATGAGACTGAGTGATGAGTGTTAGAGTGAAGTTATCAAATTGTCATGTCCTTTTTGTTATTGTATTAGTTCACTTATGTCAGTTGTATCAATTCATCTATGTCATTTGTATTAGTCAACTTGATTAGAACTGCTCAAGATTTGAAGCCTAGTCGTTGGACTCTGGGAACACATGTAATTATCCTTTGATTAATTGTGACAATTGTCAGCTCGTACTATTTGTATTAAATTTCGAGTTAAATCTTAGTTATTTGCGCACTCTGATATTTACATGATTGACACGATCTATATAGACACGTCACGCCTCCGGGTAATCTTCCGCGCTCGGGGCGTGACAGTCTTCGTGGTATCAGAGCCAGGTTTTCAAACCTAGGGAACTAGAAAAAATAAACGGTTAGAAATTGAAATCTAAGTAAAAACTTGAGTCCAAGGATAGGTAAAACCCAAGTTCAAGGATAGATATACCTTACCCGGTGAGATGGATAGAGCCATGGGTTAAGTTCTACAATGACTTTCGACCTTACAAGTAAATCCGATCTTTATCATACTTAACTCTTTTGTTGGATCATGGCTGCTGAAAGAGCACAATGGCGCAAGATGCAGCGCACCGTGTAGGGCCTTACACAGGCACTACAACAAGTGGCCCAAGGCGGAGCTAACCATGGAGCGGGTGACCTCCACAGGAGTTTCCGTAACATGAACCCACCAAGGTTCACAGGTTCGTCCGACCCCGAGGATGCTGAGAATTGACTAAAGGAGATGGAACAAATCTTCTGTGTAATGCAATGCACGGACGAGGAGAAATTTTTACTGGCCATATTCCAACTTGAGCGGGACGCTCGTTGCTGGTGGGAATCCATAGAAGCAACATTGCCAGAATACCATGTTACATGGGATGAATTCACGGAGCATTTCAACAACAAGTACTTCTCCGATCATACCCAGGAAAAGAAGGCCACGGAATTCGCCGTTCTAAAACAATGGGGCTTGAAAGTGGCCGAGTATGAGGCCCAGTTCTCCAGATTGTCTAGGTATGCACCCCACTTGGTATGTACAGAAAACATGAAGGCGAGAAGATTCCTCAATGGGCTTCGGCCCCATTATATCACACAACTTGCCCCGATGGACATCCAAGTCTATTCGAAGATGGTTCGGCGTGCTCAACTGCTGGAAGATGCCACCGAATTATCTGAGAGAATCCGAGGAAGAGACAAGAAGGAACCCGTTACATGCCCGGGAAAATTCAAACAATCCTTCAACAAGAAGCGATTCTTCATGGGAGGGGAGCCCTCTAAGGCGAAGAAATTCCAGAAGAATGACAGACCATTCTCCACCACCACACCATCAAAGGAGATTTGCAAGTATTGTGATAAAGCTGGTCATAAGACCGAGGAATGCTGGAGAAAGTTAGGAGCTTGTCTCCGATGTGGGAGCCGAGAGCATCGAATCCCGGACTGCCCACAGATGAAGGAACAAGACACCAAAGACGAGAAGCATCCGGTGAAGAAACAAGGCCGTCTGCAAGCTATCCAAGAGACGGAACCCACTAAAGGTGGAATTATGGAAGGTACTTTCACTATTTGTTCAAAAACTGCTCAAGTTTTATTCGATACCGGAGCAACTCATTCATTCGTTTCCAAGAACTTTGCTGCTTCATTTTCTAAGAAACATGAACTGCTAGATTTGGTCATATCTACACCTCTTGGGAATGAGTCTGATATCACTTATCATTATCCAAACTGTGAAGTGATGATTAAGGGAAATAATTTACCTGCTGACCTGATATGCCTAGACATAAAGGGGTATGATGTCATACTAGGTGCCGACTGGCTATCCACATACCAAGCAACTGTAGATTGCCGGCATGGCAAGGTAACTTTCGTAGATTTCCCAGAGCTAGTTTAGAATAGCCCTCGGAGTAAATCACTTCTTATATCAGCACTCAGAGCTAGTAAACTTATGAATAAGGGATGCATGACTTTCATAGCATTCGTGACTGCCACGGAAGTCGAGAAGGTTAAACTTGAAGACATCCGTGTAATTCAGGATTTTCCCGATGTTTTTCCAGAAGATTTAACCGACTTACCCCCGGAAAGGGAAGTGTCGTTCACAATCGACCTTGTCCCTGGTGCTCGTCCTATTTCCAGGGCACTATACAGAATGTCCCCTGCTGAGCTGAAGGAACTAAAAGAGCAACTAATGGAGTTATTGAACAAGGGTTTCATCAGGCCGAGTACTTCCCCATGGGGAGCACCCGTGCTATTCGTCAAAAAGAAGGACGGACCGATGAGATTATGCATAGATTATCGACAGCTAAATCACCTTACAATCAAGAACAAGTATCCACTGCCAAGGATTGATGAGCTGTTCGATCAACTTTCTGGAGCTGTATATTTCTCCAAGATTGATCTTCGTTCTGGTTACCACCAATTGAAAATCAAAGAAGAAGACATTCATAAAACTGCATTCCGAAGCAGGTATGGGCATTACGAATTTACTGTTATGCCTTTCGAACTAACAAATTCCCCTGCAGCTTTTATGCAGTTAATGAACAGCATATTCAGGCCCTATTTAGACCAATTTATTGTGGTCTTTATTGATGATATTCTGATCTATTCAAAGACCGAAGAGGATCATGAAGAACATCTCAAGAAG
The DNA here is from genome assembly GCA_022559845.1 of Amorphophallus konjac. NCBI lineage: Eukaryota > Viridiplantae > Streptophyta > Magnoliopsida > Alismatales > Araceae > Amorphophallus > Amorphophallus konjac. The sequence continues at coordinate 295,041,464 of CM040121.1, read as the reverse complement.
GCATTACAGAGATTAAGGGGAAACAAGCTATATGCCAAATTCAGCAAATGCGAGTTTTGGCTCGAGGAAGTATCTTTCTTGGACCATATCATTTCGAAGAACGGAATTACTGTTGACCCATCAAAGGTCGAAGCCGTGAAGAGCTAGGAACGACCCACAAATGTAACTGAGATTCGGAGCTTCTTGGGTCTAGCTGGTTACTACCGGCGTTTTATAAAGGACTTCTCCAAAATTGCTGTTCCCCTGACCAGGTTAACCCGCAAGGAAGTGCCTTATGAGTGGAAGGAAGACTGTGAAAAGAGTTTTTAAACTTTGAAGGATCTCTTGACCACTGCTCCAGTCTTATCATTACCAATAGAAGGAGAAAAATACGAGGTATATACCGATGCTTCTGGTATTGGCCTCGGATGTGTATTGATGCAGAATGGGAGAGTCATTGCATACTCTTCCCGACAATTGAAGAAACATGAAGCGAACTACCCAGTTCACGACTTAGAACTGGCCGCAGTAGTATTCGCTTTAAAGATCTGGAGGCACTATCTCTACGGAGAATAATTCACTGTGTACTCCGATCATAAAAGCCTCAAGTACTTATTCTCCCAAAAGGAGCTGAACATGCGGCAAAGGCGTTGGCTCGAGTATCTCAAGGATTTCGATTTCACTATACAGTACCATCCTGGTAAGGGTAATTCCGTAGCTGATGCCCTTAGTCGAAAGCCGAGAACAGTATTGGCCAACTGCATGATACAAGAATGGAAACTGCTGGGGAAATTCTCTGAGCTTGATATCAGCACAGCTGAGAAGAACATGTGTATTATTCTATCTCATATGAGCCTACATCCAGATTTACTACCTGAAATCAAGAATTTACAAGAAGAGGATCCCTCGCTAGTGGAGATAAAGAGCAAGCTAGACGAGAGACTGGATTTCAAGCTGGCACCTGATGGCAGATTACTATTTCATGAACGGACATGTGTGCCCGACTGTCCCGAATTGAAGAAGAAGATTCTTGAAGAAGCTCATAGATCGAGGTACACAATCCACCCTGGAGCTACTAAGATGTACCAAGACTTGAAAAGAACCTTCTGGTGGCCTAACATGAAAAGGGAGGTAGCAGACTTTGTGTCTCGTTGCCTCACATGCCAACAAGTGAAGGCGGAACATCAAAAACCCGCCGGAAAGCGACATCCACTGGATATTCCCAAGTGGAAGTGGGAAGACATTGGCATGGACTTTATCATGGGTTTGCCCAAGTCTAGGGGCGGATATGATAGAATTTGGGTAATTATCGACCGGTTAACTAAATCGGCCCATTTCTTACCCATCAAAAGTCGATGGTCAGTCGACGTACTTGCTGCCCTATATATTAAGGAGATGGTTAGATTGCATGGAGTTCCCGTCTCGATCGTATCTGACCGAGACCCACGCTTCACCTCTCATTTTTGGAAGGGTCTACAACACTCTCTGGGGACGAAACTTAATTTCAGCACTGCTTTCCATCCCCAGACAGATGGTCAGACTGAAAGGACAAATCAGGTTGTTGAAGATATGTTAAGGGAATGTATTATAGATTTCGGCGGAAGCTGGCATGACCACTTACCACTAGCCGAATTTGCATATAATAACAGCTATCAAGCTAGTATTCAAATGGCTCCTTTCGAGGCGCTTTATGGCAGGAGTTGTCGTTCTCCAATATGCTGGGAAGAAGTCGGTGAAAGACAAATTCTAGGCCCAGATATGGTTAGAGATTCGACTGAGAAGATACACCTTATCAGAGAGAGACTTAAGGTAGCTCAGTGCAGGCAAAAATCTTATGCTGATAACAGAAGGAGAGATTTAGAATTTCAAGCGGGTGACCATGTATTTCTCAAGGTATCTCCCGGCCGAGGTATTAGAAGATTCGGTGTTAAGGGCAAGCTTACACCAAGGTTTATCGGTCCATTTGAAGTATTGGAAAGAGTGGGCGAGGTGGCTTATCGCATTGCCTTACCTCCTCAACTCTCGGAAGTGCACAATGTATTTCATATATCTATGCTGAAGAAATATGTGCACGACCCTTCGCACGTCATCAATCATGCTGAATTGGTGATTCAAAGGGATCTTACTTATGAGCAAAGGCCGATGCGGATCCTCGACCGCGAAGTTCGAGTTCTAAGGAGCAAGACGATCCATATGGTAAAAATCCAATGGAATCGATGTTCGGAGCTAGAAGCAACTTGGGAGATCGAGGAATCTATGAAGAGAAGATACCCAGAACTATTTTAGTCGGCAAGTATCTTATACTTTCTACAGTATCCTTATGTAGTTAAATTTACCCTTATACAATTGAATTTGGGGACCAAATTCTTTTAAGTAGGGGAGGGTGTAGCACCCCTTATAAAAAAAATGAAAAAAAAATTATTATTATTATTAATATTTGCCAAAAAAAAATATTAAATAAACTCTTTAGGAAGTTTATGTAAGAAGTGGAACACGAAGTTATTATATGTAAAGGTTATTCATTTAATAAGTTGCTTCCTAGTTTAGTTGGTTAAGTAATTTGTCTTCTAACCCAATGACCAGGGTTCAAGTCTTAGCATCCACCATTTACATTTTTTGCCAAATAATTATATGTTATAGACAGATGGGCCATGGATTAGCTGTCCAAACATTATCTCTATCTCTCGTAAAAGTCTCATTATTTCCTAACGTGAATAGTGTCATGAATAGTACCACTTTTTATTTAAAAAGAATTTTTCAACAACAATTATATGTAAAAATAGAGAACAATATAAGGATCTTATCCATGAAATTTCATAAACTAACTCCATCAATTTTTAAAGATAAAAATCTTTGAAGTTTAACTTGGAATCTTAACTTATGAATAGTGCACCCCAACTTACAGCACTTCGTAAAAGAGACACGAACAGCCTATTTGAGTTGGCATCGCACTATAAGATGCTATTATTTCAGATCTGGTTCCCCTCCTGTCTACCAAAAATCCTAAAATCCCTATATTATACCCCTCTATTGAGGCAGAGACTCTTGCCTTCTCTGACATTCGAAGCCTTACTGCAGAGAACGTGGGAGCATTCTCTGAAGCATTGTATAGGAGGGAAGGAGCTGATCTTCTTCCTTTCTTCTTCCACCTGTACCCTTTATGCCACCACACAGAGGTAGGTGATCTCGAGCTTTAACCAAACCATAACTAATCTAGGTTATATTAGCATGTAAAATTAGTGATTAGTCTCATCTCCATGCTGTATTTAGTGGTTACACATCATGTTATAGTAGGTGTTCTCAACTTTTAACTAAACTAATAGCTAATCTAGGATGATTAGTCTAGGCATTTAGTCTTAGGCTCATTTCCATGCGATATTTAGTGTTTAATTAGCATGTGTTAATTTAAATCTAGGATGATTAGCATGTATTAGCTTCATACCTAAGCCGATTAGCATGTATTAGCCTTATACCCAGAATAATTAGCAAGTATTAGCAAGTATTAGTCTCATACCTAGAATAATTAGCATGTGTTAATTTAAATCTAGGATGATTAGCATGTATTAGCTTCATACCTAAGCCGATTAGCATGGATTAGCTTCATACTTGGGATGATTAGCATGTATTAGCTTTATACCTAAGATAATTAGCATGTATTAGCCTTATACCAAGAATAATTAGCAAGTATTAGCAAGTATTAGTCTCATACCTAGAATAATTAGCATGTGTTAGCTTAAATCTAGGACAATTAGCATGTATTAGCTAATATCTATATTTGATATAGTTCATGCTTTAGTAAAGGGCCTGTCATTATGTCAATTTCTGTGAAACTAAAACCACCATGTTAAAGATGTTATATGAGAGAAACTAAAGCCTGAAAATAGTGAAAGAAGAAATTATAGTCAAGAGGATGAAAAATGTGGAAAAAGACCAAGATGAAAGCACAATGAAATGATATTGAAAATAGGGGGTTCTAAGAAGGAGAATAATGAAAAATCTAGAAAGAATGAGAATATGTGAAAGAAGAGAAAGTCATAGATTGGAAGGTTAGGAAGAAGTTTTATGAAGAGTGCAGAGAGAGAAAATGAGAGGAAGAAGGTGAAAAATGTGAAAAAAATGAGATCTATAGGCGCAGGTGAACAGTTACTGAGTAAAAAATAGAACCGTAGAAAATTAATTATAACTTAAAAATGAAGAAGAATTGGAGGATGTGGTAGAAGAAGAAAATCTATATCTACAAGAGAAGAAGAACTTTTGTGAAGAACTCAGAGTGAAAGGAGGATTGGAAGGGCATGAAAACTGGGGAACAAAAGAAAGTATCGACCCTGCCTGTTGATAGGGTCGACCCTGCCTGTTGGCAGAGTCGACCCTGCCTATTGACAGGGTCGACGCTGCCTGTTCTCTGCGTTGACGCAGTGAACGGAACGATAGAGTCGACCCTGCCTGTCGACGCTGCATGTTCACTGCGTTGACGCAGTGAACGGCAGAGTCGACCCTGCCTGTTGACAGGGTCGACCCTGCCTGTTCACCGCGTTGACGCGATGAACTGCAGAGTCGACCCTGCCTGTTCACAGGGTCGACCCAGCCTGTTCGCAGGGTTGACGCGATGAACTACAGGGTTGACGCGATGAACTACTGAGTCGACATAGCCGGCTCATTACGTTAACCTGATCGTTAGCCCTTCTCTTTTGCCATCTCCACTGATAGATGGCAGCCTGAGAAGTGATATTTAACTCCTGACAGGGTCCTCTAAACCCTGTATAGTTCCCAGGAAGGGCATCCCACAGTGAGGGTGTCGTTTCTAAAAATTGTCAGGTGGCCCATAAGGCACCTCTCTTATCTAATTTTTTTTTCGTGTATCAAACGTTACTGGTTTCCACTCCTAGTTCATCCCTACACATAAATGCGCCCTTGGACTCCATTCCATAATTCCACCTTATATATCATACTGGTCAAACCTTGAAATTCCATATTGGCTATAAATAAGAGTGGATGTCAACAAACATGATAAATTCTGTGCATATAGGGCCCGGTCTGGTCCTGGGGGGAGCACCCGAAGGTACTTGTGTCCATGGGAGTTTATTGACCACGGTGTTTGGCATTGCACCGGAGTACTTGCTTGCTATGCTTTAGACATTCCACTCATTCTTGTGATATTACTTGATTGATTTGACTTGAGACCCGCAGAAGGGTAAAGTTTTACTTGAATGAAATTGATAAATAGCCAATTCTAATTTTACATGCTTGAATTTATATTACTTTCTATTACTTGCTTGACATGAGTTCTTACTCTCTTGGAAAGATTTCGTTAATTCCAGTTATTACTTGCTTGAATCTCTTGCTATTGCTGCATTGAAGTTGGAATCCTTATACTCTCACTTGTTATTCCTTCACTGCTCTTGTCGATTTTTACAATCCTTGATATCTACTCATCTACATGCATAGTTTTACTGACATTGATTGAACTTGTAAACCACTTAAAGCCTGTTAAATCTTGAGATGTAATTCCTACTGAGCGATTCGCTCATCTAGTTGTTTTCTAATATTTTCAGGTAATTTGGATGCCAACTAACACTCGGAAGGGAATGAGACTGAGTGATGAGTGTTAGAGTGAAGTTATCAAATTGTCATGTCCTTTTTGTTATTGTATTAGTTCACTTATGTCAGTTGTATCAATTCATCTATGTCATTTGTATTAGTCAACTTGATTAGAACTGCTCAAGATTTGAAGCCTAGTCGTTGGACTCTGGGAACACATGTAATTGTCCTTTGATTAATTGTGACAATTGTCAGCTCGTACTATTTGTATTAAATTTCGAGTTAAATCTTAGTTATTTGCGCACTCTGATATTTACATGATTGACACGATCTATATAGAAGCGTCACGCCTCCGGGTAATCTTCCGCGCTTGGGGCGTGACAGATACAACATATATTAATTTCACAACCATCCAGTAAACAGATTGGAAATGAAAAACTCTGTGGCACAACTGTTGCTTCTGGGTCGGATTATCGACAATCAGGACAGACAAGGATCTGCCTAAAAATGAATTTTGACCGGTAGGAAAGTGGTGGATCTGGGTCATGGGTATTTTATGGTGGATATAGGCAGATGTAGGGGACGTGTACAATTTTTATGGTAATTTTCTAGAGTTGTTTAAGGGGTGGGAAAAATAGAAGAATGAGACACTGTCTTGCAGATCTGCTGATTGGCAGACTATCAGGGGTGGAACTAAATGACTTGGAAAAATAGCAAACGGTGGCAGATTGACACAAAATTTAAAATTGGAGGAGGTAATAACAAGGGGGATGATCTATCAAAATTTGATGACCATCAGATAACTGGATTGGTAGAACCAACCTAATCTTTGAGATTCTATTTTGTAGGTCGCAGGTTTGGACAGCAGACCAAAGATGGTGTTGTGGCGGTTCGACGGCAGCACGAACTGAGGCGGCGCCGGCGGCGGCGGTGGCTGAGCTTCACACTTAGGGGAGGGGATAGATCTTGGAATGCACCAAGATTATGGCATCACACCATAGAAATCACAGCAATCTAGCTGCAAGGGGGAGAGAGGAGAGAGGGGCGCCCATAGGCTCTTGTGCAAATGCAATTTTTTCTTAATTAATTCTATGAAAATAGGAAATACAATGCTTTTATATGAAATGAAAACCCTAGACAAATGACCACTACTACCCTCAGGTCTAGGGTTAGGGAGGGGTACCAAGGGGATGTCAAATTACATTTTCTAATCCCTTGGTCAAAGAAAAATAAAAAAACTACATATAAGGACAAATAAGGGGACACCCCCTTTTAAAGTGGTAAAAATTGATTTTTCTTCTTTTGGTCCAAGTCCAACTTGGACCATGGACTAGCCCTTAAGGGCCCTAGCACCTAGGTGGTCCAATGGGAGAGAAGGTGGGGGGGCCCGCTCTACATGGTCTTTTTACAAAGAAACCCAACTAAAACCCAAAACAAGCACACATTACACACCAAGTACAATATTACAAATACACATTCCAAACATTTCATGGACTAGCCCCGATGCCCCCATCACTCTTGCTCTCCCTCATTCCTTGAGGTTCCTTGCTCCTGAAGGATGCATAACGACTGCTTGGATGAGCTTTCGACAGTCGGTCCGAGCTTGTGACAGTTGCTCGGAGTCTTCTCTCGAGCGATGGGCGCGTAGCTCGGATAGGTCGCACTGGGTCCCCGCAGGGGCCTTCTCGACTGATCTGTCGCTCGGACTTCCAGACCCGAGGGTCATCTAGGGAGTGCTGGTCCGAGTGAGTTTTGTGCTTAAAGTAAGTGGGCCCAAAATGGGGCTATCACTTTGGGGAGCTGTGCCTAGTTTGGTCAAATCGGACCTGGTTGGGCTGTGCTCTTGGGCGATAGATTTTCCCCCACTCCATGTATATTACTAGGCTATTGAAAATAGATCAACAAAGTGGCCTAGGCTCATGCTATTGTAAAACTGCATATCTGTTGAACTGAGCTTGAGTTTTCTAAGAAGTCTCTAGATCACTGAAATTGAAACTGGGCTATGACATTTTTGAGACTCATGGGGCTTGGGTGGGGAAAAATAGTATTGCCATGGCAGCCCATAGCGCCCCTCCATCTTCTTCACTTCGGCTTTGCCCAACGCACTGCGCATGGGGTGCTCAGGCTGCCGCACCAAACTTCCTGTGACTTGTTCGGCTTCCTGCATCTTGGTTGAAGGGTGTTGCTCCGCCATGGAAGAACGAGAGGAACAGTAAGTGGAGGAAGAGAGCGCTGAGTCAGACGATTCAGGAGGAGGTGGAAGCTGATGAATCGCTGCCGCCGTAATCTCCGCCAACTTCGCAAAGGCCTCCGCGAGTCGTTGCTCTTCCTGATCACCCTTGCGGCGCATGAGCCCTTTCGGAATACAAGTGCGATGGAGAGAGAAAACCCTAAACGAATGAGGCTTGGAATGCAAGCACGCGCAATATTTATACCCCCAGAGGCTTGGCAGGAGACGACGCGATGTTCCAAACTCCAAAAGGGGACTCCTCACATTAACTCAAAATAGTCATCATCACGGGCGTATTCCCAGGACAGCCGCATTAATTGGCCCCTGTCGGAGATAATTCCCCGTCCAAATCGAGCCACCAACACCATCCCCACAAGTGCTACTCATTCGAGCACAATCTTGGCTCGGGAGTAGGAGGGGGACAAGTGGAGAGGGGGGAAATCTACCGCCCAAGAGCATGGCCTAACCAGGTCTGATTTGACCAAACTAGGCCCAGCTCCCCAAAGTGACATCCCCATTTTATGCCCACTTACTTTAAGCCCCAAACTCACTCGAACCAGCACTCCCAAGGTGACCCCTGAGTCCGAAAGTCCGAGCGACAGATTGGTCGAGAAGGCCCCTACGGGGACCTAGTGCGACCTATCGGAGCTACGCGCCCATCGCTCGAGAGAAGACTCTGAGCAAGCATCACAAGCTCGGACCGACTGTCGGAAGCTCATCCAAGCGGCCATTATGCATCCTTCAGGAGCAGGGAACCCCAAGGGATGAGAGAGAGCAAGAGTCCTAGTGCCATAAAGAGCCCACGAAAAGGACGTAACCCCCCCTGAATCTCCTCGACTCCCAGGGCTCCTACATTAAATGGATCGCTATATAAACCCCAAAGGGGCTCTCCAAAGAGGTAAGCAACAATCCAGAGTGAGAACCACAACATTTCTTGGTGGAGATCAATCTCACGCCCTCATCTTCTCCTACCACCTTCTCACACACCAGTGCTTTATCATATTCGCTGACTTAGGCATCGGAGGGTTTTCCCCGGGGTTTCATCCCTAGGCACCCCTGATCTGTTTCCCATCTTGCAGATTATATATGTAGCAACCCTGGGAAAAAAAATAAATAAAAGGAAATAAAAAACCCCAAATTAATCAAATTTGATAAAGTATTAAATAAATGAATGAGAAACATCAGAAAGAATAAATACAACGACAGAATGGAAATAACGCCTTTGGTCAAGGCGCTACTTCATTAAGAAATGCCTCTAGATAAGGCGCTAATTAAAAAGGGACGCCCAAACAACAAGGCATCAATTATCAAACGACCAAAATAAAAAAAAAAGGGAAGTAAATGTAACGCCCTCTACCTGGGCACGTTTTTCACAAGAAACGACATAGGCAAAGGCCTCAATTTAAATTCAACACCCTCACTTAAGACGTCAATTCAGTTCGAGTTTCGTTCGACCCAGGAGACTATCCAGAGCAAGTTCTGGATAACTACGTCGAGGATAGAATATAGTAAGGACTCTGTCAAGGGAATACTACCCTTAATCAAATTCTAACTCTATTAGGATTCCCAAAACCCTATAAATAACCCTTCCTGTCGAACCCTAATAGGCTATTTGGCTGAAGGAAGCTCTGTTGTTGCATACGTAAAGAACAGGTAATGTTCTTCTTCCCTGCCTTCGGTCATAATCATGAAGAATATTAATGATTCTTCATCGTCTTTGCTGCAGGAAGTCTGCCGTAAGTAGTAACTCTTCTGCCTAGTTGAAGAACGTGGAGTTCTTCATCATCTTCTTCTTCTTCCGGTGATCAGAACACTCTGTTTAGAACAGAGTATCGTTCTCTCTTCAACTCTCTTCACGTTCCTTCACCAGAACATTCATCAGGTAGGTTTTCTCAAGAACGTAGCCCAAACTAGTATAAATTATGAAATAAACTCATCCATGATCTCATACATATAGTTTTACTGCGTTTCCAAATATTTTCTGAGAGATTTTAAAGAAGCGACCCAGACAAGGGCGCTAATTCTTGTTTTGACGCCCTACCCAGGAGTCGTCAATTTCATAGAATTGATAATTATCCATGTTTAAAATTCTATAACTATGAAATCATGAATCTAAATTAATGCAAGATCATACCTATCGAATCCTACTATTTTTCTTGTCCTGAACATGAAATTGTTCCTTGAAATTTGATTATCTGAAATCTGGTAAGATCTTGAAATAACGACGTGATGCAAGACGTCTCTTATAAAAGTGACGCCCCAGAACAGGGCGCTAATTGAGAAGTAACGCCCCTGTCCAGGGCGCATTTTTATTAAATTCCATATTATCTAAATTGTGCAAAAATAGAAATACTGAGTGGACGACTGTTTAACAAGCCGTCAATTTATAAATAAACGCCCCTGTGTAAGGCGTTAATTCTATGATTAATGACTTAGATTAAGTCGCTAGTTTCCTGTGATACTATTTTACACTGTTGCTGTTAACCGAGGGTTTCATATGTATATTATATATATATATCGGCACTATATTCCAGTCCGTGAATATAGTCCCATGTTTTATGATGTCTTATCGCATTACCCTCAATTCTCGGTGACACACAAGCTCTCCATTGGACATTCCGTTCCTTTGGACTAGCGAGTTAGTCATAGAGACCTCCGTAAGACTCCTCGAGCCTTGGATTCCCTCAAGGCCGACTGAGCTGGTTGTACCATAAAAACCCATTACACAATCTTTGCCATGTCACTCTATAGAAACATGGTAAACCGGCCCTCATGTCATGCCATGGGTATGATGTGAGAATTATCTTAATAAACGGGAAAAACATGCCGTTGACATGATGTTCTTGTAGACCCCAATTCTATATCAAGCATGATGTTCTTGTAGACCCCAATACTATATCAAACATGACGTTCTTGTGGACCTCAATTCTATATTAAAAGAAGTGACCATCTACTTGTGGACACTTACTTGTCATGGTACCCAAGTTAGGGAACCAATTCCACCTAGTTTCATCGATAATCGTGATTGTACCGTTATTATCGCCTATCTATGTCAAGTGTCCTATTTTTGGACTCTATTCTATCAAAGTCTATCCTACATGACTACAAGTTTTATTCTTGAAATTTCATATTGGCTATACACAAGAGTGGATGTTAAAATACATGATCAATGCCTGCGCATATAGGGCCCGATCTGGTCCTATGAGGAGCACCCGAAAGTACTTGTGCCCATGGGAGTTGATTGATCACGGTATTGGCATTATACCGAAGTGCATGACTAGCTTGATTGAATATTCCACAAATCTTGTACTTGACTTGATATTACATGACTTGCGTGGCCCAAGGAAAGGGTAATTGTATACTCGCTTGCTTGAAACATGATAGCCAAATTCCAACATGACATGATGAGTCTACTTGCTTAAATATCTTGATATCTTTTGATATAAGTTCTTGAAAGTTCATGACTAGTTCTTCTTGCCATCTTATTGTTATATTCTCTTGCTATCTTGTCGTTTTGCGAGCATGCATAGCTATAGTGCATTCATGGGAAAAATGTAATTACTTAAACCCCTACTAGTCCTTGAGATATAATTTCCTACTGAGCGTTCGCTCACTCAGTGTTTCCCTACTTTTCAGGTAAGTCCGACGATGAAGGAATTCAATCTGATAGGGAAAGCCAAGAGTGAAAGAGTTAGAGCTACTCAAGCGTCAATTAGTCCTGTCTTTTCTCTACTTTTCTTGAGTCAAGCGTTGTATTTTTCTTTTATTGAGTCTAGTATTTGCAAGGGTTTGTAATAGACATATTCTTATTAAAGGAATTAATGGATTGGGTTATCTTTATATTTACGCACTCTGTCTTTATGTCAAATACACTACTGCTCTGATTGACATGATTGATATAAACTAGTCGCGCATCTCCGGGTACCTTCCGCGCTCGGGGCGTGACAATTTTTATGGTATCAGAGCCTAGGGTGTTCAATTCTTAGGAAACCCAAGTCCAAGGATAAGTTTAAACCATTAACCAGTGAGATTGGGTAGGACCAAGGGTGGAGCTAACATGGAAAATTTAGGAGCTCTTAACGAAATTGCACCCTGATATAGCTATTGTAATTGTATGATAATGGCTGTCGAACGTGCTCAATGGCGCAACATGCAGCATACACTCCAAGGAATGACCCAGGTGCTGCAACATGTAGCACAGGGAGGTGCACAGCGAGCCGGGAGTCTCCACCAGAACTTTAAAAATATGAACCCTCCCAAATTCATGGGATCTACTGATCCAGACGACGCAGAGCACTGGATCAGGGAGACGGAGCGTATATTCCATGTTATGCAATGCACGGATCAAGAAAAAGTCTTATTAGCTACTTTTCAGTTAGAGAGAGATGCCAGATGCTGGTGGGAGGCAGTCGAAGCCACTATAAATCCGGACCAAATTACTTGGGAAGAATTTGTTGAACATTTCAACAATAAATATTTTTCAGACTGAGTCCAAGAAAAGAAAGCTACCGAATTTGCCACACTCAAGCAACGGTCATTATCGGTGGCGGAGTACGAGGCACAATTCTCTAGATTGTCTCGGTATGCTAAGCACTTAGTTAGCACCGAGAAGATGAAAGCTAGGAGGTTCCTTAATGGGCTCAAGCCCCAATATATTACCCAGCTGGCGCCAATGGATATACAGGTCTACTCAGAGATAGTACGCCGAGCTCAATTGTTAGAAGATGCCACGGAGCTATCAGATAGAATCCGTGGGAAGGATAAGAAAGAACAAGTTACAAGTTCGGGTTCCTTTAAACCCAACTTCAAGAAGAGGCCTAGCACTGGAGGTACTTCTTCTCAAGACCAAAAATTTAAGAAGACCAAGTCCTTCTCTATCACTACTACACCTTCGAATATAATATGCAAGCATTGTGACAAGGCTGGTCATAAAGCCGAAGAGTGCTGGAGAAAACTTGGAGCATGTCTCCGTTGCGGGAGCCGTGAGCATCGGATTCCCGATTGCCCATTACTTAATGATCAAGCCGGTGACGGAAAGCGCCCGGTAACCAAGAACGCTCGTCTTCACGCAATTAAGGAGACCGAAGAAGAAGAAGGTGGACTAGTAGAAGGTACATTGAAAGTTTGTTCTAAGTCTGCATATGTCTTATTTGATACGGGTGCTTCACATTCAATTATTTCCAAAAAGTTTGCTGATCCGTTACCCTTAGAACCGGAATGGATAAAATTAGTTTTGTCTACTCCTCTTGGTAACGAAACTGATATCACTCACCATTACCAAAACTGTGAAGTATTGGTTCAGGGTAGGAATCTCCCTATTGATCTTATATGTTTAGATCTAAAGGAGTATGATGTCATACTAGGAGCGGATTAGTTATCTAAATACCAGGCAACCGTCGATTGCCGCAATAGCAAGGTGACTTTCAAAGAGTTTCCGGAATTAGTCTTTACTAGCCTCAAGAGTCGAACCAAATCGCCACTTATTTCAGCTCTCCGAGCTAGCAAGTTAATCAGGAAAGGATGTGTATCTTTCCTTGCATTTGTCACCCTTAAGGAGAATAAGGAGACTAAGATAAAAGATATCCCAGTTGTGCAAGAATTTCCGGACGTGTTTCCGGAGGAATTGCCTGGATTACCTCCACAAAGAGAAGTGGCCTTCACCATCGATTTAATTCCTGGTGCTGGACCAGTTTCTAGGGCACCATATAGAATGTCACCTGCCGAACTCAAGGAGTTAAAGGAGCAATTGATGGAACTTCTCAAGAAGGGATTTATTAGACCAAGCACTTCCCCGTGGGGAGCACCTGTGCTATTTGTAAAGAAGAAAGATGGATCCATGAGGTTATGCATCGACTATCGACAGTTGAATCATCTCACTATCAAGAACAAGTATTCACTGCCGAGAATCGATGAGTTATTTGATCAAATATCTGGATCCAAGTATTTTTCAAAGATTGATCTCAGGTCAGGTTATCACCAACTAAGGATCAAGGATGAGGACATTCATAAAACCGCATTCAGAAGCAGGTATGGCCATTATGAGTTTGTTGTTATGCCTTTCGGACTAACAAATGCCCCTACTGCCTTTATGCAGTTGATGAATAGTATATTCAGATCTTATCTAGATCAATTCGTGGTGGTTTTCATTGATGATATATTGATTTACTCCAAGACCAAGGGAGAGCATGAGGAACATTTAAGGATTGCATTACATATATTGAGGACAAACCAATTATATGCAAAGCTCAGTAAGTGTGAGCTCTGGCTCGAAGAAGTGACTTTTCTCGGACATGTTATATCAAAGGATGGCTTGTCTGTAGATCCATCAAAAGTGGAAGCTGTAAGAAATTGGGAAAGACCGACCAATGTTAGCGAGATCCGAAGTTTCTTAGGTCTTGCGGGCTATTACCGGCGATTCATCAATAATTTCTCTAAGATCGCCGTGCCACTTACGAGGTTGACTCGCAAAGAGATCCGCTATGAATGAAGTGAGGAATGTGAAAGAAGCTTCCAAACTCTCAAAGATCATCTGACCACAGCCCCGGTCTTAGCTTTACCAGTGGAAGGAGAGCAATTCGAGGTATACTCTGATGCTTCTGGCATTGGCCTCGGATGTGTCCTAATGCAACAAGGAAAGGTTATAGCTTATTCTTCTCGTCAATTCAAGAAGCATGAAGAGAACTACCCAGTTCATGATCTAGAATTGGATGCGGTCGTATTTGCACTAAAAATATGGAGACATTATCTTTATGGAGTGCAGTTTCTTGTATACTCTGACCATAAAAGTCTTAAGTATCTCTTCTCTTAGAAGGAATTGAATATGAGGTAAAGACGTTGGCTAGAATATCTTAAGGACTTAGACTTTACTATACAATATCATCCTGGAAAGGGTAATCTGGTAGCTGATGCCCTTAGTCGAAAGCCGAGAGCATTATTAGCCAATTGTATGATTCAGGAGTGGAAGTTGCTAGAATAATTTACTAGACTTAATATAAGCATGGACAAGGATAGTGGGTGTGTCACCTTATCCCATATGAGCATACAATAAAATTTGCTACCTGAAATACAAGGACTTCAGGGTAGTGACCCGGTATTAGTGGAAATCAAGGGCAAACTAGAAGGACAATCTGTGTTCCAACTAGCTTCAGATGGAAGGTTGTTATTCCAAAATAGAACTTGTATACCGGATTGTCCAAAATTAAAGAAGAAGATCTTAGATGAAGCTCACAGATCAAGGTACACAATACATCCAGGATCTACTAAGATGTACCAAGATTTAAAAAGGACCTTCTGGTGGCCTAATATGAAGAAAGAAGTCGCGGACTTTGTGTCTCGCTATCTCACCTGCCAACAAGTTAAGGCTGAACACCAGAAGCCTGCCGGAAAGCTACATCCTCTGGATATTCCCAAATGGAAGTGGGAGGATATTGGTATGGATTTTATCATGGGTCTAACTAAATCAAAAGGAGGATATGATGGAATATGGGTTATCATTGATCGATTGACCAAATCAGCGCACTTCTTGCCGATCAAGAGTCGATGGTCAATTGATGTTCTGGCTGCATTATACATAAAAGAGATAGTCAGATTACATGGTATCCCTATCTCGATTGTGTCTGATAGAGATCCCCGTTTTACTTCGCATTTTTGGAAAGGACTACAAAATTCATTGGGATCGAGACTTAACTTTAGCACAGCTTTTCACCCCCAAACGGATGGTCAGACCGAGAGAACTAATCAGGTAGTGGAAGATATGCTCAGAGCTTGCATCATTGATTTTGGAGGAAGCTGGCATGATCACTTGCCTCTAGTTGAATTTGCATACAATAATAGCTACCAGGCAAGTATACAAATGGCACCTTTCGAAGCCTTATATGGAAGGAGTTGCCGATCACCCTTATGCTGGGACGAAGTTGGAGAGAAACAACTATTAGGTCCAGATATGGTAAGGGATACAACCGAGAAAATACAAGTGATCCGAGAAAGACTGCAAGTGGCTCAGTCTAGGCAAAAGGCTTATGCTGACACAAGAAGGAGAGATCTTGAATTCCAAGTCGGAGATCACATATTTCTAAAGATATCACCTGGACGTGGAATAAGGAGATTTGGTGTTAAGGACAAGCTTACACCAAGATTCATCGGACCTTTCGAGATACTGGAAAGAGTAGGCGAGGTTGCTTATCGCATCGCGTTGCCTCCTCAATTGTCCGAAGTACATAATGTGTTCCACATATCTATGTTGAAGAAGTATGTGCACGATCCATCACATATTATTGAACATGGAGACTTAGTTATCCAGAAGGATCTCACATATGAACAGAAGCCCATAAAGATACTAGATCGTGAAGTACGTACCTTAAGGAATAAGGTTATTCCCATGCTAAAGGTATAATGGAATGAGAGTTCTGAGCATGAAGCCACAAGGGAGACCGAGGAATCCATGAGGAAGCGATTTCCAGAATTATTTTAAGGTATATACTATACACTCTCCATATATATATATTATTGAATTTGGGGACCAAATTCTTTTAAGTGGGGGAGGGTGTAGCAACCCTGGGAAAAAAAATAAATAAAAAAAATAAAAAACCCTTAATTAATCAAATTTGATAAAGTATTAAATAAATGAATGAGAAACATCAGAAAGAATAAATACAACGACAGAATGGAAATAACGCCTTTGGTCAAGGCGCTACTTCATTAAGAAACGCCTCTAGATAAGGCGCTAATTAAAAAGGGACGCCCAAACAACAAGGCGTCAATTATCAAACGGCCAAAATAATAAATAAAAAAAAAGGGAAGTAAATGTAACGCCCTCTACCTGGGCACGTTTTTCACAAGAAACGACATAGGCAAAGGTGTCAATTTAAATTCAATGCCCTCACTTAAGACGTCAATTCAGTTCGAGTTTCGTTCGACCCAGGAGACTATCCAGATCAAGTTATGGATAACTACGTCAAGGATAGAATATAGTAAGGACTCTGTCAAGAGAATACTACCCTTAATCAAATTTTAACTCTATTAGGATTCCCAAAACCCTATAAATAACCCTTCCTGTCGAACCCTAATAGGCTATTTGGCTGAAGGAAGCTCTGCTGCTGCATACGTAAAGAACAGGTAATGTTCTTCTTCCCTGCCTTCGGTCATAATCATGAAGAATATTAATGATTCTTCATCGTCTTTGCTGCAGGAAGTCTGCCGTAAGTAGTAACTCTTCTGCCTAGTTGAAGAACGTGGAGTTCTTCATCATCTTCTTCTTCTTCCGGTGATCAGAACACTCTGTTTAGAACAGAGTATCGTTATCTCTTCAACTCTCTTCACGTTCCTTCACCAGAACATTCATCAGGTAGGTTTTCTCAAGAACATAGCCCAAACTAGTATAAATTATGAAATAAACTCATCCATGATCTCATACATATAGTTTTACTGCGTTTCCAAATATTTTCTGAGAGATTTTAAAGAAGCGACCCAGACAAGGGCGCTAATTCTTGTTTTGACGCCCTACCCAAGAGTCGTCAATTTCATAGAATTGATAATTATCCATGTTTAAAATTCTATAACTATGAAATCATGAATCTAAATTAATGCAAGATCATACCTATCGAATCCTGCTATTTTTCTTGTCTTGAACATGAAATTATTCCTTGAAATTTTATTATCTGAAATCTGGTAAGATCTTGAAATAACGACCTGATGCAAGACGTCTCTTATAAAAGTGACGCCCCAGAACAGGGCGCTAATTGAGAAGTAACGCCCCTGTCCAGGGCGCATTATTATTAAATTCCATATTATCTAAATTCTGTAAAAATAGAAATACAGAGTGGACGACTGTTTAACAAGCCGTCAATTTGTAAATAAATGCCCCTGTGTAAGGCGTTAATTCTATGATTAATGACTTAGATTAAGTCGCTAGTTTCCTGTGATACTATTTTACACTGTTGCTATTAACCGAGGGTTTCATATGTATATTATATATATATATCGGCACTATATTCCAGTCCGTGAATATAGTCCCATGTTTTATGATGTCTTATTGCATTACCCTCAATTCTCGGTGACATACAAGCTCTCCATTGGACATTCCGTTCCTTTGGACTAGCGAGTTAGTCATAGAGACCTCCGTAAGACTCCTCGAGCCTTGGATTCTCTCAAGGCCGACTGAGCTGGTTGTACCATAAAAACCCATTACACAATCTTTGCCATGTCACTCTATAGAAACATGGTAAACCGGCCATCATGTCATGCCATGGGTATGATGTGAGAATTATCTTAATAAACGGGGAAAACATGCCGTTGACATGATGTTCTTGTAGACCCCAATTCTATATCAAGCATGATGTTCTTGTAGACCCCAATTCTATATCAAACATGACGTTCTTGTGGACCTCAATTCTATATTAAAAGAAGTGACCATCTACTTATGGGCACTTACTTGTCATGGTACCCAAGTTAGGGAACCAATTCCACCTAGTTTTATCGATAATCGTGATTGTACCGTTATTATCGCCTATCTATGTCAAGTGTCCTATTTTTGGACTCTATTCTATCAAAGTCTATCCTACATGACTACAAGCTTTATTCTTGAAATTTTATATTGGCTATACACAAGAGTGGATGTTAAAATACATGATCAATGCCTGCGCATATGGGTCCCAATCTGGTCCTAGGAGGAGCACCCGAAAGTACTTGTGCCCATGGGAGTTGATTGATCACGGTATTGGCATTATACCGAAGTGCATGACTAGCTTGATTGAATATTCCACAAATCTTGTACTTGACTTGATATTACATGACTTGCGTGGCCCAAGGAAAGGGTAATTGTATACTCGCTTGCTTGAAACATGATAGCCAAATTCCAACATGACATGATGAGTCTACTTGCTTAAATATCTTGATATCTTTTGATATAAGTTCTTGAAAGTTCATGACTAGTTCTTCTTGCCATCTTATTATTATATTCTCTTGCTATCTTGTCGTTTTGCGAGCATGCATAGCTATAGTGCATTCATGGGAAAAATGTAATTACTTAAACCCCTGCTAGTCCTTGAGATATAATTTTCTATTGAGCGTTCGCTCACTCAGTGTTTCCCTACTTTTCAGGTAAGTCCGACGATGAAGGAATTCAATCTGATAGGGAAAGCCAAGAGTGAAAGAGTTAGAGCTACTCAAGCGTCAATTAGTCCTGTCTTTTCTCTACTTTTCTTGAGTCAAGCGTTGTATTTTTCTTTTATTGAGTCTAGTATTTGCAAGGGTTTGTAATAGACATATTCTTATTAAAGGAATTAATGGATTGGGTTATCTTTATATTTGTGCACTCTGTCTTTGTATCAAATACACTACTGCTCTGATTGACATGATTGATATAAACTCGTCGCGCATCTCCGGGTACCTTCCGCGCTCGGGGCGTGACAATATACGTGTGGTGGCCGTGATCAAGGATTCCCCCAGGATCCCACGACTTAGGATCAGCGCGAGATTACACCTCTTCGATACATGCCAGCAGAAGCATGAGGGCTAAGCAGTAGCATAGCAAACCATGCAGCCACAGCATTGAAGGAGTCGACTCTATCCATTGTAGAGTCAACACGGTATTTGGTTTCCAGCAGAATCTTATCCAACATTGAGAAGTAGTCGACTCCAAGCTCAAGTGGAGTAGACTTCCACAGAAGAAAGAAAGAGCTGCCTTCTCAGCAATATAATGTGGAGTCGACGGAATAACTTCTTGGAGTCGACGCAGCAAGGCCAAGCAGCAGTATAGCAAATCATGCAGCAGCAACACAAGGAGGTTGACCTGCTTGACTAGCCAGCAATACAAAGGCCAAGCTTAACGCCAAAGTCAATCGATCGACTTGCTTCTTTTGGTTGACCGAAAGTTCCAGAAAGTTTAGCAAACTTAAGCCTTCAGCAACTCAACTTAAAATCACCCAGCAATAGTCAAGATCTGTAGAATTACACCATGTTGACTTAAACTTCACTGGAAGTCGACTTATCTGCTTCCAGAAAGCTTCTTTTCAGCAGATCAAACCAGTCTTCTGTAGCACGTGATAGAACTTATTGGGTCATGTGCCATTTGATCTCCAATCATTGGTGCAACCTCCTAGGCCACGTGGAAACCTTCCAGAAGAGTTCTTTATGGAGAATATTCCACTCTCTAAGCTTGGACCAATCAGAAAATGTCTGAATCAAAGTCATTTCATTCTCTCTTTGTCACTCTCGTCGATATCTCTTGAGTGAACTAATTCGATGGCAAATTATTGGTATTGGTTTTCTAATCCTAATACCTCGGATATGGAGCTATTCCAACAAGATGGATGACCCAGATTTCTCTTATCCCAGATCTTGGGACCAGATTCAGATCGGGTGCTATAAATATGTTGTGACTCCTCTGTGTCGATCATGTTCACAATAGCTTTATTTCATTGGCAACAGCTTGTTTTGATTGATTGGCAACTATTTATGTTTTGATGAAACTATCTCTATCAGATTGTCTATGTGTTCTATGCAGTAAGAGTCTATACATTGTCATGCACACACACACAGGTCTACACATTGCACACACACAAGTCTACACACTCAAAGTCCATACATTGCATTGTTGTGTTTGTGCATCGTTTAGAACATAAGTCTATACATTCACATGGCCTATCTGCACGCTAAAGTCTGTACAGAGCTTGTGCCTGTCTGACTAGCAAGTCTGTACATCATATGCGAAGTCTATTCAATGCATGCACATTCATTCAAAGTCTAGACATCGGTGAAGTCTGTACATTCACCAGCTTAACTTTCCAAGTCCAGACATCGATGAAGTCTGTACAGCCTGTGTGTTCCACGATATCAAGTCTATACACTCCTTGATTTTACCTACGTTGCACCTGCAAGTCTATACATTGCAGCTGAGTTGAAGTCTGTACAGCCCTTGCTTTGCCAAAGTCTATACATCGTGTCTTGGCTAGGTTTATACATCATGAACTCTCAAGTCTATACAGACCTTGCTTTGCTCAAGTCTGTACAGCCCTTCCTTTGGAAAGTCTATACATCGTGCATTCTTAAGTCTGTACAGCCTGTGAGGTCCGTCTCACTCAGTGTCTCAAGTGGACTTGAAGTCTATACATTGGAATGTCTTACTTAGCGTCTTTGTGCATGTCACACACTCGCAAGTCTGCACAGTGTGGCACGCAGAGTCTGCACAACGCTTTGTCAGCAAGTCTGCACATTGCTATAGCACGCATGCAGAGTCTAGACAGTCATGAGCAAGTCTAGACATCGTCTGGTTGCATAACGCATAGTCTGTACATGATGCATTGTGCTCTCATGCTTTAACACTAGGCATTGCAAAGTATGTACATTGGTTGCACATTGCACTCCAAGTCTATACACTGCTTCATGCATTGCACGTAGTCTGCACAAGTCTGCAAGTCTATACATTGGCTGCTGAATGCTACTCAAGTCTGCACATTCGATAGTAGCAAGTCAGTACATCCATGTGTAATGTTCATAGTCTTGCATATGTGAAGTCTGTACATGCTTCAGTGTTGCATTCACTAAGCCTGTACACACCTCAGTCTTGAATATATGAAATCTGCACATGCCACAGCACTGCATATATGAAGTCTATACATGCTCTAGCGGTTGCCTTCATATAGGAAGTCGGTACATCATATATCATGCATGTGTTCAAGTCTATACATTGCTGCTGAACGCAAGTCCATACATTGCACAAAGTCTGCACATTGCTGTCTTTAACTATGATCTAAGTCTACACATTGCATTACACTTCAGCAAGTCTATACAATGTTTGCATTGCATACTATGAAGTATGTACAAAGTGTCGACATTAAACTGATAAGTTCCTTTCGACTGTCTAACAGGGATTCTTTGCAGAGACTGATGACAGGGCACGTGATCTGAGGATAAGGAGAGTGACCAGATTTTGACACGTGTACTGAAAGCCTGCTGGATGCTGCCACGTGGTCCAAGCCATTGGGCGGGAGATGTGGAGAGCACACGTCCTTCCTGCTGCTGGTATATATATGAAGTTTCTTCCTGCAGAAGAAGCTGATCAAATAGAAGCAGCCAGAGCTAAGAGAAAAGAACAGAGAGTGAGGGCCTGCACGATCCACAGAGAAGAAGATTCAGAGAGAAGAAGATAAAGAGAGAAGAGAAGATTGAGAGAGTTGAGTTGAGAGAGTCTTTTCGAAGTCTTGTAAATCAGTCTCTTGGTTTAGATACCAGAGCTGATACTGCTAAATTGAGCTACATTCGTTTTGGTTTTCCATTTCGTTTGTTTCTGTCTTTACTGTTTTTAAAACTGTTTTGTTATCAAGCTGTGAGCCAGCACTTGCAGTGGAGGTTTCCACTGGATAGGTGAAGCTGTAATCCTCAGCAGGTGAGACCAGGTCTCGGACGGCTAAGCTGTATCGCCCAGCGGTTGCAGAGGATTTGTTCCTCTGGTCGGCAAGCTGTAAAGCCCAGCGAAGCTGTGTATCAGCGGTCTGTTGGCAAGCTGTGAAGCCCAACTGTTCAAGCTGTGAGTCAGCAGGATCCACATTCCAGTTGGAGTGTGGGGTGGACGTAGATATTTGGATTGAGATCGAACCACCTTAAAGATCGGTGTCTACTGTGTGATTGCCTGTGGTTTGTGTGATTTCATAGTGTTCCTTCTGTCGTTCAATAGTTGCTTGTTTTAATTCCGCATTAGAGTTCAACTGTGTTTTAAAATTAGACATTAGATCTATTCACCCCCCCTCTAGATCCACTCTCAGTGGTAATAGACTGCGTCCATCTAACATAACAGTTGGTATCAAAGCCTAACTCTTCTACAGGGACTTACAGCCCGAAGAGGAAGGTACAGATGGATGCTCGTGGGATGATCATTGAAGGACACTCAACCACCAAGCCCCCTTTCTTTGATGGATCTAACTATGCATACTGGAAGAACCGTATGCAAGTATTTTTGAGGGCGAAGGATTATGAGATCTGGAAGGTAGTCAGCAAGGGACCTTATGAGCTGTCCCTTAATGAGGAAGTCTGGACCAAGGAGGAGATCAGAAGGTCTACTCTAAACTGGAGCGCCATAAATGCTATTCAATGCTCTCTGCACCCCACGGAATTTTCTCGAGTATCAGCTTGCAGCTCAGCTAAGGAGATGTGAGATGCACTGGAAGTTATTCATGAAGGGACTTCTCAGGTTAGAGAGACGAAGGCTAATTTCCTTGTGTCAGAATATGAAGCCTTCAAGATGAAGCCAAATGAGACCATCAAGGAGATGTACTCTCGATTAACTATCATCACAAATGGTTTTAGAGGTCTCGGGAAGGCTCAGACAGAATACGATGTAGTGAGGAAGATATTGCGTTCCCTGACTCATGCTTGGCATACTAAAGCTATAGTAATGGAGGAGTCAAGGGATTTGCGAAATATAAGGGCAGATGAGCTAATTGGCTCGCTGATGGCATATGAGATTAATCTGCCAAAGATAGAGGAAGCTGAAAAGAAGAAGAAGCCAATCGCTCGGAAAGTAGGTGCCAGCAAATCCAGCAAGTCCAGTAGATCCAGCTCTAGTGGATCATCATCCGAGGAGAGCCTGAATGAACAAGATATAACTCGTACTGAGATGGCAATGATGACCAGAGAGTTCAGGCGGTTCCTTAGGAAAGAAGGAGGATGATTCAGCCAAAAGAAGTATAGTGGCGGCCGAAGGGATAAAAGGTATAAACATAACCCTGTAAAGAAAATTGAAACTAATACTTGTTATCAATGTAGGAAGACAGGCCATCTGAAAGCTGACTGTCCAGAGAATCAGAAATACAAGGACAAGTCAAAGAAGAGGAACACGAAAGGGAAAGGTATGGTGAGTACCTGGAGTGATGAAGATGAAGGCTCCTTGAGCAATACCTCTGACAGTGGAGCCGAATCTGAAAAGCCCATTTGCCTTATGGCAACAAGCTCTAAAGATAGAGACGAGGATTCAGATGAGGTAACTTCTCGATTCGATAATTTTACTATTGCTGATTGGGTAGATGCCTTTCATGAAATAGCTGATAAAGCAGATGACATTAGAAGGGAAAACATGCATCTAAGAAGAAAGATTAACTCCATGCAAAATGATACAACTCTAACTGATAAAATTGCATGTCTTGAATCTAAGAATAATAAACTCAAGCTCACATGTTCTGAATTAGAAAAAATCAAGAATGAGTCAAAAGCCTCCAAAGAAGATAATGAGAGGTTAGAAAAAGAAGCTGATGAATGAAAGTTGAAAATTCAGAAATATGAAAGTGAGATAAAAATTGTGAATGAAAAATATCAAGCTGTCCTAAGTGTGAATACAGAATTGAAAAAATCCATTGAAGACATTCAAAAGGATAATGAGGACAAGCTTAAAACTATTGAGAAAATGACCCAAGGTTCAGATAACCTAAATGCTTTGTTAGGGTCAAAAGTCAACTTCAGAAAAGAGGGCCTTGGATTTAATTCTAGTGCAACAAAAAGCTTTGGAAAGAAAACTATTTCATTTGTCGCACAAAAAGAGAAAGGACCTCTAATCAACATGAAGTCAAACATTTCAGTGAACAAAGCTGTAAATCTGAAAAAGTCCAGTGCTGAGGAGAAGGGCAAACAAAAGCTGAGTGAGCCTAGTAGAGCTAGCACATCCAAGCAAAATCCCAAAGCTCAGTCTCAGGTTAGGGGTCAACCTACACAGTCTTATAAACCCCATGTTAAGGTCACCAAGTCTCCACCATCACCACCACCTCTGAAGAAGACCCAATACACACCTATGAATAGGTCAACAGGGTCCAAGGTGCAGGGGAGGCAGAATGCTTTTAGAGCTCAACCCAAACATTTCTACCAACCTAGAGCCCAGTCCCACTTCTTTGCACAGTCAACCTATCCAAATAGGTTAGGATGGACTAGGACTCAAGGAAGGTTTACAGGTTATGGACATCATGCTACACAGTCCTATAAACCTTACACTAGAAATTGGGTTAATGGGTATGGCTCTTGGACACCTGGGAACCAACATTTCCACAGCCAGCCCAATGATTACTATGGCCAAAATTTCATGAATACACCCTGGCCAAGGTACTGGCACAGAAATAATCAATCTGTAAATAATCATGCTAGTGTCAACAAGAAAAAGCATAACAAAAAGAAATCTGGAAAATCCACTGAACAGAACTGTTTCAAACAAATGTGGATTCCTAAAAGTCTGCTTTCTTGTTTTAATTACTTTTCATCTTCTCTGGAGCCCAATCAGTCTTGGGTTCCAAACTTCTCTACCTGATTGTGTGTGCAGGTATGCCTGGTAGCTAAGAACAATTTGTGGTACTTGGATAGTGGCTGCTCCAGGCATATGATAGGAGATAAGGCCAAGTTCTGCATGCTGACAGAGAAACAAGGAGGCCTTGTCACCTTTGGTAGCAACACAAAGGGTAAGATTGTTGGGACAGGTAAGGTAGGTAAGTGTACTACCTGTTCCATTGAAGATGTCATGTTGGTTGAAGGTTTAGCATATAATTTACTTAGCATCATCCAACTATGTGATAAAGGATGCAAAGTTATTTTTGACTCTCAATGCTGCAAAGTTTTTGAACATGATTCCTAAACTGTTAAATTTTCTGGTAAAAGGATAAATAACACTTACATGATAGACTTAGATGATATACAACATTCTAACCTATGCCTTACTGCTAGCAGAGATGACTTAGCATTTTTATGGCATCATAGGTGTAGACACGCCAAAATTGACGCTATGTTGATCAAATCTCATGTCACTATGTTGACGTCCCAAAGTGAACTTCAATACATTCATAATATGAAGTTTTTCTATTTTTGTGTGTTTTTTTTGTTTGTTCTTGCATTTTTGTGATTCGCGACCTGAAGAGGGGCGTTATTTTAAAAGCGACCTTACCTAGGGCGTGTTCAAAAGAAAGGATGACCAAATGTCAGGGCGTCAATTCCTGGTATTATCCGGTTTCAAAATAAATTCCAATTACTGATTGGCGTCCTTCCTCAGGGCGTGTTTTCAAGTAACGCCTTTATCTCAGGCGTTTTCTCATAATTTTCAAATAAAGAAAGTTTTATTTCCAAATTTAAATCCAAGAAGTGACGCCCTTGACCAGGTCGTGTTATGGAGTAACGTCTTAAGGTAGGTCGTCAATTCAAATTTGACGCCCTTCTGAAGGTCGCGTTTTATGTTTCGGTGTCCTGTTTGAGTGTGCCTTTCCTGAATAGTTCCCTGCCTTCTTTGGTCACCTTGCTCGATCAGGGAACTGGAGTCCTTGCCATTGATAACCATTGCCCGTTCTTATCTTCCCAAATCTGTGGTTATCTTGATCTAAACCCTATATAAGCATGCTCTGGTCGATCTTGACAGAGGTTGCCGAGGTCAGAGGTTATACATATAGATACATACAGGGTTTACAGAGGCTCTCTTCATCTTCTTCCTGTGCGATCTTTTAGAAGAGCTCTCTGCTTCCTCTTCTTCCTGCCGGCAGCATCAACCCCGGTTCCCCTCTATTGTCGTCAGGGACAGTAGGGGTCTTTTGCTTATCTATTTTTGCTTTTCCATTGGTCATCATCCACCGTTTTCTTTTCTTGCATTAGTATCATATTTCTCCTTTCCTTAACTCTTTAAAGGTTTTTAAAACCAAAAAAAGAGGTGCGCATGTTGTGTTCTCTTTCATCATCGTATCTTCTATTTGGGATTGATACTACATTCACTCTTGGCTGAGCCATCTTTTTTACTTGTTTGTTCTTTTTTGCAAGGGTAATCAATAAGGAAAACCCCCTTCATCGGCCGGCCGATAGAAGGAGGAGGAAGGAATTCACAATCCATCCCGCATCCCACTTATCACCAGGTATTCGCGATCATTTATTTTATTATTGAGGTAACCCCTCTGGCGATCACTCTCCTTTATAGCACCACGTGCTTTCTTTTGTCTTTGTTATCATCTCCATCCTTTTATATATCTCATATGAGTGGTTTGTTCCACATGTGTGGATTTATCACGATCTACAAATTGGCGATCACGGTGGGGCTTCCACTGTTTTTCTTTTGATTACCATCTCCTATTGGCACCCACGTGTGCCCTTTCCTATTGGCACCCACGTGTGCCCTTTCCCCTTCGGCACCCACGTGTGCCCTTTCCCCTCGGTACCCACAGTACCCCTCCTTTTGTGCCATACGGGCACCCTCCACCGTGCACACTGCACACTCCCGGGATCAGCCAGTTTGTGATCTGAATTAACGCCTCACCCAGAGGCGTGTTTTAATTTAACGCCTTCATCCAGGGCGTCTGATTTATGTTTAACGTCTTCTGATAAGGCGTGCTTCATACGCTGTTTGTGGATTCACGCCCTGCCCCAGGGCGTCTCTTTATTGCTTAGCGCTTCACATCAAGGCGCGTTTCCAGATTTGACGCCCTCTGCCGAAGGCATCCTTTTCACATATAGCGCCTCACACCAAGGCGTGTTTTCTCCATTGCCTGTGGGATCCCCAGGGATTCACGACAGTCTCACTGTCATCTTTTTGTTGATAGCAACCGTGGCTAGGTCGTCTCTTTCCTGTGATTTTACAGAACCCTGTTGTCTTTGCTTATTCATGTTGCATTGATTCTTATATTGATTATTTGGCTATATTGGTGTGATCTGCATATCTTGGCTTGCATCTTGTGGCATTTGGTTGAGAGACCTCCTCTCTCTACACTAGGATTCCACACACCTCTCTTGGAATCGGGACAACCCTCAATTGAGCATTCCGTCTCTTTGGACCGGAAATCCCTTTTCCAAGACCTCCGTAAGTCCCCGCACCCGTGGATTACCTCACGGACGCCGGGCTGGTTGTACCCTTGAAGTACCCGGAGTATAGAGAACCCATCGTTGGTGAAGAGAGAGAAAGAACCTAGTTGACCCGGAAGTCACACTTGGATCCAAACTAGGTTTCACTTTGCAAAAGGAGTGAATTATTCTACAAATTAATCCACTCTAATCTCAAGCATAACACTAAAATTTTACGTTCATCTCAACTTGATTGCATAAATTTGGTTCGATTGATTTGCTTAAAGTTTGCTTGGATTGAGTGCTTTTTGTGTGATAACCCCTTTCATAAAAGCTTTCCCCCTTCTTAAACATGAAACTCCGTTCAGGTAAGATCACCAACATGGCAAGCTATGGGTACACTTATGATGATGTGGAAGAAAATATCTTTGGACAATCTTATGAGGTCCCCCACCAAGATTTCATCTATCACGAGGGGAATTACCCTCCTCCTCATTCTCATTATCCATAAGTTCACGTGGTTGACACCACTTCCCAAGAAGTTGAGCCCTCCTCTCAGGCTGTACCTCTCAACACCTCGGGGAATTCTTCCCCATCCATTAATGTCACCGATTTAATTAAAGCTTTGTCTCAGTTAGATGATTCCCAACGGCAGGCTGTCCAAGCCGCTTTGAAGGGGAAGTACGTTCCCTCTTCCTCCTCCAACTCCCCTCCGGCCGTGAGTGGCCATCACATTGTTAATGACCAGGCGGTCTTGCATAAACCTCCTTCCCGTCCACCAACGCCCGTTGCGGCCATGCTGGCCCAACAGGCGAGCTATTCTGCGGTTAGGCACCAGTTTCTCCAACCTCCTCAAATTCTACGGACGCCTATACCGAATTCTTTCATTCAAAATTCGGCCCCAGTCGAGTCTGATACTAATATTCTACTGCTTCAGAAGTTGGCTAGCATGGAAGAGCAACTTAAGAAAGTCACTACGGCCAAGAATGCCCCAGAAATCTCTTTCCCCACACTGCCAGTCTTCCATCTGCCACCCTCTGAGATGCCGAATTTCCAGCGATACAATGGAACTGGTAACCCTTTCATTCATTTGAAGGATTTCAGGTATGAGACCTCCTTCTGGCAAGACAACAAGGCCTCTTTGGCTTATCTTTTCAGGATATCTCTAGAGGGGCCAGCCCTTGAATGGTTCTATTCATTGGATCCTGCTGATGCCAGTGACTTTGATATTGTCCAGAATAAGTTCTTGGAGAAGTATAGAGATCGGGTCGGACCTTCCCTTTCACTCACAGACCTGGTTGCAGAGAAAATGAAGCCCGAAGAGGACTTCATAATATTTGCTGATAGGTGGCGTTCAATGGCCGAGAAGTTGAAAGATACATTGGCGGAACAAGAACAGGTCAAGATGATTATTTCCAATTCAACTCCTCAGTTCCGGCATATATTGGCCATGAACAGATTGGCAACCATGGAGGAGCTCTATGAAAGAGCTCGTTATATCCAAACCCAGATGAAAGATTCGCCCATCATGGGCATATTTGAACCAAAACCCAAGCTGTTCAAGAAAAATACAAATGTCAACAATAGCGGGCCCACGACTGAGGGCACCATTGCCAATGAGCAGGTTGGCGTAGTTGGCCACCCCCACTACCAATCTAACTCGTGACCTCACCCACCTCCACAACAAACCACTCCTTTCAACTCCACTCCACAACACCAATTTGCATCTCAACACTCTTTTGCTCCACCACAAAACCAAGCGCCCCGTGCTGACCCTCCAGCTCCCCAGCAGTACCACCAAGTACCACCACCTTCCAACTATGGCCAACAACAACAACGGAGACCACCACTTGGCCCCAAAAGGGACCACTACCCTCCACTACCAGAAAGTCTCCCGGATATTTTCAATGCCTTAATGGCCGCCAACTTGCTCGTATTACCAAGGGAAAGGACAGCGTGGCCCGCTAATGTTGACACATCCCGTTACTGTGCTTTCCATCGCGCCCCTGGTCACAACCTTGATCGTTGCTTTCACTTCAGAGATTATATTTATGATCTAAATGACCAGGGCGGCATCAATTGGGATGAAATGAGACAATTCATCGCCACCATGAAAGAAAGAAGGCCTCCTCGGCAGCAACATGCTCACCAGCCACAGCAACCAGCTCCTCAGCAACAACAGCAAGCTCCAGCACCACAGCAGGATATGGGGATTATCCACAATCCATGGCCGGAGCACCCGCCAAATCAGCAGGTGAACCCTGTCACGTCTCTCCATGAGGTGGAGAGAGGGCAGGGATGGCATGAAGAAAACGCCTCTGTCGAAGCATTTAATCACAATCAAAACCAACCGCCGCGCCTTTTGCGCACTCTCCTTCCTTCTTCTCCTACTCCCCAATTGGGCCGTTCCCTTCTACGCCCCATCAATCCATCTCCTTCAACTAATTCCCCATCCTTGCCGGCTCGCCCCCTTCTTACCCGTTCTCCACCTCCGCAGCCTACCGCACAGCAAACTTCTCCCTCTACCGCCAACCCTTCACCATTGCCATCCAGGCCACTCCTTAACCGCCCGTCGCCAACGCACGCTGCACCTGCCACCATTACTCCTCCACCGGCAAGGATCCCTCCACCATCAGTTCCCCTACCTTTTGTGCCCAGATCTCTCCTCGTTCCACCCCCCAACTCTCCTCGTATTCGGGTATCCCTTTCTACTCTTACGCTTCCTACGGGGGCATCTTTGTCGAACTCTTCATCAGTACCCCCCACGGGGGCTCCTTCTGCAAACACCCCTCCACCACTTCTTAACGCCAATACACCTTCTTCTTCTAATCCTCCTCCTACACTTGCCCCGACAGAGGCACGGCAGAATGTGGCACCACTCCGCAGTGGACGGATCTTCCACCGTATCTTCCATCAAAGAGAGCTAGAGCCCGTGCAGGGGCCGCAAGAGCAAGAACAAGAACAAGAGTCAGTGCCAGGGACTCAGTATGATTTGTTAAAGCTCTTGGACCGGACTCCGGCAAGGATTTCAATCCTGGAATTGATTAAAAGGTCCACCACTCATCAGATAGCATTGAAAGAATATTTGCAAAAAGTGATGGTCAACGAGGACATTCCAGTTGAGCAGATAGTCACCGTTTTAACGCCCGCTAGCAATCAATCGGCGATTACTTTTCATGAACATGAATTAGCACCTCTCCCAGCGAGAAAGTACGCTCTATGCATCACAGTTGATATCAATAAGGTGGCTATCAAGCAATGTCTGGTAGACACTGGGGCATCCATCAATGTCTTGCCCCCTAGCACCCTGAAGTTGTGTGGCATTCCGGAAAGCCAAATTCGGCCGTCCACCATAACGGTCACTGCATATGATAACACGAAGAAGCCTCCTCTAGGCATGATTACTTTAAAAGTAAGTTTGGGTCCAGCAACAATCACAGCTGATTTTCATATTTTGGACATGGATCCAACATTTAATGGCATTCTTGGCCGTCCCTACATCCAGCAGCTTGATGCAGTGCCCTCCACAAATCATCAATGCCTCAAGTTTCCACACAAGGGCCGCATTGTCAAGGTTACCAGTATGCCAATTCTGCCAGAGGAGGACATCCACTTGGCTTCATCAGTTCCGTCTATTTGGCCTACCAACAAGCCGTTGCTATCAGTGCTGGACGCCCCCAGCCCACAGTCAATGCTATCCGAGACTGTCACAACAGTTGCTATGACACCCCTGCCTTCCAAGGGGAAGAAAGAGAAAACTATGATGAATACCCTTGGCTGGAACATTCTACTAAAAATGGGGTATCAAAACGGCAAAGGCCTAGGTATCAAACTCCAGGGCAGGACTAAGCCTGTTAAATCCCAGAAGCTGATTGCACGAGGTGGCTTGGGCTACCAAGGGTCGGGCAAAAATGAAGAAGAACCTTGGGCAGTTATGACATCCACTTTGAAGACTGACCGTCAGCCGCTTATCTGGACATTGAAGACACATTTTGTCACAGGTGGCGTTCAGAATAATGAGCAAACTACTAAAGTCACTTCCATGCTGGATTGCCAGGATGTTCATGATAGACAGTTTGCTCGTCATATAGCTCCGTTGGTCACATATAAAGCCCTGGAGTCTTTGAGACCAGATAAAAGAAGGAAAATGGACGATCCGGAATGTGACTGGTACAGGTGGTTTGACATGAATGACATCACTATTTCTCTGAGCCGTCTCTTTATGCCAACAGATCCGGAATGGCCGCCGTTGATACATGAATTGATTGAAAAGCCGGCCGTGATTACAGACAAGAGGCAGTTGCTAAGTGATTACACAGACACTGGGGACCCAGATGTTCCGTTTGAAGAAGGTTTCACTGTGGACAGGCTGTGGGCCGGCCTCTTTTCCCTCACTTCCATGCATCCATCTCTGCTTTCATCTTTATATTCTCAACTGTTTTCTCGCGTGCCGAGACCGCCTCCAATCATGGTCAGCTTCTCTCCAAGTTCGTATCAAGTTTTTGTCACAAATCTTTCCTCGCTCCTCGAGCGATTTTCTGAACTCTCCATCACACCCCAGCGTGGGCCATCACTGATTCAATCTTTCTCCGATCATGCAATTTCCACTCCTCCTGCTATTCTCCCTTCACACTGCTTTCTTCTTGAAAAAGAAAATAAAAATGAAGATAATGTTGAAAACGAAAAAAAAAAAATGCCAAATCCCCAACTTTCCAATCCTCCATCTCTGTTGAGGAGACTTCCTATCTCCTTCACGAGTGCGTCCCAACCCAGGGGCCACTCTTCCCGGATTCCTTGATAAATCTCTTCTCCCCCTCTGGTGAGGGGTCTTCTTCAGTGTCACCTCCTGTATCCGCTTTTTCACCCCCTTCTTTACCCTCTAATGATCAAGCTAGTTGTTCCTCTTCTTCTAATAATAAAATTCGTGGGGTAGCTTCACATAAGAAACCCAAGGGTAAGTAGATTCCCCGTAGATTTTTGTTGGAATTAACCGTCAAATGCCGAGCCTGTTTAGCCATTTCAGAATTTGTGGAGGATCCAATCATCCTGCCAGAATTGGAATATGAGGATACTTGTGCTTCTTACGAGGGTTTGGGTGTCTATGAAATCATGAATGATGAAGACCCTATTGAAGAGGGGGAAGAAAGTTATGAAAAATATGAGGACGAGGCAGATGCCTTTGCTAGTGGCATGAGAAGATTCGACGAACCATCAGCCTCAGTAGAAGAGCCTACCAAAGAAATTAATTTGGATACCGAGGAAGACCCTAGGATCATCCTCATTAGCAAGAATTTGCCGCCCTCCGAAGAGGAGGTGCTTATTTTGGTTCTTCAAGAATATAAGGACACGTTCGCATGGAGCTATGAAGATATGCCCGGATTAGACCCTGCGCTCGTTGAACACCGCCTTACACTTAAGACAGGGTCTGTACCGGTCAAGCAACGGTTGAGGCGTTTCCACCCTAACATGGCTTTGAAAATAAAAGAAGAGGTCGACAAGCTCCATAAGGCTAGATTTGTCAGAGTTGTCCTCTATCCTAACTGGGTGGCTAACATCGTCCCGGTCATGAAGAAAGATGGAAAGGTTCATATTTGTATAGACTTCCGGGACCTCAACTGTGCGTGTCCTAAAGATGACTTCCCCCTCCCTCATATTGATGTTCTAATCGATAATACGGTAGGATTTGAGACTCTCTCTTTCATGGACGGCTTTTCGGGCTACAATCAGATTCGCCTAGCTGAGGAAGATCAAGAGAAAACATCATTCACTACACCGTGGGGCACATACTATTATGTGGTCATGCCCTTTGGACTCAAGAATGCCGGAGCCACCTACCAGAGGGCTATGATGGTGATTTTTCATGACATGATTCATATTTATATTGAGGTATATGTGGATGATCTGGTAGTGAAATCAAGAACAAGGATTGAGCATCCTGGGGTTCTAGCTAAGGTCCTGCAAAGATCACGAGAATACCAATTGAAGATGAACCCCAAAAAGTGTGTATTTGGCGTTTCTTCAGGGAAGTTGCTTGGTTTCATTGTTAGCAAGAGGGGAATTGAAGTTGATCCCAACAAGGCAAAGGCCATTAGAGACATGCCTCCTCCCAAGAATTTGAAGGAAGTTCGAGGATTAATCGGGAGGTTGTAATTTATTCGCCGCTTCGTCTCTCAGCACTCACAAAGGTGTAGGCCGTTTTACGAGCTTACTAAGTCGGGAGTCAAATTTGATTGGGACGACAAGTGTCAGGCAGCCTTTGATGGATTGAAAGATTATTTGGTCAATCCTCCTGTCCTGAGGCCCCCAATTCCAAGCAAACAGCTTGTTCTTTATGTTTCTGTCCTGGATGACTCTGTAGGTGCTGTCTTGGCTCAAGTGGATGAAGAAAGTAAGGAGAGGGCAGCATACTATTTGTCTAAACTTCTAAACCCCTGTGAGCAGAGGTACTCAGCCATGGAGAAGACTTGTGCTGCTTTGGTTTGGATAGTCCAGAAATTAAAACACTATTTCTTAGCTCACGAGGTTCACCTCATTGCACGCATGAATCCGATCAAATTCCTTCTTGAAAAATCTATCCTCACTGATCGATTAGCACGCTGGCAAAGCTTCCTCTCTCAATTTGACATCACTTACATTCAACAGAAAGCTATCAAAGGCTACGCCATTGCCAAACACCTTGCTCATCACCCTCTCCCCCGCTTTGATCCTGTCAATTCGGAGTTTCCAGATGAAGAACTGATGTCCATTAATCAACCCCAGGATCCTATGTGGACATTACATTTCGATGGAGCTCTAAATTCCCAAGGAAGAGGGATCGGCATGGTTCTTTTAACACCAGAAGGGGTCACCATCCCATTTGCTGCTCGGCTCACTTTCCCTGTCACCAATAATATAGCTGAGTATGAAGCTCTTTTGGCCGGTCTTCAAACCGCTCATCAATATGGTGTCACCCATTTGAGGATTGTTGGTGATAGTCAGCTTATTCTACGCCAGGTGCTCGTCAAGTGCCGCACTATCAATCCCAAGCTCAAACCCTACCAGGAACTTGCTTCAGCTTATGCCAAGCTCTTCACCAAATTGATTTTCGTCCATGTTCCTCGTAGCCAGAACATCTTGGCTGACGCCCTTGCCTCTTTAGCTTCTGCTTTAGTCTTCCCTCCTTAGCGTGATTTTCATGTTCCTCTGATTCATCAGCGCGACACTCCAGCTATTAAGGATCGTGCATTCCTCGATATTAGGGATCAAGTGCTCGAAAAGGTCAAGCAGAGGGAAGCTCTTAAAGGCAAAGAGGTCATGTTATTAGATTGACAAGAAGAGCTGGCTGACGAAGAAAAACCTTGGTATTATGAGATTGCCAGATATTGCAATAATCAGTCCTATCCTGAAGAAGCCACTGTGGAAGAAAAGAAAGCAATCAGAAGAGTGGCTCAGTGTTATGTCTTGGTTGGAGGTGTGCTCTACAGGAGAGGGCTCACCGGTGTTTTATTAAGATGCCTCGACGATGATGAATCATGGAAAGTTATGGAAGAGGCGCATTTTGGGGTGTGTGGTGGTCATGTGAATAGCCAGATGCTAGCTAAGAAGATCCTTAGGCTAGGTTTCTATTGGCCCACTCTAGAAGAGGATTGTTCTATCTATGTTCGAAGGTGTGTTAAGTGCCAACTGCACGCCGAAAAAATTCATTCTCCTGCTTCTTCACTCCATCCTATGTCCTCCCCATGGCCTTTCTCCATGTGGGCTTTTGATATCATTGGACCTCTTGGTGACTCGAACCTCCTCACGAAACAAAAGTCGTTCATCCTGACGGCAACGGAGTACTTCACCAAGTGAGCGGAAGCAGAAGCTTACGTGGAGATTAAAGAGTCAACTGTCTGCAAGTTCATAATGAAGAACATCATCACGAGATTCGGCATTCCAAGCATCATCGTCACCGACAATGGACCTCAATTTATCTCTCAAGAAATCAAGGATCTCTGCAACAGGTACAACATTGCATTGCATCATTCTTCTCCCTATTATCCGTAGGGCAATGGCCAAGCAGAGGCCACTAATAAAACTTTGATAAAAATTGTCAAAAAGACGTGTGAGGCTAATAAATTTTCAGATTGGCCAGACAAGCTAGTTGAAGCTCTCTGGGCCTATCGCACTTCCATTCGTACCCCCACTGGGCAAACCCCTTTCGCCCTTACTTATGGAATGGAGGCGGTAGTCCCTTGCGAGATTGTCATTCCCTCTCTGTGAGTACAATTTGACAAGGAACTCTCTATTGATGAGTGTCGTGATTCACTCCTTGCTCAATTGGAACTCCTAGATGAGAAGCGTTTGGTCACCGCTGAGCATGCGCGCATTTATCAAAACAGGCTCTCACGTTTTTATCAAAAGAAAGTTATTGAGAGAAAATTCAAAATCGGTGAGATGGTAATTAAAAGAATTTTTGTAAAAACCGGTGGGCCTCGCTCAAAACTCCAACCCAATTGGGAAGGACCGTTTGTTATAAAAGACGTTTTTCCTGGCAATGCTTATAAATTGATTAATGCTGAAGGAGAAGACCTAACTCACCCTTGGAATGGTTTGTATCTTAAGAAATACTATCCTTGATTCAAAAATCCAAAAAAAATATATACATATCCAAACAAAAAAATATAAATATTTCCAAAATCAAAAAAAATGAATATTGAAAAATTTTCAAAAGGGTTGCCATGGCACACGATGGGCCTAAAATCTGAAAGGTCAAAATTCAGAATTCATTCACCAGTCTTGTTAAACTTAAAACGGGGTTGACACACACACACACTAACACGCTTTATTCTTGAACTCAAACGGTGCAAGATCCGATGGAAAGTCAAAACCTGACTAAAGGTGAAGGCAATGCCCATTCTTTTCCTCTTCGGCCCATAAGGGAGGAAGGGACGCCTCGAGGTAGATGCGCCAAGCCTACTCGCCGCCCTAGTAAGTGGAAGTCAGGGCCCAAAAGGGAGCAAATGCCACAAAAGCCCAAGTACAATTAGGTTGTTCATCAATACAAGTCAATTTCAAAGTGAAAGTCAAATGGTGAAAAGAAAAGCATATCAAGAGGGCAAAGTCCCCGCAAGGAAAACCTTGGGCGTATGCGTGC
Organism: Amorphophallus konjac; assembly: GCA_022559845.1. Lineage (NCBI taxonomy): Eukaryota > Viridiplantae > Streptophyta > Magnoliopsida > Alismatales > Araceae > Amorphophallus > Amorphophallus konjac. The sequence goes on along the minus strand of CM040121.1, from coordinate 295,004,826 downwards.
AATATAAAAGAGGCAAAAAGACAACAAAATTTCCCTACGCCAAAGACCGAACCCCAACAGGCATAGGGTAGGGGAGGTAACTTTACCTCGAGCATCTCAGAATCCCTTATGGGCTTCCCTTATATTTTCTTCCATCCTTTCTATGTGGTAAGTCACGAACTGGCAGGATGGTCAAGACGGATTTAGGAAATTGCACTGTACGAAATCTCGAATACAAGTCAACTATGATCACGTCGACTCCCTTTTAATTACTCAAGAAAGGTAAATGAATTTTAGATGGTGACCGTGTAGGACCCGTGGTCTTGATAGCCTTGTCAACCCATTTTTGCAGAATAATTCAATTAACGCCTTTGTCTAAGGCGTGTTCAAGTTAATTAACGCCTTTGTTTAGGTCGTCTCTTTCCAAATAACGTCCTTGCGCAGGTCGTTACTTTCTCAAAAAATCAAATTCCCTTTTCAAATTCACGCCGTCTTCTAGGGCATCTTTTATGTGAATCACGACCTTCTCTAAGGCGCATTTTTCAGAAAAATAACAAAAAATATATATAAATGAGTGAAAAAAATGCATTCTCCAAGTATGCTTGCATTTCTGCATGGGCATCTTTATTTATGGTTTGCATATGTGTGCTTGCATGTTGCATCTCCCCGTTATCAGTTATTTCATTTACCTTATTTGATTAAAGGCTTGGCCCCTTGACCCGTCATTAAGGTCAAAATATTGATACCCCTTACTTATTGAGCAAGGGGCCAAGTCGAATAGATGAATTAACCTGTTTGTTCAAAGCATGGATTACAGTTGCAGGAACAGGGTAAAACGAAGCAAAAACGAAGAACGTGGAAAGAGAAAAGTACACAAACACAAGTCCACAACCACACAAAGTGCTCAGGTAAACAAAAGCTCAAATCTCATATATATATATATATATATATCTCATGTCTATCGTGTGTACAAGTGTGAGGGTGGAGGAGTACAAGTACAGTCTCTCAGCTCTCGCCTCTACCCTCCTCTCTCCTGCTCTCAACCTCACCCTCGGCATCCCGAGGCGGTGCTGGTGGAGGGGGCATGGAGCCCCGTGAAGCTGCTGGGTGTCGAGCCTGATCCCCTGCCTCGCTCCTCGATCAAAAAGAAGAGCCCGCCATGTACGAAGAATCACCAAGGCAGTACCCTGCCGCTTGTGCCCGCTCTCGGCCTCGCTGGAGACGCTCCTCAGAAACTCGTAGCCGCTCCTGAGAAAGGACTAGCTGGGTCCTTAGGTCCGCCAGCTCCTCGTGCTCACGAGCACGCTCCTCGCGCTCCCGGGCACGCTCCCTCCTCTCCAACTCAAGAGCCACCCGCAGCTCGGCCACGTCCTGAGGCAGCTCCTCGCGTCGTCTCAGGGTCCTCTCTAGCTCTAAGATCCACTGCTCGTGGATCGCCAACTCGGTACGTGCCGCCCGTAGCTGTGTGCTCTGCAAACAGGTAACAAATCATCAACTCAACAATTTATGAAATAAAGCAACACATGACTAAATAAAACTCACCTGAGCAGTCATCGCCTGCTGTCCCTCGCAGACGCAGGCAAGAGCGGCTCGAAGCTCCTCAGTCTGTAAAATGAATTTTCATCAGTGCACAATTATATAATCAATATTTGAATGGATTTGTGTTTTGGAATTTACCCGTGAGGCGAGGTCGCGCTCCGCTGCCTCAACCTGTGCCTCTGCTCCTGCCAGCTGCTCTGCTAGTGCAGTCGCCTCTACATTGGGTCCCCTCAAGCTGGAGGCCTCCCCTGGATCTCTCCTCACTGCTCCCTACTGGGCACGCTGCATTCATTGAAATCGTCAGTGGCTAATCATCAATAATTCAATAAAAACACATTTGCATATAGAAATAATTTAAACACTCACCAGGGTCTCTAGGTCGGCCCGTGTGGCGGCCAGCTGGTCCTCCAGGCTGTGTAGGTGGGCCTGGGCATCCATCGCCGCTATGTCTCGTGCATCCTGCATACATTACATATTAGTCACATGATAGCCACATAAATATTTGCATTTAATTTAGAAATAAGTGCATTCATACATACCCCTAAGACCCTCATCTGGGGTCGTCCGGCGTAAACCTCCCAGTAGCGCCGGAGGTACTCGGAGCTGTCAGTCGCCCGAGAGGTGACTCTGGTCCAGCCTCGCTGCCAGTCGGCGTACTGCTCCTCGAACCGCACTCTCCAGTCGATCGCCTTTGTGCGACCGCGCGTCTTCTTCCCGATCCCTCGTGGCTCGCCGACCTCAATCCACTCCTGATGCAGGCCCAGGGTCCTCATCACTAGCCTAAGCCGTAACGGCTCGATCTCGCTCAAGCAGTGGACCCACAGCTCATGCTCAAAGCGAGGTCGCCCCGCTATGACCCACGGCTGGCCCTCGTATGTCATCCCCTCATAGGGTCTCCATCGCACATGCATTCATAAACATACATATCATCATAATTTCATCATCATCATAATAAATTCAAATAAATGCAAAAGAAAGATGCATAACATTCATCATACCAGCGAGGGAGGGAAGTCGCGGAACTCTCTTCGTAGAACCCACAACTCGTAGCCCAGTGGGGCCCCGAACACCACCGGCAGCCAGCGCCGCGCTAGAGGGAAAGCTCCCTCACCTCCAGGCCGTGGGTCGACGCGCCCCATCGGCATGTATAGGTGGCTCCAAACCTGCATCCATGCACTACATTAGTGAGGCATTCACATGCATAATAAAAGAATAAGAAAAGAAAAGAAAAAGAGAAAAATGCATACCTGAAGAAATGGTGAGAAGCCGCTGACGGTCGTCTCTCACCCTGTCCCCGTGGACAGGTCGGCCATCAAGTGCACCAGTAGTGCCGCTCCCCAGGCGTAGCTGCCGACTCCCTCCAGATCCTCGAGTATCCCCAGGAATCGGCAGTTGATGACGTCGCCCTTTGTCCCCAGCAATAGCCTCCCCAGTAGCAGCAGCAGGAACCTCCTCAAGTCTCGGTCCGCGCTCTCCCCGTCAGCTGGGTCCTGGCAGTAGACCGCTCTCGCCCCGTCCGTCAGTCTCTGTGAGAACTGCTCCAATGACTCCCCTGATCTATGCCTAGCATCCCCTAAGCCCATCACCATAGTCAGGTCGATGCGGAAGATAGTCCTACACTCGCTGGGAGTCTCGTAGACCATCTCTAGCCCTAGCAGTCTCTGGGCGAACTCAGTGTAGTCAGGGTAGGTGATCCCACTCACAGCCTCACCGTCTACCCTCAACCCGATGATCCTAGATACGTCCTCCAGGGTAGGAATCATATGCCCCCATGGCATCAGGAATGCCCGACTAGACCTGTCCCATCTCTCCCTCAGAACCTGGATAAGTGGTAGGTCTGGTCTAACTGGCTCTATGGATAGGAAGGCCCTGAATCCCATGGCGTCTACCCTAGTTCTCTGAAACTCGGGGAGGCCGTGGTATGCCGCCCGGACCATGACCCAGGAGATGCGCGTCCTCATCAACCCCTGCATGCATAGAGAAAGAATTTTTGGCTTAATTGTTTTGATTATTCATGTGGAAATTCATTTGATTGCCTTGGGTTGAAATGTTGATGTTTGGTTTAATTAACGACCATCCCCAGGTCGTGGCTTGTTCAATTGGCGCCCCTAAGGAGGGCGCGGTTCTTAAGTGTGCTGTGAATTAACGACCTAGACTAGGTCGTTGTTTATCGAATTAACGCCTCTGTGTTGGGCGTGGATTTGTGGTTAAATTTCTAATTCCTAACGATGTTTCAATTGACGCCCATCCCGGGGTCGTCTGTTGCTTAAGTCACGCCCCTGTGTGGGACGTTGTTTTCAAAGCGGGGTTTTGGAGTCTCATAATAAATTTGAAATTAATGATTTGACGACCGCCGGTTTGGTCGTCTTTTATTGAATTAACGCCCTGGTGGGGGGCGTTGTTTTCATGGTTTTCACAAAATGACATAGAAATAACAGCATGCAAAACAAATTCATGGAAAAATATTTGAAATAATTAAAGCATGGAAATTAATGGAAATTAACAGTATGATATGAAAAATGATGAATTTAAATGGGCGACATGCTATAGGGCGTGTTTTCATGAAATTAATTATTTTGCAGAAAATAATTTGAACTAACGCCCTTGGGATGGGCGTTTCATCTCTAAATCACGCCCCCATGGGGGGCGTCTCTTTTCTGAGTTGCAGGGTTTCTACCCCAAGGGCTATGGAAAATGCTGAAAAATAAAAATAAAATTGCAAAAAAATTGGAATTGGGGTCAGGGGCCTACCTTCTTATGCTTTGGTTCTTGGGGTTGGGGCCGTGGCTGGCGTGGTTGCCGGAGCTGGCCGGGGCGTGGGCCGGTCGCCGCCATGGACGGTGGCTCGCCGACGTCCTCATCTTCTCCATCTTCTTCCCCCTCGCCCTCTTCGTTTCCTCCCTGTCCATCTCCACCGTCTTCATCTTCTTCACCTCCTTCGTTGGCCTCTTGGCCTCCTTCGGCCTCGTCGCCGGCCTCCACGGCATGTTCTTCTTCGGCCGCCATTGGAGCATCCTCCATGGCGTTATCTTCACCGGCGTGGGCTAGCTCGTCCTCGCCCAGGTCGACAACTTCTGGGGCAGTCACACGCTGCCGCTTGGGTGCGCCACCGGTCATGGCTAGGGCTAGGGTGTAGAGAGGGGAAAGAGAATGAGAGAGATTGAGAAAGGGAGAACGGGGGGGTTTCGGTTAGGGCTTGCAGAAGAACGGAGGGAAAAAGGATGAAGGAAGAAGAAGAAAGGGGGAAAAGGGGGGGGTTTAGCAAGCGAAAAGAAGTCACGCCCTGAGGAAGGGCGTTTCTTGTGGAATTGACGACCCGACATGAGGGCGTGTTTTGATAATTGACGACGTCACCTGAGGCGTTATTTTGGTTTGCATGGGGAATGATAACCGTCGTCAGACGCATTCAATGAGGATTGATTGATGTGACGGGGGTCATAATTGCTGTTCTTGATTAGCGACTAATGTTGAGGCGTGATTTGCATGGAACGTGGCTTATTTTGAGGCATTACTTTTGGGATTTCAACGAATATATTTTGGGGAATTTGAATCAATTAACGCCCTGGATTAAGTCATTTTTTCGTTAACGCCTATATTTGGAGGCGTCAATTTTAAGAGCTCGAACATTGAAGACGGCCTGTGCTGAGGCGTCACTTTTAGAATTAACGACATTGCTTGAGTCGTTATTTGCAACAGAATCTCAGGTTATTGGAAGATTTGATCATAAACACTTTGAAATTGGCTCAATAAGAACGTATCATTCATTTATCAGAAAAGAAGATCACATTGCATTCAATGAGCCACTTTGGGCCTCAGTTTTCTCAAAACTGCCACATAAGATTTCCATTGCTCTCTATCTTCATCCAAGCTTTCCACAGGTTGATGAATCTTATTGATCTTCCATAGAGCATGAATGGTTGTGGTTTCTTCTCCATCTTCGTTGCTGCCGAGGTCCCGTATCTTGATTGAAGGAAGATGAGATGGGTCTTCGAATACCTGCCGTGGAAGCCCGAGTTGAGGAAGGCATCGGTGTGAGTTATACAAAACGAATTCTGAAGCGCTTATGAGTCGAAGGTCCGTTCCGAGAGAAAATCTTGCACGGAGTTCTTGAGTCTTGAGTATTCCCGGGGCACAAGTGAAGAGGTTCTTTGGCATTACTTTGAGGTGCTCTCTCCATTCTGCTCTCTTCTTGATTTGGGGTATCCGGTTCATCACTCTGTTGCTTATCCCAAGTGAACCGGTCACATAAGAGAGTGGGCTCTTTGAGAAGATTCTTGAGGGCTGTTGGGCCTCATCACATAGATCAAATTTGAAGTGAAGGTCTACCCAACTAGAGAGAGCTAGCATGCATCCGTAGATGGGTCTTCCCATTGCCACCGAGGTAAGCCCGCTATAGAGATAAGCTAGAACAGCCGATCCGATTCCTTCTCCCTCCCATAAGCTCACCACGGCGCTCAACTGTGCCTCCTCTAGAAAATCCTCCATGGATGGGAATAAGAGTGCTCCTGCTAAGCATACCACGAAGGCCTTGGTCACCCGTTCGATCTCTTCTTCTTCTTTAGCTTGATCCGCTCTCTTGTACACCCATGAGGCAAGCTTTAGAAGACTAATTCCTTTAGTGACCTTGATTTGATTCACTAAGTTTGGGCTAGGTATCAATGTGGTTAATAGCTCGTGAGAAGAAATTGGTTTTGACATGTTGGCCATCTTCTCTTCATCCCCTTGCTTCATTCTCTTTAAACCTAAGATCATCTCCAATTCTTCTAATAGGATGGTGGCTTCAAAGGTAGAGAAGAGAAAGGTATGAGTAGAAGGATGCCATATCTCTACAAGAGCTCCTATAGCTGCCCAATCAAGATGGATTTGATCATGGTGTTTAGCATGGGTAACTAGGCTCAGGAGGTGCCATCTTGCTAGGTATACCCTCATATCCGAAGAAAACTTGGAAAGGATAAGTGGCAGCCACTTAATTTTTGTAAATCTCCTAGCTCCTGGGACATTTGGATAATCCTGTGGAAGAAAGAAAAGAAGGAGAATGCATGAGTGACAGAAGTAGTTCAGTGAAGATAAGAAAAGAGAAGAACAGAAGAAATAATACTTTACCTGGTTCATGGAGATTCTACTGCTTATGTGACCGTTGATCTCAGTTAGTCGAGGGGTAGAAGTTTTGGACCTCTTAAACGCCCTCTCCATCTTTGGTTTGCAGGAAGGGCTCGGGCGGTTGCAGTCCTGCCAGAAGAAGAACACGAACAGAAGAAGCAGAGAATAGAAACTCTCAGAGGTTGCGTTGGTTGATCAGAGGAAGTGTCCTCCTTTTATAGAAGTCCGAAGGGTCTTAGGGCTGTTCGGAGTTGTGAGATTGGTTGCTATTAGGACTGGGTTTAGCTTTCGCGTTGGAAACGGAAGCATGTTAATTAACGCCTTCTGTTGGGGCGTCGATTTCTGAATTGACGACCTGACGGAGGTCGTGTTTTATGTAGCGCCCTTTCCAGGGTCATCTTCTTCCTGGACTCTCGATGCATTTCATGCCCTTTGGAAGGGCGTGTTTCTTCTTTTGACGCCCTCATGTCAGGCGCCTTTCATGTTTTTGACGCCGTTCTATCCAGGCGTGAATTTGTGAGCTTATGAATTTGCTTCCCTACATGCTTTGATGAACTTAAGTGCTATTATTTTGTTGGAATTGTTTTTAATTTAGCACTTATGATCATGTTATGCTTTGAATTGAGGGTTATTCATATTGAAATTGTGGGAGGGCTAATGAACTTTCAAGTGCAGAGGATTGCAGGTTTCGAGATGCCCGGATCACTGTTGGAGTAACATCATGTTGTTCTTGTATTTCGTTCCTGTAAGCATTATTACTATATGGTATTCTACGTTATTATAATATATCAAGGACCTTGTGGTTCTGATGAACCTGGAATTTGAGTTCCCCTTCATCAAAAATGGTGATAATTCCAAGAGAGTCTTGATCACATGGATAGGCCGTTAAGTCATCCAAGGTTTGGGACGATGGTTCCACTTTCTAAGATGATGCGCGGACAAACGGGCTTCGGCTTAGTGTCAGCTCAGAGGGATGGATTCTTGACCAAGTCTAGATGGCTTAGCAATATTATCCTTGATTAGTTTCTATTTTAGTTTTTTTTTATTATTATTTCCTTTTAGCCCAACATGCATCATGTAGGACTTTGAGGTTCATGATGAAAATCTTCATATTATGGCGATAATGAAAGTCACTCGTTCTTGATTGAGTTGACATGAGATATTCCACTCCAAATTGAGTACTTTATTCTCTCTGAAGCCGCTCAGGCTGGTTCCTTGAAAATGTTCCTTTGCTAGGTCTCCATCTCAATTCCCTTTATTTTTATGCAAATCCACCTTGCCTATAGCACGTCCACGTTGGCTGGTAATCGCTCTCCAATGGTGTCTCCTTATCGTGCCGCGTGCACATTTTTACTTGTTTAGTTTAATCTCCTTTATCCAGCAAATTGATGTTTCCTTGGAATCACTCGGAGTTGTTTCACTCAGAATCTTGGAAAGATTTCTAATGCTTAGTGTCTGAGGCGTGTCACATCACACCTTGACGTCTACTTATCAGTTCATTCCACTTCATTCCGCTGGTTGCACTTTTGCTTCATTTTCGTCTCACTCCCTTGCAAAGCAGACGCCAAGGCGGGGCAGTTGTAGACACGCCAAAATTGACGCTATGTTGATCAAATCTCATGTCACTATATTGACGGCCCAAAGTGAATTTCAATACATTCATAATATGAAGTTTTTCTATTTTTGTGTGTTTTTTTGGTTTATTCTTGCATTTTTGTGATTCGCGACCTGAAGAGGGGCGTTATTTTAAAAGCGACCTTACCTAGGGCGTGTTCAAAAGAAAGGACGACCAAATGTCAGGACGTCAATTCCTGGTATTATCCGGTTTCAAAATAAATTACAATTACTGATTGGCGTCCTTCCTCAGGGCGTGTTTTCAAGTAACGCCTTTATCTCAGGCGTTTTCTCATAATTTTCAAATAAAGAAAGTTTTATTTCCAAATTTAAATCCAAGAAGTGACGCCCTTGACCAGGTCGTGTTATAGAGTAACGTCTTAAGGTAGGTCGTCAATTCAAATTTGACGCCCTTCTGCAGGTCGCGTTTTATGTTTCGGTGTCCTGTTTGAGTGTGCCTTTCCTGAATAGTTCCCTGCCTTCTTTGGTCACCTTGCTCGATCAGGGAACTGGAGTCCTTGCCATTGATAACCATTGCCCGTTCTTATCTTCCCAAATCTGTGGTTATCTTGATCTAAACCCTATATAAGCATGCTCTGGTCGATCTTGACCGAGGTTGCCGAGGTCAGAGGTTATACATATAGATACATATAGGGTTTATAGAGGCTCTCTTCATCTTCTTCCTGTGCGATCTTTTAGAAGAGCTCTCTGCTTCCTCTTCTTCCTGACGGCAGCATCAACCCCGGTTCCCCTCTACTGTCGTCAGGGACAGCAGGGGTCTTTTGCTTATCTATTTATGCTTTTCCATCGGTCATCATCCACCATTTTCTTTTCTTGCATTAGTATCATATTTCTCCTTTCCCTAACTCTTTAGGGGTTTTTAAAACCAAAAAAAGAGGTGCGCATGTTGTGTTCTCTTTCATCATCGTATCTTCTATTTGGGATTGATACTACATTCACTCTTGGCTGAGCCATCTTTTTTACTTGTTTGTTCTTTTTTGCAAGGATAATCAATAAGGAAAACCCCCTTCATCGGCCGGCCGATAGAAGGAGGAGGAAGGAATTCACAATCCATCCCGCATCCCACTTATCACCAGGTATTCGCGATCATTTATTTTATTATTGAGGTAACCCCTCTGGCGATCACTCTCCTTTATAGCACCACGTGCTTTCTTTTGTCTTTGTTATCATCTCCATCCTTTTATATATCTCATATGAGTGGTTTGTTCCACATGTGTGGATTTATCACGATCTACACATTTTTACTTGTTTAGTTTAATCTCCTTTATCCAGCAAATTGATGTTTCCTTGGAATCACTCCGAGTTATTTCACTCAGAATCTTGGAAAGATTTCTAATGCTTAGTGTCTGAGGCATGTCACATCACACCTTGGCGTCTACTTATCAGTTCATTCCACTTCATTCCGCTGGTTGCACTTTCGCTTCATTTTCGTCTCACTCTCTTGCAAAGCAGACGCTAAGGCGGGGCAGCTGTAGACACGCCAAAATTGACACTATGTTGATTAAATCTCATGTCACTATGTTGACGCCCCAAAGTGAACTTCAATACATTCATAATATGAAGTTTTTCTATTTTTGTGTGTTTTTTGGTTTGTTCTTGCATTTTTGTGATTCGCGACCTGAAGAGGGGCGTTATTTTAAAAGCGACCTTACCTAGGGCGTGTTCAAAAGAAAGGACGACCAAATGTCAGGGCATCAGTTCCTGGTATTATCCGGTTTCAAAATAAATTCCAATTACTGATTGGCGTCCTTCCTCAGGGCGTGTTTTCAAGTAACGCCTTTATCTCAGGCGTTTTCTCATAATTTTCAAATAAAGAAAGTTTTATTTCCAAATTTAAATCCAAGAAGTGACGCCCTTGACCAGGTCGTGTTATGGAGTAACGTCTTAAGGTAGGTCGTCAATTCAAATTTGACGCCCTTCTGAAGGTCGCGTTTTATGTTTCGGTGTCCTGTTTGAGTGTGCCTTTCCTGAATAGTTCCCTGCCTTCTTTGGTCACCTTGCTCGATCAGGGAACTGGAGTCCTTGCCATTGATAACCATTGCCCGTTCTTATCTTCCCAAATTTGTGGTTATCTTGATCTAAACCCTATATAAGCATGCTCTGGTCGATCTTGACAGAGGTTGCCGAGGTCAGAGGTTATACATATAGATACATACAGGGTTTACAGAGGCTCTCTTCATCTTCTTCCTGTGCGATCTTTTAGAAGAGCTCTCTGCTTCCTCTTCTTCCTGCCGGCAGCATCAACCCCGGTTCCCCTCTACTGTTGTCAGGGACAGCAGGGGTCTTTTGCTTATCTATTTGTGCTTTTCCATCGGTCATCATCCACCGTTTTCTTTTCTTGCATTAGTATCATATTTCTCCTTTCCCTAACTCTTTAGGGGTTTTTAAAACTAAAAAAAGAGGTGCGCATGTTGTGTTCTCTTTCGTCATCGTATCTTCTATTTGGGATTGATACTACATTCACTCTTGGCTGAGCCATCTTTTTTACTTGTTTGTTCTTTTTTGCAAGGGTAATCAATAAGGAAAACCCCCTTCATCGGCCGGCCGATAGAAGGAGGAGGAAGGAATTCACAATCCATCCCGCATCCCACTTATCACCAGGTATTCGCGATCATTTATTTTATTATTGAGGTAACCCCTCTGGCGATCACTCTCCTTTATAGCACCACGTGCTTTCTTTTGTCTTTGTTATCATCTCCATCCTTTTATATATCTCATATGAGTGGTTTGTTCCACATGTGTGGATTTATCACGATCTACAGTAGGTTAGGCCATGCTAGTTACACTGTATTGCATAAACTGAATAAGCATAGCATGGTTAGAGGACTTCCTGAAGTTTCCTTTAAGAAAGAAAATAAAATCTGTGATGCATGCACTTAGTCAAAGTTAACTAGAAAGTCATTTAAATCTAGAACAGAAAATCTATCTTCTAAACCCTATGAGCTGATACACATGGACCTTTTTGGGCCAACCAGGTCTGTCAGCTTATCAGGGAGGAAGTATGGGTTTGTCATGGTAGATGACTTCTCTAGGTATACTTGGGTATATTTCTTATCACATAAAAGTGATGCATTCTCAGAATTTTAGGAGTTCTGTCTTAAGAAAAATCAGAAAATTGAAAATATTTTAACTGATCATGGAGGTGAGTTTGAAAACTCACAGTTTGATGAATTCTGCAGGTCAAATGGAATTCATTACAAGTACTCCTCACCAAGGACACCTGAGCAGAATGGTCTTGTGGAGAGGAGGAACAGAACCTTGGTGGAGATGGGTCGTACACTCTTGGTTGAAGGTGGTCTGCCAAGGAAGTTATGGGCTGAAGCAGTAAATACTGCCTGTTATGTAATTAACAGAGCCATGGTAAGACCTTCTACCCAGAAAACACCCTATGAGATCATAAAGGGTAAGAAACCTTCTATCGCTCATTTCAAGGTTTTTGGTTGTAAATGTTTTATTCATATAAATGATAAAAGAGACCTTGATAAATTTGAACCTAAAGGTGAACCAGGAATTTTTCTTGGTTACTCTGAAAACACCCGAGCATATAGAGTGTATAATCTGAATTCCAAAACTGTTGAAGAATCTCCACATATTATTTTTGATGAATCTTTGGTAAAGTCTAATATTGGTCAATGCAGGAATGAAGACAATGGTGATATTCTGAAAGAAGGGAATCCTGTAGACAAATCTGAAGATGAGGAAGGAAATGAAGAGCTTAATGAAGAAGAGCCTACAGTTCAGGGGGAGGTAAATGAAAATCATGATAATGAAATTGTCAACATTAGATATCTAAAAGATCATCCTGTAGATAATGTGATTAGCAATTTGCATGACCCTCCTAGGACTAGAGGCCACTTAAGAATTCAAAATGAATTGAATGCATATGCCTTTGTATCAAATGTAGAACCCAAGTCCATTGACTGTGCTCTTAAGGATGTGCATTGGATTAATGCCATGCATGAAGAGCTCAATCAATTTGACAGGAATAAGGTGTGGCACTTGGTTCCACCTCCTGATCATGAAACAGTCATAGGGACTAAATGGGTATTCAGAAATAAAACTGATGAATCAGGGAATGTCATTAAAAATAAGGCCAGACGTGTAGCTCAGGGGTATAACCAGGAATTTGGAATTGACTTTGAAGAGTCTTTTGCCCCTATAGCCAGGTTAGAAGCTATCAGAATCGTATTGGCTTATGTATGTTCCCTAGGAATAAATCTTCAGCAGATGGATGTAAAATCTGATTTTCTGAATGGGGAAATCAGTGAGGATGTCTATGTGAGGCAGCCTCCTAGCTTTGAATGTTTAGACTTCCCCAATCATGTGTATAAACTTCGAAAAGCTCTCTATGGTCTTAAGCAAGCTCCTAGAGCTTGGTATGACAGGTTGAGTAAATTCCTCACTGATAAGAACTTTACAAGAGGTGTAGTTGATCAAACCATGTTTACTAAGGTAAGTCATTCAGATATTCTTATCATTCAAATTTATGTGGATGACATTATCTTTGGGTCAACTAACCTCAAATTGTGTGAGAAATTCTCTCAGATAATGACTAATGAGTTTGAAATGAGCTCAATGGGTGAGCTCAAATTATTTCTTGGACTGCAGGTGACACAGTCAAAAGATGGAACTTTCATCTCTCAGTCCAAGTACATAAGGGATTTATTGAAGAAGTACAAGATGGATAACCTCAAGAAAATAGCTGCTCCAATGGGTACCTCAACCAGTTTAGATGAAGATCCTCAAGGTAAACCAGTGGACCAAAGGCTATATAGAGGTATGATCGGATCTCTTATATATCTTACAACATCTAGGTCTGATATTCAATTTGCAGTGTGTTTATGCTCTAGATTTTAGGCTAGTCCTAAAGAATCACATCTTAAATCTGTGAAAAAGATTTTTAAGTATTTACTAGGCACCCAAGAGCGAGGTCTTTGGTATCCTGCCAAGTGTGAGTTAGAACTTCTAGCCTACACTGATGCAGATTATGCTGGGTGTCGAGTAGAGAGAAAAAGCACTAGTGGCTATTATCAATTCTTTGGTGGTTGTCTAGTATCTTGGGCATCTAAGAAGCAACACACTGTAGCCTTGTCTACAGCTGAGGCTGAATATGTTGCAGCTGGTAATTGTGCTGCCCAAGTACTTTGGATCAAGCACCAACTAGATGATTATCAGATAAAACTGGAATGTATTCCAATCTTGTGTGATAATACTAGTGCTATATGCCTTGCTAAAAATCATGTTCATCATTCTAAGACTAAGCATATAGAGATAAAACACCATTTTCTTAGAGATGTTGTAAATAAAAAGGAAATTGAAATGAACTTCATTGAAACTGAAAAATAAATTACTGATATTTTTACTAAGCCTCTTGGGAATGAAAGGTTTAAATTTCTTAGAAGAGAACTTGGCTTGTGTAAATTTCAGCATAATGAATAAACTCTCTGATGGCTTGAATAAACCTTGTGAATGTTGAATGTTGCAATAGACTCATGATCATGCATGACATTCATATTTTTTTTGGCATCACCTTCATGATCATCATTACATATCATTTAGTCATGACTGTGTCTAAGCTCTCTCTCATCTAAAACCACATGCATATAGACAGGGGGAGTATTGTTAGAAATTCAGAGTGGTCATCAACTTTATTGAAATCCAAATTCTTTGACCCTGAATGAGTTGAGTCTGACAATATGGCAATCTGTTAGTCAGTTCTGATTCCTAAGCAATAGAAAACAGACTTCTTCATTTATAAGAACTTTAATTGCTTGAAGACTGACTTAATGGTTTAAATTTTATAAACTTTAAAGTTTAAAGATTGCAATCAGTAAATAAGAAAGCTGAAAATTGATAAAGCTCTCAACCCTTATCTTATTTCATGTCAGACAAAGCCAGTTATATCTGAAATCTAAAAACTCATCTAAAATCTTGTTAGAGAAGGCTAAGTATGTGTATTGTCCTTAAATAAGTCATTCTGAAACAAATAAAGGACAGCTAAGAAAGATATTGAAAAACATTGAAAATTAATTAAAAAATAACATTGGTAGAGCAATGACTGGTAAAATACTGAGAAACTAAGTGATCCATCAAAGAAATGGACAATACCTGAGTCATGAGGTGTATCAGTTATCTCTGTATAAAATGATCAAAACAGTAGGGTGGTTTCACTGAGTACCTGGGGGTAACTGGCGTCTGATAAACATGTACCCTCACACAAAAATGTGTAAATCAGTTTTATTGAGTTTGATCATAGGCAGAATGGTCCATCATGTTGAGTATCTAGGGGTATTGGCGTGTGATAAACGTATACCCTTACGCAAAAAGATAAATGGTACCTGAATGCCCTTAATGAAATAATAGTGAAAATGCTATTCCTTCAAAAGAAATTTCAGGGATGTCAATTTGTTTAATTTCAATACATGACCTGGTATCTCTTAACCATTTTTTTATTGAGTTTATGAAAGTAAGATATTTTGAAACTGAATCTCTCATGCAAATGTGATTCTGGTTTATTGTTTTATCATGCACAGAAAACTTATCCATTGATTGTAGTGCATGAACTCTAAATTTTATAGTCTTTAAACCAGAACTCTATCTGAAAGCAGTTTCTAAATTCATATGATTGAAGACTCTGTGCTTTAGAATACTTATTCCTGAACTACTTGTTCAGAATGCCAGTCAGATGATTTCTCTTGTTCCTTCCCTTGTACTTTCTTTCCCCCTCTTTGTTGATGGCAAAGGGGGAGAATTTATTATGTGTTTGGTGAATTCCAGGGGGAGTGTATGCATCATATTATGGCATAGGGGGAGATCTTGTTGGCAGGGAGCTGTTTTCATTTCTCAGCATGCATCCATAGCATCTGCATGACAAATCTGACTAATAATTCATGTCTTTCATCAAAATTACATCTGTATGACAGGATGTTGCTATTCCATATGATAGGGTGTTGCCATCATCAAAAAGGGGGAGATTGTTGTGACTCCTCTGTGTCGATGATGTTGACAATAGCTTTATTTCATTGGTAATAGCTTGTTTTGATTGATTGGCAACTGTTTATGTTTTGATGAAACTATCTCTATCAGATTGTCTATGTGTTCTATGCAGTAAGAGTCTATACATCCTCATGCACACACACACAGGTCTACACATTGCACACACACAAGTCTACACACTCAAAGTCCATACATTGTATTGTTGTGTTTGTGCATCGTTTAGAACATAAGTCTATACATTCACATGGCATGTCTGCACGCTAAAGTCTGTACAGAGCTTGTGCCTATCCGACTAGAAAGTCTGTACATCATATGCGAAGTCTATTCAATGCATGCACATTCATTCAAAGTCTAGACATCGGTGAAGTCTATACATTCACCAGCTTAACTTTCCAAGTCCAGACATCGATGAAGTCTGTACAGCCTATGTGTTCCACGATATCAAGTCTATACACTCCTTGATCTTTACCTACGTTGCACCTGCAAGTCTATACATTGCAGCTGAGTTGAAGTCTGTACAGCCCTTGTTTTGCCAAAGTCTATACATCGTGTCTTGGCTAAGTTTATACATCATGAACTCTCAAGTCTATACAGACCTTGCTTTGCTCAAGTCTGTACAGCCGTTCCTTTGGCAAGTCTATACATCATGCATTCTTAAGTCTATACAGCCTGTGAGGTCCGTCTCACTCAGCGTCTCAAGTGGACTTGAAGTCTATATATTGGAATGTCTTACTTAGCGTCTTTGTGCATGTCACACACTCGCAAGTCTGCACAGTGTGGCACGCAGAGTCTGCACAACTCTTTATCAACAAGTCTGCACATTGCTATAGCACGCATGCAGAGTCTAGACAGTCATGAGCAAGTCTAGACATCGTCTGGTTTCATAACGCATAGTCTGTACATGATGCATTGTGCTCTCATGCTTTAACACTAGGCATTGCAAAGTATGTACATTGGTTACACATTGCACTCCAAGTCTATACACTGCTTCATGCATTGCATATAGTCTGCACAAGTCTGCAAGTTTATACATTGGCTGCTGAATGCTACTCAAGTTTGCACATTCGATAGTAGCAAGTCAATACATCCATGTGTAATGTTCATAGTCTTGCATACGTGAAGTCTGTACATGCTTCAGTGTTGCATTCACTAAGCCTGTACACACCTCAGTCTTGAATATATGAAATCTGCACATGCCATAGCACTGCATATATGAAGTCTATACATGCTCCAGTGGTTGCCTTCATATAGGAAGTCTGTACATCGTATAGCATGCATGTGTTCAAGTCTATACATTGCTGCTGAACGCAAGTCCATACATTACACAAAGTCTGCACATTGCTGTCTTTAACTACGATCAAAGTCTGCACATTGCATTACACTTCAGCAAGTCTATACAATGTCTGCATTGCATACTATGAAGTCTGTACAAAGTGTCGACATTAAACTGATAAGTTCCTTTCGACTGTCTGATAGGGATTCTTTGCAGAGACTGATGACTAGGCACGTGATCCGAGGATAAGGGGAGTGACCAGATTATGACACGTGTACTGAAAGCCTGTTGGATGCTGCCACGTGGTCCAAGCCATTGGGCGGGATATGTGGAGAGCACACGCCCTTCCTGTTGCTGGTATATATATGAAGTTTCTTCCTTCAGAAGAAGCTGATCGGTAAGAAGCAGCCAGAGCTAAGAGAAAAGAACAGAGAGTGAGGGCCTGCACGATCCACAGAGAAGAAGAAAAAGAGAGAAGAAGAGAAAGAGAGAAGAAGAGAAAGAGAGAAGAGAAGATTGAGAGAGTTGAGTTGAGAGAGTCTTTTCGAAGTCTTGTAAATCAGTCTCTTGGTTCAGATACCAGAGCTGATACTGCTCAATTGAGCTACATTCGTTTTGGTTTTCCATTTCGTTTGTTTCTGTCTTTACTATTTTCGAAACTCTTTTGTTATCAAGCTACGAGCCAGCAATTGCAGTGGAGGTTTCCACTGGACAGGTGAAGCTGTAATCCTCAGCAGGCGAGACCAGGTCTCGGACGGCTAAGCTGTATCGCCCAGTGGTTGCAGAGGATTTGTTCCTCTGGTCGGCAAGCTGTAAAGCCCAGCGAAGCTATGTATCAGCGGTCTGTTGGCAAGCTGTGAAGCCCAGCTGTTCAAGCTGTGAGTCAGTAGGATCTACATTCCAGTTGGAGTGTGGGGTGGACGTAGATCTCTGGATTGAGATCGAACCACCTTAAAGATCGGTGTCTACTGTGTGATTGCCTGTGGTTTGTGTGACTTCATAGTGTTCCTTCTGTCATTCAACATTTGCTTGTTTTAATTCCACATTAGAGTTCAACTGTGTTTTAAAATTAGACATTAGATCTATTCACCCCCCTCTAGATCCACTCTCAGTGGTAATAGACTGCGTCCATCTAACATAAAAAAAAACACCTTCAAGGCCTCTTTAGAGGGCTGATCGACCAATAAAAAGGAGAAGAGGCAGAGGGATATCCGTGAGCTCGTTCCAGCAGTAAGAGGAGAAGAGAAGAGAGGAAAAAGAGAGAAAGAGAGAAGCAGAAGGAGAGTTCGGGAGAGAGCTACTCCAGCTCAGAAGAAAAAGAGAGAGGAAGGGAGATCTATAGTTGAAGAAAAGTAGAGCATCGGAATTCAGTAAAAAGGCTTCATCAGGAGCTACAGATCTTTTTGTTTCAATTGTGTTTTCTCTGAGCATCTAATTCCTTTATTTTACTGTATTTCTTCCATTTTGTTCTACATTAATTTCACTATGTTTCTGCCTTGGTGTGGCCGGTGCACACAAGGTATTTGCACACAGTAGATCACTGTGTGTGGATTGTTCTGGGAAACCAGAACGTGGAGGATTGTTCCTCCAGGTTCCCTCTGATATTTTGAAGGAAGAGAGGACTGGATCCTCTGGGTTTGTGAGTAGCTTGGGGCTATTCACATTTCCCTCCGTGGCTTTAGAGGAAGGGACGATTGTTCCTCCGGGGTTCCTTTTGAATTTTTAGAAGAAGGGAGGAGTGTGCTCCTCCGGGTTAAGCTGTGGTATCAACGGTTGTTGCAGACTGAGTCTGCATTCTTGCATTTGCAAGGGAAGCGGGTGGACGTAGGTCTGTGGGTAGCAGACCGAACCACCTTAAAATTGACTTTCTAGTGGTGTGTTTAGTGTGTGTGTTCCCTATCTTCTACCTCCTTCACAGGTTGGTTGTGTGTTGAATGTATTGCAGACCTCATCATTTTACTGCTACCATTTACAAAAGTTTTTGATCATCTCTTTTCTGCTAGAACCTCACTGGTATATTACAAGGGTGTAGCAGCACACCTTGCGTGCGGAGAGTTTTGGACTCTACCCTCCGCCTAGTTCCAGTATGTGGATGATTGTCTGAAATGTTTTGGTTAGTGTTTGCTTGAATTACAGTACTCATCAGCATGTTATCATTGTATCTGCAAGGTGTTCGATCTAAGATCTGAATGTACTCATCTGCTCAGATTAAGTCTGTTTTGAGTCTTACTCTAGTTGTTTGATGTGCTTACCGTGTGCAAAATGAATTCCTTCCCACCTACACTCAGTTTGATTTATGTCCTTCTAATAGCTCTTTAGTTCTACAGTTGTGTTTTCAGACCTAAACAGATATGGTTCTTTTAAATTGGGGATAATGTCTTACTGGATCTATTCACCCCCCCCCCTCTAGATCCAGTTGTGCACCAAACACATGCTATCCCATGAAGTGCAGCTAATATCAAAGGTTGATCCAATCAAATATATACTGTCCTAACCAGTTTTGAAAGGACAACTGGGCAAATGGGCCGTCATCCTGAAGGAATTTGATATCACGTATGTGCTGCAAAAGGCCATCAAAGGCCAGGCCATAGCTGATTTCTTTACATCACATCCAGTGCCTAAAGATTCTCCATTAATCATGGAGCTCCCAGATGATGAAAGAATAGAAGTGGGCCAAGTTCGTCAAGCCTTAAGGCAGCTTTATTTTGATAGGGTGTCCAAGATAGAAACATCCCAAACGGGGCAGACAAGAGTAAGAGCCGGAGCTGGCATTGTCCTCAAGTCCCCATAAGGAGAAGTGTTGCATACGTCATGCGCAATCAACAAGCCTTGCACAAACAATGAGGTAGAATATGAAGCCCTGATCATCGGCCTTCAGATTGCTCTTCATATAGAGATCCAGATGATGCAAGTATTCGGTGATTCCATGTTGATTGTCAAGCAGATACAAGGACAGTTTGATGTCCGAAAGCCTGAATTACTGCCATATTGCGCCAAAGCGAAGAAGCTCATGTAGCGATTTTACTTCATTGAAATAGGCCATGTCATCTAGAATCAAAATGCCCAGGCAGATGCGCTAGCAAAGCTAGCATGCTTGCTGGCAGTCCCGCCAAATGGATCTCTCAATATAACTGTGATAAACAGACGCCAGGTTCCCAGCATGATAGAGGAGCCATGGGAAGAAGAACATAAAGCTACAACAGCAGAAATATCGGACTGGAGTGAACCTCTGATACAATGGTTTAAATACCAGCAACTACCCAAGCGAAGGGAAGAGAAGATTAGATTAATCAGAACAAAAGATTCTTTTGAATTCAGGAATAGAACCTTGTTCTGGATTTTGGCGGATGCCACAAGAAAAGTAGTCCTCTGATGTCTATCAATAGAGGAGGCTTGGACGGTCATGAAAGAAGTTCATGCCGAACCAGCTGGTGCCCATCAAGCCGGGCCAAAGATGAAGATTGAAATAAAGAAATTGGTATATTACTAGACAACTATGTTCGATGACTACTACAAGTATGCCAAGTCATGTCATAAATGCCAGGAACATGCTACGGTCCCCATAAGACCCACGATACACCTACATCCGACAGCGCCTAGCTGGCCGTTTGTTCAATGAGGCACCGATGTGGTGGACCCGCTCCTTGCGTCCTCATCAAGATGTAGATAAATTCTAGCAGCAATAGATTACTTCTCCCACCGGGCGGAGGCTGTAGCTCTAAAAGAAGTGATGGGCAAAATTGTGGCAAGATTTATCTATCGAAGCATTATATTTTGATTTGACGTACTCGATCGAATCATCTCCGACAATGAAAGCCATTTCTGGAACCAGAAGGTCTACAAGCTGGTCGATAAATTCTAGATTAACTGGAGGACATCCACTCCGTACAACCCATAAGCAAACATGTTGGCTGAAGCTTTCAACAAAACCCTATGCACACTTCTCGCTAAGACGGTCAGCTCTAGCAAAATGGACTGGGAAGATAAGATGTACGAGGCACTATGGGTGTACCGCACTATGTACAAGATTCCTACGGGTTGCTCACCGTTCTCGCTGGTGTACGGCTCAAAAGTAGTCATCCCGATAGAGCTGGAGATACCCTCGTTGCGGGTCACAATCCAGCATGAACTGGTCAAAGATGGCTAGGCAAATATAGAAAGAAGACTAGAGGAGCTCTCCGATTTAGAAGGGCAACGGCTCAAAGCCCAGCAAAACATACAGGTCTACCAAGCCCGTATGGCGTGTGCCTTTGACAAGCTTGTCAAAGAGCATGAATTCAAGAAGGGAGACTTGTCATGGTCAAAAGAAAAGAAGTAATGGCAGCCAATCCCAAGGGCAAATTAAATGAAAATTGGATAGGACCTTATGTGGTCTAGAAAGTCTACGAAGGCGGAGCTTACATCCTCATCAACTATTGAGGGGAAGTTCAATTCCCACCCCTCAATTGGAAGCACCTAAAGCTATACCGTGCGCCACTACCTCAGTTCAGCGGTCAGATAAAATCCATATTTCGCAATGAACAAACATGTACTTCAGAACTCTTTTGACGAGTTGCTATCTAACGTCAATTTTTGGTCCCACCGAAATAGGTGAGTCCTTGATCGGCATTGTGCCAATGTCGATGATGCAACTTTAATCGATGCCCATGGCCACTTCTGGTCTTAGCATAGCAGTTATGACTTCGACCTTACATCCAAGTCAGCAACACCTGATTTCCTTGCGTTAGTATGATCCCAGTACCGATGATTTTGTTAACTCGGTGCCCATGGCCTTTTGGTCTTAACCGAGGAATATGGCTTAGAACTTCAGTCTATGGCAAGATGAAACCTGAATCCTTGCGTCAGCATAAACCCAATGTTGATGATATCATCATTACGGCTCAACGGCCAGACCTTCAGTCCCACCGTGATTTTAACTATGAGAATGAATACGGCTCAACGGCTTAGACCTTCCATCTATGACCGGATTAAACAATATCCTAGTGTTGACATCTACTCCATGCCAATGATTTCATCAAGGTTGGCGCTTGACTTCCTGTCGGGACCAACCGCTATAACCCAACGGCCTAGACCTTCCGTCTATGGCCGGATTAAACGATATCCTTGCGTTGGCATATGCCCTATGCCAATGACTTCATCAAGGTTGGCACTTGACTTCCTGTCGGGACTAGCCGCTGTAACCCAATGGCTTAGATCTTCTGTCTAAGATCAGATTAAACGATATCCTTGCATTGGCATATACCCAATGCCAATGATTTTATCAAGGTCGGTACTTTACTTCTTGTCGGGACCGGCCGCTATAACCCAACAGCTTAGACCTTCCGTTTAAGACCGGATTAAATGATATCCTTGTGTTGGCATATACCCAATGTCAATAATTTCATCAAGGTTGGTGCTTGACTTCTTGTCGGGGCCAGCCACTATAACCCAACGGCCAAGACCTTCTGTCTAAGTCCGAATTAAACAATATCCTTGCGTTGGCATATACCCAATGCCAATGATTTCATCAAGGTTGGTGCTTGACTTCTTGTCGGGACCAGCCGCTATAACCCAACGGTTTAGACCTTCCGTCTAAGATCGGATTAAATGATATCCTTGCATTGGCATAAACCCAATGCCAATGATTTCATCAAGGTTAGTGCTTGACTTCTTGTCGGGACCAGCCGCTATAACCCTGTGGCTTAGACCTTCCATCTAAGACCAGATTAAATGATATCTTCGCGTTGGCATATACCCGATGCCAATGATTTCATCAAGGTTGGTGCTGGACTTTTTGTCGGGACCAGCTGCTATAACCCAACAACTTAGACCTTCTATCTAAAATCGGATTAAACGATATCCTTGCATTGGCATATACCCAATGCCAAGGATTTCATATAGGTTGGTGCTTGACTTCTTGTCGGGACCTGCCGCTATAAACCAACGGCTTAGACCGTTCATCTAAGACCGGATTAAATAATATTCTTGCGTTGGCATATATCCTATGCCAATGATTTCAACAAGGTTGGTGCTTGGCTTCTTGTCGAGACCAGCCGCTATAACCCAATGGCTTCAACATTCCGTCTAAGGCTGGAATAAATGATATCCTTGTATTGGCATATACCCTATGCCAATGATTTCATCATGGTTGATGCTTGACTTCTTATCGGGACCATCCGCTATAACCCAACGGCTTAGACCTTTCGTCTAAGACCAGATTAAAAAATATCCTTGCGTTGACATATACCCAATGCTAATGATTTCATCAAGGTTGGTGCTTGACTTCTTGTCGAGACCAGCCGCTATAGCCCAACGGCTTAGACCTTCCGTCTAAGATCGGATTAAATAATATCCTTGCATTGGCATATATCCTATGCCAATGATTTCATCAAGGTTGATGCTTGACTTTTTGTCAGGACCAACTGCTATAACCCAACGGCTTAGACCTTCCCTCTAAGACTGGATTAAACGATATTTTTGGGTTGGCATATACCCAATGCAAATGATTTCATCAAGGTGGGTGCTTGACTTCTTGTCAGGACCAGCTGCTATAACCCAACGGCTTAGACCTTCCGTCTAGGACCAGATTAAATAATCTCCTTGCGTTGGCATATACCTAATGCCAATGATTTCATCAAGGTTGGCGCTTGACTTCTTATCGAGACCAGCCGCTATAACCCAACAGCTTAGACATTCTGTCTAAGACCGCATTAAACAATATCCTTGCGTTGGCATATACCCAATGCCAATGATTTCATCAAGGTTGGCGCTTGACTTCTTGTCGGGACCAGCCACTATAACCCAACAGCGTAGACCTTTCGTCTAAGACAAGATTAAATAATATCCTTTCGTTGACATATACCCAATGTCAATGATTTCATCAAGGTTGGCGCTTGACTTCTTGGCAAGACCAGCCACTATAACGAAATGGCTTAGACCTTCCGTCTAAGGCCGGATTAAACAATATCCTTGCGTTGGCATATACCCAATGCCAATTATTTCACCAAGGTTGGTGCTTGACTTCTTGTCGAGACCAGCCGCTATAACCCAAAGGCTTAGACCTTTCATCTAAGACCGGATTAAACGATATCCTTGCGTTGACATATACACAATGTCAATGATTTCATCAAGGTTGGCGCTTGACTTCTTGTTGGGACCAGCCGCTATAACCCAACGGCTTATGTAATACCCTGGATTCTTATCGGATCTTTTGGATCCTTTTCGGAGAGTTTCGGATCGCTTTTGTAGGTCCTGAGTTGAGTTTTACGATCCGCGTGAGTTTTTCGTTTGTACAAGTTACAGAACCCTATGGTGAGTTTATTTCTCAGTTCATCGACTCGAGGACACTACAGTTGCGATGTACTCTTTGAGAGGATCGTTTCGACTATTTTTGCATATTTTTTTGAATTAGTGAATTTTTGGCTCAAAAATCGAAATTTTCAGAAATTAGGAAAATTCCTAATTTCTTTACCTTTTTCTTTTCTTTTCCTCTTTCCTTACCACATTCGCGCACGTCCCTCTCTCTCCCATTTTCTCTCCTCTCTCGCCCTTCCGGCTCCTGCTGCAGACGGAGGAGGCATGGGAAGGCAGTGGAGATGCTGTGGCGGTGATCGGGTGCGCGATGGGGCGAGGATCGGACCGTTTATGGCGTGATCTCAAACGGTGGATTCAAAGCCGACGGTCGAGCTCGCGATGCGGTTTTCGGTGCAATTTAGTCACTACGGTGCATGAAATCTTCGGTGGAGGTAGGGAGACGGATCACCTACTTCTCCTCTATGTTTTCCTGTAGTTTCACATTGTTCGGTGTGAGAACGAGCGACTTTTGGCTTGTTTTGGGAAAATCAAGCTTTTGGGGAGTTTGTAAGATTCGTCAGAAAACGGTGATGATTTTTAGATCGGTTGGTACCGTTTGAACCCCTG
The DNA here is from genome assembly GCA_022559845.1 of Amorphophallus konjac. Classification (NCBI taxonomy): domain Eukaryota; kingdom Viridiplantae; phylum Streptophyta; class Magnoliopsida; order Alismatales; family Araceae; genus Amorphophallus; species Amorphophallus konjac. The sequence continues at coordinate 294,980,405 of CM040121.1, read as the reverse complement.
TAATGTCAGCCTTCCATTCCCTGTGTTTTCGTGTCGATTGGTGGTCATTCGGGACCGGTAGGAGCCCGGAAACCCATGTGGTTCTATTTGGGTCGATTCGGTAGAATCGCCCGTTTCTTGCATTTTTGGTGTCATTTGGACCCCTTCCAGTCTGTGGAAGGCTTGCCTGGTCATTAGGGCTGTATCCCCTTCATTTAGACGCGAATGGGGCGTGGAAAGGCCAAGATCGGCCGATCCCATCCTTTTCCCGTCGTGACACCATACACGGTTTAATAGTAACCGTTTTAAAGATTTGGTGGTCCAATAGAGACCGTTTTGTGTATGGCATGGTTCAATGTGTCACCGTTCCATTTATGTCAGTTCGGGTCTGCGCGGTCGTGTGATAGACCGCTTTATGGATTGCACGGCCCTTGTCTAGACGTGCGGTGCCAGTTGAGCGGGCAATGGCTGGCCATGCCATTCCCCTCATTGCGTTGAACGGCACATGGGTAGCCGTGTTGTGTCCGTTGAACGGCCAATGTCTAGCCGTTCCATTTCCATCGTCGCTTTGCACGGCCAATGTCTCACCGTGCTATGCCCTTGAACGACCTATGGCTGGCTGTGCCAGTCCCCTCGCCGATTTGAATGGCTAGTTGGCGGCCGTGCCATTTGCTTTGCACGGTCCCATGTCTGACCGTTTAGTTTGATGGAGCAGCTTCTCCCTAGACCGTTCCATGTCTTGGGCGGTCCTTTGTCAGACCGTTCTAGACCGTTTTAACCGGGTTGCTATTCTAAGTCGGTTGGCCTTGGCGGCCCAACCTTCATCCATCTTGTCGTTGTAGCACCTTTCTTAGGCCGCTACAGGTCCATCTGTCTTAGGTCCAGTCTTCGGGCGGTTAGTCTAGCAGTTCACTCTTGGACTACTGAGTCTGTGTGGCATGTTTGTTATCGACCGCTTGGTGGTTTGTCTGGGCAGGTCAATCGGAGTTTGATTGAGTCTAGCGGCCATAGCTTTGACCGCTATGGTCACCCGGTGGCCATGTCTATGACCGCCAGTGTCTGTGCCTCGGTGTATGTATAGAGTGTCGCTTTCTGACGTTTTGGATTTCCAATTGTCTTGGCTCAACCTTGTGGTTTGTCCGTCGTCCCGCGGATGTCTCTTGATGTCCTAGGAGGGCTATGACCAGGATATAAGGTAGTCAGGCATGCCTTGATTTCTATACTATTGTAGAGTCGATGTAATGTTCCGGTCAACCCGGTGAGACCCAGTGGTTGACAAGTAACCTTGTGTGTGTCTCGGCTTCTCTGTCCAGCTCGAGACGTGGTTCTGGATGCCTTGAGATACTATCTTACCTTGGTCTGTGTGTCCAGGTGTGTTGAGGGTCTTGGTGATCCCTCATGTCTCCGCGAGTCATTTTATGTGGATGTGTCGTTTCCTCTTGCTTAGGATTAGACCGATTAGTGGCTTGTTCCGTCGTTACGCGATGATCTTGACTCCGAGTCATGAGACTCAAGGATCGTTGTGTTAGCAGGTCTAGTTATCCGGTCCTGAGTCTGTTGGCAGTTTGGTATGCTACCTTGGTGCTTCGTAGTACGTGCGATAGTGCTTTCTCGGCCTGTCTGTACTCCAGCACTCGTGTTTCTGAGTCTCTGTGTCCAGTGAGCCTCCACTAGTCGTAGCCTGACGACACGTTCCTGGTGTCGGCCCACCTAGGGAGTGGTGGTTGAGGTAGTTCCCGAGAAATGGTTTTTAGGCTAGTTTATATGGGCCCCTACCTTACTGTAGCGTCCTGTTGGGGAGGAAACTAGCTAGAGGCCTGGCTCTAGGCATGAGCTGGTGTGTGCACATGTGGTCAGGGGCGTTTTGGACGAACGCCGACGGGTGTGACCCTGACTAGTCACTCATTACTATAGTTCCTATTCTGGTTCTATGAGTATCTCAGTCTCCATCGTTCTCAGCGTCGGTAGCGAGATACTTGTGGCGCAGTGTAAGATGTCAGTGGAAGCAACTGGATGTTCTTCTAGGGAGGAGGTGCTTCCGTCACGTGACACGTGACTTTTGAGTTTCTCATTCTTCGTGTCACAACCTTTTCTGGGTTAGTCTGTTATTCACTTTACCCGAGGTCGGCTCTCTATTGCGTGCATGATGATCTAGTCGTGTATGATTCGGTGTCTATGTCTGTCTAGGTCTTTCCTAGGGTTTTTGCCTTGTTTCGTGCGCTAAACCTTTGGGCTATCGGTTGGCTAACAGATCGATTAACTCCTGGCTTTGTGAGATCAGGGTTCACCCTTCTGTCATTGTTTGGAGTAGCATAGGGAGCCGAGCTTCTCTCGATAGCCGTGTTCTCATTCTTTACGGCTTTGCTTTTCCCTTTTCTTTTAGCTGTTTCTACTCCTTCTGTTACGGCTTTCTTTCACAGCTTTCTAGTTGTAGTTTAGCCTTTCCTGCTTTACTACTCATGCTGTTTTAGCTGTTGTTCCGTGTTACTACGTGTTTTTCAGTGGGGATCTGCGTGACCCCTACTGAGCTAGTGACACGAGGCTCACCCCTGCTTTTCAGGTGTGGTCGTCTCTGCTTCCTTACAGTTCCTGGTGTGTCGTGTTCATAGTTGCCAGCGGTACCTGCGTCGGGCTTCCCCCGACCTTAGTGTATGCCTTTCTTTCTGTTGGACTGTACTTTTCTTTCCTTTGGACTGGACTCTAGTATAATTGTTAATTTTACCTGTTAATTAAAAAGTAATTTTATTTCTGCTACTTTAGCAAATCTGATTAATGAAATTTAATTATTTACTATTATATCTGTGACTTCAATGTACTACACAATAGTCCTTTTATCCCTTCGGAGCTTTACAGCTCTTGGGAGGCTTCACGGGTTCCAAGTGGTATCGGGTCTACTCAGTAGTCCTATCGGGTATATCTGGTATCCGGAGTCCGGGTGGTCATAGGTGGTATCAGAGCAGTTCTCGTGTGAAGTACATGGGAATCCGAGATATACAGTGTCCAGAGTCCTGAAAGTCCAGTACAGTCTTTCGCTGGCTTAGGTTTCGCGATTCTTTGTAACTTTATTTCCGTGTGTTATCTTGTGCGTGCTATGTCAGCACTGTACGAGATGGTTTTGCTCTCGTCAGGATGCGACGGGATGCTCTTTTTCATCATGGTGTTTGTCTCGATCATGCTGTACTTGGTAGAGTTCGCCGGTATGCTTGAATCTTCAGTACATTGTTCGAACTTTTTCCGTGGTTTGTTCAGGTGGCTGGTGACTTTTTGAGTTGGTGTGATGGCCGTACACATTCTTACGTTGTTTTGGTCGTCCCAGCTTAAGTCTGTGTAGCTTGTGAGCTGTTTTCACTACTGTTGAAGTGTTTGCTTTGTTGCCTCGACTGAGAAGATGCTCAAGCGAACCTAGGATTTTCCTTCCTGGTGAGCTATTGTTAGTCAGCTTGATGCTTCTCATCTCGTTTGGTGGAGTCTTTTCGAGGTAAGCCTTGAAAGTGCTGTCTTGGTGAGATCTTTGTCCTATGTCTATTAAGTGTGGATAGCATTTCTTCTGAGCCTGATCTGCTCTTTATTCTATGGTTGCTTGGCTTTGGACCTAATCCTTGTGTTAAGAGCCGTTGTGCACCGTGTTTGTCATGCCGTGTCTAGTGGCCGATGTGTTGTGAAGGCTCATTTATTCTTTCAGGACGTAATGGTAAGCTGAGATTAGCCTTTCTTTGTGCTTTGTGCTGAAGCTGGTACTCTTCTTGGTTTGCACTTAGGCAACTTGTGATCGGTTGTTAGCTGGATCAGTACTCGTGGCGTAATACATTATGATTTTCATGAATTGCGATGGCACCGAGTGTGTGTTGAGATGCGGATATCGGTATATTTTTGATGCATGTGTGCGTTGTTTGAGTGCACAGTGGAAGCATGTGGGTTGATACCCACGGTTCGAGGATTGTGTGGTAAGATTCTGGCCAGTCGAGAGAATTATTTTTCTCGATGTGACTTCGTCTTAGCTTCCTGTGCCTTGATGTTGTCTGTTGCCGTGCCGTTATTCTTGAAGGCATTCTGGTGTTGGCACTGGTATTTGTGAGTATTGGGGAATCGTTCGACATTTCTGCTGGTTGAGTACCCTCTGCTCCTCTGTATCTTTTTCTTGGGTGTTGTGTTCTCGGGGCGTGATCGTGGTCCTTGAGATGCGTTTCCCGAGATCATTGTCCTTCTTGTTGTCGTGGGTCTTTTCTTGGTGAGCTGTTTGTTGCATGACTAGTCTATTATAGTCGTGTGTTCAGCTGTTATTGTGTCTTGATGTGACCTAGCTTGCAGTTGTGGTCCGTGGTTCTGTGTTCAGTACGGAGTCGGAATCCTGCAAGTGCTGCTGTTGTCATTTTGTCGTTGTTTCCCTGTGAATCTATCTTAGCATTGTGTGGACCGTGATCTTGTTGGTTAGTTTTGTTGTATTCTTCTTTCCTGGTAGAGTTAGCATACGACTCGATCAGATGTAATATCTAAGTGAGGACTGACTTGATTGTGTTTGTGGTCCGATGCTGTCGTTGGTGTCTTGTGTGTCAGGTTTCGTTGTTTCCTTTGGCACTGGAGTCGATGATGTCGAGCTGTCAGCTGAGAGGACTATGCTTCCTTGTTTAAGTTGATGCTTGCCGTGTCTGTCGTTTTGTTTTCCCGATAGTTGTTGTTGTGGCATGGGTCGTGTCTCCTTCCCTATGAGACATAAGCGATGTTGCCTTGTTTCGGAGGTGTTAGACTTGCGTTCACTTGTGTGCCATACTCGTTCTGTGGATCGATTTGCCTTGAGATCTAGAGCGTGTGCTTGTGATGATGGTTTGGCGGTGTCCCTCTGAATTATGATTTTCGAGATTCGTGTTGTTTCAAGTTATGTCTTGGGGGTTTGTTCGTCCCTGCTTCTTCTTCTTCATTCCTTAAATTTTGAGGATGAAATTTCTTAAAAGAGGGGAGGCTGTAATACCCTGGATTCTTATCGGATCTTTCGGATCCTTTTCGGAGAGTTTCGGATCGCTTTTGTAGGTCCTGAGTTGAGTATTACGACCCGCGTAGGTTTTTCTCTCGTACAAGTTACGGAACCCTGTGGTGAGTTTATTTCTCAGTTCATCGACTCGAGGACGCTACAGTTGTGATGTACTCTTTGAGAGGATCGTTTCGACTATTTTTACGTATTTTTCTGAATTAGTGGATTTTCGGCTCAAAAATCAGAATTTTCAAAAATTAGGAAAATTCCTAATTTATTTTCCTTTTTCTTTTCTTTTCCTCTTTCCTTTCATCATTCTCCCGCGTCCCTCTCTCTCTCACATTTTCTCTCCTGTCTCACCCTTCCGGCTCTGGCTGCAGACGTAGGAGGCATAGGCAGGTAGTGGAGATGCTGTGGCGGTGATCGGGTGCTCGATGGGACGAGGATCAGATCATTTCTGGCGTGATCCCAAATGTGGATTCAAAGCCGACGGTCGAGCTCGCGATGCGGTTTTCGGCGTGATTTAGTCACTACGGTGCACGGAATCTTCGGTGGAGGTATAGAGATGGATCACCTACTTCTCCTCTACATTTTCCTATAGTTTTACGTTGTTCGATGCGAGAATGAGCGGGTTTTACCTTGTTTTGGGAAAATCATGCTTTTGGGGAGTTCGTAAGATTTGTCGAAAAATGGCGACGATTTTCAGATCGGTTGGTACCGTTTGAACCTCTGGAATGTTAGCGTTCCATTCCCTGTGTTTTCGTGTCGATTGGTGGTCATTCGCGACCGGTAGGAGCCCGGGAACCCATGTGGTTCTATTTGGGTCGATTCAGTAGAATCGCCCGTTTCTTGCATTTTTTGTGTCATTTGGACCCCTTCCAGTCTGTGGAAGGCTTGTCTGGTCATTAGGGTTATATCCCCTTCGTTTAGACGCGAATGGGGTGTGGAAAGGCCAAGATCGGCCGATCCCATCCTTTTCCCACCGTGACGCACTACATGGTTTAACAGTAACTGTTTTAAAGCTTTGGCGGTCCAATAGAGACCGTTTCGTGTATGGCACGGTTCAATGTGTCACCGTTCCATTTATGTCAATTCGGGTCTGCGCGGTCGCGCGACCGACCGTTTTATGGATTGCACGGCCCTTGTCTAGCCATGCGGTGCCAGTTGAGCGGGCAATGGCTGGCCATGCCATTCCCCTCATTACGTTGAACGGCACATGGGTGGCCGTGTTGTGTCCGTTGAACGACCAATGTCTAGCCGTTCTGTTTCCATCTGTTTCCATCGTCGCTTTGCATGGGCAATGTTTGACCGTGTTATGCCCTTGAACGGCCTGTGGCTGGCCGTGCCAGTCCGCTCGCCGATTTGAATGGCTAGTTTGTGGTCGTGCCGTTTGCTTAGCACGGTCCCATGTCTGACCATTTAGTTTGATGGAGCGGCTTCTCCCTAGACCGTTCCATGTCTTGGGCGGTCCTTTGTCAGACCGTTCTGGACCGTTTTGACCGGGTTGCTATTCTAAGTCGGTTGGCCTTGGCGGCCCAACCTTCATCCGTCTTGTCGTTGTAGCATCTTTCATAGGCTGCTACAGGTCCGTCTGTCTTAGGTCCATGTCTTAGGGTGGTTAGTCTAGCGGTTCACTCTTGGACTGCTGAGTCCGTGTGGCGTGTCTGTTATCGATCGCTTGGTGGTTTGTTTGGGTACGTCAGTCGGAGTTTGACTGAGTCTAGCGGCCATAGTTTTGACCGCTACGGTCACCTGGTGGCCATGTCTATGACTGCCAGTGTCTGTGCCTCTGTGTATGTATAGAGTGTCGCTTTCCGACATTTTGGATTTCCAATTGTCTTGGCTCGACCTTGTGGTTTGTCTGTCATCCCGCGGATGTCTTTTCATTGTTGTGACTCCTCTGTGTTGATGGTGTTGACATGTAACTTTACTTCATATGGCAACACATTGTTTTGATTGATTGGCAACACTGTTTATGTTTTGATGAAATTACTTTTATCAGATTGTCTGTGTGTTCTATGCATTTTATCTTGTTTTCACACTGAACACACACTCAAAGACTCAAAGTCTATACATTGCTACAGTAACGTAAGTCTGTACACTGTCCGTGTCTCTTGCAGCATCCTAGCAAGTGTGTACATTGCCTGTCGATTGCAAAGTCTATACATTGTTATGGGTCGACCCCCTATTCTCATGTGTCGACTCATCTGTTTATGCATAGTCTATACACTGCACGTTCAAGATCAAAGTATATACATTGCTACATTACCTGCTAGAGTGAAGTATGTACAGCCGAAGCACACATATCAAGTCTATACTTTGAAGCTACTGTGCAAGTCCACACATTGGCCTTCAGGCTTGAAAGTCTGTACATTGGACTGCATCAACTCATTGCATTGACATACACTGTAGCGTCAACTCATTGCATTGGCTAAGTCTATACACTGTCCGTCTCATTTAGAGTCTAAGGCAAAGTCTATACATTAGACGGTGTCAGGCGAAGTTTGTACATTGAGCGTCTCAATGAGCGTCTCATGTAAGTCCATACATTGGACTGTAGCATGCATTTGTCAATGGCATCTAAGTCTGTACAGTGGACTGTCTTCCTTAGCGTCTTGATCTTCCAAGTCTATACAGGCTTCTGTTTTACAAAGTCTGTACATTGGTCTCAGACTCCAAAGTCTATACATCGCCTGTTGACTGCAAAGTCTATGCAGAGCTCAAGAGTTCGAAGTCTATACATTCATTCACTATAGCTTGCACATGGTAAAGTCTATACATTGGCCTCCATGCCTCAAGTCTATACATTGGACTGTTTGGCCAAGTCTGTACATCGCTGTTTGCCAAAGTCTGTACATTGGCATATGTTTCTTCGTTGCGATTCAAAGTCTTCACATTGGGTTATTTACCTACGTTCAGCTTCGAAGTCTATACATCGATGCATTTACCTACGTTGCAGTTCAAAGTCTATACAGTCGATGTTTTCCATTGCTTCAAGTCTATACAGCCGTTCTTTTAGAAAGTCTATACATCGGTCTTCACCTCAAGTCTGTACAGTCCTTTATTGACAAGTCTTCACATCGTGAAGTCCATACACTCAACTCCTTCACATCTTGCAAAGTCTGTACATTGCATTCATCAGTCGTGAAGTCTATACATCGCTTGTCTTCATTCGAGTCTCATGAAGTATGTACATCGTGCATCAGTTCTGAAGTCTATACATCGTCTGTCTTCATTTGAGTCTCACTGAAGTCTACACATTGCATCTTCTCACTAAAGTTTACACATTGCATCTTCATTCATGAAGTCTACACATTGCATCTTCATTCATGAAGTCTACACATTGCATCTTCATTTGCGAAGTCTGTACATTGCATTGATCTTCACTTAGTCTATACAATGACAGTCTTCATATCACCTAAGTATGTACGGTGGTTGCTTCATACAGAAAGTCTGTACATCGCGTTCACTTATATGAAGTCTATACAACGCAGTTCTTCTAATAAGTCTATACGGAGTTGTTATTTAATCTGATCATCTGATACTCTGTCTGACAGGGATTCTCTACTGAGATTGCTGACATGGCTCGTGATCCCAGGAGGACGAGGTGTGCAGATGCTGACACGTGGATGGAAGCACCTCGAATCTGGAGAATTCCTTGGGCGAGAAAACGTGGAAGCCACGCGCCCTTATCCACCTGCTGCTGTTATATATAGCAGTCTTCATCTTCTGTAAAAGGCTGATCGAAGTTGGCAAAGTCTATACATCCAGCCTGAAGCAGCAGCCACCGAGATCCACTGTGAGCGGAAGAAAAGCAGAGAAGAAGAAAAGGAGAGAAGAAGAAAGTGAGAAGAGATGAGTTGAGAGAGTTATATGAGAGCTTGTGAATCAGTCTCTTGGTCCAGTTACAAGAGCTGATATTGCTCAACTTTGAGCTACAGTCACTTTGGTTTTCTTCCATTCGATTGTATGTTTTGTTTGTTTTCAGTCTTTGTTATTTTCCTTGAAAACTCTTGTTCGATCAAGCTGTTAGTCAGCGGTTTCAAGCTGTGAGGCAGCAGGTTGCAGAGGTGTTCCTCTGGTGGGCTAAGCTATAGTGCCCAGCAGAGCAAGCTGTGAAGCTCAACTGTTGCATAGGGTGTTCCTCTGGTCGGGATAAGCTGTAAGCCCCAGCCGTTGTTGGCAAGCTGTAGAGCCCAGCTGATTGAAGCTGTGTATCAGCAGTAATCCACATTCGAGTTGAATGTGGGGTGGACGTAGGTCGGATTGACCGAACCACCTAAAAGTCTTTGTGCCTCTCGTGTGTTTGATTGCTTGTTCAACAGATCTTGTGTGTTTCATTCGGTGCATTGGCTGTGTTCGTTTAGTGTTCTTCTAATTCCGCATTTGATTCTAGGCCTAATTTTTTAAATAGCCAGTTGATCTATTCACCCCCCCTCTAGATCCACATCCTGTGGTGAAATAGCCTTCCATCTAACTTCAACACTTGGTATCAGAGCTAGACTCTTCTACAGGGACTTACCGCCCGAAGAGGATAAGCACAGATGGACGGAAGAGGGATGATAGCTGAAGGACACTCCACATCCAAGCCCCCGTACTTCGATGGAACCAACTACGCATACTGGAAGCACCGTATGCAGGTATTCTTGAGGGCTAAAGATTATGAAATTTGGAAGGTGGTTAGCAAGGGACCTTTCGAGCTGTCCCCAAATGAAGATGTATGGACCAAGGAGGAAATTAGAAGGTCCATGCTCAACTGGAGTGTAATCAATGCAATCCAGTGCTCTCTGCATCCCACCGAGTTCTCACGAATATCTGCCTGCTCCTCAGCGAAGGAAATGTGGGATGCACTTGAAGTCATCTATGAGGGGACTTCACAAGTCAGAGAGACTAAGACTAATCTACTGGTTTCAGAATATGAAGCTTTCAAGATGAAGCCTAATGAGACGATCAAAGAAATGTATGCTCGGCTGACTATTATCACAAATGGTCTCAGAGGCTTCGGGAAAAAATATTCTTAGTATGATGTAGTCAGGAAGATCTTGCGATCCTTGACTCCAATTTGGCACACCAAGGCCACAGTTATGGAAGAGTCAAGAGATCTGCACAATACTAAGGCAGATGAGCTGATCGGATCTCTAATGGCTTATGAGATGAATCTGCCGAAGATAGAGGAGGCTGACAGAAAGAGGAAGCCTATAGCTCTGAAGGCTGGTGCTAGCAGATCCAGTCGATCCAGCCCCAACGGATCATCAACTGAAGAGAGCTTGTCTGAAGAAGAAGTGGCAAATGCTGATATTGCCATGATTACTAGAGAATTCCGGAGATTTCTCAAGAAGGAAGGAAGAAGATTCAGCCGAAGAAATCCCAACAGTGGCCGCCGAGACACAAGGTATAAATCAAACCCTGTAAAGAAAGCTGAGACTAATGTTTGCTATCAATGCAGGAAGGCTGGTTACTTTAAAGCTGAATGTCCGACAAATCAGAACCTCAAGGACAAGTCCAAGAAAAAGAACAAAAAAGGGAAAGGTATGGTGAGTACCTGGAGTGATGAGGACGAGAGATCTTTGAGCGTCACTTCGGACAGTGAAGTTGAAGCTGAGAAGCCAATCTGTCTCATGGCAACTAGCTCAGAAGATAGAGAGGAAGAATCTGATGAGGTATCCTCTCGCTATGAAAATTTTACTATTACTGATTGGATGGTTGCTTATGATGAACTTACTGATAGAGTAGATGAGGTCAGAAAAGAAAACAGGCATCTACGAAGAAAAATTAAAATCATGCAAAATGATACTTCATTGTCTGATAAAATTGCCTGCTTAGAAATTGAGAATAATAAGCTGAAACTCACATGTTCTGAATTTGAAGAAATCAATAAAGAACTGAAAATTTCTAAGGAAGAAAATGTGAGATTAGACAATGAAATTGATGCATGGAAACTGAAAATTCAGAATTATGAAAATGAGATAAAAATTGTCTCTGAAAAATATGAAGATGTCCTCAATGTGAATAATGAGTTGAAAAAATCTATTGATGAAGTTCAGAAAGATAATGAGAATAAGGTAAAAACAATTGAGAAAATGACCCAAGGATCTGAAAATTTAGATGCATTATTGGGGTCAAAGGTAAATTTCAGAAGAGAGGGCCTAGGATTCAACTCTAGTGCAACTAAAAGCTTTGAAATGAAAACTATTTCCTTTGTTGCACAAAAGGAGAAAGGACCTCTGATCAACATGAATTCTAATAATGCTGTAAAGACAAATTTGAATCTGAAAAGGCTAAATGCAGAGGAGAAGGGCAAACAGAAAGTAGGTGAGCCTAGTAGAATTGGGACTTCCAAACCTAGCTCTAGTGCTCATGTCACGCCCCGAGCGCGGAAGATACTCGGATATGCGCGACGAGTTTATATCAATCATGTCAATCAGAGTAGTAGTGTATTCGACACCAAAACAGAGATACGCAAAATAGAAAGATAACCCAATCCTTCATTTCATAATGGATAGACTATTACAAATCCAATACTCTATTCAATTAAAAAGGAAAAGTACATAGTTGACTCAAGAAAATAGGAAAAAGACTAGATGACACTTGGAGAAGTTCTATCACTTTCACTCTTGACCATTCCCATCCGATTGACTTCCCTCGTCGTCGGAATTACCTGAAAAGTAAGGGACAAACACGGGGTGAGCGAACGCTCAGTAGGAAATTATATCTCAAGCGCTAGCAAGGGGTTTAAATAATTACATCTTTCATGTATGTACTGTAGCTATGCATGCTCGTATAAAACGACAAGATAGAGAGAGAATTATCAATAAGACAGCAAGATGAACTAGTCATGAGCTTTCAAGAAAAGATAACAAGAAATTCAAGCAAGTACTTTTTAGCAAGTCATGTCAAGAACTTTGGCTATCATGTATCAAGCAAGCAAGTAATTACCCTTTCTCGGGTCACGCAATTCATGTCATGTCAAGTACGAGTCAAGTATAAGATTTATGTGGAATGTCCAATCAAGCTAGTCATGCACTCGGTATAATGCCAGATACCTTATCATTCAACTCCCATGGGCACAAGTACTTTCGGGTGCTCCTCCCAGGACCAGATCGGGCCCTATATGCGCAGGCATTTATCATGTATATTTGACATCCACTCTTGTATATATATATAGCCAATATGGAATTTCAACAATTTAAGCTTGTAGACACGTAGGATAACTTTGAGAGAATGGAGTCCAAAAATACGACATTGGACATAGATAGGCGATAACAACGGTACAATCACGATGAACGATGAAACTAGGTGGAATTAGGTTCCCTTAACTCGGGTACCATGACAAACAAGTATGGACATTCTTTATATAGAATTGAGGTCCACATGAACAGTACATCAAAGGTAAGATACCATCATTCTTATTATAGAATTGAGGTCCACAAGAACATCAACAAATGGCATGATATCATCATCCCATTAAGAATTCTCATGATATACTCTTTGCATATCATAAGGGCCGGTATACCATGTTTCTTTAGAGTGACATGGCATTCAATAGTGTAATGGGTTTTTAGGGTACAACCAGCTCAGTCGGCCTTGAGGGAATCCAAGGCTCGAGGAGTCTTACGGAGGTCTCTATGACTAACTCGCTAGTCCAAAGGAACGGAATGTCCAATGGAGAGCTTGTATGTCAATGAGAGTTGAGGGTGATCGATAAAACATCATGAAACGTGGGACTATACTCACGGAGTGGAGATATAGTGCCGATATACATATATATATAGATATCCTGAAACCATCGGTTATCAGGAATAGGGTAAAAACATTTTTACAGAAAAATAACGACTTAAGTAAAGTCACTACTCAAGTAATTAACGCCTTAGATAAAGGCATTTATCTATTTTTCCTATTTTGCAGGAATTTCAATAATTCAGTATTCCACCAAAAACGCGCCTTGGTGAAAGGCGTTTATTTACAATGTGATGACGTAATCAGTGGTCGTCCATTCTTTCCTTCTATTTTTACAGAGTATATATTTTCAGAATTTTCTCAAAACACGCCCTGGACAGGGGCGTTACTTTTCAATTCCGTCCTGAACAGGGGCGTTAGTCAAGTGAGAGACGACCTATACAAGGTCGTGAATTCAAGAATTTACAATATTTCAGGAAATAAAATTCCAAGAGCCAAGAGACATGATTTAGCCGAAATTCACAGGTCGAGTCATGCAATATATATTAGATTGGATATTTCATATCTATTGAATTTTTAACGTGGATCAATTATTAATTACATGTGATTTTCATGAGATTAACACCTACAGGGCAGGGCGTCAAATCTTAAATTGACGACCTTGTGCAGGTCGTTCCTTTAAAGTAGCGCCCTGGACACGGGCGTCTCTTGCAAAAATATTACAGAAACGTGTAGAAACCATCAGGAAACTTATATACATGACATGCATGATGTGTTACTATGAATTTAATTTGTTTGGGCTACGTTGCTTGAGAAAACCTACCTTGACAAAGATTTGAACGGATGCAGGTTCTGTGAAGAAAGAACGATACTCTGTTTTATAAACAGAGTCTTTTGAATCTTTCGAACAGTAGCAGCAGCAAGGGTAGTAATAGGTTGCAGATGAAGAACCCTCAATTCTTCAGTAGGTTATGATGACTTCCCTACAGAGAAATAAGATGAAGAAACATTAGTTTTTTCTTCATAATACTTACTGAAGGTAGAGGAAAGAAGAACTTACCCTTTTGTTCTTCACAACGTTAATCTTCTTAACCTATAAGAAGAGAAGAAGATGAAGAACCTGTTAATGTTCTTCATAGAAAAGAAGAAGAAAGAACCTTGGTTCTTCACCTACCGTAGAATAGTCCGAACGCCAAATAGCGTTCTCGGTTCAAGCAGTAGGTTATTTATAGGATTAAGGTGAACCTAATAGAGTTAGTGTTCGATTGGAAGTAACACTTCCATGATAGAGTTATTACTACATTTGAACTCTTTCTCATAGTTATCAACTTACCCTGGATAGACTCCTGGGTCGAACGAAACTCGAACTGAATTAACGACCTAGGTCAGGGCGTCGAATTTAAATTGACGCCTTGTCAAGCGTCGTTACTTGTTGAAACGCGTCCACTCAAAGAACGTTACGCTAACTTGCCCTTTTTATTTATTTTGGTCGTTTGAATTTTGACGCCTTGATGTGTGGGCGTCCTTTCTTCAAAACACGCCTTAGGTAAGGGCGTTTTATTGTAAAGTAGCGCCTATATCTGAGGCGTTATTTTTATCAGGTTTTACTTATTTTTATTCCAAGCTCTTTCATTTATTTATTAAATCTTTTAATCTATTTTGATTTATTTTATTTATCAGGGTTGCTACACCCTCCCCCACTTAAAAAAGAATTTGGTCCCCAAATTCTATATCATATATTTACATATGGAGAGTGTAGAGTATGTACCTTCTAAAATAAGTCTGGAAATCGCTTCATCATAGATTTCTCGGTCTCCCATGTAGCTTCTTGTTCTGAATTCTTATTCCATTGTACTTTTAGTATGGGAATAACCTTATTCCTTAGGGTACGTACTTCTCGATCTAAGATCTTCATAGGCTTCTGTTCATACGTGAGATCCTTCTGGATTACTAGGTCTCCATGTTCGATAATATGTGATGGATCATGCACATACTTCTTCAACATAGATATGTGGAACACATTATGTACTTCGGACAGTTGAGGTGGCAATGCGATGCGATAAGCAACCTCGCCAACTCTTTCTAGTATCTCAAAAGGTCCGATAAATCTGGGTGTAAGCTTGCCTTTAACACCAAATCTTCGTATTCCACGTCTAGGCGATATCTTGAGAAATACATGATCTCCAACTTGGAATTCGAGATCTCTTCTTCTTGTGTCAGCATAAGCCTTTTGTCTAGACTGAGCAACTTGCAGTCTTTCTTTGATCAATTGTATCTTCTCGGTAGTGTCCCTTACCATTTCTGGACCTAACAGTTATTTTTCTCCAACTTCGTCCCAGCATAAGGGTGATCGACAACTCCTTCCGTATAAGGTTTCAAAAGGTGCCAGTTGTATACTTGCCTGGTAGCTATTATTGTATGCAAATTCGACCAGCGGCAAGTGATCATGCCAGTTTCCATCAAAATCAGTAATGCATGCTCTTAGCATATCTTCGACTACTTGATTGGTTCTCTCGGTCTGACCATCCGTTTGAGGATGAAAGGCTGTACTAAAGTTAAGTCTCGTTCCCAACGAATGTTGTAGTCCTTTCCAAAAATGAGAAGTGAAACGGGGATCTCTGTCAGACACGATTGAAACAGGAATACCATGTAATCTGACTATTTCCTTGATGTATAGTGCAGCTAAGACATCAACTGACCATCGACTCTTGATTGGCAAGAAATGCGCTGATTTAGTCAATCGGTCAATGATAACCCATATTCCATCATGTCCTCTTTTTGATTTAGATAAACCCATGATGAAATCCATACCAATATCCTCACACTTCCATTTAGCGATATCTAGATGATGTAGCTTTCCAGCAGGCTTTTGGTGTTCCGCCTTGACTTGTTGGCATGTGAGACAGCGTGATACGTAGTCCGCTATTTCTCTTTTCATGTTGGGCCACCAAAAATTTCTTTTCACATCTTGGTACATCTTGGTAGATCCAGGATGAATCGTATACCTTGACCTATGAGCTTCATCTAAGACCTTCTTCTTCAATTCTGGGCAGTACGGTATACAAGTTCTATTCTTGAACATTAATCTTCCATCAGAAGCTAATTGGAAATCCGATTGTCCTTCTAATCTGCCCTTGATTTCTACTAATGTAGGATCATCATTCTGAAGTGCTTGTATTTCAGACCATAAATCTGACTGTATGCTCACATGAGATAATGTGACACATCTAGGGTCCGTGTCCATGCTTATATTGAGTTCAGAGAATTGTTCCAGCAATTTCCATTCTTGAATCAGACAATTGGCTAACAGTGCTCTCGGCTTTCGACTAAGGGCATCTGCTACATGATTACCCTTTCCGGGATGATATTGTATATTGAAGTCGAAGTCCTTGAGATATTCCAGCCATCGTCTTTACCTCATATTTAGTTCCTTCTGTGAGAAAAGATATTTGAGACTCTTGTGATTGGAGTATACAGTAAAATGTACTCCATAAAGATAATGTCTCCATATCTTCAGTGCAAATACTACCGCGGCCAATTCTAAGTCATGGACGGGGTAGTTCTCTTCATGCTTCTTTAATTGATGAGAAGAGTAGGCTATAACCTTCCCTTGTTGCATTAGAACACACCCGAGGCCAATGCCAGAAGCATCAGTGTATACCTCGAACTTTTCTCCTTCAATTGGCAATGCTAAGATAGGAGCTGTAGTAAGATGATCCTTGAGAGTTTGGAAGCTTCTCTCACATTCCTCATCCCATTCATAACGGATCTCCTTGCGAGTTAACCTCGTAAGTGGCACGGCAATTTTAGAGAAATCCTTGATGAATCGCCTGTAATAGCCGGCAAGACCTAAGAAACTTCGGATCTCGCTAGCATTGGTCGGTCTTTCCCAGTTCCTTACAGCTTCAACCTTTGATGGGTCTACAGACAAGCCATCCTTTGATATAACATGTCCGAGAAAAGTCACTTCTTCAAGCCAGAATTCACACTTGCTAAGTTTTACATATAATTGGTTTGTCCTTAATATTTGTAATGCAATCCTCAAATGTTCCTCATGCTCTTCCTTGGTCTTGGAATAAATCAATATATCATCAATAAAGACCACCACGAATTGTCCTAAATAAGGCCTGAATATACTATTCATTAACTGCATAAAGGCAGCAGGGGCATTCGTTAGTCCGAAAGGCATAACAACAAATTCATAATGGCCATACCTGCTTCTGAACGCAGTCTTATGAATGTCATCATCCTTGATTCTTAATTGATGATATCCCGACCTGAGATCAATCTTGGAAAAGTACTTGGATCCTGATATTTGATCAAATAATTCATCGATTCTCGGCAGTGGATACTTGTTCTTGATAGTGAGATGATTCAACTGTCGATAGTCGACGCATAACCTCATGGATCCGTCTTTCTTCTTTACAAATAATACAGGCGCTCCCCACGGGGGAGTACTTGGCCTAATGAATCCTTTCTTAATGAGTTCCATCAATTGCTCCTTTAACTCCTTGAGTTCAGCAGGTGACATCCTATAAGGTGCCTTTGAAATCAGACCAGCACCAGGGACTAAGTCAATGGTGAAGGCCACTTCTCTTTGCGGGGGTAATCCCGGCAAATCTTCCGGAAATACATCCGAAAATTTTTGTACCACTGGAATGTCTTCTAGCTTAGCTTCCTTAGCTTCTTTAACAGTGACAAAGGCAAGGAAAGATGTACATCCTTTCCTGATGAGCTTGCTAGCTCGGAGAGCTGAAATAAGAGGGGATTTGCTCCGACTCTTGGGGCTAGTAAATATTAGTTCTGGGAATTCCTTGAATGTAACCTTACTATTGCGGCAATCAACCGTTGCCTGATACTTGGATAACCAAGCTGCCCCTAGTATAACATCATACTCTTTCAGATCTAAACATATGAGATCAATAGGGAGATTTCTACCCTGAACCAATACTTCGCAGTTTTGGTAATGATGTGTAATATCAGTCTCATCATCCAGAGGAGTAGACAAAACTAACTTTATCCATTCCGGTTCTAGGGGTAATGGGTCAGCAAACTTTTTAGAAACAATAGAATGCGATGCACCAGTATCAATTAAGACATATGCATTCCTGGAACAAACTTTCAATATACCTTCCACTAAGCCGCCTCCTTCTACTTGCTCGGTCTCCTTGATTGCATGAAGACGAGCATTCTTGGTTACTGGGCATTTTCCGTCATCGGCTTGATTATTTAGTAGTGGGCAATCGGGAATCCGATGCTCACGACTCCCACAACGGAGACATGCTCCAAGTTTCCTCCAGCATTCCTCTGCTCTATGACCCGCTTTATCACAATGTTTGCACACTGTATTTGGAGAGGTAGTGGTGATAGAGAAGGGCTTGGTCTTCTTGAACTTTTGGTCTTGCGAGGGAATACCTCCATTGCTAGGCCTCTTCTTGAAGTTGGGTTTAAAGGAACCCGAACCTGTAACTTGTTCCTTCTTATCCTTACCACCAATCCTATCAAACAGTTCCGTGGCATCTTCTAATAGTTGAGCTCGGCGTACTATTTCCGAGTAGACTTGAATGTCCATCGACGCCAGTTGAGTAATAGCTTGGGGCCTGAGCCCATTAAGAAACCTCCTAGCTTTCATTTTCTTGGTGCTAATTAGATGCTTAGCATACCGAGACAATCTAGAGAATTGGGCCTCATACTCGGCCACTGACAAGGATCGTTGTTTTAATGTGGCAAACTCTGCAGCCTTCTTTTCCTGAACTCGGTTCGAGAAATATTTTGTGTTGAAGTGTTCAACGAATTCCTCCCACGAAACCTGATCTTGATTTATAGTAGCCTCTATTGATTCCCACCAGCATCTAGCATCCCTTTCTAACTGAAAAGTAGCTAATAAGACCTTATCTTGATCTGTACATTGCATAACACGGAATATTCGTTCTGTTTCCCTAATCCAGTGTTCAGCGTCATCTGGATCAGTAGAACCCGTGAACTTGGGCGGGTTCATGTTCTTGAAAGTCTGGTGGAGACTTCCTGCTCGTTGTCCACCTCCTAGTGTTACTTGTTGCAGCACTTGAGTCATGCCTTGCAGTGTACGCTGCATGTTGCCCCATTGAGCACGTTCGGCAGCCATTATCCTACAATTATAATAACTAGATTAATACGTGATTTGTATCTTAAAGACTAGCATTCTATGTTAACTTTAACGCTTGGTTCTACCCAATCTCACGGGTTAAAGGTTTGAACATATCCTTGGACTTGGGTTTTTCCTAGGAATTGAATACCCTAGGCTCTGATACCACAAAAACTGTCACGCCCCGAGCGCGGAAGATACTCGGATATGCGCGACGAGTTTATATCAATCATGTCAATCAGAGTAGTAGTGTATTCGACACCAAAACAGAGATGCACAAAATAGAAAGATAACCCAATCCTTCATTTCATAATGGATAGACTATTACAAATCTAATACTCTATTCAATTAAAAAGGAAAAGTACATAGTTGACTCAAGAAAATAGGAAAAAGACTAGATGACACTTGGAGAAGTTCTATCACTTTCACTCTTGACCATTCCCATCCGATTGACTTCCCTCGTCATCGGAATTACCTGAAAAGTAAGGGACAAACACGGGGTGAGCGAACGCTCAGTCAGAAATTATATCTCAAGCGCTAGCAAGGGGTTTAAATAATTACATCTTTCATGTATGTACTGTAGCTATGCATGCTCGTATAAAACGACAAGATAGAGAGAGAATCATCAATAAGACATCAAGATGAACTAGTCATGAGCTTTCAAGAAAAGATAACAAGATATTCAAG
This sequence comes from Amorphophallus konjac, assembly GCA_022559845.1. Classification (NCBI taxonomy): domain Eukaryota; kingdom Viridiplantae; phylum Streptophyta; class Magnoliopsida; order Alismatales; family Araceae; genus Amorphophallus; species Amorphophallus konjac. Next base: position 294,960,972 of record CM040121.1, on the reverse strand, counting down.
CAAGTACTTTTTAGCAAGTCATGTCAAGAACTTTGGCTATCATGTATCAAGCAAGCAAGTAATTACCCTTTCTCGGGTCACGCAATTCATGTCATGTCAAGTACGAGTCAAGTACAAGATTTGTGTGGAATGTCCAATCAAGCTAGTCATGCACTCGGTATAATGCCAGATACCTTATCATTCAACTCCCATGGGCACAAGTACTTTCGGGTGCTCCTCCCAGGACCAGATCGGGCCCTATATGCGCAGGCATTTATCATGTATATTTGACATCCACTCTTGTATATATATATAGCCAATATGGAATTTCAACAATTTAAGCTTGTAGACACGTAGGATAACTTTGAGAGAATGGAGTCCAAAAATACGACATTGGACATAGATAGGCGATAACAACGGTACAATCACGATGAACGATGAAACTAGGTGGAATTAGGTTCCCTTAACTCGGGTACCATGACAAACAAGTATGGACATTCTTTATATAGAATTGAGGTCCACATGAACAGTACATCAAAGGTAAGATACCCTCATTCTTATTATAGAATTGAGGTCCACAAGAACATCAACAAATGGCATGATATCATCATCCCATTAAGAATTCTCATGATATACTCTTTGCATATCATAAGGGCCGGTATACCATGTTTCTTTAGAGTGACATGGCATTCAATAGTGTAATGGGTTTTTAAGGTATAACCAGCTCAGTCGGCCTTGAGGGAATCCAAGGCTCGAGGAGTCTTACGGAGGTCTCTATGACTAACTCGCTAGTCCAAAGAAACGGAATGTCCAATGGAGAGCTTGTATGTCAATGAGAGTTGAGGGTGATCGATAAAACATCATGAAACGTGGGACTATACTCACGGAGTGGAGATATAGTGCCGATATACATATATATATATATAGATATCCTGAAACCATCGGTTATCAGAAATAGGGTAAAAACATTTTTACAGGAAAATAACGACTTAAGTAAAGTCACTACTCAAGTAATTAACGCCTTAGATAAGGGTGTTTATCTATTTTTCCTATTTTGCAGGAATTTCAATAATTCAGTATTCTACCAAAAACGCGCCTTGGTGAAAGGCGTTTATTTACAATGTGACGACGTAATCAGTGGTCGTCCATTCTTTCCTTCTATTTTTACAGAGTATATATTTTCAGAATTTTCTCAAAACACGCCCTGGACAAGGGCGTTACTTTTCAATTCACGTCCTGAACAGGGACGTTAGTCAAGTGAGAGACGACCTATACAGGGTCGTGAATTCAAGAATTTACAATATTTCAGGAAATAAAATTCCAAGAGCCAAGAGACATGATTTAGCCAGAATTCACAAGTCGAGTCATGCAATATATATTAGATTGGATATTTCATATCTATTGAATTTTTAACGTGGATCAATTATTAATTACATGTGATTTCATGAGATTAACGCCTACAGGGCAGGGCGTCAAATCTAAAATTGACGACCTTGTGCAGGTCGTTCCTTTAAAGTAGCGCCCTGGACACGGGCGTCTCTTGCAAAAATATTACAGAAACGTGTAGAAACCATCAGGAAACTTATATACATGACATGCATGATGTGTTACTATGAATTTAATTTGTTTGGGCTACGTTGCTTGAGAAAACCTACCTTGACAAAGATTTGAACGGATGCAGGTTCTGTGAAGAAAGAACGATACTCTGTTTTATAAACAGAATCTTTTGAATCTTTCGAACAGTAGCAGCAGCAAGGGTAGTAATAGGTTGCAGATGAAGAACCCTCAATTCTTCAGTAGGTTATGATGACTTCCCTATAAAGAAATAAGATGAAGAAACATTAGTTTTTTCTTCATAATACTTACTGAAGGTAGAGGAAAGAAGAACTTACCCTTTTGTTCTTCACAACGTTAATCTTCTTAACCTGTAAGAAGAGAAGAAGACGAAGAACCTGTTAATGTTCTTCATAGAAAAGAAGAAGAAAGAACCTTGGTTCTTCACCTACCGTAGAATAGTCCGAACGCCAAATAGCGTTCTCGGTTCAAGCAGTAGGTTATTTATAGGATTAAGGTGAACCTAATAGAGTTAGTGTTCGATTGGAAGTAACACTTTCATGATAGAGTTATTACTACATTCGAACTCTTTCTCATAGTTATCAACTTACCCTGGATAGACTCCTGGGTCGAACGAAACTCGAACTGAATTAACGACCTAGGTCAGGGCGTCGAATTTAAATTGACGCCTTGTCAAGCATCGTTACTTGTTGAAACGCGTCCACTCAAAGGACATTACGCTAACTTGCCCTTTTTATTTATTTTGGTCGTTTGAATTTTGACGCCTTGATGTGTGGGCGTCCTTTCTTCAAAACACGCCTTAGGTAAGGGCGTTTTATTGTAAAGTAGCGCCTATATCTGAGGCGTTATTTTTATCAGGTTTTACTTATTTTTATTCGAAGCTCTTTCATTTATTTATTAAATCTTTTAATCTATTTTGATTTATTTTATTTATCAGGGTTGCTACAGCTCAACCCAAGGTTAGGGGTCAGCCTGCTCAGGTAAACAAACCCCATGTCAATGCCACAAAGTCTTCACCACCATCATCACAGAAAAGGACCCAACCAAAACCTATGAATAGGTCAACAAGGTCAAGGGTGCAGGGAAGACAAAATATTTTCAAAAGTCAGCCCAACAAATTCAATCCACCTAGAGTTCAGTCCTCCTACCCCACACAGCCAATCTATCCTAATGGGTGTGGGTGGACTAGAACTCAAGGGATGCATACAGGGTATGTTCATCAACCTACACACTTTTACAGACCCTATGTCAGAAATTGGGAAAATGGGTATGGTAGTCGGATGCCTAGGAATTACCAACATTTCCACAGCCAGTCCAGGAACTAGTATGGCCAAAACTTTATGAATGCAACCTGGCTGAAGCATTGGCACAACAACAATAATTCTGTGAATAACTCTGTTGGTGCAAATAAAAAGAAAATCAAGAAAAACAAGAAAAGGCAAAATAAAAAGAAATCTGAAAAATCCATTGAACAGAACTGCTTCAAACAAATGTGGATTCCTAAAAATCTGCTTTCTTATTTTAACTACTTTTCATCTTCTCTGGAGCCCAATCAGACTTGGGTTCCAAACTCTTTGCCCTAATTGTATGTGCAGGTATGCCTGGCAGCCAAGAGCAACTTGTGGTACTTGGACAGTGGCTGCTCCAGGCATATGACAGGAGATAAGGCCAAGTTTTGCATGCTAACAGAAAAGCTAGGAGGCCTTGTCACCTTTGGAAGCAACACAAAGTGTAGGATCATTGGATCAGGTAAGGTAGGTAAGTGTTCTACCTGCTGCATTGATGATGTTATGCTGGTTGAAGGGTTAGCTTATAATTTACTTAGTATCAGCCAGTTGTGTGATAAAGGACATAAAGTCTTATTTGATTCTCAATGCTGCAAGGTTTTTGAACCTGATTCTGAAATTGTCAAATTTTCTGGAAAAAGAATAAATAACACATACATGGTAGATTTAGATGATATTCAGCATTCTAACCTATGTCTTACTGTCAGTAGAGAAGATTTAGCATTTTTATGGCATCGTAGGTTAGGCCATGCGAGTTATACTATTTTACATAAACTAAACAAGCATAACATGGTTAGAGGACTCCCTGAAGTCTCTTTTAAAAAGGACAATAAATTTTGTAATGCATGCATTCAGTCCAAGTTGACTAGAAAATCATTCAAATCTAGGACAGAAAACTTATCCACTAAACCTTGTGAACTGATACACATGGACCTATTTGGGCCAACCAGGTCTGTCAGTTTATCAGGGAAGAGGTATGGGTTTATCTTAGTAGATGATTTTTCTAGGTATACTTGGGTATTTTTTCTGTCACATAAGAATGATGCATTCTCAGAATTTCAGGAGTTCTGTATAATAATAAATCAAAAACTTGAAAATATTTTGACTGATCATGGAGGTGAGTTTGAAAACTCACACTTTGAAGAATTTTGCAGGTCAAGTGGGATTCATCATAAGTTCTCCTCACCCAGGACACCTGAGCAGAATGGTGTTGTCGAGAGGAAGAACAGAACTCTAGTGGAAATGGGCCGAACTCTCTTAGTTGAAGGTCAACTGCCAAGAAAATTCTGGGCTGAAGCAGTCAACACAGCCTGTTATGTAATTAACAGGGCAATGGTAAGACCTTCCACCCAGAAAACCCCTTATGAGATTTTGAGAGGTAAGAAACCTTCAATCGCCCACTTCAAGGTCTTTGGTTGTAAATGTTTTATACATATAAATGACAAGAGGGACCTTGATAAATTTGAGCCAAAAGGTGAACCAGGAATCTTCATCGGTTATTCTGAAAACACCCGGGCTTATAGAGTGTTCAATTTAAATTCAAAAATTGTTGAAGAATCTCCACACATTATCTTTGATGAAACCTTGATGGAAACTAACCATGGTTATTGCAGGAACGAAGATGGAAACATTTTGAAAGATCAAAACTCTGCAGACCAGTCTGATGGTGAGGAAGATAAAGAAGAGCAAAATGAAGAAGAACCTGAAGTTCAGGGGGAGGTAAGTGAAATTCTTGAAAATCAGATTGTTAATATTAGATATCTTAAAGATCACCCTGTGAATAATGTCATTGGCAATCTGAATGATCCCCCTAGAACTAGAGGTCACTTTAGAATTCAGGATGAATTAAATGCATATGCTCTTGTCTCTCAAATTGAACCCAAGTCCATTGACTGTGCCCTCAAGGATATGCATTGAATTAATGCCATGCATGAGGAGCTTAATCAGTTCGATAGGAACAAGGTGTGGTACTTGGTCCCACCTCCTGATCATGGAATAGTCATAGGGACTAGGTGGGTTTTCAGAAATAAATCTGATGAATTAGGGAATATTGTTAAAAATAAAGCCAGACTTGTTGCTCAGGGGTACAACCAGGAGTTTGGTATTGACTTTGAAGAGTCATTTGTCCCTGTAGCCAGATTAGAAGTTGTTAGAATTTTATTAGCTTATGCATGTTCCCTAGGTATAATCCTCCAGCAGATGGATGTAAAATCTGCATTCTTGAATGGGGAAATTAATGAGGATGTCTATGTTAGCTAGCCCCCTGGGTTTGAATGTCTAGATTTCCCTAATCATGTTTACAAATTAAATAAAGCCATCTATGGTCTTAAGCAAGCTCTTAGAGCTTGGTACGACAGGTTGAGCAAGTTCCTCACTGATCAAAATTTCACTAGAGGAGTAGTTGATCAGACCTTGTTTACAAAGGTGAGTCATTCTGAAATTCTTATTGTATAGATTTATGTGGATGATATCATTTTTGGGTCAACTAATCCCAAATTGTGTGAGGAATTTTCTAAAATAATGACTAATGAGTTTGAAATGAGCTCAATGGGTGAGCTCAAATTATTTCTTGGACTGTAGGTTACACAAACAAAGGATGGAATGTTTATAGCTCAGTCCAAGTACACAAGGGATCTACTCAAGAAATACAAGATGGATAACCTTAAAGAGATAGCTTCTCCAATGGGTACCTCTACAAGCTTGGATGAAGACACTAAAGGTAACCCATTTGACCAGAAGTTATACAGAGGTATGATCGGATCCCTTCTTTACTTAACAGCATCTAGGCCTGATATTCAATTCGCTGTAGGATTATGTGCTAGGTTTCAGGCCAGTCCTAAAGAAAATCATTTTAAAGCAGTGAAAAGGATTTTTAGATATCTGCTAGGCACCCAAGAGCTAGGATTATGGTATCCTGCTAGGTGTGAGTTAGAGCTTCTAGCTTACACTGATGCTGATTATGCTGGGTGTCGAGTAGATAGAAAAAGTACTAGTGGCTATTGTCAATTCCTTGGTGGCTGTCTAGTATCTTGGGCATCTAAGAAGTAACACACTGTAGCATTGTCTACAGCTGAAGCTGAATATGTTGCAGCAGGTAATTGTGCTACCCAAGTACTTTGGATTAAGCACCAACTAGATGATTATCAGATAAAACTGGAATGTATTCCAATTCTATGTGATAATACTAGTGCCATATGCCTTACTAAAAATCATGTTCATCATTCTAGGACTAAGCACATAGAAATAAAACATCATTTTCTAAGAGATGCTGTGAACAAAAAGGAAATTGAACTGGACTTCATTGAAATAGACAAACAAGTTGTTGATATCTTTACTAAGCCACTTGGAAATGAAAATTTTAAATTTTTTAGAAGAGAACTTGGCTTGTGTAAATTTTAGCATAATGAATGAACTCCTTGTTGACTTGAATAAAACTTTTGAGCTGCTTTGAATAAACTTCTGATTTGGACTTGCTGTTGATAGATTGAATAAACATTGTGCAGCGAACTTATGATAATGCATGACTCTCATATTTTTTATTGCACTCATGATCATCATTGCATATACCTAGTACCATGGGTCATACTGCATGATAAGATAGTCTAAGTAAGCATGATTGTCACAATCATTTTTTCAGTCCACATATGCAAGATCACATGCACATAGATAGGGGGAGTATTGCATATAATTCAGAGTTAAGTCTGACAGTATGGCAATCTTTTAGTCAATTCTAATATTAAGCAATAGAAAATAGACTTCTTCTCTCATAAGAACTTTAATTGCTTAAAGATTGACTTAATGGTTTAAATTTATAATCTTTAGAGTTGAAAGACTACAATCCGTAAATAAGGATGCTGAAAGTTGATAAACCTCTCAACCTTTATCTTATTTCATGTCAGACAAAGCTAATTATATCTGAAATCTGAAAACTCATCTGAAATCATGTTAGAGAAGCTAAGTATGTGTATTGTCCTTAAACAAGTCATTCCGAAACAAATAAAGGGCAGCTAAGAAAGATATTGAAAAACATTGAAAATTATTTAAAAAATAGCATTGACAAAGCAATGACTGATAAATCACTGAGAAACTGAGTGATCCATCAAAGAAGTGGACACCACTCATGTCATGAGGTGTATCAGCTATCTCTGTATAAAATGATCAAAATAGTAGGTTGTTTTCACTAAGTACCCTGGGGTAACTGGCGTCTAATAAACATGTACCCTCACACAAAAAGGTGTCAAGCAATTCTATTGAGTTTGATCATAGGCAAGATGGTCCATCATGTTGAGTATCTAGGGGCATTGGCGTCTGATAAACGTATACCCTTACGCAAAAAGACTTTTGGTACCTGAATGCCCTAAATGAAATAATATTAAAAATGATGTTCCTTAAAAGAAATTTCATGGATGTCAATTGTTTAATTTCAATACATGACCTGGTTTCTCTTAACACATTTTACTGAGGCTATGAAAGTAAGATATTCTGAAACTGAATCTCTCAAGAAAATATGACTCTGGTTTATTGTTTTATCATGCACATCTACCATATCCAATGAATGTAGTGCATGAACTCTCATTTTTATAACCTTTAAACCAGAATTTCAATTTCTAAGCCGTTTCTCAGTTCATATGACTGAAGATTCTGTGCTTTAGTTGCTTAATTTCTGAACTACTTGCTAAGAATGCCAGTCAGCTGAACTTTCTTTTTCCTTCCCTTGCACTCACTTTCCCTCCTATTTGTTGATGGCAAAGGGGGAGAATATTGTCTGAATTCATTCCTTTAGTTCAGGGGGAGAATTCTGAATTGAGAATTCTGATTCAGGGTGAGTGTATGCATCTGCATCATGGTATGGCAAAGGGGGAAATTTTGTTAGCAGGGAGTTGCTTACATTCTGTAGCATGCAGCATGTCATTCATAGCATCTACACGCATCTGCATAACAATCTGAATAACAAATCATGTCCTTCATCAAAAATGCATCTGTATGACAGGATGTTGCTACTCTATATGATAGGGGGTTGCCATCATCATAAAGGGGGAGATTGTTGTGACTCCTCTGTGTTGATGGTGTTGACATGTAACTTTACTTCATATGGCAACACATTGTTTTGATTGATTGGCAACACTGTTTATGTTTTGATGAAATTACTTTTATCAGATTGTCTGTGTGTTCTATGCATTTTATCTTGTTTTCACACTGAACACACACTCAAAGACTCAAAGTCTATACATTGCTACAGTAACGTAAGTCTGTACACTGTCCGTGTCTCTTGCAGCATCCTAGCAAGTGTGTACATTGCCTGTCGATTGCAAAGTCTATGTATTGTTATGGGTCGACCCCTGTTCTCATGAGTCGACTCATCTGTTTGTGCATAGTCTATACACTGCACGTTCAAGATCAAAGTATATACATTGCTACATTACTTGCTAGAGTGAAGTCTGTACAGCCGAAGCACACATATCAAGTCTATACTTTGAAGCTACTGTGCAAGTCCACACATTGGCCTTCAGGTTTGAAAGTCTGTACATTGGACTACGTCAACTCATTGCATTGACATACACTGTAGCGTCAACTCATTGCATTGGCTAAGTCTATACACTGTCCATCTCATTTAGAGTCTAAGGCAAAGTTTGTACATTGGACGGTGTCAGGCGAAGTTTGTACATTGAGCGTCTCAATGAGCGTCTCATGTAAGTCCATACATTGGACTGTAGCATGCATTTGTCAATGGCATCTAAGTCTGTACAGTGGACTGTCTTCCTTAGCGTCTTGATCTTCCAAGTCTATACAGGCTTCTGTTTTACAAAGTCTGTACATTGGTCTCAGACTCCAAAGTCTATACATCGCCTGTTGACTGCAAAGTCTATGCAGAGCTCAAGAGTTCGAAGTCTATACATTCATTCACTGTAGCTTGCACGTGGTAAAGTCTATACATTGGCATCCATGCCTCAAGTCTATACATTGGACTGTTTGGCCAAGTCTGTACATCGCTGTTTGCCAAAGTCTGTACATTGGCATCTGTTTCTTCGTTGCGATTCAAAGTCTGCACATTGGGTTATTTACCTACGTTCAGCTTCGAAGTCTATACATCGATGCATTTACCTATGTTGCAGTTCAAAGTCTATATAGTGGATGTTTTCCATTGCTTCAAGTCTATACAGCCGTTCTTTTAGAAAGTCTATACATCGGTCTTCACCTCAAGTCTGTACAGTCCTTTGTTGACAAGTCTTCACATCGTGAAGTCCATACACTCAACTCCTTCACATTTTGCAAAGTCTGTACATTGCATTCATCAGTCGTGAAGTCTATACATCGCTTGTCTTCATTCGAGTCTCATGAAGTATGTAAATCGTGCATCAGTTCTGAAGTCTATACATCGTCTGTCTTCATTTGAGTCTCACTGAAGTCTACACATTGCATCTTCTCACTGAAGTTTACACATTGCATCTTCATTCATGAAGTCTACACATTGCATCTTCATTCATGAAGTCTACACATTGCATCTTCATTTGCGAACTATGTACATTGCATTGATCTTCACTTAGTCAATACAATGACAGTCTTCATATCACCTAAGTCTGTACGGCGGTTGCTTCATACAGCAAGTCTGTACATCGCGTTCACTTATATGAAGTCTATACAACGCAGTTCTTCTGATAAGTCTATACAGAGTTGTTATTTAATCCGATCATCCGATACTCTGTCTGACAGGGATTCTCTACTGAGATTGTTGACATGGCTCGTGATCCCAGGAGGACGAGGTGTGCAGATGCTGACACGTGGATGGAAGCACCTCGAATCTGGAGAATTCCTTGGGCGGGAAAACGTGGAAGCCACGCGCCCTTATCCACCTGCTGCTGTTATATATAACAGTCTTCATCTCCTGTAAAAGGCTGATCGAAGTTGGCGAAGTCTATACATCTAGCCTGAAGCAGCAGCCACCGAGATCCACTGTGAGAGGAAGAAAAGCAGAGAAGAAGAAAAGGAGAGAAGAAGAAAGTGAGAAGAGATGAGTTGAGAGAGTTATATGAGAGCTTGTGAATCAGTCTCTTGGTCCAGTTACCAGAGCTGATATTGCTCAACTTTGAGCTACAGTCGCTTTGGTTTTCTTCCATTCGATTGTGTGTTTTATTTGTTTTCAGTCTTTGTTATTTTTCTTGAAAACTCTTGTTCGATCAAGCTGTTAGTCAGCGGTTTCAAGTTGTGAGGCTGCGGGTTGCAGAGGTGTTCCTCTGGTCGGCTAAGCTGTAGTGCCCAGCAGAGCAAGCTGTGAAGCTCAGCTGTTGCAGAGGGTGTTCCTCTAGTCGGGATAAGCTGTAAGCCCCAGCCGTTGTTGGCAAGCTGTAGAGCCCAGCTGATTGAAGCTGTGTATCAGCAGTAATCCACATTCGAGTTGAATGTGGGGTGGACGTAGGTCGGATTGACCAAACCACCTAAAAGTCTTTGTGCCTCTCGTGTGTTTGATTGCTTGTTCAGCAGATCTTGTGTGTTTCATTCGGTGCATTGGCTGTGTTCATTTAGTGTTCTTCTAATTCCGCATTTGATTCTAGGCCTAATTTTTTAAATAGCCAGTTGATCTATTCACCCCCCCTCTAGATCCACATCCTATGGTGAAATAGCCTTCCATCTAACTTCAACACTATTGTCTGAATTCATTCCATCAGTTCAGGGGGAGAATTCGGATAATATTCATGTCCTAGGAGGGCTATGACCACGATATAACGTAGTTAAGCATGCCTTGGTTTCTATACTGTTGTAGAGTCGTTGTCAGGTTCCGGTCAACCCGGTGAGACCCAGTGGTTGACAAGTAACCTTGTGTGTGTCTCGACTTCTCTGTCCAGCTCGAGATGTGGTTCCGGATGCCTTGAGGTACTACTTACCTCGGTCTATGTGTCCAGGTGTGTTGAGGGTCTTGGTGATCCCTCAGGTCTCTGTGAGTCATTTTATGTGGATGTGTCGTTTCCTCTGGCTTAGGATTAGACCGATTAGTGGCTTGTTCCGCCGTTACGCGACGATCTTGACTCCGAGTCATGAGACTCAAGGATCATTGTGTTAGCAGGTCTAGTTATCATGTCCTGAGTCTGTTGGCAGCTTGGTATGCTACCTTGGTGCTTCGTAGTACATGTGATAGTGCTTTCTCGGTCTATCTGTACTCCAACACTCGTGTTTCTGAGTCTCTGTGTCTAGTGAGCCTCCACTAGTCGTAGCCTGACGACATGTTCCTGGTGTCGGCCCACCTAGGGAGTGGTGGTTGAGATAGTTCCCGAGATACGATTTTTAGGCTAGTTTTCGTGGGCCCCTGCCTTACGGTAGTGTCCTGTAGGGGGGGAAACTAGCTAGAGGCCTGGCTCTAGGCATGAGCTGGTGTGTGCACATGTGGTCAGGGGCATTTTGGACGAACGCCAATGGGTGTGACCCTGACTAGTCACTCGTTACTATAGTTCCTATTCTGGTTCTGTGAGTATCTCAATCTCCGTCATTCTCGGCGTCCGTAGCGAGATACTTGTGGCGCAGTGTATGACGTCAGTGGACGCATCTAACTATTCTTCTAGTGAGGAGGTGCTTCCGTTACGTGAAACATGACTTTCAAGTTTCTCGTTCTTCGTGTAACGACCTTTTCTAGGTTAGGCTATTCTTGACTTTACCCGAGGTCGGCTCTCTGTTGCGTGCATGATGATCTAGTCATGTATGCCTCGGTGTCTATGTCTATCTAGGTCTTTCCTAGGGTTTTTGCCTGGTTTCGTGGGCTTTAGCCTTTGGGCTATCAATTGGCTGACGGATCAGTAACTCCTGGCTTTGTGAGATCAAGGTTCTCCCTTCTGCCGTTGTTTGGAGTAGCTTAGGGAGCCGAGCTTCTCTCGGTAGTCGTGTTCTCGTTCTTTACGGTTTTGCTTTTCCCTTTTCTTTTAGCTGTTTCTACTCCTTCTGATGGGGGCATCTCTCACCCTTCATATTTACCGGTTGTTCACCAGCATGGTTCCATTATGTCCGTCACATTTTTCTGATTCAGTTCATGTAATTTTCATATTTTCTTTGAGTCATAATTATGTAATTTTTATTTTATTTGAGTCATGTCCCTAGGTCTTGCATTTATTTTCCTAAGTTTGAGTGTCATTAGATTGTTTAGTGTGCTATTGGGCCCAATTCATTGGGCTTGGCCCATGAGCCCCCCCTACCCCTTCGGTTATTTGTTATTAAGTCTTTTGTCAGGGTCTTATTGTAAAATGTGGGTTTCCTATATATAGGGCCCCATTTCCTTCATTTGAAGGGAATGAATCAATCAATGAAAACTTGCCATTTTGTGAGTTCTATCTTTATTTTTATGGTGGAGTGAATCCATTAGTAAGGTGAGAAGCCTTAGGGAGAGAATCCCACCCTTCCCTCTCTTAATCACTCTTTTTCACTCCATTTTCTCTCTCCTCCACACCCAATTTCAAAAATTTTCTCTCTCCTCCCTTCCCAACCACCACTCTCCCACCTACCCCCATTAAAGGCCACTCCCCTTCCCCACACATCCCATTACTCCACCCCCTAGTCCCAAGGGAGCATCCCCAATCACTAAGCCACCCTCCAACCACCTCATCCCTTTCCCAAGCACCCTTCCCTCTCCCCCATGCAACCCTCCACTTCCCTAGACCATTTGAATTCAAAAATCCCCTTCCCTCCATAGCCCTAGGGCGCCCAAGACCCCTCCCCTTTGGTTAGGGTCGCCCCCCTCTCATCCTCTCCATCTTCCCTTGTTCACCTCCATCACCCCACCTTCTACCATCTAGAGTAAGAGGACCTGCAGAAGATCTGAAGCTTGCAGCAGCGACCCCGACCTCCTCCGGATGTTCCTGGAAGCCCAAGAGTAGTCCATAGAAGCGGCTGCCTGTCCTCTTTGCAACGGCGGTAGTCTCGTCCCCTTCCGAGCTCCGAGCTGACCGGGAGATCTGTTCTCCCACAACTGCGCAGAGCTGCCCCTGCTGAGTACTAGAACCGGATTAGAAGCTCTGCCACGACGAACCTCGGAGGAATCCGCCCACAAGCTCTTCTACAAAGTTCTTCTTCTACCTGTCTACTTTCAGAATCAAGAAGCGGAATTCCATTCGGCATCCTGTGGCAGGAGTTATCATTTTTCTCCCTCAGCTCCATCATCCTATTACCCACAGTCTGCATCGACCAGTCATCAGTGTTCAGAGCTCCCTGGTATTCTCCGGAATCAACTGGCCACCCCGTTAGTTTTAATGTGAAGAGGACTTGTCCAAGATTCCAACGACTCCGACGGTGCTCGATTCCGAGTTCAGGAGCTGTCGGGGCATCCTCTGCAACCAGCTGTTGGAAACCAGGAGCTAGCTCTGCAGAGATCCTAATCCGAAGAGAACGCTTCACCACGGCAAACCCCCGAAGAATCAGCCCACGAGCTCTTCTACAAAGTTCTTCTTCTTCCTGTCTACTTTCAGAATCAAGAAGCGGAACTCCGTTCGGCATCCCGTGGAAGGAGTTATCCTTTTTCTCCCTCAGTTACATGGTCCTGCTGCCCACAGTCTGCATCGACCAGTCACCATTGTTCTGCGTCCCCTGATATTCTCCGACATCGGTTGGCTTCCCTGTCAGTTTTTCTGCACAGAAGACTCATCCACAGTTCCAGCGACTCTGACGGTGCTTGATTCTGAGTCCGGGAGCTGTCGGGGCACCCTCTGCAACCTACTGCTAGAAATCAGAAGCTGCCAGTCCGAGGGTCTGCCTCCCTGTTCGGGCCTCCATCCAGATCAGCCTCGACACCAGAAGAATTCAGAAAAAATTGGACGACTTCCCTGGCCTCCTACAAAGCTTTTCCAAGTGGTTTCGTCCCCAACAAGAATCGGTAGCAGTCGCAGCAGTCGGTTCTCCACTCGGCTGTCAGCACCCATAGAACGCGGGCAGAATCGGCAATCTCCATCTTCGGTGTTCCTTGCTCATTTTCCCCTCCCCGCTTGGCCGGCTGAAGGCCCCTCCCTGCGTGGAGGTAATTTTGGTTGTAATATCCATTAACCCCCACCCCAAGATCCCCCTCCTGCGAGAGGTGTAGTGTTGTAACTTCTCTTGGGCAGGTCAAGCTTCCCCGGCGCGGCGTGTGGGGAACACACGCTTCCCCGCTCGCCCACGTCTCCGACTCGGGGCCGGTGTCCTCACACCGGTCAGGTATATGCTGAACCCTCCCTGGATATTTGTGTTTTCTAAGTATCATTTCTAAGTTCAGCCGGTGAGGAAGAGAGTGCCCGGTCCCGTGATTCCCGATCACGAGTGGCCACCGTGGTTTGACTGAGGAGAGATCCCCGTACCCTCAAGGCACGGCGTCCGCCCCACTGATGTGGGTGCTCCAATCCAAGGGAGGGGAACTCATTGGCCAAGTCATCACCCTAAGCAGCGTGGTTTAGGCTCTCGAATCCACCCTACCATCACTTAGTCACCACGGGGAAAGGGTTGTGCTGCGATATCGGTCCGCCAACATCGAGTCCGCTAATTTGTAAGTGGGCTTGCAAGTCTAGGTCCGAGGTTCATTTGGTTGATACCATTGCACCCTTAGGTCGTGTCACATCACCTTCCGTTACGGCTTTCTTTCATAGCTTTGTAGTTGCAGTTTAGCTTTTCCTGCTTTACTACTCCTATTGTTTTAGCTATTGTTCCGTGTTACTGCGTATTTTTCAATGGGGATCCGCGTGACCCTTACTGAGCCAGTGACACGAGGCTCACCCCTGCTTTTCAGGTGTGGTCGTCTCAACTTCCTTGCGGTTCCTGGTGTGTCGTGTTCGTAGTTGCCAGCGGTACCTGCGTCGAGCTTTGGTGAGGACACGCGCCGCATTACTCGACGGAGCACACGGAGCACGCCAGCATCCCCTTGGCTCGGCGATCACTTGGCGGACTAGCGGAGTTATCTTCATTTATTTTATACTTTAGGCCATGCTGGACCTTGGTTTAGTCCCTGCGTGGACACTTTTTATTATTATGGACCTTTGTAGGCCAATTGGGGCCAATTAGGCTTCCATTGGGTGATGTTAGGCTTATTAGTTAGGCAAAGGGGAGAGTGGGCCACCTTGTGATCCACCCTTCTTGGCCCATTTGGGCTGACCACCTTCCCACATGAGTTGACCCATTGGGATTTGTGCCCCCCCCCCTTGTGGGCTAGGGTTTGGGCGCCCCCTTCATCTCCTCCAAGAGGAGGAGGTGGCAGCCGCCCCCACTCCTACTTTCTAGGAGTGGAGTGCGCCCCCCTCGTTGATTCAAGGAAAGGAGCGCACCCCACCTTCCCAAAGAAAGAAGTGCGCCCCTTTTTGTTTGAATTTTCCCCCCCTTGCTAGGGTTTTGAACCCTAATTCCCCTCCCCACATATAAAACCTCATGTATTTTTCTTTGGAGAATAATTATGAATGAAAGAAAAAAAAATTGATGATTCTCCTTGAAGGTGGCTGCGCCCTCCTCCCTGTTCCTCCTTGCTCCTGTGACGGGAGCAAGCCCGGGGTGTGACTCCCCACCCCTCGGTGCGACGCCGAGGTTTCCCCTCTCTTCCTCTTTGATCCTGCGATGGGATCAACCCCGGGGTGTGACTCCCCACCCCTCGGTGCGACGCCGAGGTGCCCTTCCCCCTTATCTCCTTCACAGGTGCACGGATCTGCTCGCCAGATTTCTACCCCGAGTTGCAGCGGCGCCCCCATCCGGTTCTGGTCGAATCGGAGCCTCTCCATTTTTCTGGAGATACTTCTACGAGTCGGCAACGCGTGGACTTTGGTTTAGTCTCGATCCGAGGTCTACACCACCGGTGGCGATTTTCCTCGCGAGCTCGCGCAGGACCCCCTCTCTCTGCGGGCCAGGTTCTATCCATCATCTTGCGAAAATTCCACAGGACGGACAACTCCGAGTTTGGATCTGGTCTCTTTAGGGATCATACCTCTCTTCGTCCTATTTCCAACGCCGTCGACCACGCCTCGTTTCGATGTCGGTGCTGAGCGTGGCGTCAATCCTCGTGGGACCCCGCAGATCAACCTGTGCAGTCCGACCCCAGGATCAGCAACGACTTGCAGAGGTTCTCCCGGCCAGCCTCGACCAGATCTGACCAAGCCCCTCTGTCGGTACCTGCTGCTCTGCGTCCCCGACGTCCTCCCTCAAGCGGCGCCCCGTTCGCCCACCGGAGCAACGAGTTCTCAATTTTCCCGCTCGAGCGCACTGTTCTGTATGTAGGAAACCAGTCACAACTTGCAGATGACCTCACAGCCACCACGGTGCGAATCTGCATGCCCCCTTTGGCCGAGGCTTACTCCCATGACCTAGCTACGCACCCTCGCTGACGGCGCCTCAATCGGACACCGGACCAGGCCGTGGGAGCGTTCACCGCCGAGTCGCGCATTGCTGCGAATCTGCCGACTGCCGCCCGGGTCCTCCTCGCGGCCACCCCTTCACCGAGTGCCGCCCGTCAGCCCATGCATCGGCAGCCCCGAATCCATATGTTGTAGCCTGTTATCTCCCTGCGAGGAGTGGGCATTTTTTGGTTGGAGTTGTATTATTGTTCATCTTGTGTATCGGGGTTGTTGTTCTCGGCCGGGGTTTCTTCCCCACGCCTAGGCGTGGAGGTACGTGCGATGCTCCTCACTGTTGGCATTTTACTTTACTAGTATGCTATTCTATATGTCGCGTGAGTGTGTGTAGGTTTCTAGCTAGTTTGTAATTCACCGCGTGGTTGTGAGTTGAGAGACCCGTCCCGTGCCCTTAGTGAGCATCGAGCTCGAACTAGACTCCCCTAGTCATTCGGCGGTTCCTTAGCCGCTGAGATCCCCGCGCTTCCCTCATAGGGACGGTCGTTGGGCTTGGATTTCTTGTTGAGAGACGCCCCCACCCTGAGGAACGCTACGGAGGTCAGCCGCCCGGCTTGCCTTTGGCGTGCGAGTGCTGGCCACACTTTATTGCATTCGTAGGTCCTAGCCCGTTTCAGTCCCGTCCCGCATCAAATTGGTATCAGAGCTTAGGGAACCAGTTTATTCTAACAAATTGGGGTATTAGGTCATTTGAGTCTTTAGGTTGTCTAGGGTGCAATTGAGGCATTAGACTTGTCTAAGTTGCATGTGAGTCATTAGGTTTGTTTTAGGTGCATTTGAGTCCACATTCTTCCCCTTTTTTCCATCGCCATTTTGAGTCGTGTCTAGTCCCATCCCTTAGTTGTCCTACATGTCCCTTCCATAGTCCTAGGGCGTGCATGTGTATTTAGAGTCCTCAGGTGCATCATCATGGCTATCCCTACTTGGTCAACTCCATACAACTCGGCCCTCCACAAGGGTCCGACCGACCCTCTATTCCTGGATATCATTCTAGATGAGGACCTTCGCTTTGATGGATCGAGCCCTAGTGCCTATCTAAAGTGGGAGGCTACCATGGGAAAATACTTTGAGAAGAATTGGATATATGGTTTCGAGAGAGTCAACATTGCCAAGGGACAACTTTCACCTCAAGCCATGGAAGCGTGGAATCACATAGTGGGTCTTAGGGCAGGTTGGAGGCAAGAGCCCATACACTCATGGGAGGAGATGAAGGTAGAACTTAGGAAGATCTACGCTCCCCAACGTTCCCCCTCCTACTCGGAGAGCCATAGCTCGAGGAGCACTACCACTCCTCCTTTCTCTCTCGGCCAATCCAAGGCCACCATAAGGGCTCAACCTCCGCAACGCCCATCACCTCTTACCCCCAACCGAGAACATCATAGTTGGAGGAGCAAGGTGCCACCTGTGTGTGAGTCTAGGCCCGAGACTAAGTCTCATGATTACCAGCAAGTCTCCCCGAATGCCTCTATCTTGAGAGATCTCCCCCTCGCCGAACTCCTGCAAATTTTTAGAGAGAAACTAGAAAGGATGAGCACTCCTATGAGATCACCGACTTCCCCTAGCCCACCCTCGAGCCAGGACGAAGTCGTGCCAGAACCTACAGGGGTTAGGGCTGACATTCTCAGCCCAGCACCCTCGATCGAGACCCAAGCTCCCATCTATTTCATAAAGGATTCCTTTTCCCCACATGAGGGAGATGCTTCGCCCTTCGACCCTCATCTAGAGCCATTCTTGCCTCCTGAGGGTGAACTTCTCATGGGAGAGTCTTTAGCTAGCTGGTTAAGGAAGGGTCCACTTCTAGATGTCTCCATTCCTTGCTATACACCCATGGGACCAGCCCTCCCAATAGTACCCCTTAACTCCTTTCACACCACTTTTCGGTCCTTCTGCTTTCTTGAAAATGTGAAGGACTTCTTTAGGAGTTTAGATTGTCAATAGAAGTTGACATATATGTTGACCTTAGGGTCTGACCAACCCTATAGTCATAGCTTTACACTCCCTGCTATGGGGTCTATTACCTCGGTCTACACTATAGGACAATCACCTCCGAGGTCCTTTTATTCTTTCCCATACCCGTGGAGGTTGATTTTGTCCCCTCTTATGGTATCACGGTCTCGAGGGAGGAACCTAACTTTCCTTGCCTCCCTCATGAGCCCCTTGCCCCATACATTAGAGCGCCTGAAGGTGATCATCTGCACCTAGGCGAATATCGTACATGGGCAAGTATAGTGAAGGGACCTGTTGGGAGGGTTCATCATTTCTTTGACCCTTTCGATCCCCTCCCTAGTGAGCCTCTCAACTCGTATTCTTTTCCCCACCTTATCGAGGAGGTCCATTATCACACCCCATCCAGACCGGCTAGTCAACATCTCACCTCGCATACACCCAGACGCCAGAGTTTAGGAGGCCAGGGACATGTCTCTCTCTCATGTTTCTCCAAGTCCCTCATCATATAGGGGTAATGTCATGAGTGAGTTTGGGGTTATTCATCCTCCTGAGTCTACCATATTTTGTAGGACACATGTGCATGATAGATCATACTTTGGTTGTCCAGGTCCTCCCCATGTTGTCAAGTCTGGTAGATGTCATAGGCATATTAGATCCATATTTGGATGTCCAGGACCACCCCTGCATTCACGTAGGTATGAGTCTACCCATCTTATTCGGAGTCTGCATCATCACCACCTTGAGGCCAGCAACGCACGTTATAAGGTGTTAGCTGACGCGCATCGACACACCCGTGAGTTCCATAAGGGAGAGTACGTCATGATCAGGGTCAGACCTGAACGGTTTCCTTCGAGGGCCGTGAAGAAACGCCAGGCCTGCGGTGCTGGACCCTTCCGAGTCTTGAAGCAAATTGGGTCGAATGCGTATGAGATTGAGCTGCCAGAAGGCTATGGGATCTGTTCGACGTTCAATGTCTCAGATTTAGTGGCATATCGTGACCCCGCGGTGATTCCCAGTGAGCCTTTTGAGCCCTCCCCTCCTCTTGAGAGTGTTACACCTTCTGAGCGTCCACCTTCTCCAGCCCCATTACAGAAACGCGAGCATATAGATTGCATACTGGATGAGCAAGTGACCACTACCAGGAGCGGAGCCTACCAATGCTTCCTAGTGCGTTGGAGAGGGCGCCCTGCGACAGACGACACTTGGATCACACGAGGAGAGCTAGAGAGGATCGACCCAGACTTGCTGGAGCGCCACTTGAGCGACCGTGACCCTTACTCGATAGGGTCGAGTTCTTCCCACCCGGGGAGAATTGGTGAGGACACACGCCGCATTACTCGACGGAGCACACGGAGCACGCCAGCATCCCTTTAGCTCGGCCATCACTTGGCGGACTAGCGGAGTTATCTTCATTTATTTTATACTTTAGGCCATGCTGGGCCTTGGTTTAGTCCCTGTGTGGACACTTTTTATTATTATGGACCTTTGTAGACCAATTAGGCTTCCATTGGGTGATGTTAGGCTTATTAGTTAGGCAAAGGGGAGAGTGGGCCACCTTGTGATCCACCCTTCTTGGCCCATTTGGGCTGACCACCTTCCCACATGAGTTGGCCCATTGGGATTTGCGCCCCCCCCCCTTGTGGGCTAGGGTTTGGGCGCCCCCTTCATCTCCTCCAAGAGGAGGAGGTGGCAGCCGCCCCCACTCCTACTTTCTAGGAGTGGAGTGCGCCCCCCTCCTTGATTCAAGGAAAGGAGCGCACCCCACCTTCCCAAAGAAAGAAGTGCGCCCCTTTTTGTTTGAATTTTCACCCCCTTGCTAGGGTTTTGAACCCTAATTCCCCTCCCCACATATAAAACCTCATGTATTTTTCTTTGGAGAATAATTATGAATGAAAGAAAAAAAAATTGCTGATTCTCCTTGAAGGTGGCTGCGCCCTCCTCCCTGTTCCTCCTTGCTCCTGCGACGGGAGCAAGCCCGGGGTGTGACTCCACACCCCTCGGTGCGACGCCGAGGTTCCCCCTCTCTTCCTCTTTGATCCTGCGATGGGATCAACCCCGGGGTGTGACTCCCCACCCCTCGGTGCGACGCCGAGGTTCCCTTCCCCCTTATCTCCTTCACAGGTGCACGGATCTGCTCGCCAGATTTCTATCCCGAGTTGCAGCGGCGCCCCCATCTGGTTCTGGTCGAATCTGAGCCTCTCCATTTTTATGGAGATACTTCTACGAGTCGGTAACGCGTGGACTTTGGTTTCTTCTCGATCCGAGGTCTACACCACCGGTGGCGAATTTCCTCGCGAGCTCGCGCAGGACCCCCTCTCTCTGCGGGCCAGGTTCTGTCCGTCCTCTTGCGAAAATTCCACAGGACGGAAAACTCTGAGTTTGGATCTGGTCTCTTCAGAGATTGTACCTCTCTTCGTCCTCTTTCCAACGCCGCTGACCACGCCTCGTTTTGATGTCGGTGCTGAGCGTGGCGTCAATCCTCGTGGGACCGCGCAGATCAACCTGTGCAGTCCGACCCCAGGATCAGCAACGACTTGCAGAGGTTCTCCCGGCCAACCTCGACCAGATCTGACCGAGCCCTTCAGTCGGGACCTGCTGCTCTGCGTCCCCGACGTCCTCCCTTAAGCGACGCCCCATTCGCCTACCGGAGCAACGAGTTCTCAATTTTCCCGCTCGAGCGCGCTGTTCTGTATGCAGGAACCAGTCACGACTTGCAGATGACCTCACGGCCACCACGGTGCGAATCTGCACTCCCCCTTTGGCCGAGGCTTACTCCCGTGACCTAGCTACGCGCCCTCGCTGACGGCGCCTCAATCGGACACCGGACCAGGCCGTGGGAGCGTTCACCGCCGAGTCGCGCATTGCTGCGAATCTGCCGACTGCCGCCCGGGTCCTCCTCGCGGCCACCCCTTCACCGAGTGCCGCCCGCCAGCCCGTGCATCGGCAGCCCCGAATCCATATGTTGTAGCATGTTATCTCCCTGCGAGGAGTGGGCATTTTTTGGTTGGAGTTGTATTATTGTTCATCTTGTGTATCGGGGTTGTTGTTCTCGGCCGGGGTTTCTTCCCCACGCCTAGGTGTGGAGGTACGTGCGATGCTCCTCACTGTTGGCATTTTGCTTTACTAGTATGCTATTCTATATGTCGCGTGAGTGTGTGTAGGTTTCTAGCTAGTTTGTAATTCACCGCGTGGTTGTGAGTTGAGAGACCTGTCCCGTGCCCTTAGTGAGCATCGAGCTCGAACTAGACTCCCCTAGTCATTCGGCGGTTCCTTAGCCGCTGAGATCCCCGTGCTTCCCTCATAGGGACGGTCGTTGGGCTTGGATTTCTTGTTGAGAGACGCCTCCACCCGGAGGAACGCTACGGAGGTCAGCCGCCCGACTTGCCTTTGGCGTGCGAGTGCTGGCCGCACTTTATTGCATTCGTAGGTCCTAGCCCGTTTCAGTCCCGTCCTGCATCAAGCTTCCCCCCACCTCAGTGTATGTCTTTCTTTCTATTTGACTGTACTTGTCTTTCGTTTGGACTGGACTCTAGTATAATTGTTAATTTTATCTATTAGTTAAAAAGTAATTTTATTTCTGCTACTTTAGCAAACCTGATTAATGAAATTTAATTGCTTACTGTTATATCTGCGACTTCAATGTACTACACAATAGTCCTTTTATCCATTCGGAGCTTTACAGCTCTTGGGAGGCTTCAAGGGTTCCAAGTGGTATCGGGAATATCTGGTATCCGGAGTGCGGGTCATCACAAGTGGTATCAGAGTAGTTGTCGTATGAAGTACATGGGAATCCGATATATACAGTGTCCAGAGTCTTGAAAGTCCAGTACAGTCTTTCGCTGGCTTAGGTTTCGCGATTCTTTGTCGCTTTGTTTCCATGTGTTGTCTTGTGCGTGCTGTATCAGCACTGTACGAGATGGTTGTGCTCTCGTCAGGATGCGACGGGATGCTCTTTTTCATCATGGTGTTTGTCTCGATCATGCTGTACTTGGCAGAGTTCGCCGGTAGGCTTGAATCTGCAGTACATTGTTCGAGCTTTTTCCGTGGTTTGTTCAAGTGGCTGGTGACTTTTCTAGTTGGTGTGATGGCCGTACACGTTCTTACTTTGTTTTGGTCATCCCAGCTTAAGTCTGTGGAGCTGCTGAGGTGTTTTCGCTTCTGTTAAAGTGTTTGCTTTGTTCCCTCGACTGAGAATATGCTCAAACGAACCTAGGATTTTCCCTCCTGGTGAGCTACTGTTAGTGAGCTTGATGCTTCTCATCCTGTTTGGTGGAGTCTTTTCGAGATAAGCCTTGGAAGTGCTGTCTTGGTGTGACCTTTGTCCTGTGTCTACTTAAGTGTGGACAGTATTTCTTCTGAGCTTCATCTGCTCTTTATTCTACGGTTGCTTGGCTTTGGACCTAATCCTTGTGTTAAGAGCCGTTGTGCACCGCGTTCGTCGTGCCGTGTCTAGCGGCCGATGTGTTGTGAAGGCTCATTTATTCTTTCATGACGTAATGGTAAGCTGAGATTAGCCTTTCTTTGTGCTAAAGCTGGTACTCTTCTTGGTTTGCACTTAGGCGACTTGAGATCGGTTGTTAGCAGGATCAGTACTCGTGTTTGCATCTAAGAATTGAAATCCATGTCTGTATGCTGAGAAGAGAAAGGCCGACGCACCCTGCATCTACACATGCATTAAGTCGATGCATCTTGAATCTTCACCTCGATCAGGTTGACGCAGCTGAGTACTGCCTCGACACAGTAATAGTCTAAGACACTACCTTGATGCATCAATTTCAGTTAACAACACATAGGTTGATGCATAAATACAAGCCTAAGTAATCAGGTCGGTGCAGATGTTCATACGCTAACAAGTCTGAAGATCTGAACTCCAAGTTATTAACTTAAAACCTGACTCGATTGAGAAGCTCGCTCCAGCGATAAAGGGGCACAAGATCGGAGAAGATCTAACACGCTTTTTCAGAGGTTTACAAAGGAAGAATATTATATTGCCAGCTGGACCAATGAGATTTTACTAGGTATTTTCCTCGTCCATTTCCAGAGGCTCTATTCTATATAAAGCTGCCCCATCCTCTAAAGAGAAGGGAGGGCTGAAGCTGCTGCCATTACTGATGTTGAGAGAGGCCATCGTGAAAAGGGAAGAAAAAGAAGAAAGAGCCAAAGAGAAAAATCATTAAGCGAGTTCAAAGGAAAAGAGAGAGTTCGAAGAGAAGAAGAAGAAGAAGAAAAGAGAGACTGTGAGAGTTCGAGAGAGAAGGAGAAAGAGAGAAGCAGACAGAGTGAGAGCCCACCTTCTCAAATCTAGTAGACCCAGTTCGTCAGATCCATATCTAATGCAACCTATGCTAATATTGAAGATATGTTCATGTATTGACTCGTGGATCAAATCCAGAGTCATTGTGCTCCTCGGAGCTATATCTATTTTTGATTTTCCTTTTATTTTTTGTTTGTTCTTTTCCATTTCCTTAGTGTCTTCCGATTCCCTATTCTAAGATCGGGGTTCCTCTTGTGTGAATAGGAGAAGGGGGACTGGTGTCTCCGGTTGTGAGTGACGGGGTGTCACTCACGGTTCCCTCTGAGGATTCAGAGGAAGGGAGGTTGTCCTCCGGTTCTACTTCTGTAGGTAGCAGAGCGAGGGTGCTGGTCTTGTGAGAAGCAAGACCAGGTCGAGGGATTTGTTTCCCTCAGGTTCAGGCTGTTAGGCAGCAATTTTTTTGTAGACTGAGTCTGTGTCTTGCTTTAGCAAGGGAAGCCCCACTCGGGTTTGAGTGGGGGATGGACGTAGGTCTGTGGGTAGCAGACTGAACCATCTAAAATATCTTGTTTATTGTGGTTTGTTCTGTGCGTACATTTCCATATCTTCTAACCCCCATTCTCAGGTTGCTTGCGCATTAGATATCAAAAGTTCTTCTGTGTGATTTCTATTTGAAATTGATATAGCTATTAAGTGTTTGACTGGGTGTTTAGTAGAAGCATTTGCTTCTAAGTGTTTCTCATGGCAAGAGTTCATTGAGTGCAAAGTGGTTGAGCTTGAGCGTTTTCATGATGATCTATTTTCAGCAGTGCATGGATTCTAACAATCCTAGTATTCTAGAGCAATTTTGAATTGAGTTTTATGCAACTGTCATTTCCTTCAATTTAATCTTAGTGGGCGTATTTTTTGACTTGAGGCTAGTTTTAAAAGGGATCTATTCAACCCTCCCTTTTAGATCCCTGCATTGCACCCTATCATACTGACCTTAGAACAATTCGGGATACCGCTTCCTGATCGCTTCTTCAGACTCCCACGTGGCTTCCTCGGTTCCACGTCTACTCCACTGGATCTTGATCATCAGTATGGACCGGTTCCTGAGTTGTTGCTGCTTCCGGTCAAGAATCTTGATAGGCATCTCTTCATAAGATAGGTCCTCCTTCAGTTCTAGATCTGCATGCTGGATAATATGCGAGGGGTCATACACGTACTTCTGTAGCTTGGATACATGGAAAACATTATGAACGCCTGGCAACTGGGGTGGCAATGCCAATCTGTAGGCAACTTCACCAACTCTTGCCAGGATTTCAAATGGGGCAACAAATTTTGGGCTCAGCTTGCAACGAATTCCAAACCTTTGTATTCCTGTCATGGGTGAGACTTTCAAGAATACATGCTCACCAACCTGAAATTCCAAATCTCTTCTTCTGTTATCAACATAGCTCTTTTGTCTAGACTGAGCAGCTTACAGACGGTCTCTGATAGTCTAAATGTTCTTGGATGACTCAAAAATAAGATCCGGTCCTAGCCACTGCTTCTCCCCTACCTCGTCCTAACATAGAGGTGAACGGCAGCTCCTACCATATAGAGCCTCGAACGGTGCCATCTGAATGTTAGATTGGTAACTGTTGTTGTAGGCAAATTCAATCAGGGCCAAGTGATTATGCCAACTACCTCTGAAATCAATCATGCAGGCCCTTAACATGTCTTCTACAACCTGATTGGTCCTCTCTTTCTGCTCGTCAGTCTGAGGATGAAAGGTGATACTGAAATTCAGGCGGGTTCTCAAGGACTCTTGCAATCCTTTCCAAAAAATGGGAAGTAAACCTAGTGTCTCTGTCAGACACAATACTCATAGGAACACCATGTAACCTTACTAATTCTCTTATGTATAAGGCAGCTAACACATCCACTGTCCACTTTGGCTTGATGGGTAAGAAGTGCGCGGACTTCGTTAGTCGGTCGATAATTACCCAAATTGCATCGAAGTCGCCACACATTCTAGGTAAACTCATAATAAAACCCATGCCAATGCTCTCCCACTTCCATCGTGGTATCTCGAGAGGCTTTGACTTTCTTGTAGGTCTAAAATGCTCGGCCTTGACTTGCTGATAGACTAAGCATCTGCTCACGAATTTGGCCACTTCCCATTTCATGTTCGGCCACCAGAAGGTCCTATTCAAGTCCCAGTACATCTTAGTAGCTCCCGGGTGTATGGTATACTTGGACCTATGGGCTTCTTCAAGAATCTTGCTCCTTACTTCGGCTGAATCAGGGACACAAGTTCTTACCCAGCATAATAATCTACCACAATCGGCCAACAGAAAATTTGGTCAACTACTCAAACTTTCTTTGATTTCCACCAGCAATGGGTCATTGTCATGCAAGGTCTTGATCTTAGCCAACAGTTCTGGACGAAGCTGGACGTGGGCGATCATAACTCGATCTTCTTTCTCACCAACATTAAGATCTAGGCTTGCTAATTGTTCTAGGATCTTCCATTCTTGTAGCATTAGACTTGACAACTTAGCCATTGGCTTACGGCTCAAGGCATCTGCCACAACATTGCCCTTCCCGGGATGATACTCAATGGAGAAATCAAAATCCTTTAGATACTCCATCCATATCCTCTGCCTCATATTAAGTTCTTTCTGAGATAACAAATACTTTAGGCTTTTGTGATCAGAAAATACAATAAAGGTTTCTCCATATAAGCAGTGCCTCTAAATCTTCAAGGCAAACTTGACCGCAGCGAGCTCTAAGTCATGAACAGGACAATTCTCTTCATGCTACCTCAATTGTCTGGACGAATAAGCAACCACTCTTCCTCGTTGCATCAGTACACAACCTAAGCCAATACCCGAGGCATCTTTTTTTTTAAAGTAAAAAACCTTTGAGCTGATCTAGGAGAGTGCACCCAGTCCCAGGGGGAGGGAGTGTTCCCACTCCACCAGATCAACGCAAAGGTGGGAAATTTTTATTGAATGATAGGAGATTACACAAGTCATCGGGGCATACCCCTGAAGTGGACAAAATTAATAGAGAGATGGAAGATCTAGACCCTTCTAATGCTATAGCAGGATGAGTTGTCCAATACAACGTTAGCTTTGCTCAGCTTGGGAAGGCTGGAAGCCGAAAGGAATAGCTCATTCACCCTCGAGGCACAAGCGTGAGAGGCGAGGGAGTCCGCTACTCGGTTGGCTTCCTGGTAGACATGAGAGACGGTGCAGCTACTAGAGGCAAGGTGGCACTGTATATACCCGAGGCATCTATATATACTTCAAAACCTCCTCCTCCAGAGGGTAAGGCCAGCACAGGGGCAGTGGCCAAACATTCTTTCAGAGTCTAAAAACTCCTTTCACATTCTTCCGAAAACTCGAATCGATTCTCCTTACAGGTCAACCTCGTCAAAGGCACCGCAATCTTGGAGAAATCCTTAATGAATCTCCGATAGTAACCCGCTAGGCCTAGAAAACTTCGGACTTCAGTCACATTCACAGGCCTTTCCCATTTGCTTACTACCTCAACCTTAGAAGGGTCTACTACAATACCGTCCTTAGTAATGATGTGTCCCAAAAAGGACACTTCCTGCAACTAGAATTCACACTTACTGAACTTGGCATACAACTGGTGATTTCTTAATATCTGCAATGCCATCCTCAAGTGCCCCTCATGCTCTTCTTTGCTCTTGGAGTAAATAAGAATGTCATCAATAAACACCATGACCCATTGGTCTAAGTAGGGCCGAAACACATTATTCATCAACTGCATGAAAGCTGCAGGAGCATTCGTTAGAACAAAAGGCATTACCACAAATTCAAAATGCCCATACCTGCTTTGAAAAGCCGTCTTAAAGATATCTTTATCCTTGATTCTCAATTGGTGATACCCCAATCAGAGGTCAATCTTGGAAAAATATTGCGCTCCAGATATCTGATCGAACAACTCATGGATCCTTGGCAACGGATACTTGTTCTTGACAGTAAGCTGATTCCACTGATGATAATCAATGCACAGCCTCAATGAACCATCCTTCTTCCTCATAAAAAGCACTGGGGCTCCCCACGGGGATGTACTCGGACAAATAAAACCCTTCTCTAGCAACTCAAGCAATTGCTCCTTCAACTCCTTTAACAACGCGGGAGACATATGGTACAGAGCCTTGGAAACTGGGGTTGCACCCGGAACTAGATCAATGGAGAAAATCACCTCCCTCTCCAGAGGAAGTCCAGGCAGATCCTCCGGAAACACATCAGGAAAGTCTCAGACAATGGAAATGTCCTTCAATTCTAACTCCTTCTTATCGTTCAAACAGACCAAGGCCAAAAATGCCTGACAGCCCGAAGTGCCGAAATGAGCCCGAAGTGCCGAAATGAGGGGCACGGACTTAGAATGCCTAAAACCAGAAAAGGAAAACTCGGGGTGCTTAGAGGAAGACACTGAGCCTGATTTACAATGGATGCTAGCTCCATGTCTAGCTAACCAGTCTGCTCCTAGGATTACATCATAATCCTTCATCTTCATACATACTAAATCAGCTGGAAAATTCTTACCATTAACTAGGACCTCACTAGAAGGATAATAATACTTGATAGCTGAACCCGAACCAACAGGGGTTGAAATTCCTAACTGAGAATCCATCAACACAGGTTTCACGGATATAGATTTAGCAAAATTTTGAGAAATAAATGAATGAGTAGCCCCGGTATTAAAAAGAATAAACGTCGGCTTGCAAAGAACAGTAACAGTACCTTCGACTAGTCCACCCTCCTCGGTGACTTCCGTTTTGGTCTATTGGAGAGCCTGGAGCTTACCCTGCCGCCTTTGACTCCCTTGTGGCTTCTCTACGGTAGTTTGATCAGAAATAAGAGGACACTGATGGATCCGGTGGTCCATGCTTCCGCAACGCAGACGGACGCCAAGCTTGCGCCAACATTCCTCCATCTTTTGGCCCGGCCGGTCACAATACTTGCAAACAACTTTGGATTGGGCAGTCGAACTTGCTGCCTTCTTATCTCCTTCTCTTGCCTTCTTATCTTTCGAAAAACTCGGCCCTCCTTTGGGCCTCTTCTTGCCATTTGCGGGCTTGAAATTTTCGGAAATGGTTGTCTGTTCTCTCTTCTTATCTCTCCCTCAAATCTGATCCGTCATCTCCATGGTATCTTTGAGAACTTGGGCCTTTCTCACAATTTTGGCATATGTGTGGATCTCCATTGGTGCTAGTTGGTTAATATACTGAAGCTTCAACCCATTTAAGAACTGCTTGGCTTTCATCTTCTCCGTAGATACCAAGTGCGGTGCATAACGAGACAATCAGGTGAACTGTGCCTCGTACTCAGCAACTGATAGATTTCTTTTCTTTAGAGTAACGAACTCCGCCGCCTTCTTCTCCTGCACATGGTCTGAAAAGTACTTGCTGTTAAAGTGCTCCTTAAATTCAGCCCATGTCGCACGCCTGTTACCGAGCGTGGCTTCCACGGCTTCCCACAAAGCATGTGCATCGCGCTCCAGTTGGAATGTTGCCAAGAGGACTCTCTCTTGGTCACTACACTGCATAACTAGGAAGATCCGATCCATCTCCTTTAGCCAATGCTCTGCCTCATCAGGGTCTGCAGTGCCACCAAAACGTGGGAGATTCAAGCCTCGAAAGTTCCGGTGAAGATCACCAGCTCCATGATGTGCGCCGCCTTGCGCTACTTGCTGTAGGGCCTGAGTCAAGTCCTGCATCGTGCGTTGCATATCTCGCCACTACGCGCGCTCAGATGCCATCGTTAGAAATTCCTACAACGTTGAAAGAACAATCAAGAACGTTCTACCGACTTCGTTTTAGAGTTTGTTTGTTAATTAACTTAACCCAAGTTTCTACCCCCTCTCACTGGGTTAGATCCTAGACCTTACCAACATCACGGGTTCTACTAACGCTTTCTGGAAACCTAGGGTCTTAAGAAAATCTAGGCTCTGATACCACAAAACTGTCACGCCCCGATGCGGAAAATCGGAACGTAGTAGTTATAATCAATCATGTCAATCAGAGCACAAATTTCCATAATTAAAAGTAAATAACTAAATTTTATTGATAAAAAGAGGAATATTTCATTACATCACCTTGTAGAATGGGCTAAGCAACCCTACATAGAGACTCAATTCAAAGTAGACTGAATAGAATTACAACTTCCAAATCGACTCCACTACACAACTGACACATCCATACTACGACCATCAAATGACAACTTCTAGACTGGCTCGCTCCAAGCTTCACTCGCGCCCATCCCCATCAGTTTGCGTATCCTCGTCAGAGCTACCCGAAAGGGGTGAAAAAACTGGGTGAGCGAACGCTCAGTAGGTTCTATAATAGGCAATGTATAAGTGATTAATCAATTTAATAATATCATGCTATAACGCCTCGAATAAATAAACAATGAGGATCATAAAAAGGATGTGAAATCCAAGGAATAGCAAGTGATGGAACAGTGTATAACAGTATTTCATGAATTGGCCGTATCAAACATGCAAGTATAACAAGTCACGTAACTATTGCAATTGTATAAGAGAGAATGTCATAGACAACACACTAGCAAGTTGGTGAGGACACCCGAGCTAGAGATCAACGCGATACAGCAGAGCGACATTACAAGACGCGTAGCGCCGTTCGGGACTCGCAGGCTTCGCTATGGCTTGAAGATGACATGGAGAGCTAGTTTGGAGCTTTGAGTCTTTTATTTCTTTCATATTGGACCTTTGTAGGCCATTCTGAGGCCAATTAGACTCCATTTGGACTTTATTTGAGATGTGTAGGCTATTTAGGGCTAGTGGGCCACCTTTGGTTCACTCTCCAGTGCCCAATTGGGCTGGGCGCCCATGGGTGAGCCCACCTTGGGCCAGCCCTCCTTATTCCTTCTACCCAGACCCGTTAGCCCAGACCCGTTAGGGTTGGGAGAAGGTTGCACCCCCACCTTCCCACCTCCCCATGGGAGGTGCGCACCCCTCTCCTATTCTTTAGGAAGGGGGATCGATTCCCTCCCCCTCTCTTGCCTATTTTGTAGGAGTTCATATTAATTACCTTTTTTAAATTTTTTCTTTTAGGAAATTACGGTTTTTCTTCCCCCTCCTCATATAAAACATATTGTAATTCTTGTGGAAACATTAATGAAGACTTTTGTGTGTGGAAGAATTCCTTGAACAGGCCGCGGCCTCCCTCTCTCTCTCCCAAGGTGGGTGCGACGCCCACCACCTCCCCTCTCTTTCTCCTTGGGTGTGACGCCCACCACCTCCGCTCTTCCTCTTCCTCTTGGGTGTGATGCCCAAGATCTCTGCTATAGGTTTGCTGCTGCTACCCTGGCCTCCAAGCTCCTTCCCTGACATCCCTTCAAGCTCGGAGAAGCTCGCTCGAGGCCGTGCTGCGATGTGGTAGCCATCAAGATCTTTGCTGTCATGCGCGCCCTTGGAAGCCTGTCTTCTGGGGCAGAGGTGGAAGTTCATGGATTTCACCCCTTTCCCATTCTCCAATCATTCTGAAACTTTGCCCACCGTCTCCCCCACCTTGCCCCTCACCCCAGTTAAATTTTCATGCAAAAACTCGTTCTTTAGCCCATGCTCCCTTCATAGCCCTTAAACCCCGCGCTGACTGCACCTATGTGTTTGTCTGTCGGGCAGAGCTCCAAAGATCAGGTTTGTCCGCCCCTGTTGTGTCCCGGAGGGTGGCAATCAAGAGGGGAGGGGTGAATTGATTGGCCAATAAAAATTAATTGCTAACTGAAATGCTAGTAGGAATGAAAACCACAAAATAGAAGGAGATCTAGTTAAGCAAACACTCAACCTTACCAGAACAAGATCTCTCTCGCGAGTACACGTAAATAAAGGTATGAATGCTATGACAGAGATTGAGATCACTCAGCTACACGTGAGGCCCACTCGTTACAAAGCACGAAGAACAAACCACAAAGGAGGCACAGGATTTTTAGGTGGTTCGGGTACACAAACGTGTCCCCTACGTCCACCCCTCACACGTGAGGATTAATACTTCACTGTGAGGTGAGCCACACACATGTTGTAACAACAGCCAACACACACATGGCAGCCTATCTTAGCCACCACACACACACACACACACACACACACACACACACACTCGTACCAAAGATCACGAGCACACACACACAAATGCGGCTCTTTAAGTTCAAATATTACAACAGATATTCAAGCTCAAACAGCAGAGATTTAAGAAGATTAGAATAGAGAAGATTTGCAGTGATTAGAGCTCCCGCTTTCTATTCTTCGAAGGTACTTGAACTCCTTTGCAGGATGAAGACCGTTCTTGAAGAAGGATGATCGATTCTTGCACGGACACTTGTTGTATCTTGGATTTCTATGCAGCTTGTAGTAGAGGAACGTTTGGGGACTTGAAACTTCACTCTTCCCTTCATATTCACGCTCAGAACGGTGTGGAAGAAGCTCTGGAGCTACTGCTTGCGACCTGCACTCACAAGGGTTAGAAAGCACACACAAATTTCAGATTTCACTTCTTGATTGGGGTTTGTGACCCAATGAGACGGTTTTAAGCTTTCAGATTGGTCAAGGGACACC
Organism: Amorphophallus konjac; assembly: GCA_022559845.1. Taxonomy (NCBI): domain Eukaryota; kingdom Viridiplantae; phylum Streptophyta; class Magnoliopsida; order Alismatales; family Araceae; genus Amorphophallus; species Amorphophallus konjac. The sequence goes on along the minus strand of CM040121.1, from coordinate 294,929,023 downwards.
CTAGGGAATAGATCCATGAATCTAGGAGTGATTTGAGGCTGAAGGACCGGACAGGTTTGACAAAAGGGGCGAGGTCGTGAAAGTCCAAAATCGCCGCTGCACAGTGGTGTTGACACTTGGTCTCGACACCAGGCCCATGGCCATAGCAGAAAGCAGCCGGCCAAGGCAACCCGCAGATGGTGTCGACACCAGGTGTCAACACCAGGTGTCAACACTAGGATATGGCTTATAGCAGAAAATTACTGGCCAATACAAAAACAAATGGGTGTCGACACCAGGTGTCGACACCAGGCTTCAGACAGAAGAAAAAATAAAATGGCAGAACATAGAGAAACTGGTGTCGACACCAGGTGTCGACACCAAGCAATTGTGAACTCGAAAAAGCCCGATGAACTAGAAATATAATCGAACAACCTCACTGGGGTTTTGCCATTTTGAGTTGGGTATTAGAAGTCCTTCTTACCTGCAAGAACACCTCAAGAAGGTTAAATTGTTATTGGCATTCATAGAACAAATCCACTCATGCATTTCTCGTTAAGTCATGAATCTATGAATGATGAATGAAGCTTACCCTTATGGCTTTTACCATGATCTTACCTATCGGATGGAAAGACATATATCTATGGACTCCACTGACCATCCATGAGGAGTTTATACACAGGTCAGCACATATCCCTGAGTGCATATATTTATTGATCCGAGCCTTGTGAAAGACTTACACAAAATAGCATTATTTTCCTCACACCATGGGTTACCAAAAGCCATTGACAAGTGTTACAAAGAGTGTAGCAAGACTCCAATAAGTTTGCCATGAATCAGCAAGTCCAAGGAGTTTCAGATTATACCGAATCCATATGACAAAGATGTCAACAGTTCAATACACGGTAACGTAGGATTTCTAATCTCAAACCAACAAGGAATCAATACAGTCCAATTTCATAACCCATGAAGTTTAAAGAGACAATCACATTGAAACAATAAGCCATTTAGCAATATCTCATTTGACATCATCAAAACTCTTGAAGCCACACATCATAAACTTGGAGCAACAATCTCCCCCTTTTTGATGATGACAAAAAATGCTATGTGCTACTAGTCAAGAGATGAAATTGATCAGCATGAACGTGATGAAAGGATCAAGGTACAATTCAAGTGACAATGTAACAAGTTTCCAAGATAACCTTTTTAAGAAATTGACCTGCATTGAACCACAAGCTTTCATATTTGTTGAACTGAATGGCAACAACAACAAAATGATTTCACAGCCATAAGTAGCAATTTCATTTGAAGAGCGTTGAACCAACAAACACCTGGACACCATAGCTAAGTATGCCATGCTATGAATATAACTAAACAAGACTCTAGTACTAGATGCAAAGACTCGAATGCAAACTAAATGCATGGGAAACAAGTAAGCATGCAAGCATGCAAAACACACATAATAAGCATAATAAGCAACCTATTCATAGCAACATAGAAATTCATGTCTCCCCCTTTGACATCAACAAAAATAAGGGGGATCCGAGGTACAATTAGCATAGCCGACATGCATAACAGGATTCATTCCGATCTGGAGGAGGGTGGAGTAGGTGGACGGCGAATGTAATCAACAATGGTAGTGAACTGAGCGGTTTGAGCATCCACGGCAGACTTTAAAGCATCAAGAGAAGTATTGATAGTCTGAAATTCCTGAAGATACGTGGTGTGATGAAGCTTCAAATCTACCACATCCTGAGTAAGAATATCCACCGTCTCCCTGAGGTGACCCACCTCACCACCCATAGTCTCCATCGAAAGTCGAAAACCAGATAAGTCCGTTGAGGCTGCATGAGTTCCAGAAGTACCACCTTCTTCATGCTGAGCTTCTCCCTCTTCATCATCAGAAACATCTTCGGGATCTTTGTCTGGCACAGCTTTGAGTGTACGAACAAGGCGTCCTTGAGCATTCCGAACATAACCCATGTTCTTACAAACCGAGTTAACAGTATAAATGTCAGCTTCCCGGAGTGTTTGACAAGGCTCATCGTTGAGTGGAATATTGACCGCACGAAAGATAGCAGTTAATGCGGCTGCATAAGGGAGAGTTCTACTGCGGTGATGGGTACAACTGATGATGTGATGAAGAATGACTGAGGGAAAATTAATGGGCTATTCTTGCAGCAGACCATATAACAGAAACATTTGCTGATCGGTGACCTTCTCTCGTCCCCCAGCCTTGGGAAGCAAGATTGTGGTAAGCATATGATGGAGAATGCGCTGAAGAGGGGGAAAATGGTTAGCATTTAAGCCGCTAACAGATCGATCCCCCATTTCTTCCCTTGTCATAATCTGATAAACCACATGTTCGGCATGCATTGCATTCTCATAGGTGTCACCGGCATCAGGTAAATCAAATGCATGTGCAAGAAATTTTCTGGAAAGAGCGATCACCTGGCCATTCACGACTGTAGTATACTTGCTTTTTCAAACAATCATATTTCCATAGAATTTGAGAACAAGTGAATGATATATTTTTCTGTGAGCAGACATGAACGTACCCAAATTTGGCTGAGCTTCAATTAACGGTAACAGTTCGGGAAGTGCTTTATGTAGATCTTGGAAATCCACAGCCCGTGGTCGAAGAACCTTGCGATCCATCATTTTAAACTGTGCGGGCGTGGGTCTTTGCTGGAGAGCATGCTGTTCATCCATTTTAGCCCTGACTTCCTTCTTTCTGTGCGATTCGGCAACCTTTTCTTTGCCGAATGCATGCCTCTTCGGAGCCATTGGAACCAACTTTGAAAGGAGACGGACGGAGCAAGGAATAGATCTCTCTGTTCAACGAAGGATCCCTTACCTCGGTTGGACGGATTCTCCATGAAACATCCACGCTCCAGTGGACGAAGGCCGAAGAGGGCGGCCACGGATGCTCGGCAAGGGGAGGGCGCGGGTGCCGCGGTGATGTCCGCGCGTTCTCGGGCTTGAAGGGGCTTGGGGCTTGCAAGAAAGAGGTCATGGGGATGAAAGGAGGGCAGCACGGGAGTTGGAAGGGCATTAGGGAAAGTGTGGGAGGGGGTTCGAACGGGTTCGAATGGGGCTCGAACCCCACGGATCGGTTCGCGAATGGGTCACGATCGGACGGTGTCGACACCAGGTGTCGACACCGGTTTTGCCAAGTTCTTCCCGCCAAAAAAAATAACAGAGCAGGAAGGGGTGTCGACACCAGGTGTCGACACCGCCCAGACTACTATATAAAAAGTGTTTTAACGGTGAGTTACAAGAAAGGATTTGAATTCCAAGGAACAATGCTTGATACCCAAATGACTTAGGAATGAATATGAGCAATTCATGTGATAAAATGTTCGGGTTTGGCATTTTGGGGATGTTCACATACAAAATCAATCACACACACCAAAGACTAATTCCTACCTTTCCGGACCATGTGTCACCCGTTCCTTCATGTGGCTGTGCTTTATTTAACAAGGAATATAGGGACATAGAAAGCCAAGGAGTGCATTATATAGGTTTATACAACGAAACACACTCCATGCACTGACATTCCACATTCAAGCAATTTACACATAATACACACATTAACATGATGCATATGCATGACCAAGGAAAACTACGAAGGCATGTATCTTCTAGTTAGGTGAAGTAAATGCAAATGCATGAGATGAGACCAACTAATGCAGGACATACACTAACCTTCCAAACGACAAATGCCCAATTCTCTCCTAAAAGAAGTGAAATTTTCTTCATTAAGAGGTTCAGTGAAAATGTCTGCAACTTGGTTATTAGTGTCAACAAACTGAATTATGACATCACCTTTGCTGACATGATCACGTAGGAAATGGTGCCTAACCTCAATATGCTTAGTGCGAGAATGATGCACGAGATTTTTTGAAAGATTTATAGCATAAGTGTTATCACAAAGGATGGCTATGTTTTTAAGTGTGATGCCAAAATCAATCAACTATTGTTGTATCCAGAGCACTTGGGCAACACAACTACCTACGGCCACATATTCAGCCTCAGCGGTTGATAATGCCACAGAGTTTTGTTTCTTGGAAGCCCATGAGACCAAGCATCCTCCAAGGAACTGGCAGTACCCACTTGTGCTCTTCCGGTCTATTTTGCAACCCGCGTAATCGGCATCGGAATAACCAACCAATTCAAGACATGAACTACGCGGAAACCATAAACCAAGTTCACAAGTGCCAGCAATATATCTAAGGATGTGCTTCACGATCGACATATGAGATTCTTTAGGATTCGATTGAAATCTAGCACATAAGCATACTGCATATTGAATGTCGGGCCTGCTGGCAGTCAGATACAATAAAGATCTTATCATGCTTCTGAAATGGGTTTGATTGACGGCTTTACCTTTCTCATCATGGTCAAGCTTTAATGATGTTGACATGGGAGTTGGTTGTGGCTTTGTTTCAGATAGTTTTAATTTCTTGAGCACCTCCATAGCATATTTCTTTTGGTTTATGAATAAACTATCAGTCGTTTGTGTCACCTGCAATCCCAATAAGAAGGTTAACATTCCCATAAGACTCATTTCAAACTCACTTTGCATTAGTTTTGTAAAGTTTTCACTAAGAGATTCCTTTGTGGAGCCAAAGATGATATCATCCACATACACTTGAACGATTAGAATTTCCTTACCATTCATTTGTGTGAAAAGAGTCTGATCGACATTACCTCGCTTGAATCCATTTTGAATGAGGAATCCACTTAACCGTTCATACCACGCACGGGGTGCTTGTTTCAGACCATAAAGAGCTTTGTCTAGCTTGTATACATGATCTAGATGCTCCATATCCTCGAACCCCGGTAGTTGCTCCACAAACACGTCCTCCTGGATATAGCCATTTAAAAATGCACTTTTAACGTCCATTTGAAACAATTTAATGTTATTGCAGCACGCAAATGCTAAAAGAATCCTCACTGCCTCAAGTCTTGCTACTGGAGCAAATGACTCATCAAAATCAATTCCTAGCTCCTGGCTATAATCTTTGGCTACAAGCCTCGCCTTGTTCCTAGTTACCACCCCTTGATCGTTTGTTTTGTTTCGAAAGATCTATTTGGTTCGGATCACAGAGTGGTCTCTAGGACGAGGCACAAGGAACCACACTTTGTTCCTTTAGAACTGGTGTAGTTCTTCATGCATAGCCATGATCCAGGAATCATCTTTTAAGGCATCTTCTAAAGAGTGAGGTTCAGATTACGAAAGTAAAGCTATGTAATCTAGATTTTCAACTTCCCTGAATGAGGAACGCGTTCTTATTCCTTCTTCCACACTGCCTATGACAGCTTCCGGGGGATGGTCTTTAGCAAATGTCCATTGCCTTGGTAGCTGCAGTTCAATCTGATCTTGCTGATTTTCACCAGCATCTTGTTGTTCTTCACTTCTTGATGTATTAACTTTCTCTAACAACTTTCCCGTATCATCATCTTCTGATTCTCCTTCCTGCAAGATAGACTTGTCATTAGTGTTCTTGGATGATGATTCATCAACTATGACATGGGGGCTTTCCTCAACTACAAGAGTTCTCAAGTTGTACACTCGATAGGCTCTTGAGCTAAGAGAGTATCCAAGAAATATCCCCTTCTCACTCTTGGGGTCAAACTTAGCCAAGTCCACCTTGCCGTTGTTATGGATGTAACAAATGGAGCCAAAAGGTTTGAAGTAAGAAATATTCGATTTCTTACCTCGATATAGCTCATAAGGTGTTTTCTTTAACAAAGGCCTTACCATGGCTCGGTTGATTATGTAGCACGCAGTGTTCATGGCTTCAACCCAGAAATACCTTGGTAAATTGTTCTCATTTAGCATAGTCCTGGCCATTTCAACTAGTGTTCTGTTCTTCCTCTCAACTATCCCATTTTGCTCGGGGGTCCTTGGTGCGGAGAAGTTGTGCATATACCCTTGATCCCTACAGAAATTACTGAACTCATGATTATCAAATTCCTTACCATGATCACTCCGCACGGTCTTGATACGGCATCCTTTTTTATTTTGAACCATCCTGTAAAATACTTCAAACTCCATCAAGGTATCACTTTTGTGAGAGAGAAAATACACTCAGCTATATCTTGACAAGTCATCCACAATTACAAACCCATATAGCTTACCACCCAAGCTATGTGTTCTGCTTGGTCCGAATAGATCGATATGAATCAATTCAAGGGACCGAGAAGTGGTTACATCACTCTTACATTTGAAGGATGTTCTTGTCTGTTTGCCCCTGCTGCATGCCCCACAGATTCCTTCATCGACAAGCTTCAACTTGGGCAAACCAACAACCAAATTTTTTCTAAACAACTTCAACATCACATTAAAACTGGCATGTCCAAGACGGCGATGCCAAAGCCATGCATCATCAGATCTTTTAGCAACCAAACATAGATTGTTATGTGAAACATCATCTACATCAATCATATAAACATTGTTGTGTCTGAACCCTATGAATTTAATTTCATTAGAGTTTCTATCTACCATAGTACAGTGTGTAGAATCAAAAGACACATTGCAGCCTTTATCACAGAGTTGACTGATGCTCAGGAGATTATGATGCAAGCCTTTTACAAGTAAAACATTTTTAATGACTTGAGTTTGGTTCTTACCTATCTTACATTCTCCGACAATTTTTCCTTTGTATTTTCCCCCAAAAGCTACCACTCCACCATCCTTTTCTTGCAGGTCTGCAAACATTTCCTTGTTTCCCGTCATATGCCTTGAACATCCACTATCCAGATACCATTTGTTCTTTTGAGCTCCAAAGCAGACCTGCAAATTCAAAGCAAATACTTATGGGGTTTTTGGTACCCAAGCAAGCTTGGGTCCATGATGGTTAGACAAAGTAGGCCTATATGACCTATTCACCATTCTTGCAAAATATTCATCATCAAATCTCATGGTTCTGCAATCATACATATCATGGCCTAATCTTCCATAATAAAAACATGTAGTGACTTTATTACCACGGCTTCTCCTCCTGTTTGCATTCATAAATGAGTTATGCATGTGTGTGTTAGACAAGGAGGAAAACGATCCTCTTGAAATCCAAGGAGTCATGTGTGTTTTGGATTGAAGTGGTTTTCTCTTTTCAAAGGTGTGTAGATAACTTCCTTCATGAGGATCCACCCAAGTGTTCATAACTTGTTTCCCTTTTTCCAATGTAGCAAGAACATTTTTCAACTCATTTATCTCTAGCATCAAGGTCTCAATTTTATGTTCAGCTGTTTCCTTGGTTTGATTACATGCAATTCTTTCCGACCTTTCTTGTTCTAATTCCCTCTTCAAGTCTTCATACATTTTGACAAAATTGGTTTGATCTTCACGCATGCATGAACTCTCTTCTTCAAACAATTCAGTTTTAGACATAAGAATTTCATTTTCATGTTTGAGATTCTCAATTTCAGATTTCAAGGCATTGCAACTTTCACAAGAATTTTTAGCATGCACAAATTGCTCCATCTTCTTTTTCAGAAGTTTGTTTTCAGATTTCAACTTTTTGCATTTTCCATATAATGATTCATAAGTAATCTGCCATTGTTCACAAGTAAGAGATTCGGATTCAGAATCTACCTCATTTGAGTTATCCTCGTCTGCCATGAAGCACAGATTCTGAACAAGCTCATCTAAGTCATCTTCATTCCCGGATCCTTCCTCATCCTCGTCACTCCATGTGGCGACCATGGCTTTGGGTTTTTTGAATTTTCCTTTCTTGAATCTCTTCATCAAATCTGGGCACTTACCCCGCATGTGACCAGGTTTCTTGCATTCATAGCAGATTACTTCATCCTTCTTGCTACTTTCATTTTTCTTAGGACCTTACCTTCTTGGTCCTTTTCTAAACTGACCACCAAACTTCCTGGTATTCTTGACAAATTTTCTTGCTCTTCTAGTGATCATAGCAACAAGCTCCTCATCTTCAGTGTTAGCCGTGGAGCCTTCCTCACTTTCATCAGATTCTTGTGGGTTTACCTTCAATGCCAATGTTATGGCTACCTTCTTCTTTTTGTGATCCTCCTCGCTCCTTTTGAAGTTAATCTCGTATGTCATCAAGGAGCCGACTAATTCATCCAAAGTCAAAGTGCTGAGATCCTTTGAATCTTCAATTACAATGGCCTTTGTGGGCCACTGTGGTGATAAAGATCTCAGTACCTTCCTTACCAGATATCGGTTTGAATACTCCTTCCCAAGAGCTTTCAAACCATTTGTAATTTCCATCAGCCTTGCGAACATTTCAAAAATGGATTCTTCTGGCTTCATCATAAACAACTCATAATCTCGGACCAATAGATTTGCCTTGGTCTCCTTGACTTCAGAAGTTCCTTCATAGATCAAAGGTAGCTTGTCCCACATTTCCTGTGCAGCGGAACACATAGAGATTCGTGAGTATTCGTTTGGATGAATAGCACATTGAATTATATTCATGGCCTTAAAGTTTGCTGCACAATTATTGATATGTTCATCATCCCAATCATCTTCATTGTCAGGCAACTTGTAAGGACCTTTATTGATCACATTCCACACATCATACTCTTGAGCACGTAGGAAAATGTACATTCTATTTTTCCAATAAGTGTAGTTTGTGCCATCGAAAAAAGGAGGCATGTCTACCGAATGCCCTTCGGGCATCATCCCTCTGTTTGCCATGATCTAGGATCTAGCTCTTCGACCATGAGGTCGAGTCAATCAGAGACCAGAGCTCTAATACCAATTGTTGTGTCCCGGAGGGTGGCAATCAAGAGGGGAGGGGTGAATTGATTGGCCAATAAAAATTAATTGCTAATTGAAATGCTAGTAGGAATGAAAACCACAAAATAGAAGGAGATCTAGTTAAGCAAACACTCAACCTTACCGGAACAAGATCTCTCTCACGAGTACATGTAAATAAAGGTATGAATGCTATGACGGAGATTGAGATCACTCAGCTACACTTGAGGCCCACTCGTTACAAAGCACGAAGAACAAACCACAAAGGAGGCATAGGATTTTTAGGTGGTTCGGGTACACAAACGTGTCCCCTACGTCCACCCCTCACACGTGAGGATTAATGCTCCACTATGAGGTGAGCCACACACATGCTGTAACAACAGCCAACACACACATGGCAGCCTATCTTGGCCACCACACACACACACACACACGCTCATATCAAAGATCACGAGCACACACACACACACAAATGTGGTTCTTTAAGTTCAAAGATTACAACATATATTCAAGCTCAAACAGCAGAGATTTGAGAAGATTAGAATAGAGAAGATTTGCAGTGATTAGAGCTCCCCCTTTCTCTTCTTCGAAGGTACTTGAACTCCTTTGCAGGATGAAGACCGTTCTTCAAGGAGGATGATCGATTCTTGCATGAACACTTGTTGTATCTTGGATTTCTATGCAGCTTGCAATAGAGGAACGTTTGGGGACTTGAAACTTCACTCTTCCCTTCGTATTCATGCTCAGAATGGTGTGGAAGAAGCTCTGGAGCTACTGCCTACGACCTGCACTCACAAGGGTTACAAAGCACACACAAATTTCAGATTTCACTCCTTGATTGGGGTTTGTGACCCAATGAGACGGTTTTAAGCTTCCAGATCGGTCAAAGGACACCCTAGGGACCAGATCCACGAATCTAGGAGTAATTTGAGGCTGAAGGACCGGACAAGTTTGACAAAAGGGGCGAGGTCGTGAAAGTCCAAACTCGCGGCTGCACAGTGGTGTTGATACTTGGTCTCGACACCAGGCCCATGGCCATAGCAGAAAGCATCCGGCCAAGGCAACCCGCAGATGGTGTCGACACCAGGTGTCGACACCAGGATATGGCTTATAGCAGAAAATTGCTGGCCAATACAAAAACAAATGGGTGTCGACACCAGGCTTCAGACAGAAGAAAAAATAAAATGGCAGAACATAGAGAAACTGGTGTCGACACCAGGTGTCGACACCAAGCAATTGTGAACTCAAAAAAGCCCGATGAACTAGAAATATAATCGAACAACCTCACTGGGGTTTTGCCGGTTTGAGTTGGGTATTAGAAGTCCTTCTTACCTGCATTCATAGAACAAATCCACACAAGCATTTCTCATTAAGTCATGAATCTATGAATGATGAATGAAGCTTACCCTTATGGCTTTTACCATGATCTTACCTATCGGATGGAAAGACATATATCTATGGACTCCACTGACCATCCATGAGGAGTTTATGCACAGGTCAGCACATATCCCTGAGTGCATATATTTATTGATCCGAGCTGTAAGACCCCGAATTATTTAATTGAGCCCAATATATTTATTAAGCTTTTATTAATTAAGAATTCAATTCTTATTGAATTAATAATTGAATTTCAGATTTATTAATATTTAATTCGTTAGAAATAGTATAAGTGAAAATCCGACTACCTTATAAAAATTCATAAAAATAGTAAACAGGTTAAGGTCGATGTAGACAACAACTTTGTCTTCTGGCATTAAGCCATTTAAAAATCTGTGGTTAGATCTAATTGGAGATTAAGCCCAAAAGTGCACACTTTTTAACCCTTACCTAACCTAAGTTTAAAACGCGAAATTCGGGCTTAATACTCGACCAAATTATCTCAAATCAGTGGCAAATGAACGATCATGAGCTAAGGATTAATAGCCCTCAATCAATCCGACACAAACCTAACCCTAGGAGGCGCAGCCAGTCGAGTTTGGTTGAGTCAACCATTTCGGCGCCGTTTTTAACACGTCTCTTGTTCCGTCGATTTATCACAGCTCAGAACTCTCCAGAAGCTGTGTGAGCTATAGATAGAAAGCTCTTCAAGTCTAGTTTCTTTTGGTGGCTGTGGGGTTTGCTGAAGTTTCAGATCTAGGAAGATCTTGCTCGATTTGTGGAGGTGTGTCGGCAGGCCGTCGGCTTCCTTCTTCCTTCTTTGTTTCTTCAATTGAGGTAGGAATTCTCAACCAAAATTCGATCATGAATATATGATTTTATTCCTCTCGACGAGATCTATCCAGTGGGACTGAAATCCCAAATTTTTATCAGGTATCTAGAGAGCTATCGTAGGTTTTGTGAAGGGTGATCCAGTTCGTTCTTCATTCTAGGGTTTTAAGTTCTCTCTTCGATTGAGGTAGGTTTAACAAGCCAAACTCTAATTAACTTATATGATGTAATCAGCATGTTGTTAGCTTTCATTTAACGTAGAAAGCCCCAATTTTCATTGAGCATGCTTGGAGAAATTTCAATTTTTAGTGAGAGCATGTCTAGAACCTGATTTATAATGTGACCCTTTGAGTTAGAGCTTGATTGTGGGCTGATTTTGAGTTATAAAACTTGATCCACATATAGCTTATCATATATGGTTGGATTCAGCATCAAGTTAGCTTTCTTGACATAAGAAGCCTCAAATTTTGTTATGTATATTGAGAGAATTTCATGATTTAGTAGAAACATGTCAATATCTAGGTTTTCATGTGTTCATCATACAATAGGTCAAGATTTAATTGATTTCTGTTGAAATTAGTGTTTCAAATTGCTTATTTTATGACCCTAGTATGTATATTAATAACCCTAGATCATGTGGTTAAGATCCCAACTCAATTGGATCTCAATTGGGTGAGTTTTTACGTTTTCCGGAGGTTAAAACCATTTTTGTTCTTGCAGGGGTCGACCCCTGGGGTCGACCCGTTTTCTGGGAGCCCTGGCAGGCCCGAGGGTCGACCCCAGGGGTCGACCCATCCAGCACCCAGCAAGGGTCGACCCCTGGGGTCGACCCATACAGCCAGAGTGTGGGGGTCGACCCCAGGGGTCGACCCATTCTGCAGGATTTGTGGGGGTCGACCCCAGGGGTCGACCCATCTCACTGGCAGACCCCATTTTTACAGGGGTTGACCCCAGGGGTCAACCCGTATACCAGAAACCAGTTTTTATCTTTCTTCGACCCGAGGATCGATCCGGATCATTAGGGGATCGACCCATTTAACTTAGACCAATTGAAAAGTTTATTCTTGAAGAACTAGTAACCTATTCATGTACCCCTTTGATTTCAATTAACATTGGTCGCTACATGCAAACGTAGTGTAAAAACATACCATTTATCATCTTCATACAATGGTTAAATAGAAACCCACATAATTAGTGGTTAATGGTGAAACTAAATCTCTGTTAATGCATGCTATTTCATTCCTGTACGAGCTTGTTCCTTTACCTTATCGTCTTGAATCAACCTTGGTAAATTGGTTTAATGCAAATGATAATGGATAATCCTTGATATATTAACTTGGTAATTAGGATTAAATTGATTGTTAAGTTGCTGTTTTAGTCATTATTACCAGTAAAATAATGGATGTCTTACACACCTGAACGGTACACTGTCAGCCGTTCTTTCTTGACCTCACGGACCAAGCTTTGGTCCAGTTCTTGTAATGCGGCACCAAAGTGACCGTATAAACTGAGTTTTTGTTTTGAATCCAAGGACATGTTAGTCCTTAATTCTCATACTTATGACAGTAATTCCTCTGATTAATTGGCCATTAAAAATTGACTGAATGTCTGGACGGGTGGGACTTTGGACCCATTAAAATCAATGCCATCGCGTCATAGGGGCCCGGTCTGGTCCTGGGGAGAGCGCCCGAAAAATTACTGAGCCCATGGGATGCTAATGACATGGTGGGGCATTACACCGAAATACTTGCTTGCTTGTTGCGTCTATGACAAACATCTCTTGTTACTTGTTACTTGTTACTTGATCGCGAATGAATTGATATTACTTACTTGTGGCCAATTCTTTACTACTGTCTCTTGTTATATCTCCTGTTGTAAATTCTTGTACTTGTTATCTTGTTAATTCTTGACATCACATATTTCTTGACCTTGCAAGATCTTGTTATTACGTTGTTTCATTATATCGTTATCGTCATTTATTTCTTTCTTAGTATTGCATATGAAAATGTAATTAACTTGTTAATCACGTAAATTGCCTATTATTTCCTACTGAGCGTCAGCTCATAGTTGTGTTTCCCCCCTTTCCAGGCTTTTCAGGTGACGCGCTTAATAATGGGGAAGGGCAGGAGTGATGTCATGAGTGTGTCAGTTCTAGTGTGTTAGCAGTGTGTTATCTTACTTCTAGTTGTGTTTTGGAGAGCATTTAGTTTCAGTTATGTTATTGAGTTTTAGTGGTTGTAATTCCAGTTGTATTAAGTTGAATTTGAGGTTATTGTATCAGTTGTGGTTGGTTAATGATCATTTAGTATTTCCATATTGTAGCATTGTGTATTATTTTAGATAGATCTATCTCTTGCCAGCTCGTTCCCGACTGTACGTCCCGATATTCCGCGTCGGGGCGTGACAATTTAGTTGGTATCAGAGCCCTAGGTTTCACATTCCTAGGTTTCCTAAGTTTAGGTTTTCTCGCATTGCATCCCAATAACCGGTATATCAAAAGGTGCTGTCCGAATGTTAGGCTAGGCCTATCGGGAAGGTCGCATACTTGCGCGAGTGGTCTTTGGATCAATTATCTCCGCCAAGTACCGAGTGTTGGTCTTGTCTAGGTGCATTAGACTCCTAACCTTGTTAAAGTCTAAGAACTCGACCTGGTGAGATTGGGTAGAAACTTGGGTTAAGTTCGTATCTTAATAGTGTTATTATCTATCTTATTGAACCTAAGTAATCTATTCCTCGTGTAGGCCATTGCAATGACAGAAGATCGTGCAGAGTGGAGGAACTTGCAGCGTACAGTTCAAGGACTTACGCAGGCTTTACAACAAGCAGTTCAGGCAGGAGCAGCTCAGCATGGCACCGGTGATCTATACTGGAACTTCCGAGGGATGAATCCGCCAAGGTTTGCGGGTTCGACCGACCCCGACCAAGCCGAGCACTGGCTAGATGAGATGGGGAGAATCTTTGAAGTTATACAATGCACCAACCAGGAGCGTGTCCTTTTGTCCACATTTCAACTGGAACGTGATGCACGTACTTGGTGGGATTCTATCAAGGTGACTCTCGATGACCGGTAGGTTACGTGGGAAGAGTTCGAGGAATTCTTTAACAAGTATTTTTCTGATAGAGTGCAAGAGAAGAAAGCGACGGAGTTCGCGGCCTTGAAACAGCGAGGGTTGTCCGTGGCAGAGTATGAGGCTCAATTTGCACGGCTTTCTCGTTATGCTACACATCTTATTTCCACCGAGAAAATGAAGGCGAAGCGTTTTCTCAATGGTCTGAAGCTACATTATATTAATCAACTGGCACCGTTGGAGATTTCCACTTATTCCGAGATGGTAAGGAAAGCACAAGTTCTGGAGGATACTCTTGAGATGACGGAGAGGATCCGTGGCACAGGCAAGAAGAAGGAACGACCTACGGGTTCCGGGAGTGTCAAACCCGGGTATATCAAGAAGAGGCCCGCGAGTGGGTCGAGTTCGTGGACCGGAGCAGGATCATGGAAGGGAAAGATGCCGAAGCATGAAGATAAGAAGCCTGGCCCTATTATTCCATACATGGGCGTTTGCAAGTTTTGTAATAATCCTGGCCACATGGTGGAGGATTGCTGGCGCAAGCTAGGCGCCTGCCTACGATGTGGAAGCAAGGAGCACCGTATCTCTGATTGCCCTCGTATGTCTGAGCAAGCTACCCCGGCAAAACCGCAAGTCTTCAAGAAATCACAAGGCAAGCTCCAAGCTCTGCATGCTGAGGAAGCGGGAATAACCGAGGATGGTGGACTCGTCGAAGGTACACTTATTATACTCGACAAGCCAGCATTTGTTCTTTTCGATACTGGTGCAACACATTCCTTTATTTCTCGGAGATTTGCTAAGTCTTTAGCTGTGGAACCTGTTTTGATGAATTCTCCGTTAGAAATATCAACCCCTATTGGTACTAGATCAGCAATCCAGTATTTCTATCCCTCTAGTACGATTATGATTGGTGAACAGAACTTACCAGCAGATTTAGTCTGCATGGACATGAAGGATTATGATGTAATCCTAGGAGCAGATTGGTTGGCTCGATATGAGGCTAGTGTTCACTACAGTTCTAGCTCAGTGTCTTTTACTAGGCACCCGAGACTTTCTTTTGTGGGTGTTAAGCATCACAACTCTGTGTCACTTATTTCGGCTCTTCGAGCTGATAAGCTGATGAGACGTGGATGTGAGGCTTTTCTAGCCTTTGTCTGTGCAACCCCTGAGCAGCAGATTGAGATCAAGGACATTCTTGTTGTCTGAGATTTTCCTGATGTCTTTCCAAAGGAACTACCAGGACTTCCGCCTGAGCGGGAAGTTATCTTTTCTATTGATCTTATTCCTGGCACATCTCCTATTTCTAAGGCTCCTTATCGTATGTCTCCTGCGGAACTGAGGGAATTGAAGCAGCAGCTGATGGAATTGCTTGAGAAGGGCTTTATTCGTCCTAGCACTTCTCCGTGGGGAGCCCCTGTATTATTCGTCAGGAAGAAAGATGGTTCGATGAGGTTGTGCATTGATTATCGGCAAATAAACCAGCAGACTGTCAAGAACAAATATCCATTGCCGAGGATTGACGAGTTATTTGACCAGATAGCGGGAGCTCAATATTTCTCTAAGATCGATCTTCGATCTGGATATCACCAGTTGCGGATTAAGGAAGAGGATATCTATAAATCAGCTTTCCGCAGCATGTATGGTCATTTTGAATTTGTCGTTATGCCTTTTGGTCTAACGAATGCTCCAGCAGCTTTCATGCAGTTGATGAACAATGCATTTCAGCCCTATCTTGATCAATGGGTCGTGGTCTTTATTGATGACATCTTGATCTATTCCAAGAGTGAAGTGGAGCATGCTGAACATCTGAGGATGGCATTGCAGTTATTGAGAGATCATCAACTTTATGCCAAGTTCAGTAAGTGTGAATTCTAACTGCAAGAGGTGTCCTTTCTCGGACATATCATTACGAAGGACGGTATTTCTATTGATCCTTCGAAGGTTGAGGCAGTGAAGAATTGGGAACAGCCTACCAGTGTGACAGAAGTTAGAAGTTTTCTAGGCCTGGCAGGCTATTATCAAAGATTTATCCAGGATTTCTCTAAGATTGCGGTACCTATGACAAGATTAACCCGTAAGGAGAACAAGTTTGATTGGTCCGAAGATTGTCAGCGAAGCTTTCAGACTTGGAAGGAGTGTTTGACTACTGCACCTGTATTGACTTTACCTACTGGTGAAGGAGGATTTGTCGTATATACTGATGCATCAGGTATTGGCTTAGGTTGTGTGCTCATGCAGCATGGGAAGGTGATTGCCTATTCTTCTAGGTAGTTAAGGAAGCACGAAGAGAATTATCCTATTCATGATTTAGAACTGGCAGCAGTCGTGTTTGCTTTGAAGATTTGGAGGCACTACTTGTATAGAGAAACCTTCACGGTGTTTTCAGATCATAAGAGTCTGAAATATTTAGTCTCTCAGAAGGAACTCAATATGCGGCAGCGCAGATGGTTGGAGTATTTGAAAGACTACGACTTCTCGATTGAGTATCATCCTGGCAAGGGTAATGTTGTGGCAGATGCATTAAGCCGGAAGCCGGTAGCTAGACTGTCAAGTCTCATGTTACAAGAATGGAGATTACTGGAACAATTGTCCAGCTTGGATCTTAATATTGACAATGATCGGGTTATGATTGCTCAGATCCAACTTAAGCCCGAATTGTTGATGGAAATTAAGTCCTTGCAAGATAATGGTCCCGAATTGGTAGAGATCAAGGGAAGCTTGAGCAGCAGACCTGACTTCATGTTGGCCGATGATGGAAGATTATTATTCAAGGGCAGAACTTGTGTACCTGACGAAGCCGCAATAAAGAACAAGATTCTGGAGGAAGCTCATAGATACAGATATACTATTCATCCTGGCGGCACTAAGATGTACCGAGATTTGAAAAGATCCTTTTGGTGGCCGAATATGAAAAGAGGAGTTGCAGATTTTGTGAGTAGATGCTTGGTATGTCAACAAGTTAAGGCCGAACATTTCAGACCGGCAGGGAAATTGAAACCACTCGACATACCCCAATGGAAGTGGGAAAGTATTGGCATGGATTTCATTATGGGTCTACCTAGGACTCGTGGTGGATTTGATGCGATATGGGTGATTGTTGACCGATTGACAAAGTCAGCTCATTTCTTACCAATTAAGTCCAAGTGGACGATTGATGTATTTGCTGCTTTGTATTTGAAGGAAGTGGTGAGACTCCATGGCATTCCAGTCAGCATTGTGTCTGATAGAGATCCCAGATTTACTTCACATTTCTGGAAGGGACTGCAAGAGTCTCTTGGTACTCGTCGAAATTTCAGTACTGCTTTTCATCCGCAGACCGATGGACAGACTGAAAGAACCAACCAGATAGTGGAAGATATGCTTAGAGCATGCATGATTGATTTTGGAGGTAGTTGGAGTGATCACTTGGCATTGATTGAATTCGCCTACAACAACAGTTACCAATCCAGCATACAGATGGCTCCTTTCGAAGCATTGTATGGTAGGAGTTGTCGTTCCCCATTGTGTTGGGACGAGGTAGGTGAGAAACAGTGGCTTGGACCGGATCTTGTCTCAGAATCTTCACAGAACATCTGTATTATCCGAGACCGGTTACAAGTAGCCCAATCCAGACAGAAGAGTTATGCCGATAACAGGAGAAGAGCATTAGAATTTCAGGTTGGCGAGCATGTGTTCTTGAAGGTCTCTCCTTCGAGTGGGATCCGAATATTTGGCATTCATGGCAAGCTGAGTCCGAGATACATTGGTCCATTCGATATTCTAGATAGAGTGGGAGAGGTGGCATACAGACTGGCTTTACCACCGCATTTATCTAGTGTACACAATGTTTTCCATGTGTCTACATTACGGAAATATGTGTACGACCCCACCCATATCATTCAGCAGGTGGATTTTGAACTGAAGGAAGATTTGACTTATGAGGAAAGACCTGTCAAGATTCTGGACCGGAAGTAACAGCAACTCCGGAATCGTTCGATACCGATGGTCAAGATTCAGTGGAGTCAGCGTGGGACCGAAGAAGCTACATGGGAGCTTGAAGAGACTATGCGGAAGCGGTGTCCCGACCTATTCTAGGTGAGCAATCTCATTCCCTACTCTCAGTTTTAGTGCAGTGAATTTGGAGGACCAAATTCCTTTAAGTAGGGGAGGGTGTAAGACCCCGAATTATTTAATTGAGCCCAATATATTTATTAAGCTTTTATTAATTAAGAATTGAATTCTTATTGAATTAATAATTGAATTTCAGATTTATTAATATTTAATTTGTTAGAAATAGTATAAGTGAAAATCCGACTACCTTATAAAAATCCATAAAAATAGTAAACAGGTTAAGGTCGATGTAGACAACAACTTTGTCTTCTGGCATTAAGCCATTTAAAAATATGTGGTTAGATCTAATTGGAGATTAAGCCCAAAAGTGCACACTTTTTAACCCTTACCTAACCTAAGTTTAAAACGTGAAATTCGGGCTTAATACTCAACCAAATTGGCTCAAATCAGTGGCAAATGAATGGCCATGAGCTAAGGATTAATAGCCCTCAATCAATCCGACACAAACCTAACCCTAGGAGGCGCAGCCGGGAGAGCGCCCAAAAAATTACTGAGCCCATGGGATGCTAATGACATGGTGGGGCATTACACCGAAATACTTGCTTGCTTGTTACATCTATGAGAAACATCTCTTGTTACTTGTTACTTGTTACTTGATCGCGAATGAATTGATATTACTTACTTGTGGCCAATTCTTTACTACTGTCTCTTGTTATATCTCCTGTTGTAAATTCTTGTACTTGTTATCTTGTTAATTCTTGACATCACATATTTCTTGACCTTGCAAGATCTTGTTATTACGTTGTTTCATTATATCGTTATCGTCATTTATTTCTTTCTTAGTATTGCATATGAAAATGTAATTAACTTGTTAATCACGTAAATTGCCTGTTATTTCCTACTGAGCGTCAGCTCATAGTTGTGTTTCCCCCCTTTCCAGGCTTTTCAGGTGACGCGCTTACCAATGGGGAAGGGCAGGAGTGATGTCATGAGTGTGTCAGTTCTAGTGTGTTAGCAGTGTGTTATCTTACTTCTAGTTGTGTTTTGGAGAGCATTTAGTTTCAGTTATGTTATTAAGTTTTAGTGGTTGTAATTCCAGTTGTATTAAGTTGAATTTGAGGTTATTGTATCAGTTGTGGTTGGTTAATGATCATTTAGTATTTCCATCTTGTAGCATTGTGTATTATTTTAGATAGATCTCTCTCTTGCCAGCTCGTTCCCGACTGTACGTCCCGATATTCCGCGTCGGGGCGTGACACGAGTGTTGTGAAAGACTTACACAAAATAGCATTATTTTCCTCACACCATGGGTTACCAAAAGCCATTGACAAGTGTTACAAAGAGTGTAGCAAGACTCCAATAAGTTTGCCATGAATCAGCAAGTCCAAGGAGTTTGAGATTATACCGAATCCATATGACAAAGATGTCAATAGTTCAATACACGGTAACGTAGGATTTCTAATCTCAAACCAACAAGGAATCAATACAATCCAATTTCATAACCCATGAAGTTTAAAGAGAAAATCACATTGAAACAATAAGCCATTTAGCAATATCTCATTTGACATCATCAAAACTCATGAAGCCACACATCATAAACTTGGAGCAACAGCCCCTTTCCCTTCCTCTGATCACATCCATCTCTTCTTAACTTTTCTTCCTCCACATGTCATCCATTCCCAGTTAAGATTTCATGCTCTAACTCGATCTGTGGCTGAAGTTCCCTTCATAGGCCTTTTACCCACGCAGACTGCCTCTATGCAGACCTACAGGGATAGATGTCGACCACAGTAGCCTTCTCGTGCCCCAAACCTACTACAAATGCTTTGAAATTTGGAGCACCACTTCCCCACGTCCTAACCCATTTCCCATAATTTTCTTGTAATTTTCTAAGTCCATTTACCCCTCGCCCCATCAACCCATTTCTCAAGTTCACAGTCTGCCTGCGCAGGCCTGCAGACTGAGCTCCGCCCTCCACTGTTTCCCACGCCCAAAACCTTCACTGTGTGTGACCACGCCATTCACCCTAAACCTTCCTACATACATTCCCCATCCACCAGAGAAAACCCCGCCCCAAAAGCCGCCCGAAAGCCCTGGTACCACCCTATTCTTCCACCCCCTGTCTTGTTGCTAACAGACGAACTAGAACGTGCAGGGGTCCGTTCCGATGTTCGCCCCGACTTCCACGGTGCTCGGTTGTAGTTCATCTTCCAAGGGCATCCTTGGGACGTCCCCACCAGAACCCACGCCAAGTTTTGTGCTCAGTGGATGACCAGAAGGCCGCGCTCCAGGCCCCTCTTCTTGCTGTTTCCCTGCCTCAACACAGACCGGCCAACAGTCTGCCCGCCGTTCGTGATCACGCCGGAGGTCCACATCAGTGTCGTCGGCTTCCATATTCTTCCAGGAGGATCATCATCCACTACAGCATGCTCTCATGGACATTGGCACCTTCCATGACCCCCATGACGTGTCATCCTTGCTGCTGGTCCCAGCTCGTACCAGTTCGCAGCACGAGGGAGTTGCCATTCTTCGTCCACTCGCGGCCCATCACCCCACTTCTCATGACCCTCGGATCATTGTGTAGCCTTTTACCTCCCTACGATGAGTGGACAATGTTTGGGTTGTATTTCTTTAGCCTTTGTACCGGAGGTCGTGTGATTTGGCTGGGAGTCTTCCCCACAACCTGAGCGTTGAGGTATGCGTCTGCTCCTCCTTTGCGTTAGTTACTTATTTAGTATAGTTTCTTGACGCCGCTGCTTGTGAGATCATAGGCGCCTAGCTCGTATATTTGATACATCACTGTCACAGTGAGAGAGTGAGACCGTCCCGTGACTATCCGAGTCACGAGTGTGGAGTTACCTACCCTAGACTCGCCGGTTTCTCAACCGTGTGGAATGACGCGCTTCCCTCTCTTGGGACGCCTACAAGCTCATGTTACTGGTTATTTGGCGTAATACCTCTCTTGGGAATCCTACGTGTCGAGTCTATGCCATCCGATCAATTGCGTTGTTGCTGGTCTTAGGTGTTCGTTAGTCTCAGAGTCGCGTAGAGTTGAAGCTTGCATAGCATCCGACATCAACTTTGGTATCAGAGCCGTAGGTTGTCTAGGGTGCAATTGAGTCCTTAGGTAAGTCTAGGGTTGCGTATCATTCCTCTATTCGGTATATCAAAACGCGTTGTCGGAATGATAGGATAGGCCTATCGGGAAGGTCGCACACTTGCCTGAGATAATCTTTGGATCCCCATCTCCGCCACGTACCAGATATTAGTTAGGTCTAGGTTCTTCATTTTGCATTAGGTGTCTCATTCAAATTACATTTAGCTCCATCACCATTTAGATTCGTGTCTAGTCCCGTCCCTTAGTTGTCCTGCATGTCCATTCCGTAGGTTTCCCCTCTAATTCTTCCCATGGATTTCCGGTCGCCCAGGCGATATGATTGTCTACCTAGCAGAGAGGAGAGATACACCCATGGGCTTGGTAACCACCCCCTCTCATTCATTTGGCCCGAAGCCCCTACCTTTGACGGCTCCCATGACCCGAGTGAATACCTCAATTGGGAAGTCACCATGGATAGATATTTTGATTGTTATCCCATGTCCGAAGCCATGCAATTCTGTTTCGCCAAGGAGAGGCTCTTGCACAGAGCCAAGGACAAGTGGAGATGCATTGGGATCTCGAGAGACATTAGGAGGCAAATGCACATCGAGACCTGGTACGACATGAAGAATGAGTTTAGAAGGACCTTCCTACCCCACCCTGTCACCTCCCACCGAGTAGATCAAAGTTGGAGGCGAAAGGTTCCACCTGTGTATGAGTCTAGGTCTGAGACTAAGTCTCATGATTATCAGCAAGTCTCCCCGAATGTCTCTGTCCTGAGGGATCTCCCCCTCGCCGAACTCCTACAAATTTTTAGGGAGAAACTAGACAGGATGTGCACTCCAATTGGAGCATCGACTTCCCCTTGCCCACCTTCGAGTTAGGACGGAGTCGTGCTTGAACATATGGAGGTCGAAGCTGACACTCTCTACCTGAGACCCTCGACTGAGAGCCAGGGACCCCTCCACATCATGGAGGACTCCCTTTCCCCTCCCGAGAGAGATGCTTCGCCCTTCGACCCTCATCTAGAGCCATTCTTGCCTCCCGAGGGCGAACTTGTCATTGGAGAGTCTTTAGCTAGTTGGTTAAGGAAGGGTCTAATTCTAGATGCTTCGATCCCTTGCTACCCATCCATGGAACCAGCACTCCCAATAGTACCTCTTCACTCCTTTCACACCACTTTTCAGTCCTTCTGCTTTCTAGAAAATGTGAAGGACTTTATTAAGAGTTTAGATTGTCAAAGGGAGTTGACATATATGTTGGCCTTAGGGTTTGACCAACCCTATAGTCATAGCTTCACGCACCCTGCTTTGGGGTCCATTACCTTGGTGTACACCATAGGTCATATCACCTCCGAGGTCCTTTTGTTCTTTCCCATTCCCGATGAGCTTGACTTTGTCCCCTCTTATGGTCTTACTATCCCGAGGGAGGAATCTTGCCTTCCTTGCCTTCCGCGTGAGCCCCTTGTCCATCCATCAGAGTGCCTGAAGGTGACCATCTGCACCTTGGCGAATGTCGAACATGGGCAAGTATAGTGAAGGAACCTATCAGGAGGAGGAGTCATTTCTTTGACCCTTTCGATCCCCTCCCTAGTGAGCCTCTCGACCCATGTTCTTCACTCCACTTTGTCAAAGAGGTCCACTATCATACCCCGTCTACACATGCCCATCAACATCCCACCCTGCATGCATCCACACCCCAGAGCTTGGAAGGAAAGGAACACCGGTCACTCTCTCATGCATCATCATGTCCACAATCATATAGGGGTTACATAGTTAGTGAGTTTGGACATACTGGTCCCCCAGAGTCTACCGCATTTAGTAGGACACATGTGCATGATAGGTACAACTTTGGATGTCCAGGACCACCCTTGCATTCGCATAGGTATGAGTCCACACAGCTATTTCGGAGTCTGCATCATCATCACCACCTTGAGTCCATCAACGCATGATATAAAGAGTTGGCAGATGCTCATAGACACCCCAGCAAGTTCCAGGAGGGAGATCAAGTCATGATCCTGGTTAGACCGGAACGGTTTCCTTCTAGAGCCATGAAGAAACTACAGGCTTGTGGTGCTGGCCCCTTTAGAGTTTTGAGGCGAGTTGGATCCAACGCATCTGTTGTAGACTTGCCGAACGACTATGGTATCAGTTCCACATTCAATGTCTCAGATTTAGTCGCATATAGGGACCTGCCAGTGATCCCTAGTGAGTTGTTTGGGCCTTCTTCCCTCCTTGTGAGCGAGCCCTCCCCTGAGAGTCCATTTCCAGTCCCGTGACCTCAGCAGCGTGAGCGGATAGAGTCTATACTGGATGAGCAGGTGACTACCACTAGGAGTGACGCATATCACCGCAACTTGGTGCGTTGGAGAGGACGGCATGTGTCCGATGATGCATGGATCACCCTGGCAGAGCAAGAGATGATAGATCCGGACTTACTGGAGCGATACCTGAGCGACAGAGACCCTTACTCGACGGGGTTGAGTTTCTCCCGCCTGGGGAGAATTGGTGAGGACACCCGAACTAGAGATCGGCGCGATGCAGTAGAGCGACACTACAAGACGCGTAGCGCCGTTCGGGACTCACAGGCTTCGCTATGGCTTGGAGATGACATGGAGAGCTAGTTTGGAGCTTGGAGTCTTTTATTTTTTTCATATTGGACCTTTGTAGGCCATTCTGAGGCCAATTAGACTCCATTTGGACTTTATTTGAGCTGTGTAGGATATTCTGGGCTAGTGGGCCACCATTGGTTCACTCTCCAGGTCCAAATTGGGCTAGGCGCCCATGGGTGAGCCCACCTTGGGCCAGCCCTCCTTATTCCTTCTACCCAGACCCGTTAGCCTAGACCCATTAGGGTTGGGAGAAGGTTGCACCCCCACCTTCCCACCTCCCCATGGGAGGTGCGCGCCCCTCTCCTATTCTTTAGGAAGGGGGATCGATTCCCTCCCCCACTCTTGCCTATTTTGTAGGAGTTCAAATTAATTACCCTTTTTAGATTTTTCTTTTAGGAAATTAGGGTTTTTCTTCCCCCTCCTCATATAAAACATATTGTAATTCTTGTGGAAAAATTAATGAAGACTTTTGTGTGTGGAAGAATTCCTTGAGCAGGCCGTGGCCTCCCTCTCCCTCTCCCAAGGTGGGTGCGACGCCCACCACCTCCCCTCTCCTTCTCCTTGGGTGCGACGCCCACCACCTTCCCTCTTCCTCTTCCTCTTGGGTGCGACGCCCAAGATCTCTTCTACAAGTTTGCTGCTGCTACCCCAACGTCCAAGCTCCTTCCCCGACATCCCTTCAAGCTCGGAGAAGCTCTCGCAAGGCCATGCTGCGACGTGGTAGCCATCAAGATCCTTGCTGTCCTGCGCGCCCCTGGAAGCCTATCTTCTAGGGTAGAGGTGGAAGTTCATGGAGTTCACCCCCTTCCCGTTCTCCAATCATCTTGAAACTTTTTCCACCATCTCCCCCACCTGACCCCTCACCTAGTTAAATTTTCACGCAAAAACTCATTCTGTATCCCATGGTCCCTTCATAGCCCTTAAACCCCGCGCAGACTGCACCTGTTTGTTTGTCTGTCGGGCAAAGCTCTAGAGATCGGGTTGGTCCACCCCTTTAAAATTTCACATCTATCTCTTCTTAAATTTTCTTCCTCCACATGTCCCCCATTCCCATTTATAATTTCATGCCCTAACTCGACCTGTGGCCGAGGTTTCCTTCATAGGCCATTTACCCGCTCAGACTGCCTCTATGCAGACCTGCAAGGACAGAAGCCGACCACAGTAGCCTTCTTGGCCCCCAAACCTACTCCAAACGCTCTAAAATTTGGAGCACCACTTCCCCTGTCCTAACCCATCTCCCATAATTTTCTTTTAATTTTATGAGCCCATTTACCCCGCCCCCCATCAACCCATTTCTCAGGTTCGCAGTCTGCCTGCGTAGCCCTGCAGACTGAGCTCCGCCTTCAACTGTTCCATACGCCCAAAACATTAACTGTGTATGACCCCGCCATTCATCCTAAACCTTCCTACATACATTCCCCATCCACCAGAGAAAACCCCGCCCCAAAAGCCGCCCGGAAGCTCTGGTACCACCCTATTCTTCCACCCCCTGTCTTGCTGCAAGCAGACAAACCAGAATGC
Source organism: Amorphophallus konjac (assembly GCA_022559845.1). Taxonomy (NCBI): domain Eukaryota; kingdom Viridiplantae; phylum Streptophyta; class Magnoliopsida; order Alismatales; family Araceae; genus Amorphophallus; species Amorphophallus konjac. The sequence goes on along the minus strand of CM040121.1, from coordinate 294,903,752 downwards.
GCAGGGGTCCATTCTGAAATTTGCCCCGACTTCCACATTGCTCGGTTGCAGTTCATCGTCCAAGGGCGTCCCTGAGACATCCCCACCAGTGCCCACGCCATGTTTCATTCTCAGTGGACGACCAGAAGGCCGCGCTCCAGGCCCCTCTTCTTGTTGTTCACCTGCCCCAGCGCAGACCGGCCAGCAATCTGCCAGCCGTTCGTGATCACGCCGGAGGTCCATGTCAGTGCCGTAGGCTTCCATCTTCTTCCAAGAGGATCATCATCCACTATAGCATGCTCTCAGGGACGTTGGCACCTTCCACGGCCCCCGTTACGCGTTGTCCTTGCTGCTGGTCCCAGCTCGTACCGGTTCGCAGCACGAGGGAGTTGCCGTTCTTCGTCCACTCGCGGCCCGTCACCCCACTTCTCACGACCCCCAGATCGCTGTGTAGCCTTTTACCTCCCTACGAGGAGTGGGCAGTGTTTGGGTTGTATTTTTTTAGCCTTTGTACCGGAGGTCGTGTGATTTGGCCGGGAGTCTTCCCCGCGCCCTGAGCGTAGAGGTATGCGTCTGCTCCTCCTTTGCGTTAGTTGCTTATTTAGTATAGTTTCTTGATGCCGCTGCTTGTGAGATCATAGGCGCCTAGCTCGTATATTTGATACATCACTGCCATAATGAGAGAGCAAGACCGTCCTGTGACTCATCCAAGTTACGAGTGTGGAGTTGCCTACCCTAGACTCGTCAGTTTCTCAACCGTTCAGAACGACGCGCTTCCCTCTCTTGGGACGCCTACGAGCTCGTGTTACTGATTATTTGGCGTAATCCCTCTCTTGGGAATCCTAGGTGTCGAGTCTACGCCATCTGATCAATTGCGTTGTCTCATAGTCTCATAGTCGCGTAGAGTCATAGCTTGCATAGCGTCCCGCATCACAAGTACTCGATGCAATGCCACACCTTGTCATTACAAACTCCTCGGGGCCCCAGTACTTTCAGACACTCCTCCCAGGACCAGACTGGGCCCTTTATGATACGTTGGCATTGAGTGGTGGATCAACGATCCAAAGTAATGTCTAGACACTCTTATATTCCGGCCAAGATTTCCAAGGTTAAGCTTAAGTAACCAAGCTTTAAGAACGAGTACATTACAATACATAGGAATTTCGAATGGCAATCATAAGAACATGACCTTGGAAGCCAAGATTCATTGAAGGACATTATGACCAGGACTGGGTAGTAACTGGAAGGTTACCGAGCTGCTACAACACATAAGGATCACGAAAAATGGGTTCAGGGACAAGTCGCGGTTATCACCGAGCCGCTACTATGAGAACGCGGTTAAGGAGGAACCGCTTTCGGGCTGGCGTCGGCCCAATGGACCGATGGTTCGACGTACACAGGCAATAAGTGAAGACGCGGTTTCAGGAGAACTGCTTTCAGATGGGGACGGTTCAGGAGGAACCGCTTCTAGGCTAGTAAGCAGAGAGGTTTAGGTCGACCCAAACAACACCCTCAGTCGACCTGGGTCATGGATAGGCTGAAACAGAGTTCATCCTACATAACCTTAGTCAATTGAGGTGACGTAGACCGACCTGATCAAGTTAAGTCGACTTTGAACAAGGTGCAGTCGACTTGGCAAACTGGCGTGTAGGCTAGAATAGGAGTCAGATGCGGTCAAGATTTGACCCCTACAGCATGGTAGCAGTTTATTCAGAACCATATTTAGGTCGAGACTGGGCAGAACAGTCTCAAGCCTAGACTGCCCAAAAATGCAATTCGGTCGATTCGTTCGGTACAGGCTTTCAGGGTACAACCTGTTTGGCGTCCTAGTGGGAATCCCAGGCTCGCGGAGACTTACAGTGGCCTTGTAATAATGGTACTAGTCCGACGGAAGAAATATCCGACGAAGAGTCCCGATTATCATAAGATTGAAGGTGTAAAATGTGAAAAATGGTATGAGCGGTGAATCATTACCACCGGAGTGGCATGACCCTCAAACAAGCCTAGCAATTTAATCAGGAACAACAAGTATATTGCAAGATCTATCATGGTTATGATCAGATTGAGCTGTGTTGAATCTACTAGTTTTGTAGGGTACAATCATGAGATAATAATGAAAATCGAGGGATCATGATGTGAATAAACTTTAAAATTAAAGATTCGTTCAAAATCCCTACTTATTACATGCGTTTCTAGCCCTGGAACATGCTCTCTACGTAGGATAAAGCACAGGGAAAACACATCGTTATAACAGAAATCAGAGCGATGACCGCGGTTAGGAGACAACCGCTAATGTATGGTAGCGGTCGATAAACGATCGCGTTTATGCAATTTTGACCAAAAAATTAAATTTCCCACGGCCGAAAGACCGCGGTTGGTCGCGAAATCGCGGCTCCTAGGTAGCGGTTTCTGTTAAACCACGTTATGGAGACCGGGTTCCGCTTCGACGGTCCTTGACAACCCTTAGGAAAAGCCATCATAACTTGCGGTATACTCTACAACATTTGGGGATTTTGCTATCAATGGAAAGAGGATGAAAAACTGCACAATATGAATATTTTTAATTAGAGTTTATCTTGCAATAATCCTACCTTAGATCAATCTAAAAGAAGGGAACACTACTGAAAACCCTAACTCGACATGCCTTGGTTAAAACCTAATCATGATCGCTATACTCAATAGAAATTGGGCTATTTGGTATAAAAAAAAGAGGACTCGACGACGCACACGATGGTATATGTTAATTATCATTTGTCCTGGAAGAACCTACCTTAAACGTGAGAGAAAAAGGGACGACGACACTAGAATCGTAGACGAATCCGTCTCCTTCCTCGCCGCACCACGACCTCGATCACTTGCACCGACTGCTGCTATGGCCAAATGGGGCTCTCGAGAGTATTCGGCGTCGATTTATAGGGCTAGGGTCGATACTAGGGGCGTGATATGGACGAGGAAGAGTCGTGGAGTTTCCTCCGCGTGATATTCAGGATTGACGAATTCAACGAGTCAATCTTCAAAATTTTGGGGGCTCCGGGTTAGGGTTTTGCACAGGAATCGAAGGGGAAATGGGCCTCTAGGTTGGGCCTCTTGATTAGGTCTTGATTGAGCCCGTAAGAGCTCGATTTGGGCTTGAATTTGGTGGATTAAGATCGTTCTATCTAAAACTCTGAGATAACCCAAAAACCTCTAATTTCAAGCTTAATTACATTTTTCTTTGGGTTGATCCAAAAGACAAAGTTGCAATAAATTAAGTCCTCTATGTGATTATGAATTTTTCTTATTTTTATAAATTGGTCAAAATTCAACCTAAGAGGAAATTAATTTAATATTAAGTATAATTCCATATTGCTACACAATTTATAATTGAATAAATTTGGGATGCTACAAGAAATCCATCCCCCTACTTGGAATCACAAATTCACGCCATTCCACATGTCAAAACCTTCCCCACGCTGGAGGGAATATGATCACCACACGAGAGCTCCTTCCTCGGCATCACGATCACTCCACTATCACCTCGGGCTCACCGACACCTCCTCTACCAAGCCGTCCATGGCCGGGTGAGGCGGGATCACTGGGAGAACGAGGGAGAGAAAGAGAGATGCATGAGGAGAGAGAGGGGAACCGTGGGGTTCCTCTCGTGGGTGAAAATGGGTTTAGTTTAGGCTTTTTTTGTTATAAAACCATTGATTGCAAAAAGGCATTAAGAAAACCAAAATTATGGTAATGCCCCATAATTTCAATAAATCATTATGCAATGGGTTATTTCAATGCATAACTCATTCAAAAAGCCCACAAAATCAACCAAATTCATGGAAATTTTTTGATTTATAAATATGATAAGAATCCGAACTTCACGGGTCTTACAGTCCCTCCCTCCTAATAAAAACTCACCCTCAAAATTTAAAAGGAAAACCAGGAAGGAACAAAATATTATACCTATTCAAATAAATAGGGGGAACTACAGACACATGTCTTCCTCACGCTCCCATGTAGCCTCATGATAGGAGTGGTGCTGCCACACTATCTTTACCAGAGAAATAACCTTGTTCCTTAGTCATTGTTCATGATGATCCTCTATACGAATCAGATACTCTGGCGTAGATAGATCTGCCGCCACTTCAGGCCATACAGAATCATCGAGAATGTGTGACTCATCAGGCACATACTATTGAAGACGATAAGCCACTTGGCCCACACAGTCCAAAATAGGAAACGGACCAATATATCGGGGACTTTGATTTCCACGCTTGCCAAACCTCATTATGCCCTTCATTGGAGATATTCTCACAAATACAAAATCTCAAGGCTCAAACTTCAAAGGCCTTCTACGTCGATCAACATAGCTTTTCTGTCGACTTTGAGCTGTCAACAATCTCTATCTGATCAGACGAACCGCCTCTACATAATGCTAGACCAAATCCGGTCCTATCAAAAGTCACTCACCAACCTCAAACCAGTCTAACGGCATACGACAAGGATGACCATACAAGGATTCATACGGTGCCATACCAATACTGGAATGATAGCTATTATTATAAGCAAATTCTACCAATGGCAAATGCTGGCTCCATGAACCCTGCCAATCTGGACAACATAATCTCAGCATGTCTTCTAATGTCTAAATGGTCCATTCAGACTGGCCATCAGACTGAGGATGGTATGTCGAACTGAATGCCAATTCTGTGTCCAATGCCTTTTGAAAACTCTGCCAAAAGCTAGATGTAAAGCGCGGGTCATGATATGATACAATAGACATTGGAATTCCATGCAATGGCACAATTCTCTTAACATAAAGTCTGGCCAATCTCTGAACCTTCCAATTTACCTTAATCGACAACATTGTAGCTGTCTTAGTCAAATGATCAACTAACAGCCATATGCCATCATAGCCTTATGGGGTTTGAGGTAAACCCACAACAAAATCAGTAGTCACATGATCCCATTTCCACATCAGAATTTCTAAAGGTTGAAGCATACCTCCGGGTCTTTGATGCTCAGCCTTGACCTGCTGACATGTCAAGTATTTAGCCACGAAGTCTGCCACATCCCTTTTCATACCTGGCCACCAGAATTGCCTCTTCATTTTATTGTACATCTTCGTGGATCTAGGGTGAATGGTATAACGGGATCCATGTGCTTCATACAATATAGCATTCCTAATGGAATCTTCAGCTGGAACATAGATTCGGCCTTTGAATCTCACCACTGCATCATCACCTAATTCCACTTCTGGCATTGTCACATCACGAGACAACTCAGAATCTGCCTGTTGTGCCTCTCTGATCTGCCAATAAATTGCTAGAGTCAACACCAGACTAGCAAGAACAACTGTCATTGGATCACAGGGAATTTTCAATCTGAAAGTCTCAGTTGGAACTTGCTCCCATAGCTTCCACTCTGGTATCATCAAGTGACTGATCTGCACCTTTCTGCTTAGTGCATCGGCCACTACATTCATCTTGCCTAGTTGATAAGATAGTAAAATCATAATCTTTCATATACTCCATACATCTGCGCTGACAAAGATTCAAGTCATTCTGGGAAAACACGTACTTCAAGCTTTGATGATCAGTGATAATCTCAAATTTCTCACCATATAAATAATGCCTCCAGATTTTTAATGCAAAAATAACCACCGCCAGCTCCAAATCATGAGTGGGATAATTTTCTTCATGCTGCTTCAATTGCCGGGATGCGTATGCCATAACTCTGCCATGCTGCATAAGCACTGCACCTAAACCCACTCGGGAAGCATCTGTACACACAACGAATCCACCAGAGCTAGAAGGCAAGAGAAGCACTGGGGAAGTCATGAGCACCCTTTTTAAATCATTGAAACTCTGCTCGCATTCCTTGGACCACACAAAAGGCACATCTTTCTGAGTTAGTTTAGTCATTGGCGCGACAATTCGTGCAAAATCTTGAATGAACCTTCTGTAATATCCACCAAGACCCAAGAAGCTTCTAACTTCCGTCACAGACCTTGGCTTCTGCCAATGAAGAACGGCCTCTATTTTTGCTAGGTCAACTGCAATCCCTTCACCAGAAATCACATGGCCCAGAAAATGAATTTCTCGAAGCTAGAACTCACACTTACTGAGTTTTACATAAAGCTGGTGATCTCGCAGAGTCTGCAATACAATTCTCAAATGCTGCTCATGCTCTTCTTCCGAAGTAGAATAGATCAATATATCATCCACAAAGACCACCACAAACTGGTCCAAATATGAACGAAACACCCGATGCATCAAATCCATAAATGTTGCATGTACATTGGTTAGCCCAAACAGCATAACCTCAAAATCATAATAACCATACCGCGTACTAAAAGCAGTCTTCTCCATGTTAGATTCCCTGATCCGCAATTGATAATAGCCAGATCGGAGATCAATCCGGGAAAAGACACAAGCTGACAGAAGTTGGTCAAATAAGTCATCGATCCTGGGCAGATGATACTTATACTTGATAGTCACCTGATTAAATTGCCTGTAATCAATACATAGCCTTAGGCTTCCATCTTTCTTCTTCACAAATAACACAAGAGCACCCCATGGGGAAAAGTTAGGACGAATATAGCCCTTTTCCAACAATTCTTACAACAGTGCCCTCAATTCCTTCAATTCTACAGGAGTCATACGGTAAGGTGCTTTTGACAAAGATGCCGTACCTGGAATTACTTCGATCACAAACTCAATCTCTCGCTGCGGAGGTAAGCCTGGCAACTCATGAAGGAAAACATCAGGAAATTCACAAATCATAGGAATATCATCTATGTCCTGCTATAGTGCCTCAACAGCAACCACGGAAGTAAGGAATCCCTGGCAACTAGTATCAAGTAGCCTACGAGCTCGAATAGCAGAAATAAGTAGGCGAGGACAACGGGATCGAATACCTTGGAAATAAAATGCTTCTCCCTTAGATGGCTGAAAATAAATCTTCTTGGTTTTGCAGTCAACCACCGCACCATAATCTTCTAGCCAATCCATGCCCAGAATGACATCATGATCTACCAGCTACAAAGCATACAATCTAGCAGGCAACTGCTGATACCCAATTACCACTGGGACCTTATCAAGACAAAAAGGAGTGAACATAATCTCTCCAGTAGGCAATTCCACAATCAACTCACAAGATAACTCTGAAGTCGGCTCCTCAATGCAAGTAACAAAATCTTCAGAAATAAATGAATGAGAAGCACCAGAGTCGAATAAAACACTTGCAGCATGACCATAAATCATAACAGTGCCTTCCACTAGTTGTGATGCAACCGCCTGAGCATGAGTCATATGCATAACCATTCCTCGAGATTTCTTTATGCCCGCCATAGACTGTTGTGATGACGCCTGTGCCTACAGAAACTGCTACAACTACTATGGTGGTGGAGGTTGGAACTACTGTGGCTGTGGAAACTGCGCAGGCTGCTTAGGCCTCATTAGACAATCACGCACCACATGTCCTACCTGATCACACCGAAAATAAACCACGGGCATCATACACTGTCTGTAATACCCTGGATTCTTATCGGATCCTTTTCGGAGAGTTTCGGATTACTTTTGTGGGTCCTGAGTTGAGTTTTACGATCCGCGTGGGTTTTTCTCTCGTACAAGTTACAGACCCTGTGGTGAGTTTATTTCTCAGTTTATCGACTCAAGGACGCTACAGTTGCGATGTACTCTTTGAGAGGATCGTTTCGACTATTTTTACGTAATTTTCTGAATTAGTCCATTTTTGGGCCAAAAATCAAATTTTCAAAAATTAGGGAAATTTCCTAATTCCTTTTCTTTTTTTTCTTCTTCCTCTCTCCTCCCTTTCATCTGCACGCGACCCTCTCTCTCTCTCATTTTCTCTCCTCTCTCACCCTCCTGGCTCCGGCTGCAGACGGAGGAGGCATGGGCAGGTAGTAGAGATGTTGTGGCGGTTATCGGGTGCGCGATGGGGTGAGGATCGGACCGTTTCTGGCACGATCCCAAACGGTGGATTCAAAGCCGACGGCCGAGCTCATGATGCGGTTTTCGGTGTGGTTTAGCCACTACGGTGCACGGAATCTTCGGTGGGGGTAGAAAGATGGATCACCTACTTCTCCTCTATGTTTTCCTATAGTTTCACATTGTTCGGTGCGAGAATGAGCGAATTTTGGCTTGTTTTGGGAAAATCATGCTTTTGGGGAGTTCGTAGGGTTCGCCGAAAAACGGCGACTGTTTTCAGATCGGTTGGTACCATTCGAACCCCTGGAATGTCAGCGTTACATTCCCTATGTTTTTGTGTCGATTGGTGGTCATTCGGGCCCGGTAGGAGCCCAGGAACCCATGTGGTTCTATTTGGGTCAATTCGGTAGAATTGCCCATTTCGAGCCGTTTATGCGTTGATTTGACCCCTGTCAGAGTCTGGATGTTCGGCAGTGTCACTATGGTTGTATCCCATTCGTTTCGGAACGAACGGGTCGTGGAAAAGCCTCGATACGGCCGATCCTCCAGTTTTCCTGTCGTAAAAACTTAACGGTCGTTACAGTAACAGTTTAGTGTATGGCACGGTTCAATGTGTAACTGTTCCATTTATGTCGGTTCGGGTCTGCGCGGTCGTACGATAGACCGTTTTATAGGTTGCACGGCCCTTGTCTAGCCGTGCGGTGCCAGTTGAGCGAGCAATGGCTGGCCGTGCCATTCCTCTCATTGCATTGAATGGCACATGGGTGGTCGTGTCGTGTCCGTTGAACGGCCAATGTCTAGCCGTTCCGTTTCCATCCGTTTCCATCATCGCTTTGCACGGCCAATGTCTGACCGTGCTCTGCCCTTGAACGGCCTGTGGCTGGCCATGCTTTTCCCTTTGCCGATTTGAATGGATAGTTGGTGGCCGTGCCATTTGCTTAGCACGATCCCATGTCTAACCGTTTAGTTCGATGGAGCGGCTTCTCCTTAGACCGTTCCATGTCTTGGGCGGTCCTTTGTCAGATCGTTCTGGACCGTTTTTGACCGGGTTGCTACTCTAAGTGGGTTGGCCTTGGTGGCCCAACCTTCGTCCGTCTTGTCACTGTAGTACCTTCCCTAGGCTGCTACAGGTCCGTCTGTCTTAGGTCCATGTCTTAGGGCGGTTAGTCTAGCGGTTCACTCTTGGACTGCTGAGTCCGTGTGGCGTGTCTGTTATTGATCGCTTGGTGGTTTGTCTGGGCAAGTCAGTCGGATTTTGACTGAGTCTAGTGTCCATAAGTTTGACCGCTACAGTCACCTCATGCCCATGTCTATGACCGCCAGTGTCTGTGCCTCTGTGTATGTACAGAGTGTCACTTTCTGACGTTTTGGTTTCCAATTGTCTTGGCTCGACCTTGTGGTTTGTCCATCGTCCCGTGGATGTCTCTTGATGTCCTATAAGGGCTATGACCCCGATATAAGGTAGTTAGGCTTGCCTTGGTTTTTGTATTGCTGTAGAGTCGTTGTCAGGTTCCGATCAACCTGGTGTGACCCTGTGGTTGACACATGACCTTGTGTGTGTCTCGGCTATTCTGGATAGATCGAGACAGTGGTTCTGGATGCCTTGAGGTATCATCTTACCTCGGTCTATGTGTCCAGGTGTGCTGAGGGTCTTGGTGATTCCTCAGGTCTTCGTGAGTCATTTTATGTGGATGTGTCGTTTCCTCTGACGTAGGATTAGACCAATTGGTGGCTTGTTCCACCGTTACGCGATGATCTTCACTCCGAGTCATGAGACTCAAGGATCGTTGTGTTAGCAGGTCTAGTTGTCCTGTCCTGAGTCTATTGGCAGTTTGGTGTGCTACCTTGGTGCTTCGTAGTACGTGCGATAGTGCTTTCTCTGCCTATTTTTACTCAAGCACTCGTGTTTCCGAGTCTCTATGTCTAGTGAGCCTCTACTAGTCGTAGCCTGACGACACGTTCCTGGAGTCGGCCCACCTAGGAGTGGTGGTTGAGGCAGTTCCTGAGATACAATTTTTAGGCTAGTTTCCCTGGGCCCCTGCTTTACGGTAGCATCCTGCTGGGGGGAACTAGCTAGATGCCTGGCTCTAGGCATGAGCTAGTGTGTGCACATGTGGTCAGGGGGGTTTGGACGAATGTTGACGGGCGTGACCCTGACTAGTCACTCGTTACTGTAGTTCCTGTTCTGATTCAGTGAGTATCTCAGTCTCTATCGTTCTCAGCGTCCGTAGGGAGATACTTGTGGCATAGTGTAAGACGTCAGTGGACGCATCTGGCTGTTCTTCTAGTGAGGAGGTGCTTCCGTCATGTGACACGTGACTTTCGAGTTTCCCGTCCTTCGTGTCGTGACCTTTTCTGGGTTAGTCTGTTCTTGACTTTACCCGAGGCCAGCTCTCTATTGCGTGCATGACGATCTAGTCGTGTTTGCTTCGGTGTCTGTGTCTATCTAGGTCTTTTCTAGGGCTTTTGCCTGGTTTCGTGGGCTTTAGCCTTAGTGCTAACAGTTGGCTGATGGATTGGTAACTCCTGACTTTGTGAGATCAGGGTCCGCCCTTCTGTCGTTGTTTGGAGTAGCTTAGGGAGTCGAGCTTCTCTCGGTAGCCGTGTTTGCGTTCTTTACAGCTTTACTTTTCCCTTTTCTTTTTGTTGTTTCTACTCCTTCTATTACGGCTTTCTTTTACAGCTTTCTAGTTGTAGTTTAGCTTTTCTTGCTTTACTACTCCTGCCGTTTTAGCTGTTGTTCCATGTTATTGCGTTGATTTTCAGTGCGGATCCGCATGACCCCTACTGAGCCAGTGACACGAGGCTCACCCCTACTTTTCAGGTGTGGCGCTCTTCTTCCTTCGTGGTTCTTGGTGTGGCATGTTCATAGTTGCCAGCGGTACCTACGTCGAGCTTCCCCCGACCTGAGTGTACATCTTCTTTCTGTTGGACTGTACTTGTCTTTCCTTTGTACTAGACTCTGGTATAATTGTTAATTTTAACTGTTAATAAAAAAGTAATTTTATTTCTACTACTTTAGCAAACCTGATTAATGAAATTTAATTGCTTATTGTTATATCTGCGACTTCAATGTACTACACAACAGTCCTTTTATCCCTTCGGAGCTTCACAACTCTTGGGAGGCTTCACGGGTTCCAGGTGGTATCGGGTCTACTCGGCAGTCCTATCGAGTATATCCAGTATCCGGAGTCCGGGTCGTCACAGGTGGTATCAGAGCAGTTGTTGTGTGAAGTACATGGGAATCCGAGATATACGGTGTCCAGAGTCCTGAAAGTCCAGTACAGTCTTTCGATGGCTTAGGTTTCACGATTCTTTATCGCTTTATTTCTGTGTGTTGTCTTGTGCATGCTGTGTCAACACTGTACGAGATGGTTTTGCTCTTGTCAGGATGCGAAGAGATGCTCTTTTTCGTCATGGTGTTTGTATCGATCATGCTATACTTGGCAGAGTTTGCCGGCAGGCTTGAATCTACAGCACATTGTTCAAGATTTTTTCGTGGTTTGTTCAGGTGGCTGGTGACTTTTCGAGTTGGTGTGATGGCCATACACGTTCTTACATTATTTTGGTCATCCCAGCTTGAGTCTGTGCAGCACCTGAGGTGTTTCACTTCTGTTGGAATGGTTGCTTTGTTGCCTCGACAGATAAGATGCTCAAGCGAACCTAGGATTTTCCTTCCTGGTGAGCTACTGTTACTGAGCTTGATGCTTCTCATCCTATTTGGTGGATTCTTTTCGAGGTAAGCCTTAGAAGTACTGTCTTGGTGAGACCTTTGTCCTGTGTCTACTTAAGTGAGGACAATATTTCTTCTGAGCCTAATCTTCTCTTTATTCTACAATTGCTTGGCTTTGGACCTAATCCTTCTGTTAAGAGCCGTTGTGCACCATGTTCGTCGTGTCGTGTCTAGCGGCCGATGTGTTGTGAAGGCTCATTTATTCTTTTAGGACGTAATGGTAAGCTGAGATTAGTCTTTCTTTACGCTTTGTGCTGAAGCTGGTACTCTTCTTGGTTTGCACTTAGGCGACTTATGATCGGTTGTTAGCAGGATCAGTACTCGTGGCGTGATACGTTGCAATTTTCATGAATTGCAATGGCACCGAGTGTGTGCTGAGATGCGATTACCAAGATATTTCTGATGCCTGTGTGCGTCTTATGAGTGCGCAGTGGAAGCGTGTGGGCTAATACCCACCAGTTGAGGATCGTGTGGTAAGATTCTAGCCAGTTGAGAGAATTGTTTTTCTTGATGTGACTTCATCTTGGCTTCGTGTGCCTTGATGTTATCTGTTGCCATGTCATTATTCTTGAAGGCATTCTGGTGTTGGCACTGGCATTTGTGAGTGTTGGGGAATCTGTCGGCATTTCGCTAGTTGAGTACCCTCTGCTCTGTAATTCTTTCTTGGGTGTTATGCTCTCGGGGCGTGATTGTGGTCCTTGAGATGCGTTTCCCAAGATCGTTGTCCTTCTTGTTATCGTGGGTCTTTTCTTGGTGAGCTGTTCATTGCATGACTAGTTCATTATAGTCATGTGTTCAGCTGTTATTGTGCCTTGATGTGACCTAGCTTACAGTTGTGTTCCGTGGTTCTGTGTTCTGTACGGAGCCAGAATCCTGCAAGTGCTGCTATTGTCATTTTGTCGTTGTTTCCCTATGAATCTATCTTCGCACTGTGTGGACCGAAGTCTTGTCAGTTGGTTGTGATGTACTCTTCTTTCTTAGTGGAGTTAGCATGCGACTTGAATCAGATGTAATATCTGAGTGAGGACTGACTTCATTGTGTTTTTGGTCCGGTGCTGTCGTTGGCGTCCTGTGTGCCAGGTTTCGTTGTTGCCTTTAGCACTGGAGTTGATGTGTCGAGCTATCAGCTGAGAGGACTATGCTTCCTTGTTTAAGCAGATGCTTGCCGTGTCTATCATTTTGTTTTACCGATAGTTGTTGTCGTGGCATGGGTCGTGTCTCCTTCCCTGTGAGACGTATGCGACGTTGCCTTGTTTCGGAAGTGTCAGACTTGCGTTCACTTGTGTGCCATGCTCGTTCTGTTGATCGATTTGCCTTGAGATCCAGAGCATGTGCTTGTGATGATGGTCTGGCGGTGTCCCTCTGAATTGTGATTTTTGAGATTCGTGTTGTTTCAAGTTGTGTCTTGGGGGTTTGTTCGTTCCTACTTCTTCTTGTTCGTTCCTTAAATTTTGAGGATGAAATTTCTTGAAGGAGGGGAGGCTGTAATACCCTGGATTCTTATCGGATCTTTCGGATCCTTTTCGGAGAGTTTCGGATCGCTTTTGTGGGTCCTGACTTGAGTTTTACGATCCGCATGGATTTTTCTCTCATACAAGTTATGGAACCCTGTGGTGAGTTTATTTCTCAGTTCATCAACTCGAGGATGCTACAGTGCGATGTACTCTTTGAGAGGATCGTTTCGACGATTTTTGTGTATTTTTCTGAATTAGTCCATTTTCGGGCCAAAAATCGAATTTTCAGAAATTAGAAAATTTTCCTAATTCCTTTTCTTTTTCTTTCTTCTTCCTCTCTCCTCCATTTCATTCGCGGGTGACCCTCTCTCTCTCCCATTTTCTCTCCTCTCTCACCATCCCGACTCCGACTGTAGACGGAGGAGGCATGGGTATGCAGTAGAGATGCTGTGGCGGTGATCGGGTGCGCGATGGGGCGAGGATCGGACCATTTCTGGCGCGATCCCAAACGGTGGATTCAAAGCCGACGGTCGAGCTCGCGATGTAGTTTTCGATGCGGTTTAGTCACTACGGTGCACGAAATCTTCGGTGGGGGTAGGGAGATGGATCACCTACTTCTCCTCTGTGTTTTCCTATAGTTTTGCGTTGTTCGGTGCGGGAACGAGCGGATTTTGGCTTGTTTTAGGAAAATCATGCTTTTGGGGAGTTCGTAGGGTTCGCTGAAAAATGGCAACGGCTTTAAGATTGGTTGGTACCGTTCGAACCTCTGGAATGTCAGCGTTCCATTCCCTGTGTTTTTGTGTCGATTGGTGGTCATTCGGGACTGGTAGGAGCCCGGGAACCCATGTGGTTCTATTTGGGTCAATTCGGTAGAATTGCCCATTTCGAGCCGTTTATGCGTCGATTTGACCCATGTCGGAGTCTGGATGTTCGGCAGTGTCACTGTGGTTGTATCCCCTTCGCTTCGGAATGAACGGGGCGTGGAAAGGCCTCGATCCGGCCGATCCCCCGATTTTCCCGCCGTAACGACTGAACGGTCGTTACAGTAACCGTTTAGTGTATGGCACGGTTCAATGTGTGACCATTCCATTTATGTCAGTTCGGGTCTGCGCGGTCGCGTGACAGACAATTTTATAGGTTGCACAGCCCTTGTCTAGCCGTGCAGTGCCAGTTGAGCGGGCAATGGCTGGCCATGCCATTCCCCTCATTGCATTGAACGTCACATGGGCGGCCGTGTCATGTCCGTTGAACAGCCAATGTCTAGCCGTTCTGTTTCCATCGTCGCTTTGAATGGCCAATGTCTAACCGTGCTCTGCCCTTGAACGGCCTGTGGCTGGCCGTGCTTTTCCCTTCGTCGATTTGAACGGCTAGTTGGTGGCCGTGCCGTTTGCTTAGCACGGTCCCATGTCTGACAATTTAGTTTGATGGAGCAGCTTCTCCCTAGACCGTTCCATGTCTTGGGCGGTCCCTTGTCAGACCGTTCTGGACCGTTTTCACCAGGTTGCTATTCTAAGTCGGTTGGCCTTGGCGGCCCAACCTTCATCTGTCTTGTCGTTGTAGCACCTTTCCTAGGCTACTACATGTCCATGTCTTAGGGCGGTTAGTCTAGTGGTTCACTCTTGGACTGCTGAGTCCGTGTGACGTGTTTGTTATTGACCGCTTGGTGGTTTGTCTGGGCAGGTCAGTCAGAGTTTGACTGAGTCTAGCCGCCATAGCTTTGACCGCTACAGTCACCTCATGGCCCTGTCTATGACCGCCAGTGTCTATGCCTCTGTGTATGTACAGAGTGTCGCTTTTCGACATTTTGGTTTCCAATTGTCTTGGCTCGACCTTGTGGTTTGTCCGTCGTCCCGTGGATGTCTTTTGATGTCCTATGAGGGCTATGACCCCGATATAAGGTAGTAAGGCTTGCCTTGGTTTCTGTACTACTGTAGAGTCGTTGTCAGGTTCCGATCAACCCGGTGTGACCCAGTAGTTGACACGTGACCTTGTGTGTGTCTCGGCTATTATGGATAGATCGAGACAGTGGTTCTGGATACGTTGAGGTATCATCTTACCTCGGCCTGTGTGTCCAGGTGTGCTGAGGGTCTTGGTGATTCCTCAGGTCTCCGTGAGTCGTTTTATGTGGATGTGTCATTTCCTCTGGCTTAGGATTAGACCGATTGGTGGCTTGTTCCACTGTTACGCGATGATCTTGACTCCGAGTCATGAGACTCAAGGATCGTTGTGTTAGCAGGTCTAGTTGTCCCGTCCTGAGTCTGTTGGCAATTTGGTGTACTACCTTGGTGCTTCGTAGTACGTGCGATAGTGCTTTCTCTACCTGTCTGTACTCCAGCACTCATGTTTCCGAGTCTCTGCGTCTAGTGAGCCTCCACTAGTCGTAGCCTGACGACACATTCATGGTGTCGGCCCACCTGGGAGTGGTGGTTGAGGCAGTTCCCGAGATACGATTTTTAGGCTAGTTTTCGTGGGCCCCTGCTTTATGGTAGCGTCCTGCTGAGGGGAAAACTATCTAGAGACATGGCTCTAGGCATGAGCTGGTGTGTGCACACGTGGTCAGGGGCGTTTGGATGAACGCCGATGGGCGTGACCCTGACTAGTCACTCGTTACTGTAGTTCCTGTTCTGATTCAGTGAGTATCTCAGTCTCCGTCGTTCTCGGCGTCCATAGGGAGATACTTATGGCACAGTGTAAGACGTCAGTGGACGCATCTGGCTGTTTTCCTAGTGAGGAGGTGCTTCCCTCATGTGACACGTGACTTCCAAGTTTCTTTCCCTTCGTGTCGTGACCTTTTCTGGGTTAGTCTGTTCTTGACTTTACCCGAGGTCGACTCTCTATTGTGTGCATGATGATCTAGTCGTGTATGCTTCGGTGTCTGTGTCTGTCTAGGTCTTTTCTAGGGCTTTTGCCTGGTTTCGTGGGCTTTAGCCTTTGGGCTAACGGTTGGCTGACGGATTGGTAACTCCTGAGTTTGTGAGATCAGGGTTCGCCCCTATGTCGTTGTTTGGAGTAGCTTAGGGAGCCGAGCTTCTCTCGGTAGCAGTGTTCTCGTTCTTTACGGCTTTGCTTTTCCCTTTTCTTTTAGCTGTTTCTACTCCTCCTGTTACTGCTTTCTTTTACAGCTTTCTAGTTATAGTTTAACTTTTCCTACTTTACTACTCCTGCCGTTTTAGTTGTTGTTCTGTGTTACTGCGTTATTTTTCAGTGGGGATCCGCGTAAACCCTACTGAGCCAGTGACACGAGGCTCACCCCTGCTTTTTAGGTGTGGCGCTCTTCTTTCTTCGCGGTTCCTGGTGTGGCATGTTCGTAGTTGCCAGCAGTACCTGCGTCGGGTTTCCCCCGACCTGAGTGTACGTCTTCTTTCCGTTGGACTATACTTGTCTTTCCTTTGGACTGGACTCTAGTATAATTATTAATTTTGACTGTTAATTAAAAAGTAATTTTATTTCTACTACTTTAGCAAACCTGATTAATGAAATTTAATTGCCTACTATTATATCTGTGACTTCAATGTACTACACAATAGTCCTTTTATCCCTCAGAGCTTTACAGCTCTTGGAATGCTTCACGGGTTCCAAGTGGTATCGGGTCTACTCGATAGTCCTATCGGGTATATCCGGTATCTGGAGTCCGGGTCATCACACTGTCTACCCAGATGGGTCTCACCACATCTGGGGCATGCTCACGGCTAATTCCCTGCCAATCCTTGCCGCTGAGAAGGTGTAGGTTGTTGTACACTGCTAGCCGAAGCTTGCCGGTCATACTGCTTCTTAGACTTCCTGAACATCCACCTAAATTTTGACTTCAAGGAGGAAGAACCACTAGGAGAAGGAACAGAAGATGGCACTCCTGGCACACTCGGCTGACCACTCGGCTGCTGCTGCTACTCACCTTGCCGCATTGGCCCTGCTTGGGTCCGCCCTTGAGTTCTTGCCATATCCAGCTCTAATGATGCCGTTGCTTGATATGGCATGTCCAAATCTGCCACTCTAGTCGCAATAAGAGGTTGCCTTAATTCTGGCTTCAAACCAGGCAGAAACTGCCAAGTCTTCAGCCCTTCATATGCCATGATATGTGGAGCATATCGGCCCAATTCCATGAATTTAGTTCGATACTACAGAACTGTCATCTCACCTTGGACCAACTCCTTAAAATGGTACATTTTGTCCATTCTGAGATAAGCTCGACTATATGTACGTTCAAAGGAAGAGACAAACTCTCGCAAACTAATCAGTCGGAGAGGACGAGATTGGAATGTCATTTCCCACTCTATAGTCCACCAAGCAAGTGCCACCCCCTACAACTGAAAAATAGCCAACATTACCTTTTCATCTTCACCGCATTCCATGGAGCGGAAAACACGCTCAGTAGCATCCAGCCATGCTCTTGCCGCATCTAGATCAGGCTGCCCTTCAAATTGGGGTGGGTGGAATAAGAGAAACTCCTTCAAGACTCGACCACGACCACCTTGGGAAGGTAAGCCTTCACCAATAACCGAGTCAACAGGGCCTTGACCTCTAGTATTCACTGGAGGAGGTGATGAACTGCTCCCTTCTTCTTGAACATCCAAGGGCACTCTAACTTGGAAACGGGTCCTTCGCCTTGGCACCATAAGTTCTAGAACATGAGAGAAAACACATAAACAAAAGAAACATAAATGATCACGGAAAATAACCTAAGCCAGCAATTAGTGGTACATGGACTTGTTCAGGACTATTGTGATTCTAGGTCTTTATACATCGCCACAAGACCACTACTCTGATACCAACTGCAACAACCCAGAATCCTGGATACCGGAGACCCGATACCACTAGGACCCTGAGACGCCACCCAAGAGCTGATGAGGCTCCGAAAGGGTTGGAAAAAAGGATGTAGGGTGCATAAAGGTCTACAATCACACGTGCATTTTTGAAGAAATAACAACATTAAGCAGAAGCTAAATTTACATTACCAGAGTTTTATAATTATACATTAGTCCAGAAGCACGAAGTACAAGTCCAAAATTATACAAGTACTAAAAGGGACAACTACATGGGGCATACGTCGGGTTGGACCACGCTGGCTGCCAAAACCATGCGGGAAACCTGCGGACTGCTGCGCCTCACCTGAAAAATAAGGGGTGAGTCTCATTTTATTGACTAGGTAGGGGTCCCGCAGATCCCTACCTCGCAGCTAAAATTACGAAAGAAACAGTTAATAACAATAAATAATGAAATGGCGTGTAACTATATCAATTGATATAAGCTATATAGGAATATCAATAAATGAACACAGCTAAATATGAATGCCATATAAACTCATGCTAATTAAAGCGTATAATTAAACACGAGAATCTTTCATTCACCATTAGAGTTAAAATTCTACAAACCAAGTGACAGGAGAAGTGAACCACTAGAAGAAAGACCATACGCGTCAACTGACGACTTACACTGCGCCTCGGGTGTATACCACTGGCCTGGAACGCGGCAACTGAGACACCATAACTGTAACCAAAGACAAGGACTAGTTAGGGTCGCGCTCGTCAGCACAAGTCCACGCCCCTGACCACGTGTGCACACACAAGCTCAATGCCTTGAGCAAGGCCTCTATCTAGTCCCCCCCAGTGAGATGCTACTGTAAAGCAAGGGGGCCCATGGAAACTAGCCTAAAAATCGTATACCGGGGCTGCCCCATCACCTCTCCTAGGTGGGCTGACTCTAGAGGTCGTCGGGCTACGACTAGTGGGTCAATCACATAGAAAAGAGAAGCCAACTCAAATGGGTTATAAATATACAACGAAAATCATTTCATATATGATATAATTGATGGGGATGGCACGAAACACGAGACAAGTTGATCGGGCTTAAAACCAAAATAGGCTCAGAGACGCAGTTAAGTTAAAATCGCAGCTGCATAGACGCGGTTCTTTCGAGATCGTGGCTGTGCAGAAGCGATTTCCTCAAAACCGCGGCTATTCACCGCCTGACCCCCGATAGAACAACCCAGAAGCGGTTTCTGCCGAACCGCGACCGCTTCCAGAGACCTAGCCGCGGTTCATAGGCGACTGCGACTGGTCTGAAAAATGCCCTAACAGTTTAAAACCCATTCCAAATCATTCAAAATGAAGGGATTGCGTGAAAAACACCTGCTCCCTATTGTCATACACCATTTCCACATCACACAGGCTTCAAAAACATAAAGAACAATTCTCAATAGATCAATTCACAAGGGTTTGAAAGAAATACAACCCGCATGCATATTTTGGTCAAACTAGCCATATAAACATGCATGTATCTTTTCAAAACAATAGGAAAGCATGCTAAAGTCAAGTAGAAATCCATCCCCATACTTGGAATCGTGAACTCACGCCGTTCCACACATCAAAACCTTCCTCACGTTGGAGGGAAGATGATCACCACACGAGAGCTCCTTCCTCGGCATCACGATCACTCCATCGTCGCCCCGGGTTCGCCAAGACCTCCTCTACCAAGCCGTCCACGACCGGGTGAGGAGGGATCACCGGGATAACGAGGGAGAGAAAGAAAGATGCATGAGGAGAGAGAGGGGAACCGTGGGGTTCCTCTCGGGGGTGAAAATGGGTTTAGTTTAGGTTTTTTTTGTTATAAAACCTTTGATTGCAAAAAGTTATTAAGAAAACCCAAATTATGTTAATGCCCCGTAATTTCAATAAATCATTATACAATGGGTTATTTCAATGCATAACTCATTCAAAAAGCCCACAAAATCAACCAAATTCATGGGAATTTTTTGATTTATAAATCCGATAAGAATATGAACTTCACGGGTCTTACAAGGATCTTATGTGGTCCAGAAGGTTTATGTAGGTGGAGCCTATGTCATTGTCAACCATCGAGGGGAAGTCCAATCTCCACCCCTCAATAGGAAACATATGAAGCTATATCATGTGCCGCTTCCTCAGCTCGGCGATCAGATAAAACCAATGCCCCTCAACGAGAAAGCTTGCGCTCTGGAACCTAGGTGATGAGTTGCTATGTTTTTATACCAACCCCTGGTCCCACCAGGATTATGATCCCCTTTCTCTGGCATCAATCCAATGCCAACGATACTGCTATAATTGGTGCTTGATTCTCCCTTAGGACCAATCTACAATATCCAATGGCCTAGGCCTTCTGCCTAAGCCAGACAAACTAAATCCCATGCATTGACATGAGCCCAATGTCAATGATACCATCATAATTGGTGCTTGATTCTCCGTGAGGATCAATCTATAATATCCAATGGCCTAGGCCTTCCGCCTAAGCCAGATAAACTAAGTTCCTTATGCTGACATAAGCCCAATGTCAATGATACCGCCATGATTAATGCTTGATTCTCCGTTAGGACCAATCTACAATATCCAATGGCCTAGCCCTTCCGCCTAAGCCAGATAAACTAAATCCCTTGCATTGACATAAGCCCAACGTCAACGATACCGCTATAATTGCTGCCTGATTCTCCGTAAGGACCAATCTACAATATCCAATGGCCTAGGCCTTCTGCCTAAGCCAGATAAACTAAATTCCTTGCGCTGACATAAACCCAATGTCAACGATACCGCAATAATTGGTGTTTAATTCTCTATCAGGACCAATCTACAACATACAATGGCCTAGGCCTTCCACCTAAGCCAGATAAACTAAATTCCTTGGGCTAACATAAGCCCAATGTCAACGATACCACCATAATTGGTGCCGAATTCTCCATGTCACGTCCCGAGCGCGGAAGATACTGTGATGTGTGACGCGTCTATATAGATCGTGACATTAGAACGATAAAATTTGACATATATAAATATGGAGTGCGCAAAAGACTAATAATATCTAATGATCCCAATAGTCCAAAGTGACAACTAAACGATTAATCAAAAGATGATAAAGCTAGTCCATGATAATTCCAAATTAAAATCCAAATACTAGGCTACATGCCTTAACAAGGATTTAATCGACTAGACCAAACATAACTTGAAAATACAAAAGGAGACTCAAGAAGATCAAAAGACACGACTAGCTGACGGTAGACGATCGGTGACTCTAGCACTCTTCACTCAGTCTCATTTCCATTCGGGTGGATGTCGCCATCCGAATTACCTGAAAATGTTAGAAAGCAACTAGATGAGCGAATCGCTCAATAGGAACTACATCTCAAGTTCTAACAATCTTTAAGTTAATTACAATTACAAGTTCATGCGGTATAATGATACATGTTGGATCAAGCAAGAGTATCAAGAATTGTATCAAGAGAATATCACATGAATATCAATAAGATATATCAATAAGGAACTAGCAAGTGATTGCACAAGTCTTTTCAAGAAATTGATATTCAAGCGAGTCTTTCCAAGAAGATAATAAGCAATATTCAAGCAAGTAATCTCAAGTTCGTGTAATAACAAGTAGTGTAATGGAATTGGCTATTTCATTCATTTCATTCAAGTAAGTAATTACCCTTTTTCGGGCCACGTGAGTCAAGTCAAGCAAGTAGAGAGAGAGTAAGTGTGGAATCTCTCAAGTCAAACAAGTAAGTACTTTCGCCCTTCTACGGGCCTCAAGTCAAGTATTGCCCATTTTGGGCCACGCAAGTCAAGTATTGCCCATTCTGGGCCAAGCAAGTCAAGTCAAGCAAGTAGTTCGGTGCAATGCCAAACACCGTGGTCAATAAACTCCCATGGGCACAAGTACCTTTGGGCGCTCCTCCCAGGACCAGACCGGGCCCTATATACACAGCATTTCATGTATTTCTTTTGACATCCACTCTCATTTATAGCCAATATAGAATTTCAAGGGTTGCCATTGTAAGAGTATAAGGTAGATTCCAGGAATAGAGTTCAAGGGCATATATGATACAGGAACATGTACTAGGGTTATATCGGTATGAATCACGAGACAAATCAGTAATCAGAACGAAGATTGGCAGCTAATAGACTGAATTGGCGCCTGGGGGTTGTAGACACGCTAAAATTGACATTACTGTGAGTACATCTCATATTACCTCATAATATCCCAATTTGACCCTCAAATTGACCTTGTTTGAGTGGTTTTTCTCACTTTTATTGGGTTTCTCACCTTTTTATACTTTTTCCTATTTTTCCTATTTTTTTGGATTTTCTGGGTATTTATCTCTATTTTTCCAAATTTTTAAAGAATTAGCGGCAAGGTGAGAGGTGCTATTTCAAAAATAACAAAAATAATAAAAAATATAAATGGAAATGATGCCTCTTTAGGGTGTCTTCATTTAAATCAAGAATGGGTTTCAGTTATATCATGTTCTCTAATTCTTTCGCCCTTTCCGAGGTATTTTGGTGGCCTTTCGGATTCCAGAAAAATATGAAAAAAATATATTTGGAATCGTCTCAACCAGAAGCACTTTCACCAGGAAAATCAGAAAATAAAAAATTTGAAACGAATTAGTGATATAGAGGGTGGGCGCTATTTACAAATAAAAAATAATAAAAGTAAATGACGTCTCTCTGAGGGGTCTTCATTTAATTGAAGTCACCCCGGGTGTCGCTAATTGAAGAATTGAAGTCTTCCGGGGTGTCGCCATTCAATGAATTGGGGGTGATTTACACCGGACATGTACATTCTGTGACTCAAAACACTATTCATACACTATTCATACCGTAAAAGTTTCTCAGAAATAGAAAGTAAGGATATGAACAGGTAGAGAAAATTCTCGGGAGTTCAGAATCATGCTTATGCAAAATTGTTGGGTTTCGTAATTCAATAAATTGTGGTGATTTACACCGGGCAGGTACATTCTGTGACTCAAAATACTATTCATACACTATCATACCATAAAAGTTTCTCAGAAACAGAAAGCAAGGATATGAACTGGTAGAAAAAATTCTCGGGAGTTCAGAATCATGGTCATGCAAAATTGTTGGGTTTTGATTCAATATATATATAATTTCTAATGCGGTGTTTATATTTTTTCAAAAATGGAATTGGCGCCCCCTCAAGGTGTCTTTATTTAATTGAAGACACTTAGGGGTGTCGCTATTTGATGTAAATTCTCTGGTCAATTGGCGCCCCTCTGTAGTGTCTTCAATTAATTGACGTCACTGCGGAGAGTCACCAATTGAGCCGTTTTCAAGTGAGTCATGCTTTGCATCAGAGAGGTACATTCTGAGATACAAGTTACTATTCATATTTTCAAAGTTTCTCTGAATCAGGAAGTAAGGACATGGGCAGGTAGAGAAAAATATCAAGATCACAGAACTATTTTCATGCGAGAATTTTATGGTCTGGTTTAATAAATATAAATTTCTGAACACGGCGGTTAGTTACTATTCATATTTTCAAAGTTTCTCCGAATCAAAAAATAAGGACATGGGTAGGTAGAGAAAAATATTGAGATCACAAAACTATGTTCATGCGATAATTTTATGGTCTGGTTCAATAGATATAAATTTCTGAACATGGTGGCTACTAATCACGTACTTACTGTTCATGATTTATAACACGTTCACAGAATCAGGAAGCAAGGACATAGATCGACATGGAAATTTGCTGGATTGTACTATCATGCCCATGCAACAATTTTTGAGTTTAATTTCATAGATATCAATTTTTAAACATGGATTAATTTATAAGAATCGAGACAGATTATGAGTATAAAACGTGTGCTATATAGGGGGTACTTGGCGGAAAATCTACTCACACAAGATTTAGTGTTTCAGATAGGCGTGGCCTAACCTTCCCACTAAGCCTTTTGATATACCCCTGACTTAAATGACCAGATTTAACTAGCATGCATGTTAACCTATATTAACTACTAGTTAAGCCAGATCTTGAGAACACCTACCTTTTGACGTGATTACGAGGTACAGATGACATAATAGAAATCCAAGGATGAAGCCACACGTTCTCCGCTGCCGTAAAGCTCCAGCAGCAGGACGTAGACTTCACGTTTTTCGAGGAAACGAAGGGAAATATTCTCTTCTACAAGTATCACTGATGATGGCAGTAGCCTCTGCCAGTGCTACGGAGGGAATTAGTTATAGGAGATCGCAAAGCATGGGTTTATTGCCTTCCGGGTTCGGTTGAGTAGACAAGATCTAGACATGGTGCTTTGCCAGCTAAATGGGGTTGTTCGTGCCTCAACCTTCTAGAAACATAGATTAAATGACGCCCTTGTAAGGGGTCGTCCATTAATCTTGGTGGTACTATTCATAAGAATGACGCCCTTGCACGAGGGCGTCCATTTTAGACAAGACTGCAACTTTCATGTGTTGGCTTTCATGGTGTATATATATATATATATATATATATATATATATATATATATATATATATATATATATATATATATATATATATATTAATACTATAGTGGGATGGTGGCCCCAAGGGAAATGGTGCCTGTTCACACAATCTTCAATTTGTTGAATGGCGCCCTGGTAAGGGGCGCCCATTCTCTTGGTGTTGGAAAAGAACACCCACTTACGTACTACCCATGTGCATAAAGTTGGCTTGTACATTTATATGCTAGTCCTCTTATGGTTTGGTTCTTTATATAAGAACTCCATGTGGAATTCTTTAGGAAAAAGTTCACGACGTACTTCCCATGATGGCATAAAGTGGTGTTGGGTTGTACATTTACATACTAGTCCTCACAAGATATGGTTCTTTATATAAGGCATTCATGCAGGATTCTTTAGGAAGAAGTTTGATTTCTCCATTGCTTCATTAGGGGTGCTACACTCCGTCAGGACCAATCTATAATATCAAATGGCCTAGCCTTCCGCCCAAGCCAGATAAACTAAATTCCTTGCGTTGACATAAGCCCAATGTCAACGATACCACCATGATTGATGCCTGATTCTCCGTCAGGACCAATCTATAATATCCAATAGCCTAGACCTTCCGCCTAAGCCTGATAAACTAAATCCCTTGCGTTGACATAAGCCCAACGTCAATGATACCGCTATAATTGGAGCCCGAATCTCTGTCAGGACCAATCTACAATATCCAATGGCCTAGGCCTTCCGCCTAAGCCAGATAAACTAAATTCATTGCACTTACATAAGCCCAATGTCAACGATACAGCTATAATTGGTGCTTTATTCTCCGTGAGGACCAATCTACAACATCCAATGGCCTAGGCCTTCCGCCTAAGCCAGATAAACTAAATTCCTTGCACTGACATAAGCCCATTGTCAACGATACCACCAAAATTGGTGCATGATTCTCCATCAGGACCAATCTACAATATCCAATGGCCTAGGCCTTCCGCCTAAGCCAGATAAACTAAATTCCTTGCACTGACATAAGCCCAATGTCAACGATACCACCATAATTGGTGCATGATTCTCCGTCAGAACCAATCTACAATATCCAATGGCCTAGACCCTCCATCTAAGTCAAATAAAGTCGATATCCTAGCATTGGTACAATTGCAGTACTAATGATTTCCATAACTCGACATGTTGTGTCCCTAGTTTTGATGATGACACACTATAATTCATTGATGTATGTATGAAGCTTACAAGAAGAAAAATACTTCATTAACATTGTATTGAATGGGTTTGATAGGTACTCATCTAGATAGAAAAAGCATTTCATGGCGTCGACGCAGGGCTTTCATAGCGTCGACGCAGGAGTTCAACTTCAAATAGAACATTGGTTCTATCAACTGCAGTGCATTGACGCAGGGCTCTTATTGCGCCGACGCATCCTTTGATAAAAGACATAAGTTTGATTTTGTGCAACAGCCTACGTTGACGCAGAGTCCCTATCGCGTCGACGCATCCTGACAACAAAATGGAGTTGTTCCTGTGAAGTACCTTGAGTCAACTCATAGTCCCGCTGGAGTCGACGCAAGTCTTGTTAGAGCGAGCCGTCTACCTGAAAGGAAGCAAACTGCGTCAACGCATTATAGTCCATGCGGTGACTCACTTGAGCACGATCAAGTTCGGATCCTCATCGGAGACCTCTTGGACCTTGGATCCAATCCCAATGATTGGGGGTTGAATTGTACGAGGATGAAGGTTCCAGAAGCATGCTTTTGGAGGGAAATATTCCCTGATCTCGGAGTCAACCGTGTGTGGGGCCCTCATGGAGCATATTCACGAAATCGACAATGATTGGGCGTGTGGCCATTATACAAAAAGTGTGAAGAAACCTCTGCTCCAGAGAAGGTGTGTAGAACACGCGTAGAAGGGAAAAAGAGTGTGTGCTGCTTGCGAAGGAAGAAGTGCTTTCTAAGGGAGAAAGGTGGAGCTCTGAAGGTAGAAGGTAGAGCTATCTCTGAGCCTGTCATGTCTCCAGCAGAGTGGATCACGCTGTAGTGTTCTTCCTGATCATCTCACACCAAATCAGATCTCTGAAGGAAGAAGGAACTTCTTCAGAGAACCAACAACATGTGGTGAACAAAGTTACACGAAGCTGCATCACGTCCCTCCAGCACCAACCTTCAACGCTCGAGAGAGTTACCCACGGATCCTGCATTCTAAGATC
This sequence comes from Amorphophallus konjac, assembly GCA_022559845.1. Lineage (NCBI taxonomy): Eukaryota > Viridiplantae > Streptophyta > Magnoliopsida > Alismatales > Araceae > Amorphophallus > Amorphophallus konjac. The sequence goes on along the minus strand of CM040121.1, from coordinate 294,877,203 downwards.
TGGAACACCTTCAAGTGACAAAAGATCAGTGTCTTTTATCCTTTCTGTCTTTGTTTTAGTTTGTCGTTTGTTTAATATATGAACTATTAGTTTTCTCTTCTACTACTTGTAGTGGGAGGTTGTGATCTAGCTTTCGAAGCTAAGATCTGGGTTGGGCCGATGTGCCCTCAAGCTGTTGGACAACATTTTTTTGAGAGGGAGGACCTCTTAGTAGCAAGCTATGAAGCTCAGCGTCTGTAGAGGATTTTATCCTCTATTCAAGCTGTGAGATAGCAGTGAAGCCTCACTAGATCTAGCAGGGAGTGGATGTAAGTCTCTAGATAGAGACTGAACCACCTAAAAAATCACTTGTCCTTGTGGTTTGTTTGCATCTGTGATTGTAGGTTGCATGATACGCTAGATGAATGATTAGGATCATTCATAGAGCCTATTAGTTATTTCAATTCATCTAGGAGAGTTTAATTTGTTCTAGTGAGTTCGTTATCCTAAAATTTTAATTGGGTGATAATCTATTCACCCCCCTTTAGATTATCAATTCCACTGTATCAACACATGGTATCAGAGCTAAGGCTCTCTTGTTTTAGGTCCTACAACCCGAAGAGAATCAGTGGAATGGATTCTAAGGGGCTAATGGCCGAAGGGCATTATGTGAATAGGCTACCCTATTTTACTTGGACTGATTATAGTTATTGGAAAAATCACATGCAGGTTTTTCTAGGGGCTCAAGACCATGAAGTGTGAAGAGTGTTGAGCAAGGGTCCCTACCAGCTTCCCGCAGACGAAGACAATTGGACAAGAGAACAAATCAGAAGGTCAAATATAAACTGGCAGGCCATGAACATCATGCAGTGTGCACTACACCCAGCTGAATACTCAAGAATTTCATCATGCTCAATAGCAAAGGAGATGTGGGATCGCCTCGAAGTAATCTACGAGGGCATCTCTGAGGTAAGGGAAATAAAGGCAAACATGCTTATCTATGAATATGAAGCTTTTAGACTCACACAACTAACAAATGGTCTTAAAGTATAGGGAAGGTTTACATCGAGTATGAGCTTGTTAAGAAAATCCTAAGATCCCTCACTCCTATTTATCACAATAAAGCCACGGTTGTTGAAGAATCCAGAAACTTAGCTACCACCACTGTGGATGAATTGATAGGGTCTTTAATGACCTATGAACTTAACTTCAAAAGAAAGGAGGAAGAAGTGAAGAAAAAGAAGCCTCTTTCGTTGAAGGCCACTCCAACCAACCAAGGATCCTCGGATGAGAGTGAGTCATCCAGCACTGAGGAGGATTCTGCGAAATTTGCAATGTTGACCAGGAAGTTCACAAAGTTTTTGAAAAAGGAAGGTAAGGGCCTTAGAAAGAAAAGGCAACAGGTAAGAAAATCTTTCAAATTTAAGTCTGAGAATGCAAACAAATCTGACAAGCTTATATGTTACAATTACAGGAAGTCCAGGCATGTCAAGTCTGAATGCCCAGAAACTGTGAAGAAAATCCAATCAAAATGGAAAGGAAAAAGGGCAAAAGCAATAGTAAGCACTTGGAGTGACAAGGAGGAGGATGAAGAAGAAGAAAGCACCTACGAAGAAGAAAGTGAAGGAAAGATTTGCTTGATGGCTAAGGAAGATGAAGAAGATGAGGTAATCTCTCCCTTTGAAAATTTTACTTATAGTGATTGGGAGGATGCTTATAACGAATTGCTTGATAAGTATGACCATGCTAAAAGGAAAACAAATCTCGGAAGAAAAAGGTCTACAATCTTGCTCTTGACACATCCCTAAATGAGAAAAATGCTGGGTTAGAAATAGAAATTGCCACTTTAAAGAAAACACTTTCTGAATGTGAAATTGATAAAACTGAGTTTAACATCTAAAGAACGAAAATGAATACTTGAAAGAGGTAACTGATGAACTGAAAACAAGAATGCAAAAATTCAAGAATGAGACAAAGATTGCCACTGAAAAATATGATGCTATTAAGGAAGTGAACTTAAAACTTCAAGAGGAACTCGAAAATCTGCATAAAGAAAATGAAAACAAGCAAAGCTCTCTTGAGAAAATGGTACAAGGCAAGGATAACTTGGAAGCTATAATGGGAGTTAAAAGTAATTTTAGAAAGGAAGGACTTGGTTTCAATCCCACAAGTAAGAAAGAGTTTGGAATAAAAATTATCACATTTGTTTCTGAACAAGGCATTTCCATGTAAAAACCATTGATAAAAATGAACTTCTATGAAAATGAACAAGGAAAAACAATGAAGAAAAATAGACAAGATAATGGAAATATCAAGGACAAGGGCAAAGGAAAGGTGGATGTGCATAGGGAACAGGGCCAGCACACCTTTGTGCAAAAGCCCAAGTCTACAAGAAAACCCAATATCCATGCTAGGAGGTCGACGTGGCCTCAGACACAAAAAGATGTTAGTTCTGAGTGGTATAGGTCAGGTCAACGCAACCATGACAGGGCGTCAACGCATCCATCAGACAGGCAGTATTATAGAAAGGCAAATAGGACTGAGTAGTGGTCGAGTCGACGTAGGGCCTATAGTGGGTCGACGCAGCATTAGTTCCAGAACACTTTTGTCACTGGAAAACTGTGGTCAGGTCGACGCGACCGATATGATAGGTCGACGCAGTCATCGTACCAACATTATTTTCACCCTGTCTCACAATGGAGAGGTCGACGCAGCCTTCCCACCAGGTCGACGTAGCCCATGCCTAGATCTTTGAGGTTCAAAATTAATATAGGTCTGAGCAATTTTGGTACCCCAGTATGTCCACCTCATCCAATGTTCCTTGGAAAAATAAATGGAGCAAGAAATCAAAATTTTCAAACAATGAAAGGGAATCAAAAGGACCAAAGACTCAAAAACAACATGTTCCTATGGAAAAGGAAAATCAAACTGAATCTGTAAATCCCCAACCAAAAAGGCAAATGTGTATTCCAAAACAAATGTTATCATACTTGAATGATTTGACTGGTCTTATGGGGCCCAAATGTTTTTGGGTTCCAAAATTCTCTGTTTAATGTGCCATACAGGAATGTCTTGCAGCCGTACATAATAGGTGGTATCTTGACAGCGGGTGTTCATGGCACATGACGGGCAACAAGGCCAAATTCTATTTTCTGATTGAGAAGGAAAGTGGACATGTTACGTTTAGAGGTAACAATAGAAAAAAATCATCGAAAACGGTAAAGTTGGTCAGAATATCTCAAATTCAGTGGATGATGTTCTGTTTGTTGAAGGTTTGGAATATAATCTGTTGAGCATCAGTCAACTATGTGATAGGGGCCATAAGGTAATGTTTGACTCTCATGCTTGTACCATCTATGAGCCTAATTCTGAATCTATTAAATTCACTGGTAACGAGTCAATAACATATACATGGTTGACCTAGATGATCCAGCACATAATAACATGTGTCTTGCTGCAAATAAGGATGATTTAACTTGGTTGTGGCATCGTAGACTAGGGCACGCTAGTTATAATGTCATGCATAAGTTAGTAAAAATCAACATGGTTAGGGGTCTACCTGAAATTTCGTTTAAGCACAATGATAGAGTTTGTAATGCATGTTCCCAAGGGAAACAAACTAGAAAGTCTTTCAAAAACATAATAAAAAATCAGTCCACAAGACCACTTGAACTTGTGCACATGGATTTGTTTGGTCCCACTCGAACCACAAGTCTTAGTGGAAAATGATATGGCTATGTTCTTGTGGATGATTTTTCACGATTCACTTGGGTCTTTTTTCTATCTCATAAAAATGATGCATTTGATGAATATCAGGATTTCTTCATGAAAATTAAGCAGGATAGCAAGTTTAGAATTTCTTCTATTCTATCGAATCATGGAAGTGAATTTGAGAATGCAAATTTTGATGATTTCTGCAGGGAACAGGGGATAACACATAAGTACTCTTCATCAAGAACTCCCGAGCAGAATGGAGTAGTGGAAAGACGCAACAGGACTCTTATGGAGATGGCTACGACTATGGTCATAGAAAGTCAGCAACCAATGAGATTTTGGGCTGAGGCCGTGAACACATCATGTTACATCATTAACCGAGCCATGGTAAGGCCTTCATATAAGAAGACTCCTTATGAGCTGCTGAAAGGTAAAAAGCCATCACTTGCTTATTTTAGGATTTTTGGAACTAGATGCTTTATTCATAATAATGACAAAAAGGAGCTGGATAAATTTGAACTGAAGAGTGACCCAGGTATCTTTCTTGGATACTCTGACCACTCTAGGGCCGATAGAACCTTCAATGCCAAAAATCAAGTTGCTGAAGAAACCCCCCACATTCCATTTTGAAAAGGCATGATCTCATGCTGAAGCCTGAGCCGTACGATCCTTGATAGACACAGATCGTCGCCACTAATGATGAGGATTCTACAAGGTAGGAAACAAATCAAAGGAGCCCAGGGTGATGACCCCAGGGAAAACGCTCCGATGCCTAAGTCAGCAAATTGATAAAGCGTAGGTAGAAGAGGGGTAGGAGAAGGATAGAAATGGGCACAAGATTGCTCTCCACCAACAAGTGTGACTTTGAGTGCTCAAACTTTCTTACCTTTCTGGAGGGTTTCCTTTGAGTTTATATAGTCGCTCGACCCCTATACTAGAGTCAAGGAAGCTTAAGGGACTAGGGGGAGTTACGTCCTTGCTGAGGGCTCTTCCTCGCTTGAGGACTCTTGCCCTCCCTTATCACCTTGAGCTCCCTAGTTCTGGGCGGCGACGTAACATCTGCCTGGATAAGCGCCCCGTTGGCGGTTCGAGCATGGGGTAGTCACTTAGGGGACGCTCAGACCTTTCCGGGTGATGGGGGGCGTCATCGGGCTGTTATGCTTGGATGCCGCTTGGGATTCTCCCGAGCGACTGTTACTCGATCTTTCGGGCCTGAGGGCCGCCTACGAAGTACAGGTCCAAGTGATTTGGGCTTCAGACTAAGCGGGCCTGTTAAATGGGGCTATCACTTGGGGAGTTCGGACTGGTTGGGTTGAGTTGGACCTAGTTGGGCTGCTCTGGGCCACATGTTTTTTGGGCCGTTGATTTACCCCTCTCCACTTGCCCCCTACTCTCGAGCCAAAGGTCGGGCTCGGAGAGTAGGGCATAATTGGTCTATATTTGTGACTAGTCGGGGATTGGCCAATGCGAGCTGTCCCAATTTTTTAGGGGCCATTTAATGTGGTTGTCCTAGTGTATGCGGGCTCGAGCATGATGATGATGCCTTCTTATTGGTTCGGGAGGCCCTTCTTGGAGTTTGAAATGGCACGATGATTCTTCTCAAGACCGCTTGGGCCTATAGTATCTTACATGCTTGTGCCTTACGTTTCCTCTGCTTAGGGCTTTTCCCTTCATCGTGCTCATGATTCACAGTGGGGATTTATGCGGCGGGAAAGTAGCCAAAGGGAGAGGGAGATCGCAGAATCCTTCGTAGAGTTAGCAGAGATTACTGCGGTGGCCATCCGTCGGCTTCCCCCTCCGGCCAGCTCGTCTGATTCCAACACCTCTTCTTCTTCTCCCCGTTCTTCCATGGCAGAACAGGATGTTGAGCTTGAGATTCAGGAGTTCGAGCAAGGGACGGGAGGCTCAGGGCCTACACCTAGCTCTTACCTCCGTAGCGACCTAAGTGAGTCTGAGGTGAAGGATCTAGAGGTCCGCTTCAAGTTGCCATGGCGATACTTCTTCTCTCCGGCCAAACCTCACGAGTCAAGTCTGGATACCCATTCGGGCCTTTTTTGTACCTTCCTTCTGGCTTAGAAGTGCGGCTTCCGTCTCCCTCTCCACCCCTTCGTTGTCGAGTTGCTAAGATTTTATCAGTTGGCTCCCATTCAGTTGGTTTCCAACTCCTATACCTTCAT